>OY282560.1:27517991-28717991 GCA_958295665.1 Tipula vernalis
ATGGCATGCGATGTATAGAATGCAATAGCTCCTCTTTGTATAAAATACCGTCACTCAGTTTCTGCCATGAGAAGAGGCAGTGTTCGAATTTCATGCGTTTTCCAAGTTCCGCTGCCCCAAAACTCTGCGCTATTGAATCTTTTTGCATATATTGTAAACAGAATAGGTTAGCAAAATATTAAATTAAATTACATATAGTATATACAATATATTAATTATAAATTTATAAATTAATTTTACAGAAATAAATGCTTAAAATTTTATTATTAACAGTTAATTTAGTAATAGGCAGAGGTACTTGAAAAATTCATGCTACTACGCAGTTCGTGCAGCATTTCAATTCATATTTGATTTTATTTTAATTTTTGTTCTATTTTAATAGTTATGCAAATAATTTTTAGTATTTATTGAATTTTATTTACAAATGATTTTTTACCTTAAACGAAATAATGTTCTTATTGTTTGGATTTCGAGGATGCCAGAGTGGCGTAATATTAAAAAATTTAATTAAAATTTAAATAACACAAACGCTTGAACAGGAAGCTGGACAAGTGTTTAATTGCAAAAACTTAAACAAAGTATATAGATTTTCAGCGATATTAAAAAGCTAATCGATTAACACTCAAAGCAAATAAATGTAAACACATAATTTTAAGCATTATATTTGCCACGCGGTATACAACCTAAACTTTTTGTTTAATTTAATAAAAATAAAATACACTTACATTTTATTTTATTATATAGTTCACTTTCAAATTTTGATTTAAATATTTCATGTAATTTATCGACATCCGCCATATTAAAAATAAAAGATTAGCACTAATTTAAATTTAATATTAATTTATTTAAAAATATAAAATCTATATAAGTTCTGATTAAACGAACCACCACACTTTTCACGATTAAACGAACTATGGTGAAATTTTACCAAATCATAATGGCGATCACCTCGTTACTTAATCTTTGGTTGATTTCAATAATCTGCTAAGTTAATTTAGCATAAAATAATAATTTTTACTTATCTGTTAAGTGAATTTGACACATAGATTTGTTAATTTATACTTATCATCTTAGTTAATATAGCAATACATATGTGGAAAAACATAAAATACTAACTTTTACTTATCTCTTAAGAGAATTTAACATATAGATATGTTATTTTACTTAATTGCTAAGTGAACTTAACACATAGATTTATTAGTTTACTTATCATCTTCTTTTAATTTTTCAAAAATCTTAACGATTAAAACGAACATTCGACAAGGAGCATCACAAATTCACAAACGAGACAATCTATACGAAAATCATCAGGAAGAACTTCGGAAAAACGAATTGTATGACGAACAAAATTAAAATTGTATTACATTTACATTCAAACATGTTTATTTAATAAACTTACATACTTATAAGGAAATGAATATACACAAAGGAAAAGTTTTTTATTTTCAAAAGGCGCAATATTTTCGTAGTTATTGACGTAGTTATTCGATAAGCGAGGATATGTGCATTATATAAATATTTTTTAGAGCTAACTCGACTAGACCCACCAAATTTTTTAGGTCGAGTCGAGTTAACTAAAAGATGGCTCGACTCAGATTATAGTAAAAGATAACCTATGTTAAAACCAGGTTGAACGCTAAGCATAAACGTAATAAATGATGAAAAAATAATAATTCTTGAATGTTCGAACGTTCGAATTTTCAATCCAATCACGTTTAAAAAATTCAATTAAAACTGTTTCCAGAAAAAAAACTTAAAAGCGTCCTTTTACAAGAAATATTAAATGATTATTTCAACTCGGTTTCAACCTTATTTGAACTCGACCCTATTTTAACACTGCAGCATATACACCCAAAAAGATAACTACAAAATGATCCAAAGTTAACTAAAAGATGACACGACCCCGAGCATAAACGTACTAACGGCTTGCCTTGGGTGTCATTTTTTTCGTGGCGTCGCATTCGCATATCGATTGTTGAGAGAGTGGAAAAAACACAATGGTACATTCGAGAAAAAAATTTACATATGTCGTGCTATCGGATTTTTCCACTCTCTATACGCGCTCATTATTGATTGATTGATTGATTGATTGTGAGTGTACGGCCAAGCATTATAGCAAGTCTCCCGGACTCCCGGGCACACACCGTACACCCGTTTACACATAACAAAACCGAAGGATAGGATAGGATTATTAGTTGGGACAGACTCGACCCGGTTACAGACACCAATGCGATCGATAGTTAGTAAATAGACGGCACAAAAGACAACACAATCTAACTACATTTTTAGATGATCATTTCTCTGGAATCCAGGGCCGGATACTCAGTACTCCCTAAACCTAAATTAAAAATTATTAATGTTGTAATTTCCCCCTTTTCGCCTTTCATTAATTTACCTGATAAAATAATTAAAAAAATCTAAAATTACTAAGTTAAAATTATAATTATAATTACAATTACAGTAGAACTCGCTTATAGCGAACACTCAAGGGACACAATTTTGTTCACTATAGCCGGGTGTTCATTTTAATCAAATATTCGTTTACGTTTATAAACGTAGTTCTTTGTTTGTAGTGTATAAGAAAAAATAAGTGTTCGTGCAAATTCAAGGCACACAACCATGTATATGACAAAACTGTATGATCATTATAAGCTTTTGTTCGTTATATACATGGTTTGGTATAAACGGATTCTAATGTATTATAAAAACATCATTATAACAAAATAAAGATAGATTTAAATAAAATAAAGTTGAAATTAAACTTTCATGATTTATTATGAGTGTACGACCAAGCATCATAGCAGGATCTCCCAAACTCCCGGGCCCATGCCGTATATCCGTACACATATAACAATACCGAAGGATTGGATAGGATTATTAGTTGGGACAGACTCGACCCGGTTACAGACACCACTCTCTATACGCGCTCATTATGATAATAAATAAAATAAAAGTAAAAATCGAATTTCAGGGTGGTCCAACCGGGATAGGCAAGCTACGCAAACCAGGATAAGCAAATCAGTTTTAAATTAAATTAACGTTTTAAATTAGTCGCCCTTGTTCTTCACGAGTAAGTTATAATTAATAAAAAAAAACGATTTTTTTGAAAATTTGTGTTTTACTTTTCCAATATTGTTAAATTGAGAATGCTTATTTGCTAATATGACGTGGCACGGTTAGGTTAACTTAACAATAAATTAATGTTAATTTTACTATTTAGCTTTCCATAAATCCGAGGAGCTACTAAATTAATTTATCATGCCGATAAGTAAATTCTAGATTTAGATGTTGTGACATTATCCTAGCACCATGTTAACTTCACGTAAGTTTATATTAACAAAGAAAAACGATTTTTTTTTTGAAAATTTTAATTTTACTTTTCCAATTTTGTTAAATTGACAATGCTTATGCTAATATGACTTGGCATGATTAGGTTAACTTAACAAAAATTTAAGTTGATTCAACAATTCTAAGTTTACTTAGCGCAAGTACATACATTTTTTTTTGCGTGTAAGTTGATATTTTTACATTTTTAAAAATTCTAATTTTTAAATTTATCGACTTATTAAAATTCTTAAATGCTTCTTTGAGCAATTTCGGAACCGGTTTTTAATGCTTGTATAAATTGTTTTCAATTCTAATTTCACTCACTTTGACAGAAGCTATTTGTTCTAAGGTTACCTGACCAGCTAAAAATTTTTTAATTGTGAAGTCATCCACGACAAGGTGCAAGCATGGTGCTAGTAAATTTCTTAAATTGTAATAAAACGACATGTCGCGACTTGCTGACTCCATAAATTGTATATATTGAACCCCAGTTTGTTATTGTATCGCTTTCTTTTCTTCGTTCTCTATGGTCGGGTGCACACAGTATATAGCAAAAAGTAAAAACAACCGAATTTTTTACGGAATAAAATCGAAAAAATAACAAATATTTTCTTGGATAAAATCAAATCATAAAATTCACAAATATTTATAATTAAAATTAAAAATTTAATTACTTAACCAATAAAGTGTGTGTGTGTATTTCTAAGATCAGCAAATCGAAAATAAACAACAATAACAACGTTACGCCGCCAAATACTACATTCTTCCAAGTTTTTTTTGTTATTTATCTTAAAAATATTTGTTTACCAAAAATTTTGTATTTTTTTTAATTAATTTTAATTTTACTCATATAAAACAAATATTTTTAATTTTTTCAAAATCGTTAAAAAATTTTCACTCTAAAAAAAACATGTTTTTGTTGTTTTATGTTTTATGTCCAGATTGCTTTCTATATCGCGCGCATACGCTTGTGTACGCGCGCGCGGTATTTCCGTGCGGTTTATGATGGAGAATACAAATCAAATAGCAACTAACTATGTTATACAGCCAATTGGTACATAACATGTCAAGATAAATTAAATTCGGTGAAAGCTAAAGTAATAAAAACTTAAAGATGTTTAAAACGTTTTTTTTTTTTTTAACGTTTAAGATGATTGGATTTGGCCAATATCCAAATTAGTTAAATCGAGAATTGGTTGTTTGATTTAAAAACCGTTTACACATTGAAGTGTGATGATAATCATAACAATAATAATAAATGTATGTAGCTATTTATGTCCAGAATCCAATTCAATATCGAACTATTTTGCGCAATTTATTGATTTTTGATTGTAAAAAAAAAAAAAAGTGAAATTTCCTTCATGTTTAAATCAAACATTTCAAATATTTGAAAAGTGCCGGGTTGAGTGAAAGGCGCACACATTAATTGATGTACGCGCCGACGGTTTTTTTTTTTTTTTTTTGATGATGGGTCATTAATTTTTGTGTCTAGCTGTTTGTTTATATAATTACGAAATGTTCTCAATTTCAATTTATTTTTTTTGTTTCTCGTATTGGGGGGATGTGGCAAGATGGATGTTGCAAAGAAAATTATTGTAAACAACTTGTTGTTGTGCATCAAATTTTACTTTCTGTTTACTTGCTGCGAGAGCAAAAAGTGGTAAATTTTGAAAAATGTATCCTTCAATTTAATTAGACCTTGTAGATGGTAATAAAGAGTCAAAATTCGCATGTTTACGCGGATAAGTCAACGAACGTCCTCCGATATTTCAGAATTTGAGTAAACTAAAACGATTTTTCGTTTGATCGAAATAAAATAAATTTAGGCAAAACACACAGTCAAACATATTGCGCAGTCCTTCAGCCTTGCCAGACAATAAACAAGAAAAGATATGCTGATTTTGTGGTTTAAAAGCTTTCGTTAGCCTGCAAACTTTAGATTCAGAACCCATGCTTATAAAGAAATATTTGCAAGACCGTCATCACCCTGCCCTTCGTTTACCTATCTCGTTTATATGTTGTCTTGATACTATGTACATAATGTATAGTTATATGTGTATAGGAAACAAGTTACAATATACTCTTTTATACTATGTATATATGACACGTTCTACGACTCTGACCGGTAACAAATTTAAGTGTGAGTTGAAGTAGTCCAATATAATTATTGTTCAGCTTGTCCATTTGACTGTGGGAGATAGGGTGGAGAATTTGTTAATTTAATTATTATGGCTGTTACAAAACGTTTTAAATTTAAAACTATTAAACAGAGAACCAATAAATCGTGACTAATTTGAAACTGAATCCAAGACTTGCAAAAATATTTAATAGATTTTCAATGACACTTGATGCATTCGTAAGGTTCATTTGCACCATATCGACATATTTTGATTATGAATCGACAAAAAGTAGAAACATTTTTCCTCCGAAATAGGAACAACCTATATTAACACGCCACATGGGAAACTTACACTTTGTCCATTTTAAGCGAACAATTTCAACACCAGGAATATTTTGAGACTGTTGACAAATAAGACAGCGCTTTTGAAACCGTTGCGATCATTTTTATTTTGAATCATGGCGGCATGATTTTCATGCCACAATTTTAAACATTGCAATTTTCAAGACTCTGGGATTATTAACCGACTTCTATAAAATAAACAATCATCTTCAATATTAAGTCTAACCTGCCCATTGCTGTAGCCTATAGCTATTGCTATGAACGGAGTATACTTTTTTGGGTTAAATATTTCCTGCAGGCTTTAATGGAAATTACAAATTTTTTTCCTAACAAATATTTCTGAAATTGTTTTACGCCTAAGGTTACTGCTAGTAGAAGCTATGGGTAACCTCGCTCAGCTGAGGAGAGCGTGCTTGACGCGAACATTATTGGGTTTTCAACCCCGTCTTCCAAATATCATAATACGCAACCGACTCAACGCGGATTAGCATCAGTTGATAAAAATATAAAGGGGTGAAACCTAATAAGGTGATCAGAACTTCGGTCTTCATTAATTCAACTCGCAAATCAATCCTAAAATGAACCTCGTTGAATTTCATCATAACTGAGAAATACGCAAGTGCCATCGTACTTGGCCGTATTCCAGAAATTCCTCCAAAAATCATTTTAGAATCCAATTTCTATCGCGGAAGTCAAATTTCACTAAAAATTGGCAATTCATTTAATTTGCTTAAGGTTTAATTTGAAATGTAAAAGGTTCAATTTGAGGTTTGAGATATTAAAAGTGACGTTTCTTAAGTCTTAAACATGCATAAAAACACTAACTTTATTTTATAGATTGCTCAACTGCTCACTAAACACTGGTCCAACACCATCTCAACCCCAATTCAACCCGCAAACGACCCCCAATTCAACCCAGAACCCAACCGCAAACTCTTTTTCAACTCAATCCTTAGACGAGCATATATAAAAAATTGGTCAAGTGCTCACTATATCTAAACTAACCCCAACTCAACTCTGACCCCTATTTTAACCTTCAACTCAACCCCAAACTCAATACCCAACTCAATATTCAAACCAGCACATATAAAAAATTGTTAAATATTTTTATAACCAGGTGTTTTGGGTCAATTCGTATAGCAGGTACCCGACTCTCTTGACGTACAGGTTGCAAAAGCTTTTCAAATCTCGACCATCCAGAAAGACGGACGGACATTTTTTTTTTTTGCTTTTTTAGACTCATGGTCTTTCAAAAAAGATTTCAATACTTTGGTCTTTTTAGACCGAACTAATTATTGGTTTTGGCGGCTGAAAAACTCCAAAATGGCCAAACAAGCGGAGCATCTTGATATACATAGATGATTGTACAAGATAAGTAATTTTGAAGAGAAATTGGATTAAAATGCCCATATTAATTCAAAAGCCCTAAAAATGACTGAAGTCGTTGAACGTTAGCATCGAATTTGGTTCCGTATGGTCGGATTCCATCACCCGAAATAATATGGCCAATTTATTTGAGTGAGTTTTGAAGGAATCACTTCGGTCACAAAAGACCAAAATATTGAAATCATGTCAAAAATTACGAAAAATTTGGTTGGTCCAAAGCCATTTTTCTCCACGTTTTAAAAGCCCATGAGTCTAAAAAAGCGAAAACAAAAAAAATGTCCGTCCGTCTGTCTGGACGTCTGGATGTCTGGATTACTATAGCCATGGTATCCCGAGAACGGCTTGTACGATTTGAAATTTTTTTCGCCAATCTGTTTCTATGGTCAAGGTGGAGATTTGAAAAGCTTTTGGAAACTGTACGTCAAGAGGGTGTGGTACCTGCCATACGAATTGGCCCAAACACCTGGTTATATAAAAATATTTACGAATTTTTAATTTATGCCGGTTTCATTATTAAATTTGGCGTTGATTTGCATGTTAAGTTAGGAGTCAATTTGCGGGTTGAGTTGAAGTTGAGTTAGAGTTGAGTTGGGGTTGGATGTGATGTAGTGAGTTGTTCACCAATTTTTTATATATGCTGGTTTAAGGATTGAGTTTGGCGTAGAGTTTGCGTTTACGATTAAGTTGGGTTACGTTTGCAAGTTGAATTAGGGTTGAGTTACGGTTTAGTTGGGGTTGGATTGGGGTTTGGATTAGGACCAAAAAAGTTGTCCGTTGTAGTGAGTATTTTCAATGCAAATGGGATTCTTAAATGATTTTTAGATAAAGTTCTGGAATATGGCCGATTAGGACGTAACTTGACTATTTCTTAACGAATTTGAGTGAAATGTGACGTCTGCCATCGAAATGGGATTCTAAATTGATTTATGGATTCAGTTCTGGAATAGGGCCATCCTGATTGGCCATACATATAATTTGCTAAAGTTTCAATTTGAAGTATGATGGTATAATGGTATGATGGTTTGTAAATAAGCAGGGTTTGATGGTGATGGCAATGGTGATGATGGTAAGATGATGATAATGGTGTGATGGTATGATGGTATGGTGGTGTGATGGTATGATGGTATGATAGTATGTTGCTATGATGATGTGAGTTGAGCAGAGGGTTAAAATTTGGTTCGAGCTAAGTTGAGTTGAAGTTGAGTTAGGATTTAGTTAGCTTGCATTGGTGTTAAGTGAGTTGTTCGGTTGGGGAATTATTTAAGAGTTTATTTGGATTAAGGGTTTTTTTGGATTTACTTTGGGTTAAGGGTTGATTTGGGGTTGATGTGGTGATTAGCGCGAAATTTGGTGATTGCGTTAAGGATTATGTTGGGATTGAGATGGAGGTTGATTTGTATATTGAGGTGGAGGTTGACCTGAAGATTGACTTAAGAGATTCATTTCGGGGTTGATTTGTGAGTTGAATAATTCAAAACCGAAGTTCTGACCACCTCTTGAGGTTTCAGCCCTTTATATATTATACATTTCGAAATATTTCAAGTAAATTCAACTTTCAACTAAAATTTCCTTCCCTTGTAGATCCACCTGCTAAAATGTTATCCAAATAACATTTAACATTTTTGATATAATTTAAAATCACAATTAATTATAATCTTTTGCATATTTCAAATTAATTCTATAACCGCCTTTTAATCCTTGGCCTCCTATATGATAAATTAATAAGTTAATTAAGGGTGATCTTCAGGAGATACTGCTAAGAATCCAAATTTAGTTAGTTGCTTATGTCTTCTCGATTCTGTCTGGATTTCCTTGAATAACGGCCATTCCCGATTCCTAAATAAATTCTGTTAGTATCAGTACGGTAATTAAATTATAGATGCACTGTCTCCCTTGAAATTTGACTGTGGCCACCTCTGCCTGGGATATAGTGCAGTGCTATTTGCCCTATAAACAATTTAATCAAACACCACCATCCACCATGTTTATCTCAATGACCATCAATATATTACCCAACACCTTACTTCCACAGCGTATCACGAATAGATTGCTTAATACGACAGTCTCTAAAATCCCTACTTGACTCTCTGAAATAGATTAAATTTAGTAATTAAGTTTATTAAAATACGTCCTCATAAGTAAATGGACCCCGTTTGTTTAATTCCATGAAATAAGTCGCTGCTTTAGCCCTCCAAACCCACTGTTGCCTCTGGTGTTGGTTTGCTGATAAAACTATTATTGCGTAGGTAGATGTTACAAACATGCCAAATTTCTAGAGTTGTGTGCTAATTAACTAACCTAACGACTCGTGACACTGATACTATAAATAATCACTTAAAACTCCCTGCAGCCATACTAAACCACTTTAGCAACTTACCGTAGCTCAATACGAGATGATAGGTAAGGCACAAATTCATTAGGCGGTCTGCCATAATATCCCAAATCTTGTTGAAATGTATCATACCAGTTAAAGCAAGGACGCCATAGTTTTTTTTGACCAGCACTGTATTTTAAGGCGGCTTGAAGTATATGGGTTGATCCGCAACGGTAAATATGCCGCCAATAGTTAATTCATTGGACCTTGACTCGTTTAGTTATTATTTTGCCATCCAGAATTTCCTTAATTTTCTGCCTTTTGGTGCTGGGTTTGTCAATGCTAAACTGGAGTAACTTTCCTACGAAAGACAGTTCACATGTTCTTAACCACCGTTGATTTGCATAAGTAAGGGAGGTATGCAGACTGTAGAGTCTGGCGCTCTGATGAGTACGGTGCATTTCTGGGGATTTATCTTAAGCCCCGCGATCTCTAATCCATTTATTAACTCACTGAGGATTGGTGCCAAGCTTTTCGGGTCGCGGGTAATAAACTCAGAGGAAGCTGCGAGGTACCACTCTGATTTAATCGAAGTACTGGAAACTGATCAGCCACTGTTATCAACACTTCATCCAATATTTAATTTATTATTTAGGAATTACACAACTTTATTTGAGAACACAACTTTATGGAATGGCATTTATATTGGAATGCATGGGGACTTTTGTGTTTTTATTATACAAGCAATATAGAAATTTTGTCAGTATAAAGATTAGTGTGTTTTACGTTAAATATGAAAATGAGATATAACAGCTCCTCCTTTTGAAACTAGGACATTATAAATCCAAGCGTACAGTTTTGTTTTTTGGTCGCGTTGATCTTCTCAGGATTAAAACTGGCGTATCGGTCTCAGTGGATAGAACTGCAATGGACGTCGATGGTTCTTCGATCTCCATGGTGCTCGGAGATGGATTTGTTTCGTTTGTTTCCAATCTAGCCATAGTTGGATCCTCCATGGGTAACGTCCCAGTCTCCTTTTGCGGTGTAGGTACCATAAAGTTGTTGAATTGTATCTTTTTGTTACTATCGGAAGTTTGGGTGTTATCGGTGCTTGACTCGTCAGACATTGATCTCGAAACTGAACTTCTTGGGCGAAGCTGGTTTTGGTGTCTTCTCCATACACCAAGATTTGTTTCTACCAAATACAACTTGGTTTGCTAGACATGCCCTCTTGATGAGTAGTCTCTTGCGTAAACTGGAACATTTGTTTTGAATGTATTTGACCCTTCGAATTTCCCCCGCTCTATCCTAGGTAAAATGGTAGTTAACAATGTCCTCGGTTGGCGTCCATGGAGTAACTCAGCTGGCGATTGATGACTCATTTATTTTACAGAGGATTCGATTAGATTTAGTTTGTTTTCCGACTCTCGGAATTTATTAGATAATCATCAAGTAATGATTGATACTCGTCGTCCACAATATAACAAGCCTGTTCGCTAGCATCAAACCAGGTGTCTGGACTACAAGGCAGTCGTGAGAGTACGTCTGCATTTCCGTTGTGATGTGTTGGTTTGTAAATAATTTTGTACTCATATCCCATCAAAATAATAGTCCATCATTGTAATATATTAATAGAGTGTACCGGGAGTTGTTTGTTTAGGTGGAATAAGGAGATAAGTGGTTTGTGATCCGTCATCAACTCAAATTTGCGTCCTTGCAAATATTGGTTAAATTTGGTCATTCCATAAATAATTGAGAGGGCCTCCTTCTCAATTTGTGAATATTACTGTTGTGTTTTGTTTAGGGTTTTCGAAGCGAAAACGATCGGGTGCTCTGAACCGTCTGGATATCGATGGGAAATAACAGCTCCAACATCATAGGCGGATGCATCCGTGGCTAGGATGATCGGATAATCTTGCCGGAAATGTGCCAGTAGATCCGCATTCATTATTGCAACTTTTAATTTTTTAAATGATTCCTCTTGTAGTTCTGTCCACTGAAAATTGACATTCTTGCCTCTGAGATGGTTTAGAAGGGCGGCTAGCTGTGAAAAATTACTGATGAATTTATTATAATAATTAATTTTTCCTATACATGATTCCACTTCTTTTACATTTTGTGGGCGCGATACATTTTTTATAGCCTCTAACCCACACGAAATCTTTTAGGTCGCGGTGCGAGGTGGCTTATCGCCCACATGGCCCTCCAGTAAATAATAGTAAACCCACACGAAGATAATCGAATGCCGTCTTTACTGATGATATGTCCTAGGTATTCTATATCAGATTTGGCGAACTGACATTTATTTAATCGCCAACGAAATCCATTTTCTTCCAAACGGCTCATTAATAATTTCAGGTTGTTTATGTGTTCAGCGTTTGTTCTGCCAGATATTATGACATCGTCAAGATAAACTGCACAAAACTCGATGTCGACAGTTAGTTGTTCCATTAATCTTTGAAAAATACCTGGTGCACTTGAAATACCGAATGGTAAACGTTGGTATTCGTACAATCCGAACGGAGTATTAATTACCATAAATTTCTTTGATCTGTCAGATAAAAATATGTAATTATGCATCATTTAAATCAATTTTTGTGAAGTAAACACCACCTTGTAGCTTATAGAATAACTCTTCGATTCTGGGAATGGGATGTCGGTCGAAAAAAATTTTGAAATCCGCGCATATGCGAATATCACCATTTGGTTTTGGTACCGGGACAATAGGTGTGGCCCATTGTGTGTTCTTGACCGGTTTTAAAATATTTTGTTTTACTAGTCTTGATAACTCATCTTTTACTTTGTTTTGGATAGCAAATGGTAGAACTTGAGCTTTGAAATACTTTGGTATTGCGTCAGGTTTAAGATTTATATCCGCTTGAAATGATTTACAGTGTAAAATGGTTTCAGCATTAAATAATTCGTGGTGACTTTTGCAAATGTTCATAAGCTGGGCCTTTAAATTATTATCAGGCTATACATCAATTGTGAATATATTAGTTTGGTTGTGATTGATACTAAAATTTAATTCTTTGAACTAATCTAGTCCCATAAGGTTAACACAATCATTGAAATCGACGACAAATAAAGCTAATTGTTTTTCCAACTTATTATACAACACTGTGACATTCAAAGTACCCTTAATTGGAATGACGTTTCCTCCGTATGCTCTTACTATTTTTGAAGATGGATTACATTTTGGAAATCCTATCTGTGCATAAGTTGCAAGTCCAATAATTGAACAAGTAGCCCCCGTGTCCACTTGAAACGAAATTAGATGTCCATTTATTTTCAATCCAATCCAAATTTTACTAAAAGGGCAATAACCCGCGAGTTGAAAAAACGTTTATTGATTGAGCGGATCCTCGTCTACGTGATGATAATGAACTGTCTCGATGGCTTGAACTTCTGCGGCGCTGTGAGCTAGAAAGCAAACCTTGGGGTGATTGCCTACGTTGTCGATTCTGACTGTAATTTTGATATGGTTCACGATACCTGAATGACCTTTGACCAAGCCCGCTAGACATGCAAACGATGGAAATGTGTCCTTTTTTATTACAGCTATTGCAGGTGGCATCAAAATATTTGCATTTTGATCTTTCATGTTCGTCTATGCACTGGGGACAGGACCTATAAAAATTTTCACTTGTAATTAAATTATATTTCACATCACCATTTCGATTATCAGCACGACGTAAATCAATTTTATTTATATCCATTGACGTTTCACCTTTTATGATTTTACATGTTTTAACGGTAGTTTCATACGCGACAGTGATTCCCAACACTTCATCTAAAGTATCGTGTGGTGTATTTATTACAATTATATCGCGAATTAATTCGTCAACGAACGATGGGCAACAATTTGCTTTTTTACACGTAAAAATGCAATTGCGTGCGATACCACCCCACGTAAATCCGCTACCCAGTCTGAGTAGGATTGGTTTGGTTTCATTTTCGTTTTGTGAAATTCATAACGCGCAGCCATATATTTTTGACGTAAAATGGTCTGATAATTTAGAGGTTAGATCTTTATATGTCCTACTCACCGAATCGCCCAAGGAGTTCAAAAATATATTCTCCCACGTTGGACAGGAAAAATGCTCGTTTCCTGTTATCATCCGATACCCCGCATGCCTCGAAATGCTGATTTATTTGTAGTAAATATGATGACCAATGATATTTCTGCAGATTAAACGGGAAAAATGGTGAAATTGTTGTAGCCACTTGTTTTGTTTGAGCCGCCAAAAATGATTGTATAAATTCTTGTTGGCTTTTAAGAATTTGTAAAATTTCTTGATCCGTAGGCATTTTGTTTAATCCTGGTCGCCACTTTTATATTTACAAATATTTAATTTATTATTTAGGAATTACACAACTTTATTTGAGAACACAACTTTATGGAATGGCGTTTATAATGGAATGCATGGGGACTTTTGTATTTTTATTATACAAGCAATACAGAAATTTTGACAGTATAAAAATTAGTGTGTTTACGTTAAATATGAAAATGACATATAACACTATGGATCAGCCAGTGGGGAACATGGTGCTGCAGCCACTCGATGACTACATCTAGATTGATGGTGTCAAAAGCGTTTTCTAAGTCAATTGAAAATCTTATCAAGGACTCTACGTACGGCGATCATCAGCTGAGCGGTTGGTTAAAAATGATCCCTGATATGACTGCGGTAATTCTTCGATAGTCGTTGGTTTGCCTTGGATTCTTGATCTTGAGGATCGGAACTTGAATGGTTTAGACCCACTCGTTTGGAGGCTCATTTTTTGTTCATTTGTTGGCACTCTAGTGATCGGTGAATAGAATTGGCGTTAGTCAACCGCTTCCTGGCGGTTTGTAGACGCTCTCGATTAGCCAGATCATGAGGATGGGAGGTTTTATAATATTTTGCGCCTGGGGGTCAGGGGAGTTTTGACAGGTACCACCTGTTGGGATGCAGCTTGCGACTGCTAATTTTTGGATCTTGTAATAGCAACAAATTTAAAGTCTTATTAGTTTGAGGGGTTTAACCGGGGAAAATGGGGAGGCCTTAACAGACTTTATGTAAATCAAACGGTTGCTCTTACCGGTTATACGGTTTAAATGGGCGCGGGCTCGACTATCTCATCAGGTCATCAGGTTTCGTCGTCGCCCATTTAGTGTGTGGTTGAAGAGCTGGTTTGAAGAAATAAGTAGCTCTAGAGCAACTCCATTTGCGTTTTCAGAGTGCACATCTGTGTGACCCAGACGTGCATTGAAATCGCCAACAATACAATATCGCGTGACGGCGGACAATGATATGTTAATGTTAATCTGTCAAGGAGCTTGATTCATTATTTTGATCATATCATTGATTGGTTTCGACAAACCCGTAAAAAATTCAAATATTTGCCATTGGAATTTATATAAGTCAAGATTCATTTTATTTATTAACAGAGTTTAAGGAAATTACAGATTCTCCCGAGAGCCACAAGTATTTAATTACTACACGAATATTCTCACTCTAAGAAACCAGTTGCTTTCAACTGGCCAAATTTAAACCTTTGTGCCTTATAAAATTCAAGCTGGCTCTAGGTTTTGTCAAATTTTCCGAAGATAAAGCAAGTACCATCACCAGTCGGCAACTTATAATGCCAAAATAGCTGTTTATGCTAGAGTTTCCATGGAACAATCTAGAACAATACAAAATGGCATCCAAAAGGTAAGATACCCAATGTCAATTTTTACTGATTTGTGTTATTAGAGAAAGAATAGCTTAATAGAGAATGTTAGCATCAACAAATTGCTTTAGGAATGGTTTTACTCGCACAAATATTTTTTTTGTTCACTTGAGATTTTCAAAATTGCAAAACATCCGGACCACCAAATGTGATGTTTCATGTTCGCATATCGCGTCTCAAATCACATTTGAATTTCGCCGCAAGAAATCGCAAATATTAAATAAACATTTTGCGAACCCCCCCTTGAAGCTAATAAATTTCACATAGAGCGAGACAGTTTTGATTGTTATGGCGGCAGAGTTCTGTTTACTACGTATGTTTTTGTTACGGAACGTTGAAAGAATTTTCAAAGTATTTATAAATCAAAAACCCAAATTTTTTTAATAACAATTAAAAATTTTATTTTGGAAAATAGCCTGTCAATATCCAATAAAAAAATTAAAATTTTTATTATTTATCACAAATAACATTAGAAAATGTTTTTTTGCAAAAATTTGAAAAATAAAAATCGAAAAAGGCAATAATATAAATAATAATAATAATAATAATAATATGTTTGGTATAATTATAGAAATTTTAAACAAAAATTATTTTAAGATGAAGTTCCGCATGTGTGTATAATAATTATAAACAATCGGGATGATCTTAATTGTTTAAATTTTTTTTTTTTTTAAATGTTACAACCAACATACGCTGCTCCACCTTCTCATAACAAATCGATAAATCTCAATTGAAAATCTCAGTCAAAACTTGTGTATACAATTCGATGCTCGTGTATAGCTGCTGCATCGCAATATATGGAACATCTTCCGTATTGTCTTAAGTTATATAAAATAATATTTTATAAATAAATCAATTAGTTTCATATATCAATTAAATATTTATTTAATAACAATAAATATTTTATATCTCATAAGTGTACAGAGCTAATCAGTTTTTAGAATGAATTCAATTTTAATTTTGTTTTATTGTTTTTGTAATATATGTAGGTATGTACATGAATTTTTTTAATTAATTAATTTTCTTATGTCTGTTTATAATTAATTGAGGAGGAAAATGTTCACTTTCTCCCTATGTGGCTTCTTAATGGTCTTAACAAAGGCCAGTTTCGCTAAGTTCATTAAGTATGCGGACAAATGTAGCCGAAAATATTTCGAGTCGTATTTACAATAATTTGATTTTCGCAAATCAACTGATTAAATTTGGAAGTGCTGTATTATTGGCACCAGTCATGAACAGTGAGATGGCATGATCGAATACTATCCCAAAGCCTCGTGACTCTTATTTAACTTGATGTTTGAGGTTCAATTGAATATTTCCTCAAGTGCAGTATTTTTAGCACCAATCTCATGATGGTTTTCTGTTAGGCTTATCAGTTGTCAGTATTTCAGAATTTTTTCAGAATTTTGTCATGAAAGTTAACACGAAGTGCATGATCAAATATGGCTGCAAAGCTTTCGCAGTTCAACTGAGTATATCCTCGAGTTCTGTATTATTGGCACCAAGCAACTAACTTATCATTTCTTGGACGGATTTTAGTGAAATTTGACATTCGCAATTGAAATGGGATTCTAAATGATTTTTAGATGAAGTTCATGTCTACCAAATGAATATTTGCTGATTAGTTTGTCGCTATACTATCTACTATCTTTAGTCCTATTGTGGTCCATAATCATGATTGGCTTAGAATGATCCTCACTTGAGATTGAAGCATTTGCGTGTTGGGAAGATAAAAGATGTACCATCCGGTTTTTTTTTTTGGAATATACATATGATACCATAGAAATGGATTTTGAAAAAGCAAATATTGAAGAATGCTCTGGTCGAGTTTTGTACACTTTCAATTCATTTGGTGTATCCATTTTATTTTTTCTTACTGTTCCAAGGAGTTTCAAATATTTGCCGAGAAGAAACTCTGCTAGATCAAAACTCGTGAAAAAATTATCGTTGGTCAAACTGTGCCTGCTGATCCAAACAGAAGTTCATCTAAGTCCTTTACAACCCTTACACCTTGGTTTTTTTATACGATGCCACCCTGAGCCTTTCCAGAATAAACCTGCATATTATATAAATATGAAGTTTTTACGTCAGATGCTGCCCAAAAAAAAAATCTTTCTACCATATTTGCCAGGTTTTGATTTTATGTGTTGTCGGAATGGGCATTTTCCACGAAATGTTACCAAATGGTGTAAATGATTTTCGACCATTATCTACCAACGTATCCCAGATTTTTCTTATGGCAGCAAGTTTATCTACCTGTCGTCTCGCATTTCTGGTAGTTTTGTCGTCAAATCGAAGGAATCGAGATATTGCAACAAATCTGTTATCGAGATATATGGCTGTAGTAGAAAATATTTCTACGAAGAGATTCATCAGTCATCCATATTTCCTTTAAATTTTTTCTTCTACAGTGTAGAGCTCCAGCTGATAGAAGTACTCCAAAAAATGCATCAAGCTCAGTTACATAGTTACTGCATTCCATTTTCTTTGTTTGTCAGGAAACTTTTGATTGTACCTCTCAAAAACTCGTTGTGCTTCCCCGTTAGTATGATTATCCATTATTTTTTGCGTCATTGGTGGTATCAAATTATTGAATATATCAATAATTTCTGTTGCTGAACTCATATAGCTGGTCACACCTGGCGTTAGTTTTAAAATATTTCTTTTTAACCGTCGCTTACTGGAACAAACTCGAGCTGATTTTGCCACATACTGATTCGAATTCTCAGAATTAATTACACCATAGGCGTCATCAATGCCAGTTGGTAAAACATAATCAGCTTACTTATCTATTATTTCAATTTCGTCATCTAATTCTGAGTCTTCTGTATCAGGTACGAACTCCGGTCATTATCACTGTCTACATTCGCTTCCGAATCACATTGCTCATCAATTCCACCTCCACTATCAGACAAGGAATGAAAATATTGAAAGACACATTTTTTTCACCTTTAAAGGTTATGAATGGCATTTCCAACGCACATGTCAGGACGGAACTTGCCTATTTCTTAACCGGTGTCAGTTAAATTTGACGACTGCGATGGAAATGTGTATCTAAAATGATTTTTAGATGAAGTTGTGGAATATGACTAATTAGGATGGAACTTGCCTATGTACATTCGAAATGGAATTTTAAACAGATTTTTAAATAAGGTTTTTGGAATATGCCCAAGTAAACTGGAAATTTTGACGTTGCCAACAAACAAAGGTATATGAGACTTTAAACTGTGGGCTATGTAATCTGAGTAATTGCTGTTAGAGCGGTCGGTTTTGCTTTGTTTAAAAAAAAACTATGTAACAGACACGTGCTGCGGAATTGAAACTACTAAGGTAGTGTAGAGTCTTGGAATTATGGTATTATCTTCTAACAGGCTTGCACCCTGTCCTGTTAAAGTTAGCCTAAAGTTTCCAGCCGAAAGTGAAAAGTCGATAATGCAGATTATGTTATTGACATTCCAGCCGAAAATAAATCAGCCTCTAGAGTGTTATGTCTGGAGATGGATTGGATTGATGTGACTTGTCAATAGCTATCGCAGGAAAAAAATTCAGTTCAAGTTTCCCGTGGGAAATCTCGGAAAATTCGATTTTCCAAAAATTATTAGAAAATTTGTATAAAATCAGCCTTTAAAGTGTTATATCTGGAGATGGATTCAATTGATGTGATTACTCAATAGCTGTTGAAGGAAAAAAATTCAGTTTAAGTTTCCCGTGGAAAATCTCGGAAAATTCGATTTTCCAAAAATTATTAGAAAATTTGTATAAAATCAGCCTTTAGAGTGTTATGTCTGGAGATGAATTGCATTGATGTAATTTATCAATAGCTATCACAGGAAAAAAAATCATTACAAGTTTCCCGTGGGAAATCTCGGAAAATTTAAAAAAGTTTCCAGCCGAAAGTAAGAAATGGATGAATAAAATCAGCCTCTAGAGTGTTATGTCTGGAGATGGATTCTGTTGATGTGATTACTCAATAGCTATCGCAGGAAAAAAATTCAGTTCAAGTTTCCCGTGGGAAATCTCGGAAAATTCGATTTTCCAAAAATTATTAGAAAATTTTCCGAAATCGGAAAAAAGAATTTTTCGAGATTTCCCACGGGAAACTTGGACTGAGTTTTTTCCTGCGATAGCTATTGAGTAATCACGTCAATTGAATCCATCTCCAGACATAACAATTTAAGGGCTGATTTTATACAAATTTTCTAATAATTTTTGGAAAATCGAATTTTCCGAGATTTCTCACGGGAAACTTGAACTGAATTTTTTTCCTGTGATAGCTATTGACAAGTCACATCAATGCAATTCATCTCCAGACATAACACTCTGGAGGCTTTTTTTATTCATCCATTTCTTATTTTCGGCTGGAAATTTTTTAGAATTTTCCGAGATTTCCCACGGGAAACTTGAACAGAATTTATTAATTCGACAGCTATTGACAAATCACATAAAAACGATTTAGCTTTAGATATATACTCTAGAGGCTGATTTTATTCCAATTGTATATTCTTGTGATTTTTCGATATTTTCTACGAAGCAAAGTTTTACACGTAAATTTATTTACAAAAATTTATATTTATAGATTGCTATGTATCCTATTTATTTTCGGCTAATAACTACTAAATTTTTTATTTTCGGCTTGAATGTTATATCATCTGCATTATCGACTTTTAACTTTCGGCTGGAAACTTTCGGCTGGGATTAGACAATCTGCCCTACCATTTTTTTTTACTTTCGGCTGGACTAATACAATCTGCATTATCGACCTTTCACTTTCGGCTGGCAACTTTCGGCTAATTTTAACAGTATCAGGCTTGCGGTTTTTATGAGCACGAATATGAAAAGCAATTTACAACTCAAATTAGAAATAGAATTAAACACGCTACAACTTTTAAATACATTTATTGTTAACCAATTATCATAATTTTAGTAGCGGATTTCTCAACTTTCAGAAATCTTGTGTCTTTGTTTTATTCCTCTTCTTTTGACATCTCTTAGTATACTTTCATAAATGTAATTATGTACACTTTGATTAAATTAACTGCGCTCATGCCATGTACTATATTATGTTCATAAATATAAAAGGTTATGCTCTTCAATATACTACTTTGATTATGCCTCATCCCCCCTGTTAGCTCAAAAGCTTATGCTTTATAAAAATCTGGTACTTCTCTGATATAACCACTCGATCCTGCTGCTGGTGCATTGTTTGAATCTGGCTGACGTATCAAATTTTCGTGATTATCAGAATTTGAAACAATTATATCATCATCGTTTACAGTTTGGCGAATAATTGGTGCATTCATTGATTTCCGCAGATGCATAGAATTTCGACGAATAATATTACTATTTTCGTTACGTATACAAAATGATCGAGGATGATCAGTATTTGATACTACAATAGCTGGTTCCCATTTATTATTTGATTTATACACTACATTATCACCTGGATTTAGCTCAACTTCCTTCCTTCTGGCCAACTTATCAAATTGTAATTTGTTATTTATTTGATTTTGTCTCAATCGTTCGGTAGGATTAGCCAGTGTAGGCTGTAATAGATTATCATGAACTGGAATTTTAGTTCTTAATAGTCTATTCATCAACATTTGTGAGGGTGATAACCCTGTATTTGCAACTGGAGTTATTCGATATTCAAGTAAGGCATTTGATACATCACCTTGACTTTCTGTCACTTTTTTGATCATACTTTATATGAATTAACAGGATTGTTGTCTGTAACAATATATTTTGGAATTCCATGATTACAAAACAATTTTTTTCATCGCCATAATTATACTGTTAGCCGTTTTATCACGTACCTTATGGATTTCTAACCATTTGGAATAATAATTCATCATAAGAAAATAATTGGTTCCAAAACACTCCATTAGATCACAACCTACTTTTTCAAAAGGCAAATTTGGGATTGTGTGGCTTATCATTGGTTGAGAATAATTAGACGATTCATACTTTTCACAAATGCGGCACTTCGACATGATTTTTTCAATGTCGGCGTTAATGTTAGGCCAATACAGAATTTGTTTGGCCCTTGCTTTTGTTTTGGACATTCTAAAATGTGGTTCATTCAAAGTATTTAAGATTTCATCTCGTAATTTAATTGAAATAAACACTCGATTTTCATAAAACAGCAACTCGTCTTCAACATATAATTTGTCTTTCATAGGCCAATAAAATTTTAATGCATCTGGAACTTTGGCTTTTGTTTTTGGCCAACCTTCCTTGTAGTACTTGATTAATAAATGCGTAATGTTGTCTTGAACTCGTACGACGTTTTTCAGTGATGTTTCAATATCCGTTGAATCAAAATTAGAATTTCTAGATAACAAATCAGGAACATGTAAATATTTACCCGGTACTGAACATCTAAATCATAAATCATCAATTTTATTCACATACGCTGTAATCTTTTAGAGGGAATTTCAGATATTAACTTTCTCATAATCGATATTAACGGTTTATGATCTGTTTCCACTTTGACCATTCGCCCATAAATGAAATTGTGGAATTTTTTACATTCAAACACTACAGCAAGCATCTCTTTTTCAATTTGTGCATAATTGAATTCAGCTGAGTTTAAACTTTTTGATGCAAAACAAACTGGCTTACCTTGTCGCATCAAACAACTACCTAGACCATCTTTTGATGCATCAGTTTGTAAGGTAATAGGTAACTTTGGATTAAAAATTTGTAGCAGCGTATTTTCAGCTATTTTGTCTTTAATTTTGTTGAGTGCTTCAGTTTGTTTATGAGGAGAACAAATTATCTTTTTTTTAATAAGAGACGTAATGATAAATTTAATTGTGAATAATTTGGAATAAAATTATGAAGATAATTGATTGTACCTAGAATTTTTTCTAATTCGTTGCGATTTTTAGGTTCCTTGATATTTTGAACCGCCCGGATTCGTTCAGGATCTGCTTGCATACCATTTGCTGCTTTTATTTGGATTAAATTTTATATTAATTTCACGTGCTTTGTTCAGTACATTTGTTAAAATAGTGTGGAGAACGTAGTATATTTTTTTGATTTGTCGTCTAACGTTATTTGCCAAAATCCTTCACGTAAATCTAAGACTGTAAAATATTTCATGCCTTGCAGGTGTCATAACAGATCATCCAAAGATGGTATTAAATAATGTTCGAATTCTAAATAGTGGTTAAATTCTCGTGGATCTAGCAAATTCGAATGGATTTGTCCGGTTTCTCAATTATTACCAAATTATGTGTCCATTCAGATGGACCATTAACTTTTGTTATTATATTGGCATTCTCCATTTGCTGGAGCTTTTTTAACACTTTATCACGAATTCCTAATGGTATGCGACGAGGAGCTTTGCAGATCGGTGTTGTATCATCTTTTATTTTCAATGAGCATTTGCCAGGAAAACAACCCATACCTTCAAACACATCTTTATTTACTTGAATGAAAGATTTTACTTCTTGCAGTTGCAGCGAATTAACATTGTGAATTCGCTTAATCAAGCCCATTTCAACGCTTGACTGAAGATCAAGAATTGGTTTTGCCTCAAAATTAGACTGAATCTCAAACTTTGTAAAATATTTTTTGTCCTTATACTGAATGTTGACAGTAATTCGAAGAATTTCGAATAATTGGTTTAGGTGAAATTGCTTCATATAAGCTTTCAGGTAAAAAGTTGACATCCGCACCACTATCCAATTTGAATTTGATTATCATATTTCCAATTATAAATTTTCATACCATGATTTATCATGTAAATCTTTTATTACATCTACTTTGCAGTTCACCGCACTAACCGAATCCACAAAGAATGTATCCAATGAATGACCGTTATTGTCCTCATGTGTGGTGGAAATCATTTTAGAATCCAATTTCCAACCCACTTGTCAAATTTCATCATCATCAGTTAAGGAATGGCCAACTTCCATTCTACTTGGATATAATCTGGAACTTCATCCAAAAATCATTTTAGAATCCCTTTTCCAACGCACTTGTCGAATTTCATCGTAATCGGCTTAAGAATAGCCAATTTCCACCATACTTGGCCATATTCCAGAATTTCATCCAAAAATCATTTTAGAATCGCATTTCAATCAAATGTCAAATGTCAAACTTCACTAAAATCCGTTAAGAAATGATAAGTTCCATCCAAATTTGCAGAACATTATCGTGGGTATGGGCATATTGTCAAATATGGCCGCAAAGCTTGTAATTAACAAGGCATCCATTTCAGGACCACCTGCTGTTAACAGAATTGTAAATCATGTAGAAATTTCCTGGAACGGTCGCTTTGCCAGCTGCTCAGCCTGGAGGGGTTAAATTCAGTTAGATTGATCTGTAACTGATCGCTATTTATCCAGGAAAACGAAAGGTCGGGTGGTCAGGTATTTTATGGCAGTATGGAGGCCTTACAATCATGGGGACGACCCATCTGAGAGATGTCTCAAAAGAGCCGGGCATAACAATAATATTTCTAACTATCCGAGTATCAAACGACTTACGTGATATGCCATAATTATTTAATTGACAAACATCAATTAAGATCATAAAAAAAAGGTAAATACTATATTCGACTACTACTTCTTGATATCTTTAAGGTGATATATAGCCAAGACTTTCCCGTACTCATCCGCCAATTCATACGCCACATTTGCCACTGCTCTTAATACATATGCAATTTGATATTTTGGGGCAAGTTTTGCTGAATAATTTTTTCCTGCATCGCTTTGTATGAAATTCCTAGCAAAAACTTTTTGACCTACTTGAAGCTGCCGTTGTTTACTTCGTATAGGTTATATGACTCAAAGTTTCTTCCGTAAGCTTCTTTTAGATAACGAAGAATACTGGTTTGTGCCATCGTTTGTCGATCGGCATTAAATATCCCAATTTCTTTTCCCCCAAGGTTTAGTAATGTACGTATCAATTCATATTGTGAGCCGTGTCCTATGTGGTGCTGCCCAAACATGATATAATGTGGAGACTGTTTGGTACTCTGATGTATAGAATTACGTAGGCAAGTGCTATAGAACTGATATATTTATAAATTGGATTGAACAGAATATTTTGGAGTTCGAACTTGTTTAACCCCATATTCTTCTAAAAAACTTCGAAAGGTATTGGAGGTAAACTGGGCTCCATTATCACTTATCAGATAATCGGAAACTGAAAATAAGTCAAAAACATGTTCCTTCAAAAATAACTTAACGTTTTTGGATGTGGCCTATCTCATTGGTTTTAACAAGGTGAACCTTGAATATTGATCAAGAACAAACAAATAGAAAACAATTTCCAGATTTTGATCTGGGGTCTGGACCAAGGAAGTCAATATATATTCTCTCCAAAGTACGAGTAGCTTCTACATATTTCCCCATAGCCGGTCGGGTCACGTAATTTACGGGTTTAGAAACTCTACATATCTTACATTGTTTAATGTAATTTGAAACATCGTTACACATTCCGGGGCAAAAAATTGTCTTCGCAAATATTCTAAAGTTTTTACAAGTCCAAGGTGAGCAGCAGAGGGAGGACCGTGTGCCTCTACTATTATAGAGGTTACTAACGTTTTAGGAATGTACAGTTTCCACTGAGGCAAATCGTTATAAGGATTTTGCGTTCCAAATGAAGAATTATAAAAAATCCGATCATTAACCACTTTAAAATTAAGATTTACTTCCGGTTTGTTTTTAAGCTTTTCTAATAAGTCTTGGCATTCAGGATCGAGGAAAACATCTGAATTAAGGTCTACACTACAAGTCTCAAGTAAATAACAATTAGGGTTGAAGTTAACAAAAAGTTCATCGGCATGCTTTCGCGACAGAGCATCCGGCACTACATTTTCGGATCCCTTCCGATATTCTATCTTAAAATTGAAGCCCTGTCATTTTAAAGACCACCGCGCCAGCCGACCAGTTAGCTCTTTTTGATTTATTAACCAGGTCAAACTGGCGTGGTCTGTTATTACAGTAAATTCAAATCCCTCAACGTAATGCCTAAATTTTTTTATGCTTCACACTGTATGAAAAAGGGGCGATTAAAATTTGGATGGCACAAAACCGGTGCAGTGATAACGATTCCTTGAGTGAAACGAATGATTTTTGAGCTTCATCATTCCATATAAATTTTTTCGTTTTTTTAATTGTAAAGGTCTGTAAGTGCCGCAGTCACATCCGAATAATTTCGAATGAATCGTCTATACCAGCCGATCATGCCCAAAAATCCCCGAAATTGACGAAGGTTTTTCGGAGGTGGATAGTTCGTCATTGCAGCTACTTTATTCATATCTGGCTTTAGGACACAGATTAGTAATTTTACTCAATAGTTCTAGGTGCTCGTCGAATGATTCAGATGTTACCAGCAAATCATCTAAGTAAAACATTATGATGTAGTTCATACGGTATAACTTTATCCATGAGCCTGCACATTGTCTGAGGAGCATTGCAAAGCCCGAATGGCATGACGGTAAACTAGTCACACCCCTCATCTAAGGGGATTTGCCAAAACGCTTCTTTTGGTTTTATACTTGAAATATACCTCGTTTTGTCTAGCCGACCAAGTAACCCTTCAATGTGAGGTAATGGATAAGCCGCCTTCACTGTAACCGCATTTACCTTTTTTGCATCAAGGCACAAACGGACTTTGCCATTGGCTTTCCTCACCAATGTGACAGGCGAACTCTATGAACTATAGCTTTCTTCAATCACACCTAGAGCGAGCATACGATCTAATTCTTGATATAGTTAGGAACCGCGTCACTTACATCGTTTTAATGCGTCAAAATTTGAGTTTTTCCTAAACCTAAAATTTCAGATGATAAAAATTCCTTTATTACTAGGTCGAGCCTCGACTTTTGTGACTGTGACAAATCATGGAAGATTAGTTCAGAACCAGCCATATTAGCAGAAGAAACCGGTTCATTAACTTCGGTGGGTTGGTTTAGTTGACTTGATGGAACGTGAATTTTTAATCCAAACGCTCTCCAGAAATCAACCCCTATAAGTAGAGATTTTGGGTAAGATTTGGTGCTAAGTGTAAGGTCAGGAAGCGGGTCTGATTCATAAATGTTACGGGCACTCTAATATGGCCTAAAATACTCTCTGAAGAGCCGCTAGCAGTTTTAACTGAAGATCTTAAATGATGAAATTTTACATTGGGCCAATTCCGAAACCTTTCGCTTCCACAGCCTAACACTGATACGTTTGCCCCACTATCCAATAAACCAATTTGCTTTTCGCCCAATATTTGAAGTTCTGCGTAAGGTCCACCATCTGCAGAGTTGTTTATTAGAGATTCAGCCAATAGTTGTTTATATTTTTTCCAATTATACCAAAAATTTTTAACTCTTCCTGATTTTGATTGATTTGGTCCTGAATCGAGAGAGTAATTCTTTCGTATTGGATGCTTAATCCCGAGAAGTCCTCATCTCTGGTTTGTGTTGTTCTGGTTTGGCTGTCGTTACTTTTGGAGGGCAGGCACAGCTTATCCCTGCCCCCTTGGTGGCATTTCCCGAATTACGCTTACTATTAGTGCAATATGGTTTAAGTACCCCTGGAGTACCACAACCAAAACAAAATTTTTGTTTTAAAGGAACCGTGCAATTTTTGAAAATATGGTCAGATTGGTAACAATTCCAACATCCCTCATTTACCTTAGCTGCAAATTTCCTGTTGGTAAACAAGTTTGTAAACGCACAAATTTCTTCGTCGTAATCTACGGGTGACAATAAATCATCAGATTGTTCATTGGAAGTAACTAGTTCATTGACTTGACGTCGCTGGCACATCATTTCGGGAATAAACCCAGTTCTAGTCCAAGTATCTTCGAAAGTCACACATAACTGAACCATTTGTTCTACTGTTGGAAAATGTCTGTCTACTAATTTGTCTTGCAACCCTGCTCTCATGTTTCGGCGTATTGTATACATCAGCTGAGTATCCGACAAAGGAACTTCAAATTGGAGGGACAAGGATAGCATATCATCATAAAAATCTTGATATGGTTCCCGGAATCGTTGCTTACGTGAATCCAAAATGTGCCGGAGATTATCGTCTGTTTAACGGTCTTGGAACCTTTTAATTATGTCATCTCTTATCTTCAACCAATTCACACCCGGATTCTTTTCAATATATATCCAATACCATTCATGTGCTATCCCTTTAAGTATATAACTAATATCATTGATCAATTGTTCAAATGGCAACTTGTTAGCTTCAGCTAAATGTTCAAGCTTAAACATAAATCTTTTCACAGCCGAACTCTTTGGCGAACCGTCAAAGGTTATGTTCCATTTCGTAACGTTGTGTTGAAGATAACTATATTTACCTTCAGGTTGACTATTTTGGATCGTAAGTAAGTTTTGACGTTGCTGATTAGGTGAACGATTTGGAAACATTTCATCACTTTGATGTGGGTGGTCCGAACTTAATCCAGGGATGTTAAACGTATTTTGATTATCGAAGGATATCAGTTCTTTTTCCATGCGTTTAGCCTGTTTAATCATAGCAGACTTAGAGGGGCCGGGTTTAGAATTTGATTATCGTTTCTTTATTGCTAGTTGGCACTTCAACAGAGTTTATCTTCAAGTCCCATTATTGCGATTTGGAAGGTGTATTAACGATAGAAATAAAGGGTGACTCAAAATTAACGCAAAATTTGAATTTGCCACCATTTGTACAGCAAACTGTTGGCAACCCTGGAAAAAAACAATTTGACAGCTGAGTTTAGGGTTGATAAAAATGGAGCGTTACATGATACAACAACGTGTTTTCATTATTGAACAATATCTCAAAAATAATGAAAGTTTGGCGGTCACAGTTCGAAAATTTCATACAAAATATGGTCGGAATAGTGTTTTATCATTGTCAACTGTCACGAGGTTAATTGAAAAATTGAGGGAGACTGGATCAGTTAGAGTCGCTGAAAAGACTGATCACCCAAAAACAAGCCGTTCAGAGTGTTGGTGAAAATCCCAGAACATCAATTCGTCGTCATCGACTATAATTGCAAATTTCAAGAAGCTCTCTGCAGCGTATACTCATAAAAGATCTGTATCTCCATCCTTACAAAATTCAACTAACCCAATAACTGATGCCTAATGACCATGCAGTGCATGTGGTGGTGAAGCACATTTCCACCTTGATGGCTGTGTTAATCGCCAAAATTGTCGTGTTTGGGGTTCGGAGAACACACATGTGATTGTTGAAAAACAAATGCATCCACAACGAGACAATGTTTGGTGCGGATTTTGGGCTGGAGACATCATTGGACCATACTTTTTTGAAAACGAGCCTTGTGAAACAATTCAATTACTGCATGAGATTTATTCCTGGTCGTGTACTCTCTCGTTTCAATGCTTCAATTGACTTTAAATTTTGTAAACAAATAGGTGATCATAAACATGGACCCAAAAGTTAGCACAAAGTGCTTATTAATAAAATCTATCTTAGTACTATCTTTGAGGCAAACAAACATAACAAAAATATACGACAGTTTGGAGTCCTCGTAACCTAATTCTTCGAGAAATGTGAAAATCTGGAAAATCTGGAAATTTTTACGCGATTACAATATTTTCCCAATTTTACATTGTTATAGTGGGGAAGGTGGGGTGTCGGTCAAAAAAGTTGTTTTATTTGTTTGCGTTGCTCGAATGGTCCACAGAGATGCCCCGTCCAGACTGAAGCATTGAGGAAAGAATTATATCAGCCAAATCCCCTTTGTTCACATAATATTGTGATATGAACAATTGGCACAAATCTTCACAAAGATATTTTGAACTTTGTGGCTGCTCTCTGAATGGAGTAATTTAAATTTTTAAGGATTTTTAACAGTATACTGGAGATGTACAAATGGAGCTAATCCTTAAAAGTTGAAGATGCAAAATGGCGAATATGCGATTTTGATGTGGGGAAGGAAAGGAGTCTCTAAATTCAAGAAACCCCATGATATTTCCCCTGCTGAAAATAACATAAAATGTTGTAAACAGTGAATGGGTGGTTTTGCGGCATATAAGGGACGGTTTGTGGGGAAAATGTCGTTCTAGGAGTCGGTTAGACCCAATTATTTTTTTGTATATTTTTAAAATATTCAGAAATGTAAAAATTTAAATATTTATTTGCAGTTTCCCATAATTTTGTGTTAACTTTTAATGTTTAGCTAATACTCAAACCATTTTTCTGCACTACTTTGTTTTCAGCTTTTAAAATGAAATTTCAGAATTACTAAATCCGTCGAAATTTTAGAATTACTAAGGGTTTTTGATCACACAGCACACACAGCGGGCACACAGCAAAATCGATCGATTTTCTACTTTTGAGATTTAACTTAAATTTAGACTTCGACTTATTAAGGTGTACCGAAGAACCAGATTTCTAGAGGTCAGATGAGCATTTGTTTACTTGTACTTAAACTACTTGTGAACCCACATAAAGCTCCTATATTCCGACGGTAGGACAGGGAATCGAAGAAAGAATAGAAGCATCAAGTTTTATGGAAGAGAGGAGAGTGAAAGGTTTATACCGTACACGATCAAACACCTTCAAAATGTTAAGCAACACCCTTATTTGACTATCTGAATGGTATGTTTGTGGTAACCGACCATTAAGTTCCTCTCCAAGTAAGAATCGGATGTAGTTCTTCCTTTTCTGGACGTCTTTGTGAGGAAAATGAAGAGATATTCTATTTCAGAACCTACCTAAAACTTACCAACTCTAAGCGTTGTACTGGGACTGGCACATAAAAATGTAATGATGTTCCACACCCATCTAGCCTACAAAATATATATAGGATATCGTATACCAAATGTGATAAGAAGAATTGCGGGCAGACGAATGCAGGAACACCCTTTAGCAATGAAAAAATAAGGAACGTCATTAATTGAGTTGGTCGTACATATGTTGCGACCTCACCAGATTAACGATAGATACTTCTTTAAAAAAAAATCGCGGTGGACGTTTTTTTTCTACACAGCCGTAGGTGTTTTGCGTGACAACATTTATAAGCTGTGAGAGAAATGATAGACGGTAGAGGTTTAAAACAAATTTCAATTTTTAAAACAACAACTTTTAGTCTATGACTTTCTTCGAGCATGAAACTGCTTATCTTCAAGTTTCTTTCTTTCGCCACGATGGTGGCGTGGTGCACTCCGATTATATTATGCGTGAGACATGAAGCCGAAGGCTACAACCTACTAATTAGGTAGTAGTCAATTACCTAGTAATTGCATGCGTCCAAAGGCCAATTTTCGAGTGGCTCACTTTTTCGAACATGAGGCCTTAAGACTTTGTCACGTTTATAAAAGCATTCAATATTGAATGGATTCCGAGCCCCCTATTCCCTTGGAATATTGTAGAAATGGAAGAATTACATTCTAATTTTAAAGTTAAGTTTTTTTTTTTGCTTCAGTAAAAATATTTTTATTAATTCCAACAGACAGTGCGCGATTCTGCGAAATTCTGGAAAAGCAAGATTTAATGTTGAAATAGTCTGGAAAACGGTTCATTTCAATTTTAAAATTAAATCTTGCTTTTCCAGAAAATTTTAACAGTCTTGAAAATAATTGTTGGGCTGTTATTTCTTAACCGATGTTTGGGCGATATTGTTTCTGTATCTATTAAATTTTCGGGGTGATATTTATGTTACTAACTTTTTATAGCAACACGTTTGTTTCCTGCAACCGTTAAATGATCGCTGTATCTCATTTAAATCTTGCTTGCCTGGCGGAATCTGGATATAACGTTCTTTATTAATTAAACAATTAAATCTTGATTAAAGCAGTTTTTGTCGGTGTGGTTCGAAGTCATCATGACCGATCCAAGTATTGTTACGTTTTCGCTTTGTCAACCTTGGTATGACTCACTAATATCATAAGTACCACTATATCCACCTTATCTTCACAAAATCACTAAAATTCATTTGTTACACTTTCGCACTATTTAATTGTTACTTTTTTATTTCACTATTATCACTTTATAATAAAAGGCACTCTTTAATCTTCAATTTACCTCTGTTACGTACCAAATAATTATTCAACATCAAATGCCTAAATTTATATACCAAAATGTGCAATTAAAAACGATCCAGAATGTTCGCTTTTCTATGATTCCGGCATAATTATAATTCGCCTAAATGTCGTTATAGTTTAAACTAAAATGTAGCATATTTTGCTATTAACCACCAGGCGGCTATCATCTGGAGGAGATACTTGTAGTGTTTTTTTATTCGCTCCGGATAGCTGCTATCGAGAGCCGTCATTTTTATACGCCTAAATTTAAATTTGACGCGCTATTTATTGGTAAACTAAACTTATTTAACATCAAACTATCATTTTTAATACAATTATTTAGCGAAAACTTGATATAACAAATATTTGGCTCTACCTATTTATACGGAGCGCTATCCGGAGCCATTTTTCATATGACGGCTCTCGATAGCTGCTATCCGGAGCGAATAAAAAAACACTACAATTGTTACGTTTTTGCCTTGTCAATCAAGGTTCGAATCACTGGATTGTGAATAATCCAATATCAATTCAATTTATCACCAACGAATTTATTTATTTAGCACAAGAATTATTACAACACAATTTCAATATAATTTATTAATTTTAATTCACAAAATCATTTGATATAAATTATTCGCACAATTTTACTGTGCACTTATAATTTTTATTTCGCACTTCGACACTTTTTAAATCACTTTTTAATTCCTTTTTAATCTTCACACTGTCGCTTACCAAATACTACTAATCCTTACAAGTTTACACTATCGCGTTCCAAATTCAAATAATCCAATTCGATCTCGTTCGCCCTTTTATATACACAAACCAAACTTCTCGAAAGTTCATGACTTTTCCAGTACTAATAGTGTAGAAACATTTAGAACAATTTTTATCATGGAAAATTCCATTTTAGTACAGTTAGACATCAAGCTATTAATTTAACTTATTCTATTATACAATAGGTGTCAACGTCACATTATTGTTACTGTGACGGTGGCACCTATTGTGTAATAGAAGAAGTTAAATGAATAGCTCAATGTTTACTGTACTAAAATGGAATTTTCCATGATATAAATTGTAACGTAATGTTTCTACGCTATTCTAACTGGAAAAGTCATGAGCTTTCTAGAAGTTTGGTTTGTGTATATAAAAAGGCAAACGAAGTCGAATTGGATTAGTGATATTTGGTAAGCGATAGTATAAAGATTAAAAAGTAATTAAAAAGTGATTTAAAAAGTGTTTTTGTGCGAAATAAACATTAAAAGTGATCAGTAAAATTTGAGAATAATTTATATAAAGTGATTTTGTGAATTTTTACGTAACATTACTGTTACGATTTTGCCTTGTCACTCAAGGTTCATATCACTGGATTGTGAATAATACAAAATCAATTTAATTTATCACCAACGATAAATTTATTACAAAACAGTTTATCGATAAAAATTGCCAAAATCACTTTAAATAATTTTCACACAATTTTACTGTACACTCATAAATTTTATTTCGCACTACAACGCTTTTAAATCACTTTTTAATTCCTTTTATTCTTTACACTATCGCTTACCAAATATTACTAATCCAATTTGACTTCGTTCGCCGTTTTATATACACAAACCAAACTTTTAGAAAGCTTATGATTTTTCTAGTTAGAATAGTGTAGAACAATTTTATCATGGAAAATTCCATTTTAGTACAGTTTAACATTGAGCTATTAATTTAACTTATTCTATTATACACTAGGTGTCACCGTTACATTACGTTTTTGCCTTGCCAATCAAGTTCGAATCACTAGATTGTAAATAAAACAGGATCCAAATTTATTTCACGCAATAATTCACTTTTTAAATCACTTTTTAATTCACTTTTTAATCTTTACACTATCGCTTTCCAAATACTATTATTAATCTAATTGGATCTCGTTCGCTTTTTATATATTCACACCAAAACTTCTAGAAATCTCATGACCGTTCCCGTAAGAATAGTCTGGAAATATGTAGAATAGTTGTAGCGCTTTTAATTAACTTATTCTATTCTACTGTAGGTATCATCTCGCCCGCCTGTAGCACAAACAAACTTTTAGACAAATGTAGAATTTAATGTGGAAATTAATTAACTGTCAGTAAATTTAACTCGGTAGGGTAGGATATCACGGCTTAATTCTTACTAATGAATCAGAGTTACAAGTTATAGCAAAATGTTTTAGCGCACAATAATATCCTTAGTAATTTAAAAATGTGTTAGATTTAAATGAATCATCTTAGGCAAAATACTGACACAAGAATATTTTTTTTAAAAAATAGGCTGTGTTTGGGTATGGTCTTAAGGTTTCACGCAGATCATGTGTCGGCCTAATATAGCCTTATAGATGAGTATAAATAAGTGGTGTGAAGTTTATGACAAATTGACAAAAAACATGATACATACAATACATTTTGTCGTTTGTTATCTGGATATGCCATGGTAGGATTTCATGAATATTTGTGCCAAGTGATATTTTTGCGCGACCCTCAGGGTCTGAGATTTTTGATAGGTAATCGCAGAGGTAGGTACACAGATCTGACTATGCCATGGTATTCCATAGAATTTCAAGTATATTTGTGCCAAACCATATTTTTGCGCGACTCTCACCGTCTGATATTTTTTAAAATAAAAATGCGCAAAATTGTCGTGTGGCACAAATATTTATGAAACCCTACTGAATAGTAGTCCGATCTGCATACCTATTTCTAAGAATACTTGTTAATGGCCTTCAAAGTTCATCTACACTTTTTAGTGTAATAGTTGTTCGGTTGTTAGGTTTTGGATTTCTTGTCATTTTTTTTTTGTCAGAAACTTCACTGTGGTGTATAAATAAGGTTACAGCTTGATGAAACGAAAGGAAAAAATTGAAATGATTGAAATTTGATTATTTCCTTATTAAAAACTCTTAGGTTCCGCTTTTACAAATTAGATAATTTGGATTTTATTATTTATGGCGAGACACACTCATTATTTAGTGACTATGCACTCTTCATTCACTGATGAATGACGAATTCAGTCATTATTCACCCATTATTCTCTTATTATTCTGTCATAAGCTCTATTACTTTCGCGAATATTGATAAATTTACCAACAGTAGAATAATTTTACAAGAAACACATCACACGAAAGTTAAATCCAAAAGCAATGAAATCCATCTTGGCCTGTTGCTTTGGAAATACTAAATCGAAAACTAAATTCTAGATTATTCACTGAATATTCAGTCATTACTCACTCATAATTCATTAATTATTCATTGATTCATTGACCCACTAATTATTCATTATTCCTACAGTGCCCCTCAATAATCATTGATGAATAAAAATTTCATTTATTATTCACCCGTTATTCATATTCATTCGTTATTATCTGATTATAAAAGAAGAATGATAACTAAGTAATAAGTAATGAATGAATTTTCAGTGAATGATGTCGGAATTAAGAGGGAATAATAAGTGAATTGAGTGCCTAATGAGAGAATAATCCGCGTTTAATGAATGTGGGTAAAATCAAAGAATATTCAACGAACAATCAGTGAATAATGAATGAATTATGATTAAATAATTATTATTCCTTTATTCTACTTTTACAATATTCATTAGAGAGCTACAGTTTTAGATCTGAAGGGAAAAGTCGCCTCAGCTTCCTTCCGTTGACTGTAACCTCTCTTACGTTCTGTCAGGGTGATTTGCAAAGACCTCTTCAGTAAAATGTTTTAACGAGTAAAATACCAAATTTACAACATTATTGTTTCTACCTAAACCGAAAGAACTCAGATCTGCTGCCTGTTAAAGTTTTTCACAATGAAAAACCTTAAATACTAGTATCAGCCTATTTTATTTTCTCAGCAAGCAAAATAACTAATGTCATCGGTCTGTTAAAGGTTTTTCAGGACGGGCCTCTAAAATACTACTTTCTAACTGAAAATCGTATTCAAACTGCATACTTACTTGTCTGAATTTTTAGTTATCAAAGTGCCAACTTTTTTTTTTTAGCCTGAATTCTTGAAATTCACCGAAAAGTCAAAGGTGACGTATTTTACTGGAAAGTCATCGGTGATATTTTTTCCGGATGAACTACGAGAATATGATCCCGGGGAAGCCCAAATTTGTTAAGTCGATTCTGGTCGTTTTTGTATGCCCCTTCCTTATTTTTAGAATGCTGCAACTGTGATCCCCACTTTGTTTTTCGTGCGCCCTATTACGAAATTGACTAAGGTCAGGTCGTCTAACTAACACTGAATTTTGCAATTTTTCGGTATTATTTTAGTAACGATCAAATCGAAAAATTGCAAACCGATAAAAGTTAGCGTTGTGTTATTTTTTAGAGTTTCAGAGTGCTGCTCGCAAGCTAAAGTGAAAAGTATTTACATGAAATTTCAAGCAGTATGCCTAGTAATTTCCATCAAATTTGTAAAAACATTCGATTCACGTTCCAAAAGTCGCATTTTATTACAAATAATGCTATGCTTATTCTATTCTAACCTAGGTGTCACCGTAAATATATATATATCGATTCCTAAGTCACTTCCGTATTCTTCTGAATGATTTAATGGCATAAATCTCCCAACACAATATGTTTTGACTTATTGCTGGTAAGCGGTGATGTCTCTGCCAAAGGATAACGCCTGTCGTTTTTTTTATCTTTCTTATTCTTAATGCTAGCTAGCAAGGATGAATTTTTGAACTAACCTTTTGGTTACCAAGTAAATGGAAATGGACCACATTTTCAGTTAGGCGGAACATAACACCAAGGAGCCTTGTTGATCTCTGACGCTCTGAACTTTTCTGTATGTGAAGGCTATATTGAAGGTTATACCGAAAACCGCAGATAAATAAATCAGATGAGTGATAACTCTTACATCATTGCAAAGGCCGACTTTCAATATCGTGTCGTTTTCGCTTATGATTCATTCAGAACTGGTTTATATGAATCATTTACCAGCTTCGAGTGGGTCGGACATTTCAATCAACAAAATATTTTTATATAACTGTTAAATGAACAAACCATTCCACAAACAATTTGCGCCAATAAATATTTTGTTCTAGCGACTTAATAAACCTCTAATTAGTCATTCTACAAACAGTTCATCTATCATAAATCCAGTAAATAACAGCAACCAACATTGTACCGTGTATACACAACACACCCACCCAAAAATTTCCATAACTTGTGAAATTTGTAATTTATATTTGTCAACCGTAAAAGAAACCAAAACAACACAATCAATATTTTGTGTGAATCATCCCGCAAAAATTTTGCGTCTGAGTCAAACTCACTGATATACTTTCACAATGGTGTATATACCATACCAACATTTATATGCCGCGGCGCGGCGTCGTCTCCAATCATATTTTTATTGGTCACGCGGTTAACTCAAAAAAACAAAATAATTGTATAACATAACATATGTTAAGTACATACTTAAGTACATACAAGCAGCATAAAACCGAAGTGATTCAATTCACAACACATAAATTAATCCGTGTGTGTGTGTGTGTGGGTTGGGATGAGACAAGAAAATTCAAAAGTTTTAAAATTCATATCATTCCGCAAAATATAAAAATAAAAATAAAAATTCTTTAAATTTTTTTTTTTTTTGTCAGTTTTATGTTTTTATTTGTGAAAATGCAAAAAAAAAATAAATAAAAAAATTATTGGCATTTCCTCGACAGACGACAAACCAACAACAACACAAAAAAATCGCTCTCTTTCTCTCTCGCTCTCTTATATGGTTGGTAAACAATTAATTTTCCGCTCAACATTAAAAAGTTTTGTGCGTATTACAATGAATTTCGAACAGTTTGATTTGTCTTATTATTAAGGACTCAAACCATATAGTATAACAGTTTTGTACTACATTATCGACCATACCAAATGTTTCCATGATAATATTTAATGCTCTCTTTTTACGTTTGTGACGTATGTGCATGCAATCGAAAGTGAAAATAGACTTGATGTGTTTATTTATGTATGAAAAACTTTACAAAATTGTTGTTGGAAAATTAAAGATTTTGTTGTTATTGTTGTTGTATACTTATTACTTATGATTTGTTTGGTTTATTTTTAGGCATCGCTCAGTTTGGATAATTCAGTGGAAACGTACTTACTGAAAAACGAGGGCGATTTTATAAGTGTGGAACAGGGTAAAGAGTTGCGAAAAAAGAAGCAGAGAGAAGAAAATATGAGGCAATTATTGGATGTAACCAATACGTTTACGTCAGAAGAAATACGTGATTTTGAAATGAGGTAAGTGACGACGAATGCGTTCGTGTTTATAAAATAAAAAAAGCAAAAAAAAAAAAAAATTAAAGGTGTTAAAGATGATGACGTTGTTGTTGTTGTTGCTAATACACTGTAGTATAGATAGTTGTACATAAAAAAGAAAATTTTGGGATGAAATTGAACAAACAAAAAAAAAATCGAAAATATCAGCGGTTAATCAATTTCCTGTTTTTATCGATGATGAACTCGTTTGGGTATTATGTGCTATATACGAGTTTGAATGTGTATTGATTTTCGTCTTATCGTTTTGATTTTGATTGAAGTTTGTGTTTATTGATGATGATGTTGATGTGTAAGATTCATTATCTAGTTATAATTTTTGTTTTATTTCTTCAATTTATGGCGTGCCTTAGGAGGTATAAAAAGAAGTTTGGAAAATGTTTGATTGCAAATCATCTGGTGTCCTGAGTTTCTCTCTTTTAATTCTTAATCACATATGTACTGTATCCCTAATAAAAAGAAAAAAAAAAAATAAATCATGATTGTCTACGACCTACCTGAAACTGAATTTAAGAAGTGTTAGGAATAGATCAATAAACCGAAATGGCCCAAAGATCAGTGAAACCGGGCAACTATACTAACACGATTTTTCTAAACGTTTTTAGAAATACCAAAATTTTCAAGATTGAACCCTGAAAAAATTCTAACTCAACTCCTCCTTCTTGACCCAAAAATCAGCTCTCAACTCAACTCAATTCTCAACTCAACTCAATCTATTGGGTCCTGAAAAATAAGCCCTAACTAAATCCTCAACTCAACTCCCAACTTAAAGTTCAACTCAACCCCAAAATCAATACCGTCCGAAAACTGCATGCGTCCATGAACTCAACTCAATTCTAGTTCAATCTCTAATTCAACCCCTAACACTACCCCAAACTCAAAACAACACAAGCTAACTTCCAATTCAATCGTCAATTCAGTTGATTCAATCTCAACTAAACCAACTCAACCATAGCCCAATCCCAACTCAGCCTGCGTCCCAGCCCTTAAATCAACTGCAAACTCAACTTCTAATTCAACTTATAAATCAATATACTGTGAAAAGCTACATGCGTACATGAACTGAAGTTAACTCTAATTCAACTCACAAATAAATCTACAGCTGAACTCCTGTTTAATCCAACCCTAACTCAAGGCACAACTGAATCCTCAAACCAAACTATATCAAAATTGTTCGCCTTGACTATAGAAACAAGTCGTTCTCGAGATACGATGGGTACATACAGACCTCCATACATCCAGACAGACGGACATCAGTCTGTTTCTAAGGTCATGGCGGAGAATCGCAAACCTTTTAGCAGCTGTACGTCAAAGGAAGGAGCCATACGAATTGACCCAAAATTACGCGGTGATATTGCCCATATTCATTGCCCAATTTTTTATATAAGGTTGTTTGAGGATTCAGATGGGCGTTGAGTTTACGGTTAAATTGAGGGTTGACATGGGTTCCATTTGCGGGCTAGTTGGGGTTGAGTTGGAGTTGAGTTGGGATTGGGTTAGAGTTTAGCGAGAAGTTCAGCTGAGAATCTATATGAGTTGAATTGACGGTTGAATTAGATTTAGTTGAGTTCATGTCCGCAGATAGTTTTTAAGACCATGTTGATATGGGAGTTGAGTTGGGCATGAGTTTGGGGATGATTTAAGGGTTATATTGCAGGTCAAGTTAAGGTTGATTTGGGGTTAGATTATGGCTGAGTTGCTATTGAGTTGATATTGAGTTAGTGGTTAAGTTGGGAATTTATTTGCGGTTGTGTTGAGGGTTGAGCTGGAAGTTAGCTTGAGTTGTTTTAAGTTCAGTTCATGTCGAATTTTCTAGTTTTCCGAGTCGCTTGATTTGAGAATTGAGTTGGACGTTGAGTTTAAGGGTAAGCTGAGGATTGAGTTGGGGGTTGAGTTAGAGTTTAAGTTAGAATTAAGTTGAGTTCATATACGCATATAGTTTTCGGACCGGACTGATTTAGGGATTGGGTTTGGAGTAGAGTTTTCCAAGGGGTTCAGTCGCGGATTTATTTAGGGAGATTGTTTGGTTGAGTTGAAAGTAAGCCTGAGTTCAGTTCATGTACGGATGTATTTTTCCGGACCATGTTGATTTAGATATTGAATAGCGCGTTGATTTTCGGGTCGATTTGATGGCTTGATTTGATTTGGAAGTTAGCTTGACTTGTTCTCAGTTGAGTTCATGTACGCAAGTAGTTTTTCCTTCGGTGTTAATTTAAAAATTGAGTTGGCCAATATTGAGTTGGCCAATTAGTTGATGGTTCTATAAATCTCTCAATGCCTTTTCAAATGTATGAAGAGTCGTAATTTATTTGTTTACGTACTTCACCAAGAACGAGACGTTTTAACTCTGGATACCAAAAGAAATCATCATTAAAGTCATCAATTCTGTGCACATAAGCCATCTCCAAGCCAAACCAGAATATGAGCATAAGGTAGTCCATACTTTTACCACTCTAAATGTATATAAATCACACCGAACTTCAGCAAACATTTTTCGCCTTTGTGGTAATAGCATTTCCATCGTTGATGATGCCATCTCTCGAATATACATACTGCTGCATATGACGCATCATCCTCAGTTTGCCGTCCTTTAGTTGGATTTCTGTGTCGTAGTTCAAAATGATATCCATTTCCACATCTGTTTCCATGTATGTAAAACGATGTCGCTTGATCCATATTCTTCCTCAGCCATTATTACAGCCACTTCTACTACCGGCGGTCCATTGAATCACCTCTCATGTTCGCCTTGTAGGAATTTCTCGGCTAAGATAACCTGCTTGAATTCAGGACTGATCTTTCTCATGACCTGCAACTGAAGTACGTCTCTCGTTTAAGGCACATTTGCTTGTTGCTAACAAAATTTCCTTAGAAAAATTTCGGTAGTGGGCAGGAAAATGTTCAACTTCCAACGAGTCACCAATCAGGATAATGCGTAAGGGTTCCAGAGGATCCATTATGAGAGACGAGAGACTAGAGCATAATTCGCTGACGGATCTTAATCAAAAGCTGCAGTGCTTAATGTTCTCCAGATGCGCTTTCTTGCAGTAGTTGTTGCAGTTTTGACTTGTTGTAGTCTTGATTCTCTTTCTGGGGCCGTTCCAGCTTCTCTTCTTCTTTGTTCTCTTTCTCTGCTCTGTTATTGCCTTGATTGTCTTTATGGGATTGATCTCGCTTCTCTTTATCTGTTCTCTTGCTGTCAATTTAGCGCAATAGATTATACAGTTAAGAAGCAAATAACTACCATAATATACAATTATTTGACATGGTGGAGGATTTGGAGTGGCGTAGCATATACCACTGGTGGAGTTTAATTAATTAGAGAAATAAAAACTGTTTATTTTGATTGCTAGTGGGTGGCAAATTGTTGCAGGTCTGTCTAATGGTCAGATTGGCCTATTTACGTTCAGATCGTATGTTTCATTTTATCAGAGTTAACTCAAATACGATAAGAATCCAAAATGTCAGTGTGGTGAATTAAATTCTCACTAACCATGATGTTGGTTTAGCTGAATTCATAACTCTACTTCCAGTTGCCTCGCTGATATCGATATCCTGAAAGTTGAAATAAATGATTGATCCCTTCTGCACTGTCCTTGCGCTGCCCTAAGATTTCCTTCTACATTCAAATTTAAGATGCCATTATTTTCGAAAGTACGAGGGTATACAACACTATGCTCGGCGACATACGAAACTAAAAAAAAATCAGAGCAGATATTAGCATTTTGTAGTCTTGTGTCCCACTGCCGCTAAGTCTTTATGGTATAGCAATGTACACTGTTTAAATTCCACATCCCAAGCTTCAAATTTGTGGCGAACTGTAGTATCATCGGTGTTTGTCCAGCATGTAAATACTTTAGGTAATATTATCTTAAGATACCTATCGTATAGAATTGAAGATTCTTGTTATTTGCAGGAAGAAAATATGGACTTGGAAGTAGTACACCTAAATTGGGGAATTGTTCTATTTTCCAACAGAAATTGAAAAACAAATGGTTCAGATTCAGAATCTAGTTTCAAAAATATTCCAAATGGAACGTCAAATCCTGATACTAGTCTCTCCTTTCTTTTTACTGAAAATAAAAATTAAGATATCCAGAACAACAAATCTCGCTCAGGGCGCTCGGAGGCCTAGAGTACTGTAATAGTGTATTGAATTGATTCCGTTTTTCAGCTGTTTGCGACCTCTATGTGTTGTACTGGCTTCTATGGTAATTCACGTCTATGCTGTTCTTTATGTTCTCCCGTTTTGCCATCATATGTGTTAATATTTTGGGTGAGCTTCTGCCGAACAAACCTGTCACATTTGGTCCACAAAAGCTCTTGAAATAATCTGATCGATCAGGTTTTACAATGTTACCTGATTTATCGGTCCTATTGACAGGAATTGCCTGTATTGCTCTTGGCTAAACCGTCAAAAACCATTCCGAATTTAGTTGTGTTGTTTGACCTTTTTATGACTTCTTGGTAGTGTGTCCAGGCGTCCCAGTTCCTCAATCTGGTTTTTCGACCATACCATTATCATCAGAACGAGTAGTGCCAAAATATTATTTGCCGTTGGGCCATGTTATATTTTGTAAAAATTCTGATCAACCCAGCATGAAATAATAGGTTTTATATTAGGAACTATTTATAGGATCTACTAAATACTTCAGATATAAAATTTCACTAGAATCCATCAACAAATGTGCGTATTCCATTTGGTGCTGGAAATTGAGAAGAAAGCCCGAATTAACTAAGTATGTAGAAATAAATTTGGCGAATATAATTTTTGGTTGACATGGATCAAATTATCATTGACATTGCTCCGCAATATTTCTTGAAATGGCCATGTTTATTTAGGAAATTCCATTCCTGCTCCAAATGGAACATCTGCGATCGTGCACCAATTCCATTAAAATTTGATATCTGACTTAACCAACATATTTGATGATCAATGAATTAGTTGCAGCATATCCGAAAGATGAATCAAGATAGCGGGTTTCAAACTTTTGTTGATGGTTTTCAACACATACCTAAGTCCTGGAAATCTTATTACGAAATATTCTGGTTTCGTCTTGTGTACCGTTCTCGTTTAATGGTTTTATGTGCTCCAACTGAATGTAACTGCTCCAAATTTCTTGAAGAGAATATTGGATTTATTAGAGATTTTTTCTAAATGGGGGGCAATTTCTAAATCACTGTCAGAAATGAGCTTCCTAGATTCGATGTAACCAGCTTGAATGGTAGCCATACTTCAAATCATCCACTATTGCCTATGCTCACTCTAATTGAGATCCGATACGGCGACCTTCTCGATTTCCCTAAATTTACGTAATATGTTTTTTACAACCCAATGACCTTTTGTGATTGTGCAGTGAAGTGTGTGAGGTTAGCCCAGTGGAAATAATTATACACATCAGGCAATACTATTTCCATCACTTCCCAGTTTTTTTTTTTTTTTTTTTTTTCAAAATAATCGTAAAATCTGACACTATGGAATAAAATATTTGTAAATAAGAGAATCGAGTAAAAGAGCAATATGTTGCGATTATTTTGAAGAAAAAAAACTCGGAACGGATGGAAATAGTATTGCCTGATGTACATTTTTATTTTGTCTGGGATGGCATCCTGAGATAAGTTCACACACTTTTATACTGGCCGGAAAATTACTAGCTGATCAGAAAATGGTGGATTTTCTGTAAAATCCCAGTTGCCACAATATTTTTTTTTTGTGTTGGTACACTTGACCCAGGCGTATCATGACATTTGTGACCATATTCGATCCTTCAATTATGAAAGAAATTATGAAGAAAATTGGCGCGTGTTTTGATCAAACCTCGTATTTTAACCATTTGAAGCTATTTTTGTTAGATAGCGAAATATTTTAAACCAGGCAGTCACAAGAAACCATTGCCTATTTTGTGAGTTAAACGATATTTTTTGCATTGCGGCTCATGTAGTTTTAGTCCATGATTTGTTGACAACAAATTAAAAGGCACGTTTCCGTTGGTTTTAGTTTAAAAAAAAGGGCAGTCAAAACATCTGAACCGACGACCATCCACTGGTTAGAAAACAGATTTATATTGAAATATTTTCTATAAAAATTTCAAAACCCACCATATTGATTCATCATTTGGACGTGCCGTAACTAAGCCGGATATCACATTTCAACGGAATTTGTACATAATCGTAGAAGTTCCGTTTGGGACAGGGATCGAGTTTCTTAAATAAAACATTGGGGAGGGGCACTGCTAATGATACATTGATATAGTGGCGTAACTAAGTACCCGCAGCGGGAGGCCCACGGTTGTTGGGGCCTACAATGTTTCCTTTATTAGTTCAAATTTTAGATTAGATATAGCTCAGTTTAAACTTATAGTGCAAATTAGCAGAACAGTACATTTCTTGGAAATTTTTAAGAAAAGGCGGTTTTCTAATTAATAAGATAAAAAAAGAAATCGTTCATGTTGCTAACAAATATTTTCTTAAGACAGGGTCAATTATTTCTTCTCGGTTCTGATTCCATAGAAATAAAAATGCCTTGAGGTTCTGAACGATATTTAGATTTAGAAGAAAATTAGCTAAACTCGTTTAAAATAAAAGCTTTCGACATCAAACGACAACGATTTTTATGTTTGCTGGGTTGATTTATTTGTATTACACGTTTTGCGTAACTTTAAGTTTACCACTGTTCCATTTATCAAAAATCAACCTTTTACAAATCAAATTGAGCCGTTAGCCAAACAAATTCTACTGTTACAAATTAAGTTTTGATTTGAAAAAGGAAGCTTATAATAACCTTCTGGTGTTCGCAGCTTGCGCTGATGTATGAAAAATACATAAACACGACTGAAAATAAATTCTTGTTTCCCTCACTTGAGCCAAACCAGTCACAAGGCACAAAAATTACCGAGAATGTACAAATAAATTATCAAGCTTAAAGCTCATTGAAAACAAATACCCTAAATTAATCCTAAAATACCACCTTCCTTTGTAATATCAAATTTGAAAATCAAATGGTTTGATTTGAAAAGCTCTTAAAACTGAAAGCACTTTTTTACAATGAGTAAAAATATTCTAAATTCTACCTGAAATTCCGTCATACCTTGCAATATCAAATTTTGAAGTAAAAGGGTTTGTTTAAAAAGCTTCGATGAGTGAAAGCTCTAAAAACTAAAACTCTTGACAATTTTTTTAAATACATAATTTATGCTCATCACACATTTGATTAAAAACTTGAAATTATAAAACAGTTAAAAAATGTTAAGTTCAAACCCCAAGAGGTAAGAGCTAAGGCAAGCTTAAAGCTTATTGAAAACAGATATGTATTCTAAATTTATTCCAAAATCCCATCTTATCTTTTAAAAATATCTAATTTCAGAATAAAATGTAAATGATTTGGTTTAAAAAGCTTCGATACGTGAAAGCTCCTAAAACTAAAGTTTCGACATTTTTTGCAAATACATAATTTATGTTCAAAAAACATTTTAACAAAAACCTCAAATTATTAAAAAGCTCAAAAATGTTAAGTTCAAACTCATTGGAAGATCAAAATTATTAAGTTAAAAGCTAATTGGAAACAAACATTCTAAATTTAGCCTAAAATTCCGTTACACAGTGTAACTGAATTTTGTGATAAATTGTTTAAAAGAGTTTCGATCGGTGAAAGCTCTTAAAACCAAAAGCTCTTGAAAGATTCACATTCATCATTTCACAAAAGGCTCAGAAATGTTAAGTTTAAACCCAAATACCTAGTATAAATTAATTATCAAGCCTAAAGCTCCATTGTTAACAAATTTTCTAAATTTATTCCAAAATTTCGTCGCCCATTTTAATACAAAATTTCGGAGTAAAATGATTTTATTCAAAAAGCATCGATAAACGAAAGCTTATATTATAATACCAAGTTTCCTAGTAAAATGATTTGGTTCCGGTAGATTCCGTTATCCTGTGTAAAGTCGAATTTCTGAGTAAAATGGTTTGGTTCAGAAAGCTTTTCTAATTGAAAGCTCTTAAAACTAATAGTTCTTGATATTTTTTGCAAAACATAATTTTTGCTCATAAAACATTTTAACGAAAACCTGAAACTATGACAAAATCACAAATGTTCGGACGGAAACGGAATTTTTGGCTAAAATTTAGAATATTTGTTCTCAAAATTAATCATCAATCATCAAAAGCTTTTAGTTTTAAGAGGTTTTCAAACCAAACCTTTTAACTTTAAAATTTGATATTATAAAGGAAGCTGGTATTTTCGGGCGTGAACTTATCACGCCCGAAAATACCACCTTCCTTTATAATATCAAATTTTAGGGTTAAAAGGTTTGGTTTGAAAACCTCTTAAAACTAAAAGCTTTTGATGATTGATGATTAATTTTGAGAACAAATATTTTAAATTTTAGCCAAAAATTACGTCACCCTTCGTAAAATCACATTTCTGAGTAAAATGGCTTGGTGAAAAAAGCTTTGAAAATTGAAAGCTTATAAAATTAAAAGTTTATGATTTTTTTGCAAATAAATATTTATGCTTATACAATTGTTTAACAAAACTTACGGATAATTCGATATTTGAGAACTTTCAAACATATTGAAGATACTTTGGAAATTCGACATTTTTGAGATTATTTCGAAATTCTTGATATTTTTCAAATTATATTCGAAATTGGTGATGCTTTATCGATATATTTAGAAATCGTTAGAGCATTGAGTTGCAATATGCTTCGTATCATCTACTCTCAAAATCAAATACTTTTAATTAATGCGAGATTAGACGATAGGAAGAAATAAGTTTTTCACTAAAAGCTTTACTTGTTCATAGATACAAAAAGCATTTTTAGGGGCCCAAAAAAATGTTGCGGGGGCCCGAAATTTGTAGTTACAAAGGGAAATTTATAATTGTAATTCTGTAGCAAACGGGCTTCCATGCCTAGAATATTATATGTATATTCTGGATTCAAAGTTGACTTGGGAACTTCAAATATGAGCGTAACATTTTTTTCGTAGACGAAGTTAGGAACTCGATACAAAGGGAAAAGAACAACAAAAATTATATTTTCATTGTCAATGAGTTGTCTACTATTTTTCTACATTGTCTACGTCGAAAACTATTGTCTACGCAGTTGTCGACATTTAGGTGTAGACAATCTCAAAATAGGCGTAGACGGACCACACCGATGGCGACTTATGTTCTGAAACTGTTGTAAGCCGAAAATTCATTCGGTTTACTTCTTTCTGTGTGACAGTAATAGCAACTGTGCAAACTTCATTGGTTTAATAGATAGTTGGTTTGATAGTTAGTTGATGACAATCGTCCATGAAGCTTATCAAGCGAATTTGGCAACAATACTGTTGGTGCTCCATTCTAGAAGATTGTAATGGATCTACACTAAATTTACACAATAATTATGAACCATGCCTATGTAAAGTATATGACGTCAAAAATATTAACAATTTCACCAAACCCAAAAACTATAAATAAATACATGAAACAACTGCAACCCAATATCAATTCTAAATTTATAAATTATATTTCCATTTTTACTTTTACGTTGTGTAAATAATTTAAAAAAAAATTAAAATTTTACTAAAAATAAAAACTATAATTAAAAATATTGTACAAAATTTTTTTTTTTTTTTTGTTAATTTTAGAATCAAACAAAATAAGATTTGTTAGATTATTATTGTTATTATTATTATGTACCACAAAACTATTATTTTACACAATATTTAAAAATAGAAAATAAGAAAAATTAAAATTAGAAAATACTCGAATAATATTTAGAAAATTAATGGTTTATAATTAACCATAACCAAATACTTAATTTCGGAATTTTTATTGTTGATTTATTAATAAAATTAAGTTTAAGTGTTGTTTAAATATTTTGATTGAAAATTATTTCGAATTTTTAACAAATATTATAAAACAACGACAACAACAACAACAACAAAAATTGAAAGTTGTACGTGGGTTTGGCACTACTTCTTGTGAATTTACCGCGATACGGTCGATGCCAAAATTTTTTTTTGTTGAAATTCTATAGTTTTATAGTTAAAAATATAAATAGTTATGATTATTTATGTATGTTCTCTATAAATAAATGTAGTTTTAATTATTTTTAGACGGTTTGGTACCAATTTATTAAACGCCGCATTTTTATAAATAACATTTTGTATGTAGAAAATGCGTGATGCGGTGAGGGCAACTGCCTTTGGCGTTTATTTTAGTGGTTGTGATTAAGATTTCACCATTAAATACAAAAATAAAAAATTAGTTAGACCCGTAAGATACTAGTTGACCGTCACAAGGTGCTTAAACTATCCGTCCAAATAAAATAAATCCAACTCAAACAATTTGGTTTCATCAAACCCAGATTTTACTTTACACTACGGCATCCAATTTTTGGTCAACATGTAATTCCGGAATTGAAAATCAAAAATTTTACAAAAAACAACCAATTTGTTTAATTTTGTTTCTATAAATTTTATCATTATGACAGTTGTAAAGACATTTACAGTGAACAAGTAAAAATTTTAAGTGAAATAATGGGATCTTTAAAAAAAATAGAAACCCCAATGAAAAAAATCGAGGAGAAAGCACAGGTTACTATTTATAAACCAGCGCAATTTCATATTTCCGATTACATCATGTTAATTGCGATAGGCATGAAACGCTCCAAGGTCGTTCCGAATTTCGGCGATTTGATCTCATTGCAACTTTACCAACAACACCAACACCACCACCACCAATGGGGCGAACACCATCGATTTCTGTGTGGTTGGTCTCAAGCAAAGGTTCTGCCGATCCACCAATTACTTCACTCGACGTGGCTTGTGAATTTGATCCATTGCCCTGGAGACAAGTGACTATTGAATCGGCCATACCTTCTGAAGTATCCGAGTCGCGCGCCGCTGAATTAGATTCAGTTGTATATTCACCAGACGCATCACAATCGGTTGTTGGAGCGGATGGAATAATTTCATTATCCAATGGTTGATGCTCCAACCATTCCTGTACTCGTTTGATTTTAGGATTTGACATTACTTTATCACATTTATTATTATTGGTGTTTTTATTAACACTAAGGATATTACTATTGTTACTAATATTACTTGTTGATACAATAAACAGTTCTGAAAACTTTTTATTCAATTTTTTGGGTGATTTTGTTGATTTTAATTTCACTTCTTCCCAAACTAGGGTTTCGGCACCCAAAACTAATTGTTTGATAGATTCCTTTGAATATTGAGTTTGGTATGATTTTGATGACGAAGATGTCGTTTCCACCGCCATTTTATTTTGTTTATTCAATTTTTTGATCAGCGATTTATTCATGTCAAGTTGATTGGGCAAATCAATCGATTCAATGATTTTATCTTCAATAATTGTAATCGTTTTATCCTCCATTGCTAAGTCATTATCGTTATTATTATCGATATGGTTAAAAAAATCAATTGATTTTGGTTTTAGTTTTGTCTCATTTGTATAGAACCATTCATCATCGTCCGATGATTGATTTTCCGAGATTAATAAACCTCCTTCACTATCTTGTGATGATTTATAATTATTATTATCGCCACCACTACTTTCAACTCTGTCACCGTCTACCTCATCAATATCTTCAGCTTCATCGACCTCTATTTCTTCTTCTTCTTCTTCGTCACCTTCACGATTTTCAGAATCGGTATCTAAATGTTTAAAATAAAATATGGCACAATTTTTCGACTTTCGATTTGAACGGTTAAACTTTGATATATCAATCTGTTTGGGGCGCTTAATCACTGTATCGATAACTTTAGGACTATATCCTAGTGACGCTGTTGGACTCAAAGTTGTGTTCAATGATTTATTATTATCTTCACTATTTAATTCATTAAAGCTTATATCCATATTTTGATGACATAAAGGGCGTGAGATAAATTTCAATGGGGGGCTTGTTGATAATAAACCTGACCCATTTGTATTATTTATAATTGGTACAATATCGCATTCACTACCTTCTGAATCGGCATCAGAACCGTCTTCGTGCTGTGAATTTTGAATTATACGATGTTCACCTAAATATTTTGGAGTCCAATCTTCGTCATCTTCATCATCATTTGGGGTGTGATTTTAAATCATCATCTGGACATTCCTCGCTACAATTTAAACAGCTAATGTCATTTATCCCAACCAATACCATCTGATGATTAATCAGATTCCAAATTCAAAAGTCTGTTCTTTGAAATTTTTTATAGTTAAGCTCGCGTTATTTTCACCTCAGTATCTAACTTTAAAATTGTCATCTCTAGGGATGGGTTCGTCAGTCCGCTAATATTAATCTTAAGTTGTCCAGGATATACCCCTGGCTACTGATCACGTCTTTTCTGCCTGTGGACGGGTATGGAATTTAGGCGTGGTCAATAAGGTAGTTAGTACGGATATCGCAAAATACAGTGAACAGAGCACAACAACCGGTGAGTTGTTGTCCTGTGTGAGATTGACTCGGCCTTGTCTGTTCAAAGAGCATGGAAATATAGGCGAGTCTACCTTAATTAAGCACAAATTTTATACACACAATCGAGCTCTTCCAAGAGGGAATGGATGCCGGTTGTGTATATGTAGTAAAGTTTGTAATTATTGGGGTCCACAGGTAAACACCCAATAGAGTTGAAATGTCCACATTCACCATATCAATAGGAGTCACTCGTGTAAAGTTGGAATGCCATTGCATAGTTGGGAATGTGGTCAACAATTCTATCAATTAGAATTTACAATCCCTTTTTCCTTTCCTTTTTGACCTGTCGTAGAGACGACTATTCTGGTGTCACAGTTTCCAGCATGAATGGATCACAAATACAATTAAAAAAGTTAGGTTAATTAAAAGTTTTAGTTTAGATTAGCTTTTGTATTAAGTCAGTAAAAATAAAATGGTTTTCGACGTACATTTATTGGATAACGACGCTGGAAGATGCGTTAGTCAGGAAGCTGGAGGAAGAGCAGGACGAGTGCTACCTTAGGCCAAAGAAGCCACACGAAGCCGCTGCGAAAAATCCTCAGCGGGAATATGCCAAGTGCCAAACCAAGCTAAAGGATATTGGGCAGTTGATGTTAGGTGGGTTGGAAACTCAACCGCCGACTTTAACCTGGATACCCAAGGCACAGGCTAAGCTGGCACACATCGAAGGCCGGATTTTTCGCAGTAAGAGATCCCCGACATTTTCTATGCGGGTATAGCAAAATTAGAGGAAGAAGTAGCTACCTATGGTGAACTGTTAGGCAAATTGAAAAGGGGTAAGCTAAACGTAGATGAAGTCATAGTGCGAGTGGAAGCTATGTTAACCGCAAGCTCAGAAAATGAAGGGAGTGACCAAGACCCCAAATTATATGGTCCCAGCCGAAGTGAACTGGTGGGGGCTCCGGAAAGGAAACAGAGTGGGGTAGCACCATTGTCATACGAAGGTGGTGACTTTCCACACGCTTTGGAAGGGCTAACGCTGAGCCCAACAGGTGCACATAAGACATTGGCTAACTCGGGTAGCCGATGTAATAAAACCGAGCAAGGAAGTACGACAAGTAGATCTTTAGGGTTATTGGACGATACACAGGTACGAAGGGAAGTGAAAACTTGGAAAGTCCGGTTTAGGGGTTTCCGTAGCGACCTCACTATCGAAAGGTTCCTTAAGTCAGAAATGAGCTTACGATTCGCAGCAAGTCATACTGATGATGACATACGTCGTATGCTTAACAATCGCAGACAGAGGTACCCCAGGGAATCGATCCAAGAGTTCTATCAAGCCATCCAGAAGATAGCCTTGCAATCCAGTCACACTCTATCCGAAGATACTCTGTATACCATCATTAGACGCAATATGCGACCAGGCCTCCAAATGAAACTACATGACGAGTGGAATTTCCATAGCTTATCTGATTTCATCCGCAGATGCAGTTCCTTGGAAGATTTATGGCGCCGGTTCGGGCGAAATCCGGAGGCAGGTCTTAGTGCTCCGAGTGGATCTACATACCATCCGAGCGAATACAAATCCTGGGAGCGGCCACAGGTTCGTTTCGAACAGAGACCCCCCAGAGTGCATGAGCTAGACTACTCCTACACGGAACCACAGTTTTCTAGGCCAGACGAATCTCATTTCGAGGAAGGAACAAAACACTCGGAAGAAGAGTCCAAATCAGATAGCTATTATCAACAGGTGCGTTTTGATGCTCGACCAGACCGGAACCAGACATAGAGGGGTCCAAGTCATTTGACAGCTATCCAGATGAAGCCACAGACTTTGATGAACAGGTTTGTGAGCTGAATAAGTGGCGCCCAAACATGAGGCCAAAATTTGCCTCCAATTTTTATTAACAATTTATCTTTTCTCATAGAAGTATCGTTTTCGTCCGGTATCTTCTTCAGTCTTTGTTGCATACCCAAGTGAGGGTGATATGTTGTAATCGATTTACACAATTCACAGCTTGGTTAATGAGACATCGAACTGTTCCATATTTTTTTCAAATAAATTATTAGTTTCGGTACCACATTATGAGTGGTTACCAAAGATATTTTACTAAATAAATCCCAATGAGTTTATGCCTCAAATAAATTCAGTAAATTTACCCAACATTTTTGTTACAGTTGTCCATCCGATGATGGTTCAGATTCGATTGTTATGGCTATCGCGGATCGAACTCGAACAAATTGGGATAATATATGGTGAATCAAGAAACCTGTATCGAATCTGGCGATACATTTTCGGCCACAAACCACAGCCCAAATCAAAAATTAATAATCGTCAAACAATTTTTTGACGATCCTTCATTTTTGATTTTTAGGTGATTTCATTTGGTGGATGATTTGCACCGCCATATATCTAGCAGTAAGAAAAACATAAACATAGATTTTAGTGTTGCCTTTTAATAACAATTTAACATGTACTCGTCGTCAAACTTGGTTGGTATGGCTCAACACAATTAGGACCATAAACATTTACAGTTTAATGCAGAAAATATGCCTCGCACTCAAATCAAAGTTCACTACCCTTTTATGTGTGCATACATAAAATAATTTGATTTGAGATTATGCAAATTTTATTTACTTTATCCTACATATTTATTGCGTTTTAAAAGCATGAGCGTGATAAAACCAGCACTATTTTACTTTAATATAAGAACGAACTAGTTGCGAGCAAATAACAGCATTAAATTATCTAACATTATTTTTTTCTAATTTAAATTAAAACAAAACAAAGAAAACGCTCGCCTTAATTTTTATAATCAAACTTTTTGTGAAAAACACGGAAAAACCAATGTTGCGTGTTATGTATTAAATTAAAAAACATAATTTATTATATTTTCTCGCTTGTTTATGTTTATATGTGATTTGAATTTTAATTGAAATGAAAAAAAAGCAAAAAAAAAAAATCAAAAAGAATTATATTTCACTTTTTTAATTAATTTTTTGTTTTGTTTTTAATGAAAATTCAATTTCAATATACGACAGAACTCTATACCAATTACCAACAACAATTGACCGCCCACACAAAAATATTAATTATAAGAGACTGATCGTGATTTTGTAGAATGGTGGTCGCCTTTTTTTTTTTTTGTATACATTTGGTGTCGGTGGACTGGGGTACAGTATATGGACAGTGGACAAACCAACAAACAATTTTTTCGTCGTATTTCAATTGATTTGTGTTTTTTTTTGGTTTTTGTCATTAACGTGATTATTATTTTGTGATTTATGGGTTTTAATTTGAACTGTCAGGCGGTGGTTTTGGTTTAAAAAACACACAGTGCGCGGTTTTGGTGGCAAATGTAGGTGAATAGGCAAGCTGTGTGTGTAAACAAAACTTGATCCTTGTCGCTGGATTATTCCACTGTGATTTGAGTACACTGAAGTTCCAGGAGCGGAAAAGTGTCAAACTTGCCTCCTTTCCACAATTTGAAAAGCGTTTAGTGGTTTATAGTAGCATACATTTAGGCGAATCATATAAATAAATTTCTTATTGGTTTATGAAAAACCGAAATACTAAAATTTTCTTTGTCTTGTGACCCAATTAATTAATGTTCAAAAATTTGTAAGCCTAATAAAATTTTAATTAAAAAAAAAAAAAAACAAAAGAAAAAGATTTTATCGATTTGTTATTGAGACAAAATCACTTTTGTGCGCAGCCCATAAAATTTAGAAAATTTTAATTATTTAATATTTTCTTTTTTGTTTAAGGTTGTATGAAAAAATTTATTACTTGCACTAGAAAAAGAAAATTGAAAAAATCGTTAAATTTGTAGAAATAAATTTTATGATGATTTTGAATGGGTAACCTCCCCGACTTCAAAATGTTTCCTCTTAACTGTATTAGGATAATTGGCCATGATACTTTAATCGAATTTTTTTTAATTAACGTAACCGAATTCTTGCTGATTAAGTGACAAAATTTATTATCAATTTGAAAATATTTCGATTTTTTTTATTTTTATTGAATTACAATTATCAAGAGACGAATATAAAAATTTGTGTATCGAGGTGTAAAGTAAATTATGGGGATTGGTTACGTATATTTTATGCAAATGATAAATTTAATTCACGGCTTGAATATGATTTACGGGTTTGTATGTACGTGAGTATGTGATTTCGGTTATGTGCTGTAATTGCGAATTGAATGGTTTGATACTGTGTATATTGAAAAATACACAGAAGCTTAATGCTAACTGTTACAAATTTTACAGTGTGTTGTCACTTTAGTGAAATTTGGTAAAAAATTACTAAAGGATTGTTATTTTCCGCTTACCGTTGGTCAGTGCTAGACTGAGAGCATATTTATGCATAATTTAAGCAAGTATTTAATAAAACTGTTGACAACGTTGAACATACTCCGGCCCCACATTGAGTTTTATGGCGTACATCACTCGCCGAGCTGCATCTATGTTAGATAGTTGCTGGAACCTCTAGATTGTAGTCATTTTGCTTTAGGCTCCTAACTGCGTAAGAGCGCATGTCATGCTTTGATATATTTAAACTAACACCTTGCAATTCATCGTTTTTCTTGTGGAGAACTCTAAAATCTCCTTCCAATCGATACTTCCTGTAAACTAGTTGCACTGTAAGAGATTATCCAACTCGTCGATAGATTATAAAATCTGCTTTTGATGATTTTGTGACTTTTAGTGTGACTAATCCAACCTTCAATGTGACTATGTAACTGAGAAAATTGAATTTTGATTTTTTCCGGTTATTGGAATAATTAAAAATGTCACGTCTTGCTCGCAAACTACAACGGCTGGGTGTCGAAGATGCACAATCAACCCTACTCCTTTATAGTTGCGAGATATAAAACGCCTTAGTACATTTTGAATTCGTTTATTGCAACTTCCCTGGATCAAACAACAGATTGCTACACAACATTCATCTCCGGATTCTACTTCTGTGGCTAACGAAATCAAACTATTCTTTGACGCTGTTGTATTTCTCGATTTACTCCTTTTTGAGAAAATCAATGCCGACAATACTCGTATCCTTCTGCGTTTTTGGTGATTTGGAAAGCTTTCGCCGACTAAAACTGCCATCTCATGAACAATTTTTCATCTTCAACACCGTGCGTCTAACTGTGATGATACAATTTTTTTTTTTTTTTTTTTTTTTTTTCCTTTTATTTAATATTACAACTGATTTACAAATCATTTAGTAATTTATCTTTCTTAAATGAAGATTCACATTTGACGGGCAGTAGCCCAATGGTTACTCCCGTTTGAATTTACATAGTAATTATTTTTCTCTATCCGAATTAAATACAACTGCCCAATTCCAAAGGTTTCTGCCTTTGAAGTCTTCTTACTGCATTGGTGGTATCCAACAAACTTCGTATGTCTGCATTTTGGTGCCGAGATATCCGCTGAATGTGTTTCTTCGCATGATTTTGTATTTCTTCACTTACATATTCCATATTTAAGTCGCTATGGAAATTATCATTTCTAATGTACCATGGTGCGTTTACAATGCCACGCAGCACTTTGTTTTGAAAACATTGAATCATTTGTCTTCTTGGTACAACCCCAAAGTTAAATACCGTAGGTCCATATTGGTTTAAGTATTTGCTGATATAATAGCAATTTGTTATGTATTGTAAGCTCAGAGTTTCTACCTATTAGCCAATACATTTTCCTATATTTAATGTTCAATTCTTCTTTTTTCTTTTTAACATGCTCTTTCCATCTAAGCTTGCAATCGAGAGTCATGCCGAGGTATTTGGCTGTATTTGCATTTGGAACCGGCCTTGAATTAAGTTTCACTGGAATCCAGTTAACTTTCTGGTTTGTGAAGTTTACGTGAACCGATTTTGCTTCGTTTAGGCTAATGCGCCATTTCTTTGTCCAGCTACTCACTGTGTCGGTTGCTTTTTGAAGTTTGGTCGTTGCTTCTGATATACACTTTCCAGTCGCCAGAATAGCTGTATCGTCTGCAAATGTTGCTATGGTGACACCTTCTGTATTTGGCATATCTCTGGTGTACATGATGTACAATATAGGACCCAGTACGCTACCCTGTGGTATGCCTGCTGATATTCTCTTTAGTTCAGAGTACTCTCGGTTATATTTTACACGGAAATGTCGGTCTGCGATATAAGATTTAAGAATTTGATAGAATTGCTTTGGTAGATCTCGATGCAATTTAAATTCAAGTCCTTTGTGCCAAACTTTGTCGAAAGCTTGTGCTACATCTAAGAAGATGCTGGAGCATATCTTCTTATTCTCAAGTGAGTCTTCGATTATATCCGTTATTCTGTGAACTTGTTCTATCGTAGAGTGATTTTCTCTAAATCCAAATTGGTGTGGTGGAATCAAACTTCTCTCTTCTATTATTGGCTTGAGTCTCTTGAGCAGTAATTTTTCAAATAATTTTGAAATTACAGGAAGTAGTGAAATCGGTTTATACGACTTTTTATCTTTCGCTGGTTTACCTGGTTTGGGGATCATAATTACTTCAGCAACCTTCCATTGCCGTGGGACATATTTTAGTCTGAAGACAGCATTGATAATTTGAACCAATTTTCGTAGTCCCTTCTCGGGAATGCCTTTTACGACTTGTCCAGTAATTAAATCATATCCTGGAGCTTTTTTTGCATTCAAATTACACTTGATCCCATTTTTTAATTCCTGTAATGTTACACATCGAATATTATATTCATCAATTTTGCTAACTGTTATTATGTTTTCATCTGCTGTTTGCCTAGGTAACGGTTGAAAGGTGTCTTCCAAGTGAGCTGCAAATAAAATAGCTTTTTGCTTGTCGCTTTTGGCCCAGGTTCCTTCCCCATTTTTAATAGGCGGCACATGCGTTTTGGTTCTTTTTAATCCCTTTGTTGCTTTCCAAAGAGAGTAATCAGTATCTTTATGTTCGGTGAGACCATTTAAGTACTTGTTGATAGTTTCATTCTTAATTTCTTTTATAAGTTGTTTTAGTTTATTGCATAGAAAATTGAGGATTTTTTTGTTTTCCGGGGCGCGTGTCCTTTGCCAGGTTTTTCTTGCCTTCCGTTTCTCTCTAACTAACTCCCTGACCTCAATAGGATAATTTTGATTCCTACGGGATTCGGTGTGACTAGCAGGAGAACTTTCCCATGCTGCTTGTTGAATAGTACTGTTAAATACCTCTAGTTCGTCTTCCAACTGTACCGGTGTTTTAATCGGCACTCGTAGATTTATTTGCATTTCAATTAGTTCTTGGAATAGGTCCCAGTTAGTTCTATTATTTGTTAATTTAGGCAGGTTATCCTTATTAATTATCATTGGGCTGAGTGTCATGATAACAGGTGTATGATCGGAATATATCCCTTCGCTGTTTTCGATGCACATGTAATCCTCGAAGATCCCTTTCGTTACATAAAAATCAATGAGATCTGGTATTTTATTTATATCAGCAGGCCAGTATGTTGGTTTACCTCCAGAGTGGAACTCGCAGTTATTTATTCGTCCGGCTTCGAATAGCTCTTTTCCTTTATGGGTTGTAAGTCTTGATCCCCAATAGGTGTTTTTTGCATTAAAGTCACCACCAATAATAAAATTGGATCCTAGTGATCTAAAGAGTCTATTATAATCTTCTTTGTTTAGATTATAGCGTGGAGGGCAGTAGATAGAGGAAATACTGTATTCATTATTATTGTTAGTTTCAACTTTTATGGTTTTAACTTGCATACTTTCCTCTTCTATACTAGGTTCTTCATAGTGTTTGAGATTCTTTTCACTATTACTGTTGATCCTTCGCTGGGTTTTCCTCCTGGGTGAACAGCATGGTAACATTCATAATCACGTATTTTAATAAATGATGTTTTTGTCAAATGGCTCTCCGATATAAGGCAGATATCTATTTTTTCTAAATTTAGAAAAATGTCTAGCTCTGGAACATGTTGCGCTAGTCCGTTCGCGTTCCAGGTGACAATTCTTAATGATCTGCTCATTTTAGTATATGAGGGCTGTTGCCTCGTTCAAGGTTTGATGCATATCTAGACGCTTATATAAAGCTTCTACACCACGTTCTTGCTTTGCTAGCCTTATATTTATGGCTTCTATGCTTCGACAAATCCTTTCAAGGGGGTTATCATTCGTAGCATTAGATGATTGCTGTACAATTTGTGAATAACTTTTTCGCTCTCTACCAATACCTGGTGGTTTTGGCGCCGCTTGGGTTTTAGTTGGTTTCTCTTCTCTGGTAACCCTAGGGTTTTGAGGAAACTGATGCGTTTTGTTTCTTATTCTTTGAAGTTCTTTGGCTACTTCACAGCCTCTATAATTTGCAGGATGATGCCCTTTACAGTTTATACATTTTGCAGGGGTGTTTCTACTTTCTGTACACTCTTTGGCGTTGTGTTTTCCAGCACATTTTACGCATCTTGGCTCCCGTCTGCAATATTTTTGCGTGTGATTGAAACCTTGGCATTTTTTGCATTGAGGTATTAGCCTCGTGTTTTTCTTAAGCGGTTCTATTTTAACCCTCATATTGAGAATTGCTTTGATGTTGAAGATGTTTTCAACTTTCTCCTTTTTGTTAAACGTAAGCATGAAGAGTGGAAGCCCCCTTTTTTGACTTGATTGTTCTCACCTCTCTCTCGTTTTAGGATGTTTACTGCATCTTCTATTTGCAGATCTCTTGCCTTTAGGTCCTCAATTATGTCCTCCTTCGTACACGTTGGATGAAGGCCTCTGGCCATAACCTTAATTGCGCGTTCGTTTTTATCTTCGTATGTGAACCATTCTTTACCTTCCGCATTGAGCTTTGTTGCTAGAGCTCTATATGTATCGGAATCCGGTGTATTGATTTTCCACACGTTATTGTTTAGTGACACTACTCTATATTCTTTAGCTGTCACTGATTTCATTAAAGATTGTATGCTAGCAAATTCTGTTATGCCGATTACATTAATTGGCGGAGGAGCCTTTTGTTTCGGTACAACCTTTTGTTGCCGATTTTGTTGCTGTTGCTGGTGAGCTCGTTTGGTATTAGTATCACCAGCTACTAATACATTAGCTTGCGAATGATCTCCAACTTCAGGCGAGAATTCTGCTTTTCGTTTTTTGGTAGGTCTTTTCTTCCTTTTCAGTACCCAATCTGTTTCTCTCATGAGATCCTCTTCATCAGTGTGGAACTCATTGTTATAACTGGTGTGAGTACTTGTTTCATTATAACAAGTTAGCGGGTTTTCAGAAATCTCCATTGGTTTGGGCTTCTTTAATTCTTCATTTTCTTTTTTTAGTTTTTCAATTTCGCTTCTTAGTTGGGTTAAAAGTACATCTACTTCACTGAGTTTTCGACAGAGTTCAACGTTTTCGTCTTTCTGCTGATTTGCAGAGTTATTATGATGGTTTGGTGATCTTAACAACATTGAACTTCTTTCGAATGGGTTTAGCAATGATTGGCTCACCCCAGAATCCATTGAGCCAGCCTCGTAAGAGGGTGGATTAGCCAACTGGGTAGTTGGTTTACCACCTGGGGTATTGTTTCCTTTTTGCGTTGTATTCATTGCTTTAAAACTGGTTATGTATCAACTACCAACCTAACCAGTACAAGTTGGTAGTGGGTCATTGAAGAGAACATCATTTGCTATGTTCTCGGTAGTCGGTTATTCCGCCGTATCTCGGTCGCCAGAGCCTCGTTAGTTAATTAGCAGGAAGTACCACGTGCAGGTGAGGTTGGCATTTGGGCTAGTATAATAAGACCATCTAAACCGGCGCCCCTTACCCCCCTCACTTGATTTGAAAGATGTCACGTTTTCCTCGCAAACTACAACGGCTGGGTTTCGATGGTGCGCAAACAACCCTATTCATTTATAGTTGCGAGATATAAAACGCCTTAGTACATTTTGAATTCGTTTATTGCAACTTCCCTGGATCAAACAACAAATTGTTAAGTGTCAAGCTTCTTATATAAGTCCTCTGAGCCCCAACAACATTCATCTCCGGATTTTACTTCTGTGGATGATAAAATCAAACTATTCTTTGGTGCTGGTGTATTTCTCGATTTCTCTATCTCATGAACAATTTTTCATCTTCAACACCTTGCGTCTAACTGTGATAATACAATGTACGACTTGGCTCCGTGAATACCAGCCAAAAACATTTCAGCCCAAAGAAGTTTTGGTTAAAAATTAGAAGGAAGTTCGAAATAAAATGCCTTTTCATAAGGGAGTTCAATCAAAAAACTAAACAGGCATTCAAGTCAAAACTTTTTGACTAGCATTCTTTTTGGATTTTTCACTGTAATTCGGAAATTGAGCTAAAAAGGAATTCCACGCAATTTGCCTTAAACATTTTGTGACTAATACACTATTGAAAGAGGAACTTCAGTCCAGTTTTTGGTCAGTAAACTGTTTGACTTAAATGTCTTTTATGTATTTGGATAAGGCAACCTTCTTACATCGCATTAAAGTCAACATGCCCTTACTTCATATAGCTCCCAAACACATTATCCCACAATTTTTATTTGGGTTGGTCTGTTATTTTTATATAATTTACGGAGAACCGGAGTGAAAGACAAAAACCTAAAATCCGTAATTGAGCTCCGACTTCGAAGGTTGACACTTCTAACGATAGGGCAATCAATGAACCGCAACTTTCATTTATATTTGATTACTTTCTGAAAAGGTATTGCAGACTAAAAATATTTTGACTGAGTTACGTTCCAATTTTTTACCGAAACTCCTTTCTCTTTTTGACTGAACTGTGTTTTTGATTGGAGTTCCAGAGTCAACAAGCCGGTGTGCGAAAGCATTTCAGTAAAAATGAAAAAAAAAATCCAAGACGTCCAAAAATTTGTGACTGAAATACCTTTCAGAAGGTTTTCCAAATATTCAAAAGGATTTTCAGTCAAACAGTTTTTGACCGAAAAACCTTTTGTTTTGTAAAGATGACGTCAAAACGAAAGAGGCTCATAGTGAACAACCTAGTTATTTTATTTTTTATTTTTTTATTTATTTAATTCTATCATTCTTACATATTTCTAAACATTATAATTAAAGTTAAAAGATTGATAGTAGCAGTAACATATGGTCGAGACCAGTGGCTGTTACTCCTTTGACATAAGTTAAGAAACAATTTTTTTCCTACAATCGCCGTGAAAAGCAGGCTTTTTTTCTCTGTTTTCAAAGCCCAAAGTGTCTGTTTTTTTGACAGTTAATAAACAAATTACTTTGTCACACGTTTCTCTTAGAAACGTGTGACAAAACTTGAAACCGCACGCTAAATTTGAACATATGAAAAGAAGAGTAAGAGTAAAAGATTTTTTGTTTTTCTTTATGAAAAATAAAAAAAATCTTTGACTACTCGATTGAACAAAATGTCGGTCCTAAAATAAAATCGTATTGTCAGTATAGTAAATTTTACTACAAAATTATCTTTTTATTATATTTTTTAAAATGATTGTAGGAAAAATAAAGTGTGAAACACGTCCGCAAAGTTGTTGTCACGCTCGAAAGGTTGCTGGCCTCCGTCCCGTCGGCCAGCAATTTCCTTTCTCGCGTGACAAACTGGCACTTTGCGCTCTTGATACACAAATAACTATTTAATTAATTTTTTTGTGGTGGTGTAGTAAACAATAAACATACATATATGGTATTTATATCAAAGTTATAACAATAAAAATAATAATAATAATAAAACAAGCAAATCTGAATAATAAGGATTATTACTAATTTAAAAAGAATTACATATAGTCGTACACAATAACTTAGTTGAAGCCTGATGGAAAATATTGAACAAAACGTAATATCTTTAAAGTTCATTAAATAGATATTTAAATTTTTATGGAATTGTTTAGGACGAGTTTCAGTTCTTAAATTTTGTGGTAAATTATTAAACAAAATAGGAGCAATTACTAGAAAATATTTTTTAAAATGGGAGGTACGAGGCATTTCAGAGGTGAACAAATTATTCTTGCAAAGATTGTAGCTCTTCAATACTCGAGTTAATCTATTACCACTCATTTCAAAAAACAGTCTTAGAACTCTAAAGACAAATAAGTGTTGTAATGGTAAAATACGCTTAGCAACAAAAATGGGCCACGATGAATGATTTGGTTTCTCAAATTCCATTATCCTAAGTATTTGTTTTTGTAATTTAGCAATAGGATTCGTGGTTACATCATATGCACAACCCCAGAATGTTATTCCATAGTTCAATTTTGATTGCACTAGTGCATAATAAATCATGTTTAGTACATCCTTAGGGACTAGTGTTCTCAACTTATAAATATAACTAGTAACCATAAATAAATATTTTGTTAGAATATTGCAGTGCTTTTTCCAATTTAACTGTGAATCCAAAACTAATCCTAAATATTTGTAACTTGATACTCTTTCAATACAAAAGCATTTAACTGAACAACTCTGATTATTGCAGGCACTAGAATGGAATCTGATTTCATAGTCAAAATTCACACGAGAAGAACCTTTCAGTTTAAACTCCATTACTTTAGATTTACTACTGACAATCATTTGATGACTATTTAACCATGATCGCAAGGTGCTCAAGTCACAATTGATTTTCTCATAGACATTCTGATAACTTTCATCAAAATATAAGAAAGCTAAATCATCTGCGAATGCTGTTAATTCCCCTTTGAAATTTAAACTGAAAATAGAATTCAGATCAATTTGAAATAGAGTGGGGCCTAAAACCGATCCTTGGGGGACACCTGTACTATACACCTGAAGACTACTGAGAGAGTCTCCAATCTTAGTTTGGCAAAGTCTATTCGACATATAAGAAGTGAACCAGTCCAGCACCACACCACGAAAGCCTAGATTATTTAAAATTCTGAGCAAAATTGAGTGATTGACTGTGTCAAATGCTTTCATTAGGTCTATAAACAGGGCCATAACATAATTTTTACTATTTAGCTTCAAATGTACGGAGTTCATTAATTTTTTCAGCGCAGTTTCAGTGCTTAATGATTCCCTAAACCCAAACTGATTATCAGAGAAGAAATTGGTTTTGTTTAAGAACTTTAGAATTTTGACTTTAACTATCTTCTCAAAGATTTTAGAATAGGATGAAAGAAGACAAATCGGTCTATAATTATTTAGCTCAGTTTTCCTACCTTTCTTAAAGATTGGAATAACTATACCGTGTTTGAAGTGATTTGGAAAAATTCCACTTTGCAAACTAAGGTTAAAAATATGAGCCAAAATATGACATATGTTAGTACTAGTCATTTTCAGGGTATAGTTACTGACACCATCGATTGAGCTAGAGGTGTATTTATTCTTAAGGGTTTTAATAGCGGTTGCCACTTCATCAGATAAAATGGGTTCAAGGAACATTGATGAACAACATGTGAAATTAAGATCAGTATTTTGAATAGTTGTTTGGTCCTGTGGTTCAAAATATGATTCGATTAGAATTGTGGCTAGATTTGCAAAATAGTTATTGAAAGCTTCAGATATTTGATCAGGATTAGTAACTTCTACGCTATTAGACTCACAGATACTGGAAATAATATTATTTTTAAATATATATTCCCAATAATATCATTTACAAGAGCCCATTGCTTCTTACTATCACCTTGAACATATTGGAATTTGGATTGAAAGTAATCACGTTTACGATTTTCTATGTCAACCTTTAAGGAATTTGATATTTTTTTAAGCCGCTCACTCAACTTTTCATTATTAGGATGTTTTTTAGTAAGCGCAGCTAATTTATTTTTGGTATTTACTTTATGCAAAATTTGTTGATTCATCCATGGTCTTAGTGCCTCTTTTTTTATATATTGTTTGCGATCACTACTTGCTAAATTAAGGTATTCTTTAAAGTTTTGTAAAAATTTGCTAAATGCAAGATTTGGATCATTAGTCGATAAAGCCAATCTCCAAGTTTCGGAATTTAGGTATGAATTTAATTTATTATAATCAATGGTTCGGAAATTGAAGTTGCAACCATTATATGACTTTTGTTGGAATGATTTATCCGAAAAAACAATAGTGCAGATTATCATGGAGTGATCAGTAATGCTATAATCATATACATTGCAATAAATTTTAAAATTTGCTCCAAAATTATAAAAAACGTGATCAATACACGAACCAGATAATTTCCGCGTAGTTTCATATACTCCACATTCAAACCCAAGCGAAGATAATAGAGTCACGTAGTCAAGACATTCTGAGGGGTAGTCTAAAATGTTTATATTAATGTCACCTAGGATAATGGTATTTTTGATTCCGCTCTTTTTTATATTTTATAAAGTGTGAGATAAATCCTCAACAAATCCGATAATGGAATCCGAATGTAGTCTATAAATACTTACCATGGCGATTTTTGTATCCATCACAACAATATTAGTAATTGAAATATCAGCATTATTGGTATTCAGGCATAACAAATCACTTTTGATACTGTTTTCAACAAAAACTGTAACCCCTCCACATTTATAGTTGTTATTACAATTAGGCCAATGGTTGTAGTTTTGTATGCTGTAACTATTGACTTCATAGTCGTATATGTGAGTCTCGGGCAATACAATCACATCGGGCTTCACTAAAAAAGAAGAAATATTAGTTAAGTACAAATCAAAATTTTTTCGGATACTTCGAATGTTTTGGTGGGAAATAGTAATGCTATTAGGGATATTATTAACACTATTCATATTATTTTAGATTATTTATGATTTCGTTAAGATCGCTCAATTTATGTATATAAAACATTTTTCCGTTTTGTTCCCTACGTAGCATTACCTTCCCATCACGACACCATAGATATTTAAAATTAAACTTGTCCTTAAATTTTTTTGCATTTTATAGTATTTCTCGTCTATATTTGGTTAGGCTGTCATTGACATAAATGGATACACTAATTCCAGGGAAGAAATTTTTGCATAGAATTTTTGGTTTCGAATTATATTTAATATCCATGATTTTTTGTTTCAAATTAAAAGAAATAAACTTCAATGTAATTAGAAATGTACGTTTATCGGGGTTTCCGTTCATCGTCGTAAACAATTTACAGCAATCAATATCCGTTTCAATCACATTAACGTTAAAAACTTGATTTATGATTTTTAATGCAACTTCACAGCTGTTAACTTTCTGGGGGGCGAGTAGCAGAGACAGCAGAGACGCAACGATTTCAACAACAACGTCAAGCAACACTACCTACAGTTAGTACAAATTTGGGTGACCGCATGGGAACATGATGATGGAACGAAAATCTCGCCCCCTCTCACAACCGCCGATGGAAAAAATGGTGGAGGGGAATAATAATAGTTGTTTACAGCTTTTCAGAAAAAAAAAAGAGTTTGTGGTACCAGGAAATTTGTGTTGTCATTGTTGTCTTCTTACAGGTTGGAGCAGTAGAGATGAACTTTAAAATTGTATTGTCTTGTGTTAAATAAAATACTAAAAAATATATTACTGACAAATTTACTAACTATCAACTACTTAGGTGTCTGGAACCGGGTTGAGTCTTTGTTGCTAACATTCCTTTCCCATCCCTCGATCTTGTTATATGTAAAAAGGTGTACGACGGCGGCCTGGCCAGGGACGGATATCACAACTTTTAGACTTATGTGGTTATCGATGTGGCGCCTTTCTTTACGGGGCTTGGCTTCATGAAGAATGGTGTCTTGTTGTGTAACATGGGTGTATAGTGGTGTGGTATTCGCATTTATAATACGGGAGACTTGCTTAATGCTTGATCGTACATCGCAATCAATCAATCAATCAATCAATCAACTTCACAGCTGTTAACTTTCTCAATAAGAGGCAAACCAGAAATTGTAATTACATTTCGACGTAGCTGTTGTTCTAAGTTATCGATGTATTGGTGTTTAATATCAATATCTATTGCGGTATCCGATGATAATTTTAATTTGTCAAATTGACCTTGCAGATTTGTCAACTCTTTAAGTTTTTTTTCATTATCTTCTTTCAAAATTCTAATGTTTTCTTCCAGTATTTCAACTCGTTGTAGGACAGAACTAATCAGCTGGTTGTTTTTTATCAAGGGTAGCACGTACTTGTTTATTCTCGTCATATTCATCGTTGCGAGAGCTGAAAACACCCACTGTAAGCAACCTCTAAGCTTCTTGAGGTTGACCGCCGAACGCTCTGAAAAATTTGATCTGCCCTTCAAACATTAATACGAACATTGTTTTGCTCATGCAGTATAATTAAAATGAAATCTGTACGTTCCCACACCATTCATCCACCTAGATTCAAACGTTACGTAGAGGTTCCATACCAAAATGAGCAGGTTTGCATAGTATTTTCGAACGATTCCAACTCTGGATCTAGGTGCTCCAAACAATTGTTTTCCAATTTTTTTTTTTTTTTAAATTCAGAACTATGGAGATTGCAGAGTATTACTAGATTCGGAGGGCTGAAGTTTCCTTCAACACTGAGGAATGTGTCGAGAGGCTGGGACTATCACGATGCGAAGCTAAGATAACCATACATGGGTTAGCACAACAAAGTGTTGGTCAAACGAGAGGTATAACGCAGTTTGCATTAAAACCGTATTTCCCTTCAGACTTCGAGGCTAACCTAAATGCATATGTAACACGAAGCATAACTAGTACCAGATCACCTTCAGCGTTAGATGCGTCCGCACTGAAAATAATAGACGGAGAGAGGAAGGCTGATCCAAGCCCACCCACGGTTACACGAATTGATGTATTGATCGGGATTAACCATTTTTGGTCGCTTTTGTGTGAAGGTCAATTAGGGATAGGTAACAAAATTGTAGCACAAAATAGCAAATTAGGATGGATAATGGCCGGAACTTTTAGAACTGATCAAGGGACGTCAGTTATGGCACTGAGCTGTGATACAAGCATAGACAAAGCGTTGACCAAATTTTGGAAAACCGAAGGATTGGAGAATCGCGAGAAGTTGCCCGAGCATAATTTTTGCGAGGAGCATTTTGTTCAAAACTATTCACGTGATAAAACGGGCCGTTTCATAGTAAAATTACCATTTAAAGAAGAACACAAATTCACAGGCTGTTCTCTATGGAAAGGAAGTTCAAAAGAAATCCGCAGTTTCATCAGCTATACCGAACATTTATGAAGGAGTATCAAGAGCTAAACCATAAGACCCCAGTGCGAAATCCAGAAAATGAGTCAGCGGTTTATCTGCCACACCATGGGGTTCTCAAAGAATCGAGTACCACCACAAAACTAAGGGTGGTATTTGATACTTCAGCAGAAACATCGACCGGAATATCATTAAACAGCATACTGGAAGTTGGACCTACCATACAAAATTCGTTATATCATGTTTTGGTGCATTTCCGAAAAAAATCGCATAGCATTCACGGCGGACATTGAAAAAATGTACCGTCAAATCTTGGTTCATCCAGTTGACCGAAGGTACCAGCGCATATTATGGCGTGACAGCATGCAAGATCCCATTCAAGTATACGAACTGAACACAGTGATATATGTGCATGGCACCATCATCATTTTTGGCTACACGGGTGTTGCAAGCGGTCACCTAATTATCCGGAAGCTGTACAAACTATACGAACAAATATGTATATGGATGATTTAATGAATGGCGCAGATTCAGTAGCGGATGCCGTAAGGTTAAGTCGTGAGGTCGATCCAATTTTAAAAAGTGCGGGTATAAATCTTAGAAAGTGGGGATTCAACTCTCAACAATTTCTGCAACTTGTTACGCCAACTGAAGCTAACGTACAATTGCCAATTAACTTAAATCGCACGGAAATTACACAAGTTCTTGGATTACAATACATATCGTATTCAGCTAGAAGCGAAACCAACCTTCACCAAGCGCAGTATGCTGGCCGAATTCAGTAGAATCCCCGATCGGTATTATTCAGCCCATCTCACTTTACTGGGAGTAAAATAAATCCTTCCAGAGAGACTTCACATTGACCATCGTAAGAGCCATCCTGAGATTACGTCATTATAGAGTCCGAAAAATGTGTCTCTAAAAGTATCCTAATTTTTCCTTTCGGGCTCTCAGTGAAACTACCGTCTGCCCTCTGCAGCAGGCCTGAGTTGCCCTGCAGAAGGCAGTCAACTCCAACTTGTGTTCACCCCATTCTTTGGTGCGTTTTGCCTTGTTAAATAACTACCTCGATTTTTTCCTAATTTTCCAGCATTCTACCAGGTGACCATTTCTGTGGACACTCTTCGCTTCACAAGATAGCTGTTCTCAAACGCTAAGTGCACAGAATGTTTTCCTGTAACCCTTCTGGGGATTCTATGTTTCTCAAATCTAGGGCATTTCTAATCCGAGGAGCGCCTTATATGAACTTCGGTCGATCAGTTTCGGAACTTTAATTTATGGCTTCTACATGGTTCTGGCTGCCACATCAAATGTAATATGCATGCAACCCGATACAGAGACTTCTCCATATACATGCCAGTTGTTTAATAAAGAACTTAAATGCGAGTTGGCAAGCGTAAAATCATGCCTAATCACATTTCTGAAAGTAGGTATTTCCCCTATTGATAATATCCACGATATTAGTAATCAAATAATTTAAAAACTCTGCACACCTTTGTTGTGGAACAATAGGGCTGACTATTTCTTTACCGAGTTTAGTGAAATTTGGTAATGGAATTCTAAAACATTGGACATGCAATGTGTTTGAAAATCGTTCGGACATTCATAGTGCTAAAATTGCTACAATTATTGCTGATCTGGATAAATTAAAACAGTCGATACATCCTTCATCTCAAGATAACCGTAATGTAGTAACAGGCACAAGCATACCCACGCCATTACTATTACAATACCCAGTATCATCGTCGGCAGCATCATCATTACCTTCATTAACATTACCTTCATCTTTATCGTCATCCAACCGGAATTCGATTAAAAAAAAAGAAAAAAAGCAGGGGTAATAGTATTAACAAAGAAAGATTACCTGTTGTCACAAATGGAACTAGGCCATCAGCAAATACGCGGTCAAAAGACACAATTAATGATAATACCGGTACCATTGATGCAAATAATAGTACCAGTAAGTTAGTAGCTGATATATCGTCGCAGTCAAAATGCAACAATAACAGAAACAATAATAATAATTTTATTGGAAATAATGTTATTATTGAGTCATCAGTTGCAGTTGATAATGTCATTTGTGCAGCTGATGCAAGAAAATGGTTCTTCATTTCCCGCCTTCGGAATTCAACAACGGAAGCTGAAATTATTCACGATTTTCATTGCCTTAAACTAAAGCATCGGTTTGAAATAGAGTATGCGTCATTTAAAGTGAATACTTCAGCAAACACGGTGGACAGATTGTTGAACGGAAATATGTGGCCAGTGGGTGTACCATTTAATAAATTTGTGATTCCGGATATTTATCGCCAATTTTTTCAACGGAGCCGTCGCATACAGTCTCCAGTTTAGTAAATTACGAAAAAATTATTAATAATAATGACAGTAATAATAAAAATAATAATAATAATAACGATAATACGAGTATTTATAATATTGATGGTAATAATGGTGACGAAGAAGTGGGTAATTATATGACTAACGATAAATATTTGTTTAATATATGTTACCATAACACGGGTGGAATGCGCACAAAAGTGGATACATTTTTTACCACGGTTATGGAAGAAGATTATGACATCATAGTCATAACTGGGACATGGCTGATTCCTGCTATAAAGAATGAGGAATTCTTTCCTGCATATTATATAGTTTTCCGCAGAGATCGGCACGAAACTGGAGAGTGTTTGGATGTTGGTGATTTTAATTTTCCAAACTTAAATTGGAAACAAATTGACGGAATACTTACGCCGTTTGGTAACACTGCTAATACTTCTTTCGTGATAGATTCATTTTTTGAAATGGGTCTAAGGCAACATAACGAAGTGCACCATCAGAATGGCTCACTTTTGGATCTTGTTTTCACTGACGATAATTTACATCCATCAGTCCAATCTTGTAAAGACCTGGCTCGCTCATCAAGTATTCATCATACACCGTTGTTAATTAAATTAAGTTTTCAATGTTTTGACGACTATGTTCAAAATGATAATATTTTAATCTTTGATTTTAGAAATGGTGATTATGAATCTCTAAATGGATTTCTTGAAAGTATTTTCTGGGATTTCCTTTGTAATGAGAAGGATATTAAAATTATGACTAGCCGGTTTTACGAAATTTTGTATGCGGGGATGGATCTATTCATTCTAGAAATTGTCAACAAACATAATTCGTTTCGTGAAAAGTGGTTTAACAAAAAACTTGTTAATTTATATAACCGTTAAACCAAGGCACACAAACTGTACAAAAAGACGAACACATCAGCTGATTATGCATTGTACTCTCACCTTCGGTATGAGTTTAAAGTTTTGAATTAATTTATGTATGGTAATTATTTCAATCCATCGTGTTTCTGGCATTATATTAACTCTAAAAGAAAATCTGTTGATTATCCTTTACCCATTAATTATAATGATAGGCAAGCTCATGATCTAAATGCTGTTTGTGAATTATTTGCAACGTTTTTCAAATCCGTTTATTCAGTCGAAAATGTTTTAACATCTCAATAGGGGGAACAAATCAAAATGGCTTTAATTGGAATTAATAGTAAAATGTCTATGGGCCCTGATGGTATTCCCTCACTACTCTTAAATAATTGCGCCGAAGCCTTAAGTGGCCATTTAGCACATTTATTTAATTACAGCCTTAGGCAAGGTATTTTCCCCAGTGCTGGAAGCCCTCGTATGTAATTCCAGTATTTAAATCGGGACCTAAAAATTCAGTTAAGAATTATAGAGGAACAGAGCTATGTTATCTGTTATCCCTAAACTTTTTGAAAAACTGGTAAAGGATTGTATTTATCTTAATATTAAAAACTTAATTGTTCCCCAACAGCACGATTTTTTTTCTGGTAGATCAACGACAACCAATCTTGCGGTATTTGTTAATGATGCGATATGCTGTTTAGAAAAAGGTGCCCAAGTTGACACTTTCTATACAGATTTCAGTAAGGCCTTTGACAAAATTAATCACAAATTATTAATTGATAAATTGATTAAAGTGAATTCTAATTTTATTCCTATAAAATGGTTATCATCTTATTTGTCGCAAAGGTCTTAACTAGTACGTATTGGTCAAAATTATTCTAAGAAGTTTACAGTTTCATCTGGTGTTCCTCAGGGTAGCCATTTAGGTCCATTATTATTTATTCTATTTGTTAATGATATTGTTACATGTTCTAAGTTTTGTAAATGTCTGTTATATGCAGATGACCTTAAAATTTACGCTACTATCCGAAATGGTGCAGACGTTTTATTGGTACAACAGGACCTTAATCGGTTTAGTGATTGGACTACCGAAAATCGTTTAGCTGTCAATATCTCCAAATGTAAAACTATGTCATGTGGAAATAGATAGATTTACTCAGTTTATTGATTTAGGTATTTTGTTTACAGGTAACCTAAGTTTTGCTAAACATATAAGAGTAGAAATGATTGTAGCTAGAGCCGGCTCGATGCTTGGTTTCATAAAGAGACATGCTCGTCACTTTTCTGACCCATATACTCTCAAGACATTATATACTGCTTTTCGTTAGGCCTATTTTGGAATACGCTGTAGTTATCTGGAGTTTTGGTTATAAAATCTTTAGTAATCGTATTGAGCGGATTCAAAAAAAGTTCTTAATATTTGCCCTCCGAAGACTTCCAAGGTCGACTTCAGGATTTAGTTTACCTTCTTATGCCGGTCGTTGTACAACATATGTAACAAAAACTATAAATTTTATAATTCATAACTTCTACAATAAACTCTTCTAAAAAAATGTTCTCGTTCCAAAAAATTGACAATTTTTTTGAATGTTAATATGAACTCTAATTAACGTTATAAATTCTCTGATTTCTCAATAACTTCGCTGCATGTATTTTATAAATTCCATAAATTCTATAAATTCTATAAACTTCTTAAAATTCTACAAACTTTGTAATTTCTATAAATTTTATAGTAAGTCAATCTCCGGATAATATTTCCGGACGATAGCTGTAACAGTTTATTTTGGCTCAATGTTCTCCCATCTAAGTATTGCAGTCGTTGGCGGAAAAAGGCTGATAATTGGCACCGGACACGTTCAATCAATTCCATAAATTTAACGAATTTTACGAATTCTTATAATTTTGTAGAGTCAAATTCAAATTTGACCTATTTTAAAAATTCCATGATTGGTTTAAATTTTATAAATTACACAAATTTTCTATAAATTCTATATAGAAAAAAAATTCAGTAAGTTCTTCTAGTATTATAAATTCTGAAAATTCTAAAGATTTTAAACACATTTTATGAATTTTTTAAATTCTTTAAGTTTTGTAGATTCTAGTATTCTATAAATTGCTTCAACTCTGACAGTTCTATAAATTCTAGTCCATAATTTCTATAAGTTCTATTAATTCTTTTCTTATTTGAATTCTGAAAATTTTATGTATTCATTAATTCTAGGATTTCTACAAATTTTATAAATTCTATAAATTTTATAAGTTCAGAAATTTTATAAATTCTGTAAAATCTCAAAATTCAGTAACCTATGAATTTTATAAAATCTTTAAATTTTTTCGATTCTACTAGTTCTAAAAATTGTTCCAACTCAGTTGAATCAGTTCTATAAATTCTACAAATTCAAATTTAACTTATTCGAAAAATTCCATAATTTTTATTATATTCGAAAAAATTTTAAATTCTACAAATTTTGTAAATCCAACAAATTCTTTGAATTCTGCATATTTTTGTAAATTTTATGAATTCTATAAATTCCGTAAATTCGATAAATTATATAAAATCTAAAAATCCTATAAATTCTACGATACATTCTCGACAAATCGCACAAACTCAAATTAGACTTGTTTCAGTTTTATAAATTCTTTAAATTCTATAAAGAATAAAAATTCAGTATTATTATTATTATGGCTGGGCCAAGCGGGCGTTAAAGCCACCTACATAGTACTACGACCTATAAAGTCTAGGCCTATTTAGTTAATCGTCCAGTCGTTATTCAGGATCCTAATGAACCTGATAATATTTCCGGACGATAGCTGCATCAGTTTGTATGGGCTTAATGTTCTCCCATCTAAGTATTGCAGTCGTTGGCGGAAAATGGCTGACAATTGGCACCGGACGCATTCTGCTGATTCCACTTATAGGTATGTCACAGGAGCACTATCCTATCGTACTTAGACCCGCATGTTCTTATGGTGATACCTTAAGGGGACAAGACCTGTGAGGAAGCTGGTAATAGTTTCAACACAGGTTTTCTACGTAAGAGAAGCTTTAAACTCTGGTTGGCGAAGTTGTAACCTGGAATTTTGCGCTAGTTGGAAGAGTTTTGCCTATCCTCCCAGCGCATTTCTGCTGCCTTAAGGTAACCGATAACCCTTGGGTAAGGCAATCCGTCAACAAATTTGAAAGTACTTTAGATAGCTATAATTTGAACTTTAAGTAAATTTTGTTTCCGATTTAGTTTTTGTTCCAAAATAACCCTTAGATACTTAACTTCTTTGGACTACTAAACCGTTGATCCGTTTAGTAAAAGGCGCAACAACCATTTTGTTTAAATTGTCGTAAAGTTCTGTCTGGGCACTCCAATTCGATACTACGTTGAGTGCATCCTGCATGAGGTCGAAGGCGATTTCATCAAATTGCGGCATAATTCTGCACATCTTATCACGCAGTAGATAAAACTACTAACCAATTACCATAATAACGGAGAAAGAACCATTCCTTTGGGACACTCCTTTACGGCCCTAATGGTTACTGACTCAATACCTGTACTTTACAAAGGAATGGATCCACCTAATTGTTGTCGTCTTTTCACCTGCAGCCCTCTATATTTAATCATTGGAGGTATTATCAAAAACCCCTCATTGCCCACAAAGGCACAAAGAAGGATATCTTTTCCAGCAATCGCTTTTTCAATCTTAGTGACTAGTTGCTAAGAGCCGTCACTGTAGAATTACCAATTCGAAATGCAAATGGGTTTCGATGAAGCGGATTTCCTAAAAGCTCTCACTTCTATTTGGTGATCCAAAAATTGTTTCATCGTCTTTAACAGATATGATGTCAGACTATAGATTTTTAAAACGAGTTTGAATAATGGTAACTTATGCAGCAGGGCTCATTCGCTTTTACTTGTTTTACTTTTCTTTGTTTGGTTTTCCCAAAAAAAAATATTTTTTTACCTAGGAATCCTAAGCCAAGTCCCAAGTCAAGCCTAGACTAAGCCATCAGATATTAAGAAATCAGTGTCACATTTTGGTTACAAGTGGCCTCCTGAAAAGGTGAATAAAATGAAACGACACAGTGAAGAAAATGAAAGATATGATTTTCCAATTTTTTTTTTTAAATACTGTAGCTCTTTAGAACGTTACGAATTTTTTGAGATTGTTTGTCCGAATGATAAAGGGCTCTACCCATACCATACAGTGGAAAAATTTGAAAATTTAATTTTGCCAAACTTTTTAAAAAAATCTTTAGGTCTTTAGGCTTTCGAATTTTCCAAAATAACTTATCCAAAAGTGTTATGATCCCACAGACACAGAAATTATGTTCTCATATTGGTTACAAGGGATCTATTGGTACGTGTCCGTGATGAACTAAAACATTTCATTTAGCCAGATTTTGTTTCTTAATTTAGTTTGTCTCCATCACAATAAAGCCACATATTACTTACATTTGGAATCTGATTATCTGATTTTTTTAAAGGAATACAAATTATAGATTTTCTGCTGGCTAATAAATATTGCAGCTGAAAAAGATCTCTTGTGCTTTAATGCTGTCCCTGATGGTGAGTAGAAATTTTTCGAGTTCCTGAATTTTTTTACTGAGGTTCAAGTGAGAAATTCTGGTATTGGTCTTTCTAAAATTGATGAATGGATGACTCGTAGACGTCGAGGCGGCACATAATTTATCTTCAATAGTGAAAAGACGCGAAATTCGATTCAAACTCCCTTTAAAGGTAAAATCCGCGATTTAAAGCTCCATGCCTAAAATCAATAACATAAAACCACCGTGAACAGATGCAGAATTTCTCTGCCATGGACAAAATTTCTAAATCGGTTCAATATAATTATTTTTAACATAATCTTTCCAAAAAACAAAAAAAAATTCGTTTGATCAACCGAAATCTAATGTTTAATACTTTTCACTTTTCAGCCAATAAACACTTTTCGCTTTGGAACTGAGCCAAAAATAAAAAAATCTGTTGTTATAAAATTTAAAGTAAATTATGATCATCAAAATAATGTCTAGTGTGTTAAATATTTATAAAATCGACGTCATTGGGAATCCTTCACTTTGCGCTCGCTCTCGCACACAATCTATTTACCGACTAATTAATGATGATGATCTTAAATAACTGAAATATTATTTTAAGATGCGCGCAATGTGACGAAATTTTGTTGACATTGAAAAAAAAAATTTTGGTTTTTGCACATCTTGTACGATTACCGCATATCGCACACGGTACCGCATATACCAAAATATTATATCGAAGCACGCAATCACTTCGTTTTTATTGTGTTTTTAATTTGCTTACGATATTTTTAGTATTGACACCATTTCAAAATTGGTGTGCGCGCGGTGTGTTTGGGCGGCCGGAATATGCAAGGCTGCGTATAGCTGCTATACAACAAAATTCAAGGAATAACAATTTATTTTAAATCAAAGAAAATTTGTGTTCGCAATCATTATCATTATTGGCCGGGACGATCACTTAATTTATCATCTTGTACATATATACGAGTAGAGTGAAATGGGAAATGAAAATTTATTTAATTTAATTTGTTTTTCGCAACTGAGTAAACACGAGGTGAAATTTTTGTGAACAACATAATTAATTATTGGCCGTGTCAACTGAGCAAGGACTTTTCGATATTTTCTAATTTTTTGCAAAAACAATTTATTGAACCGCCTTATTCCTATAGCCTTGTGTTTATATCGATATGAAGCACCACAGAAAAATAATTGTCAGGGTACGCTGCCCACGCCGTTATTTTAAGATGTTAAATTTATTTATAAACATTTTTCGGTATCATTACCGCTATTTATAGAATTCAGCTTGACCCAGTTATATACAGTTCATATGTCATTTACACACTATTATTGGAACCATACGCGCTCAATATCAAGTGACTAATAAATTTTTGAGATTGATTGATTGGGTGTGAATTCTAAATATGCATGTCAACATTTAGTCTTAATCCATTCAAATGTATATTGTTTTAAGAATGGCGCTTAACAGCACATTGCAAAAAATTTATGATTGATAGTTCATTGGCAATATTATTTTTAGTTTAGAGCAAACAATGTTTGATATTTTTACAAAAATTCGTTTGATATTTGTTGCTTTTGTGTACACAATATCAAGATTAGCATATGCGAGTACAATAATAGTTTTGCAATGTAAACAAACTTGACAACAAAGAACAATAATGATTGGTTCTGTGTGGTTTATAAAAATTTACAATATTAACAGAGATGAGGCATAAAACATCAACCCACTCGTCTGCATAACACATAATTTCCGTAAAATCAACGATATACTCGTATAGTATTGAAGAAGCAGAATATACAACAAAAAAAATTGTTTGCTAAGGAAATTTAAATATTCTTGTCATCATCTTTTCACGACGTATCCTCTCTTTTACATCCTCTTTAAAATAAAACAACAACAACAACAAAATGTTCAACAACTTTTCAATAAAAACCTACAATAAGTTTTATTAAACAAATATTCCAACACAGAAACGATAAATTCGCATATGGCAATACAATAACAATAAATTACTTTTCGTAATTCCAGATATGGTTCACCACATCACAGCCGTTCGCAATCGGTTAAAACACCTGGTAGTCGGGCATCGGGTCGCCCAAATCAGTTGACACTGCCACAGCAAAGGTCACGCGTTGCATCGATGCCAAATACGGGCGTCGAAGAAGAATACTATAGATTACGACATTTTAGTATTACGGGCAAGGGAGTTATAAATCGTGGCGATTCATTAAAAAGTCGACGCAGCCGATCGAATAATAGTGTGGCAAGTTCAAATTCAAGGTAAGTTTTGATATGTAAATTTTAGTTTTAGATCGAATTACATATTTCATAATTTTTTATTATTATTGTAATGGCCGGATACCACCTGAATACAATATAAAATATTTAGTAAGGAAGTGAAATGTTCACCAAATAGCCAAAAATGTATCGACATGTTTGACGGAATATGTTCAATAAAAATCAAAACTCCCAAAATAAACCGATTTTATCAAAATGTTCGTAGCCTGTTCTCGTTTCTAAAATTATCAAACTGCGCCAACTTAAATTGTTCAACAAAACCAATTCAACAAATTCAAATGCCCGGGCTCTGGGGTCGGCCATTTGTTGTAAATTTTAATTTTATCAAACGACCAGCCTCTGTCGGCTAGCAATATTTGCAACATATGCTGTCCAAAGTCTCCACCGACATAATTAATCAACAAAACTTGAAAGTAACAAAGTCGATTGTTCGTAGTCTGTTCTTGATTCTGATTTTATTAAATGACGGTTTTTTGGGGTCAGCCTTATAAATAACAAGAAAGTCTTGCATCAAAACAGTGTACAAAGTTTCGCCGTCATAATTTGTTCAAAAAAAAAAAAATGGATAAGGTTAAGGTGTTATCTGTTAAGGTTATCTACTGTCTTACCAATCTTTCTAATGTTGTAGCTACAAAGAGTTTTTTTGGGCCTCCTATCACGAAAAATTTAGAAGTTTCTTACCCTTACTTCTGGCCTTCTATTTTGATCCATTTCCTTATTCACACGTCGAAATCACACCTACTAAAGCGACAAACGGAGTTGGTCGAATAAAATTTTAATTTGTCCGCACCTACCTCAGCACCCAAATTTGCTTGCTCTATAGTTTCCTCATGATCTAGCCTCCAGACAAAAACAACTTTTGTCCTGTGGGCCGGTTTATTTATGGCCAATTGCACATTGCAACCACTTATCCTTAATAGAGATTTTCCCTATAGTCTTCCTATTTGGTTACGGTTATGTTCATTAGATGTCAATCCCAATGACTATAATGTGCTTAACTTCCTTTAGAAAATTTACCTCATGATGACTGTTTAGTTTCCTCTTTTTGTGAGAAGTACAAACTGATTGTTGTGAGATCTGGGATACTTTGCAAGACATTTCCAGCAATAAGGTCATGTTTGAAAATTGGATTCGGTAATAGATCATCTATCTATTTCAATCAATTAGAAATTTTTTGAAATGGACATCTAAAGATACCATTGATCGATTTGATTGTGGCTACTCGCACTAAACAATCATCGTCGGGGTGATCTTTGCTGACTTAGTGCCATTTTTAAAATTTAATTAAAAATTGGTTGGAGCCACCCGAGGTTCCGCATTCAATGGCACGAGGGGCCCATGGTGCAAACCAGTGATTCTATCCTAAATCGCGACAGTGTGCTGCAGCCTTAGTAAACGGGAGGAGTTTAAGCCAAAGCAAGGAAGACAGATGAACTTCAGCAATAGATCTAGTGTCAAATAATTGCAACCTAACTCTTTTAAAAGCAGGACAACTGCACATGAACTGAATGCAGTCATCATGGTCTTCAAGCCAATTTAAATTCAACGCCGGATTTTGCTAGAGAATCAGCAGTATCATTGCCCTCAATGCCACAATGGATAGGAACCCACATGATCGTCACTCTGTTACAAACGGAGTTCGCCCAATAAAGTTTTAGTTTGGCCGCACTTACCTCAGATTCCAGATATGCTTTCTCTAAAGTTTCCTCATGATCTAGCCTCCAGACAAAAACAACTTTTGTCCTATGGACCGGTTTATTTATGGCCCATTGCACGTTGCAACCACTTATCCTCAATAGAGATTTCCCCTATAGTTTTCCCGTTTGGTTATGATAATTATCGTTAGATGACTATAAGATACTTAGGTTAGGTTAGGTTTGGGTGGCGGTTCACTAGGACCAGGCATAGACACAAAAAATGGTCCGCACCCATACCACAATAATTATTTCCTCCAACTCATTGGAACCATTTTGAGCTGTTATTTGTTGAGCTGGTCTTTAAAGAGGGGTGCCCCTAGAAACTTTAGTCTGTTTCGTGCCGGACGAGTCATATGAGAATACACCAAGTCTACTCGCATGCCTCCCTATGAGACAGTACCCCGTAATCACTCCAACAACCACACTGATCTGACTTCACTGAAGTGAGATCTGCTGTTTGGATCTCGCCAAGTCCAACATTGGCCAGACCTGCCGAGTTATTACGCAAGAAGTGATACTTGACCATCTGTCATTCGTCAGCTTGCAAGAGGTATTTCAATATCCTTTCTGCTTTCTGAGAAGTGGTCCGTTGTACCACGTCGAGCCAGTTCAACGGCGTTTATATTCCCTGTACTTATGAAATGTTCTGGCACCCATAAAATGTGGATGCTGAACTAATCTGCCATCTCGTTAAGAGATGAGAGACAGTTCTGGATTACTTTCGACGTGAGAAGGTGTGATTGAAGCGCTTTATTGGCAGCCTGACTGTCCGTATATATGCGAATATCACAAACTGATATTACATTATACCTCAACCAGTAGTCGGGGAGATGGAAAGAGAGATTTAACAGAAGTTCCTCGCAAAATGCTCGAACCCCGACTTTTCCATCCCGTTTTGAACCTTCAGTGAAGAAGGCGCTACCGTAGCTTTCTTTACCCTTTCCAGAATATTAGGTTTCCAATATAATTTCCTATCCAAAACGAGACCCAGAAACTTCGCTTCAACTGTAAAAGTGAAGCTGAACCCATTTAAAGTGGGAGGATCGATGTGAGGAAGTTTATATTTCCTAGAGAAGAGAACCAATTCGGTTTTTTGTGGGTTTACATTCAACCCACAGCCATTGGCCCATAATGAAAGAGTGTCTAGGTCATTTCGCATAAGCTCACTAAGAGTGCCGGGATATTTACCATGGACACCAATAGCAATATCATCCGTATAGGCAACCACCTTGAAGCCACCGTCCCCTAGTCTCAGCAACAGGTCATTTATGACCAAGTTCCAAAGTAGGAGGGACAGTACGCCACCCTGTGACGTACCTCTGCTTGCAAATCTTCTGACGGAGGATTCCCCAAAACTGGCATTTATGATCCTGCCTCTTAGCATCTGATCTATCCAGTCCTTGAGTGATTCATCCACTCCCAAATCTGAAAGTGCCCGAGTTATAGCCCTGGAAGAACATTGTTAAAGACCCCCTCAATATCCAAGAAGGTTACCATTGCGTAGTCTCTATATTCGAAAGATTTTTCAATGAAAAATACAAGAGAATGAAGAGCAGTCTCTACAGATCTCCCCTTGCAATAGGCATGTTGAGATTTGGACAGCTTTTTCGACACAATCATGCCTCTAATATGAGCTTCTATTTGTCTTTCCAGTATTTTAAAAAGGAAGGAAGACCAGCTAATCGGTCTAAGGTCTTTGGGATTGCAGTGTGAGCAAACGCTTAGGTATGAAAACAACCTTCACTTCTGTCCATTTACCAGGAATGTGACAAAGTTCTAGGCTGCCTTTGAAAATTACCTCTAACCAGGAAATTGTTAGATCCGTAGTTTGTTGAATATCCGCAGGAATAATACCATCGAGTCCAGGCGACTTATATGGTTTAAAATTGTTTATCGCCCAGGAAACTTTTACCTAATGATGTGCTAGGTACAGATTCAGAACAAGCAGGAAAATGAGTCACTATCAGAAGTTCCAGCGATTCCGCACTATTAGTGGTCCATATCCCATCCGGCCGTTGAAGATAACTTGTGATGGAAGGACCAGTTGCTAGTAATTTGCGTAGCCTAGACATCTCCGAAGACTCCTGAATTTTGCCACAGTATAGTCTCCAAGAGCTATTCTTGATACTTCTCAATTGATATTTGTAAATTTTGAGGACTTCCTTATAGGAGTCCCAGTCTACAGCAGATTTTGGTTTCCGTGCTGTTTTGAAGAGTCTTTTGTATTTTCGACGTGTTTGTTGAATCTCTTTGGACCACCAGGGTGGCCGAGATTTACCCCTAGGCCTCTTAAAGGGACTAGAGCCCAGTATTGCTTCGAGAGTGGCCCTCCGACACTCTGCAGATTAATAAACTATTTCCTAGAAAGCTTCAGAAAAGAGTAATATCCAATACTTCCTGTCTATTACTAGTTATAAAGGTCGGTTTATTGCCTATGTTACACATATGAAGGTTAGTACTTAAAATGTAATCGAGGAGTAACTCACCTCGTTCATTTGTGTCCTTATTTCCCCAGATCGTGTGATGAGCATTTGCATCAATCCCAAGGATGACTTCAACCTTGCGCTTCTAAGCCTATAAGATTAGTTCACCTAGAATGATTGGTGGAGTATCCACTTCATCATAAGCCAGGTAAGCTGATACTAGCCAGAGGTTTCGTTTATCGACCTCAATGCTGACCGCTGCTACATCTCCGTTACTGAAATTTGATAACAGAAAACAACTTATGTTATTTTTAATGAGAATGCCCGACCGAATTAATCTATAATAGGGAGTCTTGAGCCCAAGTACCGGTCTTCAGTGATCCAAGGTTCCTGGATCAAGACGACATCTGTCGCTTCTTTTCTAATTCTTAAAATTAAAGCAGCCTTATAGTGGTGAAGGTTGATTTGAAGAAATGTCAGTGTCATCTCTACAGCCTCTTTTCAATTAATGAGAAGTCCTATGAGAGCCTCTTTAAAGATTCCATGGACGTTGACATCTCCGTGTCCATGGAGAGAGTTTCCGCTTGGCTGGCTACCTCCCCGCACGCAGATGAGCTATCAAGCACCGCGGTTTCACCTCTAACTTAACCTTCAACTCAATCCAAAACTCAATATTCAAACCAGCATATATAAAATATTCGTAAATATTTCTATAACCAGGTATTTTGGGTCAATTCGTGTGGCAGGCACTCGACCCTTTTGATGACAGGTTCCAAAAGCTTTTGAAATCTCGGCATTTACCATAGAAACAGATTAGCAAAAAACAATTCTAAATCGAACAGGCTGTTCTCGAGATACCATGGGTACAGACCTTCAGACATACAGACATACAGACATACAGACATCCAGACATCCAGACAGACGGACGGACATTGTTCAGCATTGCACTTCAACTCAATTATTTCCATTTGATGATGCGAAGGAGCTGTACTTGCATCAAATTTAAATGGCGCGACCAATATTTGAAAATTTTTGTCATATTTTTATAACTCACGGAATCTTCTATCAAAGGCTTGTAATTTTTGAATATTACTCGTATTGTCAGGAGTAGAGGTATTTTTAACTTCAGGAAAATGTGTGTCCATTTCCTAATTGCTCTTCCCAGAGCTGTAATTTGAGTACAAATGATTTTATCTCTTGACACTCGGTTATTAGTTTGTTTTCGCCTTGAAATTTCAAATTCAAATCATTCAAATGTTCTGTTATGTCAACCAAGAAAGATAGATCAAGTAACCATTTTGGATCCGACAATTCCTGAACCGTTTTATTATTAATTGTCATAAATACTTCGATTTCATTTATTAATTCCAAAAATCTTCGTAAACATTTAAGTAAATAATATCACCGTGATAGCAGTCCAATTCCTCCAAATAATTCTGAAATTGTCGATGTATTGGACCACGATTTCTAATAATATTTACTGTTTTAATGACAATGTCCATAACATTGTTCATCTTTAATGTTTTGGCACATAAATTTTCTTGAAAACACAGTGAAATATATTTAAATTGTCAATGTCCAACCCTTCATGCCTCCCCAATATTGCAGGCTTGCCGTCAGTAGCTACTCCTACCAACTTATCTAAAGGGAACTGATTTTCTGTCATAAAAATTCTTCAGTTATTAAAAAAAATTTCATGAATTCCACGAATAAAAATTGTTACTTGTGCAGTATCACTGGAATCCGTACTCTCGTCCAAACATATGGAGTAAGCTACGAAATGTTTTATTATTTTTTTCAAAACCGTAACAGAAATTCTTCGGTTTATTGTGCGACGGGACAATAATAAGAATTTCCGCAACTGATACAAAACACTCGGTGATGAATTCGCCTTCATAATAGGAGACAAGAGGCTTTCACAATATTCTCACTCTTTTCAATTGAATTTTTTAAACAGTTTTGCTGGATAGAGCTCAGTTTTTGAGTGGAGATATTGTTACGTTTTTGCCTTCTCAATTAAGGTTCGTATCACTGGATTGTGAATAAAACAAAATCAATTCAATTTATCGGCAACGAATTTATTTATTTCACACAAAAATTATTACAACACAATTTATTAATGATAATTCACAAAATCACTTTATATAAATTATTCGCACAATTTTTCTGATCACTTTTACTTTTTATTTCGCACAAAAACACTTTTTAAATCACTTCACACTATTGCGTTCCAAATTCGAATAATACAATTCGATCTCCGTTCGCCTTTTTATATACACAAACCAAACTTCTAGAAAGTTCATGACTTTTCCAGTTAGAATAGTGTAGAAACATTTACAACAGTTTTATCATGGAAAATTCCATTTTAGTACAGTAAACATTGAGTTATTAATTTAACTTATTCTATTACACCCTAGATGTCACCGTCACATTATGTACATGAAAAAGGGATAAAAGTTTAAGTCTTGTCATTATGGTTGGTGGTGGTTTTCATGTTCACCACCAGCGTTTTTCATCCCCAGCGCTGAACTAAATATGGCAAAATTGGTGTTGTAGAACTACCAAACCAACAAAAAATCTCTAAAATGTAATCCTTCATCTTAGATGACAAAAATCCCAACAATGATCCAGCATTATTCATCATCTTATAAGTGTGGTACATTAAGAAATATTGTAACAATAATTAATTTATCGTGTTATTTCAAAAATCTAATTATAAATTACACAAACCCACATACCCACACAATATACAAATAAAATCCCATTAATCATGTTGTTACATGTAAAAAAAATACAAATCCAAATCATAAATTAAATTGGCAAACAAAGGCGAATTTTTACTATATTCTCGTACAATGTAGCAAAAAATCGTGAATTGCATTCAATTCCATAATAATTTAATTATGTTGTTTATTTATATGTGTGTGTGTGTCATGTTCGTGTTTAACCAACTTAACAATTTTTTCTAGAATTTTCAATTTCTTTATTTATTTATAATAAAAATTCAAACATATGATAAGAAGGAATTTATTACATAAAGTAAATTTATTTTATTAAGCAGAGCTGAAGAGAATACATGTACAGAGTACCGTGACATTTACATATTATGATTTAGATGCCTGATTAAATTAGTACGTACTCATATAAAAGCATATAAGGTATTTTCTTCCTTTTCCTTGTCAACCTGCTAAATACGGATTAAGGGAACGTTTGTTTAAAAAGAAATTTTTTTCAAAGTACATCGTATGTTTGTCACTAAGATATGTTGGTGATATGTTTGTGAGATAAGAAAACTTTTTACATGTGTGTAACACAAAACATGAATTATATGACTTAGATTTGGTATCATTTGTATCCAATCTACCTACTGGCAATTCGTATATCAAAGGGCATCATCAAACTGCTTCAGGAAAATATTTAATCATATTCTCTGACAAAAGCACAACAAACTTCGGGCAATCGATAAGTAAATGAAAATTATTAAAGCTATTTAAAACGATTTTGCAATTTTGCTACCATAGAGTAAATGTATAAAATTAGCTGAATTGAAGTTACGTAAAACAGAGTGACATCCAAATTAATTTAAGGCTGCAGTCTCTATGTATGCGGTGACCAATTGGGTAGCAAATTAAAATTCCTTAAAAACGAAAATTTTAATTTTCTTTATAGAACCGATCGAAGTGTCTTGGACAACGGTCATGTATGTGAAGTCCGAACAAAATAATTTGCCAAGTACCGATGCACGGTAACCTAGAACCACACTAGGTCGCATGATTATAATTAGGATAGCAAAGTTACGACAGAATCGGTTTGAACTCTATACTTACAAATGATCTACCAGCTAAAATGGTAGAAGTGTATGTGCTTTTAAATGTATTAAGCCGTATAAATCACCAAACCTGGGTTCAAAAGCTGAAATAATAAATGACCGAAGCTGAAATGTGCATTAATAAGTTTGTAATTTGACGGTTATATCGCTAACGTCTAAATTTCGTACGACTTCCTTGTTCCTATTTGACAAGAACGCATAGAAATTCTCAAATGTCCTACAGTCAACTTTCGCCATATTCCATCGTTTATTAGGACCGCCAATGGATTCACGATTACATTTGGTGGTCAAACCAAATTTATTGTTTTAAATCTTAGCTCCGAACCTCAAACAGGAATTACATCTTGGCGGTTATTTTTGGCAACTATTTAAATTAAAAATTGGTTATAACAATGCTCCTTTTTACTCCATGTATGCTTTCTTCAGAGGATTTTGCAGAGGCCACTTTTGTAGTGCTGATCCTTCTTTCCATGAATAAACCGCCATTCAGCAGCAACAGTTAGAGACAGTTAAACAACTATTTTCCTTTTCCGCTTTGCTTGATTTTAATCGAAAGCATCTATTAAAACGTGACATTGATGTTGGTAACAAAACCATAAAACAGTGATATTATGCTGTATTCCGTTAAGGCTGAAGTGTACAAGGAGATAGATGTGTGCTATCCTTATTGAATTGTGCTTGGATGCAAGGAAGGTGAACGGAGACACGGTGAATGATGCTTACGCTTTGCCTCTCAGTGATGGATTGCTAGGACGTCTGAACAAGACATGGTTTATATAGAGCCTTTACTTGAAAGCTTTCTGGGAAATTCCATTAAGCAGGAGGTCGAGGGATTAGAAAGCGTTCACTGTGCCTGGACGCCCCTGAAAAGAGTTGAAGAGAGAAATTGAATATCTTGGATACATGGTGATGGATTTCTAAAAGTAGACCCATCGGAAGTATGTACTATTACGTCTTATCCTATTTCAAAGTTCATTCGCCAACTCAGGAGATTTCTGGAAAAAAATAGCCAGAAGGTTAAGTGGAACGACATTGCTCAGGATTCTTTCGAAAAATTGTCTCTCTCCTCTGCCCCAGTCCTTTTGTAATCCGGTTTGGAGTACTCCGTTTTTCATTCAGTAAACTGATTTTACAACTGGAGTAGGTGCCGTCACATCACCGAGCTAGAGTGTTAAGCGGGTTTATTAAGTATTGTGAAGATCAGGCCATATGCATAGGGCTACTCTTTTAACATTATCACTGCTCACGCAAACGCAGTTCCCGTATCTTACGTGTCATCTTACTAATCAGTGCTCGCTTTAGAGCAATCTACAAGGCACGTGTGTGCAGTGTTTGTAATTTACGTGCGAATATTTAATCAGTGCTCGCTATTGAGCAACCTATCAAAATAACGTGTGTGCAGTGCTGTGAACAAGTAAATATCCTTACTAATGATGGATGTATCAGCCCTTAAGAAGCTACGCGCAACGAATAAAGGCAAACTCACAAATATCAATAAGAACGCGCCTTGCTCGTGTAGAGCAATTAATGCTTGAATTTATCGACATTGAATCTAAAATCTTTGCAATCGATCAAACTGAAGACTCGGATCTAATCTATGAAGACAATTATTACACAGCCATTACCGGTCTCAATACCTTGATCCGAGCCAGGTCCCTTGCCGCGGGCAACAGATCTCAGGACATATCATTTAATGCGACGAACAATGGTCATTCTCAATAAGTGAAGCTGCCAAGGATCGACATACCCCCGTTCTCCGGCGATTACAGGAAATGGCAATCCTTCTACGACGTGTTTAGCAGTACGATACATGAATCTGACAGTTTGAACCCGGTACAAAAATTCCAGTACCTAAAGGGATTATTACGAGGTGAAGCGGCTATCTTACTGAGGCAAACAAGTTTAACCGAAGCAAATTATATTGGTGCTTTAAATAAACTGAAGTCAAGATACGATCGTAAACGACACATAATTAATGTGTTTCTACATTCGTTTATTGATCAGCCATCGGTCATCACTGCCAACCCACACAATGTTAAGAGACTCATGGACACTTCTGATGAGGTTATCCGTGGCTTTAAGGGGTTGGGCGATAAGGCTGAGTCTCGGGATCACTGGTTGATTTTTCTATTGGTTCTGAAATTGGACGAAGAGTCTAAAGTATTATGGGGTCAACACATAGCTGATCTGGAGAATCCGCAGTTCTCGAACTTTATGGATTTTCTTTCGAAACGAATCGACACCTTGGAGACTGCCGATATGAAATCTATCATTCATTGGTCCCATGCAGACAACTGAATCAGATGGTAACTGAACAACGCAGGAGTTGGGCAAAGGAGCAAAACCGATTCTTCAATTGCCTAAGTCAACGTCATCGAGTTGAAAAATGCCTTTCTAGGTATCGCTGCCAGCATTGTAAAAAGAAGCACCAAACCTTACTTCACGTGCCGGATGATACAAAACCGGGAGTCAGTTCTATTGAGGCATCCGCCTTTCCCCAATCGACCACATCATATTGCTCACAAATGAATATAAGGCATACGATATTACTAACAGCCCTTATAAACATTCTGGATTCAACTGGACGCATATCAGCTTGCCGTGCGCTACTAGGCTCGGGCTATCAAGCCAGCTTCATCACGGATGCCTGCGTACAGCGACTGGGTCTGAAAAGAACAAACGCAAGATTGTCGATAACAGGATTGGAAAGTTCCAGCGCTGGGTTTACAAAAGGAAAAGCCTCCTTTATTGTACGACCAAACTGCTATCCAGAAGTGTCAATGGAAGCACTAATTATATAAAAAATTACCACAAATCTTCCCCATCAATCAATCGAGGGCATTTTACTTAATTCCTGGCCCGAGATACAATTGGCTGACCCACAATTTCACAAATCGAGTCGTATAGATGTCTTGATCGGTGCGGATTACTTCTTCAACTTATTGGAACCTGCCCAAAATCAAAATAAACCAAGGTGAATAAATCGCCCAAAAAACAGTATTAGGTTTGATTGTGTTCGGAAGCTATTAAAATAGGGCACAAGAAAAATTGGTCTCAATGTTCACAGTCCAAAGTGATGTAGATCTGGATCAAACCTTGCGCAGATTCTGGGAACAATAATCTATCTCAATATTAATAAAACCAATCGAATCTTCAGAGGAGTCACTCTGTGAGAACCATTTCAACGCCAACGTGAATCTAGACATCGACGGCCGATTTATTGTAAAACTACCCTTCAAAAAGTCACCAGACAACCTTGGCAAATCGCTGCACACTGCTTTCCAATGAATGAGGGCTATGGAACGCCGCTTTATCCGAGAATCCGAATTTCACGCCTTATACCGAGATTTCATGCATGAATATCAAGACCTTCATCAAAACGAAACAATGAATATTGGCCACTACCCACCGCATCACGGCGTATTAAAGCAATTCAGCACAACATCAAAATTAAGGGTCTTCTTTGACGGATCCGCCAATACAACTACGGGAATTTCACTGAACAATTGCTTAGCAATTGGCCAAAACGTACAACGTACATTATACTCGATTATTCTCAGATTCCGGGAACATAAATTTGTTTTAACTGCTGACGCAGAGAAAATGTATCGGCAAATCAAGCTGGCTGACAGTGATACTAACTATAAAAGGATTGTAGGCGCGATCATTCATCCGAGCCCATTCGACATTCAACCTCTGCAAATGGATGTCAAATTCCGTCACTATTTGTCCCAATGACAATAATAATTTCAATGTCAACTTGAAATCCATAAGCGACTGCCATCCAGATGATCCACCATCCATTAAGGTATTGGGCATTAATTGCAATCCAGTGACGGATCAATTTACATTCAGCTCAAACTTAGACAGAAACACCTCGTTAACAAAACGCATAGTCGTATCCGAAGCTAGTCGGTTGTTCGATCCGCTTGGCTGATTGGCTCCCATCATTATTGTAATCAAAATATTTGTACAGAAACTTTGGGCGATCAATCTAGATTGGGACGATCCTCTTCCACAAGATGCGTCCAGCCAATGGCAACATATCCGAAGTCGTTTGGAAAACGTCAATCTAATTTCAATACCTCGTTTCGTGCAAGTCAACCAAAAGGATACTATCGAGTTACATGGCTTCTCCAACGCAAGCCAGAACGCATACGGTGCAGTAGTATATCAAAGGGTAACAACAATTGAAGGAAAGATTTATGTTCATATAATCACCGCCAAAACCAAAGTAACTCCAATTCGACAAGTGAGCCTCCCTAGACTTGAGCTGTATGCTGCTGTAATGCTAACGAATTTAATCAGTTTAGTGCGAAGTGAAACAACAATGAAAATAGACGCATGGACAGACTCGCAAATTGTGTTAGACTGGCTCTCCAGCCACCCGAAACGATGGAGCACATTCGTGGGTAACCGAACCTCCGAAATTTTATCCACACTTACACGAAAAAATTTGTATCACGTTCCCTTAGCACATAATCCGGCAGATTGTGGTGCATCCAGGGGTTTATTACCGCAGAAACGCAACGATCATCGCCTTTGGTGGTTTGGACCTACTTGGCTACATCAATCCAACGACCATTGGCCTTCACAACAAAATAACTACGGTTTCAACGTAGAGGAAAATAAGAAGGCCTTCACATTTACTAGTACGATCGAAATCGATGTGCAATCACAATGGTACGAGCAGTTCATATCAAAATATTCAACAGTAACTAAACTTAAAGCGGTCTTAGCATACGTATTAAGATTCACCACAATAATTAAAACCAGAAGGAAACCGATAGTGGGCCACCTCACCCGAGAAGAGCTGTTTAGTGCCTTGTTTAAATTGTGTGAGCACGAACAAATGAAATTTTATCGAGAGGAAGTGCGACAATTGCGCACCAGCCAGGAAATCCAAAAGACAAGCAACATAAAATCACTGAACCCCTTCATGGGCAAAACTGGGATCATTCGCGTCGATGGTCGGCTAGAGAATGCCAATGTATCATTCTCTACTAAGCACCCAATAATTCTACACCCCAAGCCCCAACTTAGTTGGTTGATAATTTATTCAATTCACATGGATAACAAGCATGCTGGACCGCTATTGACATTAGCCATCTCCATGCAAGATCATTGGATACCAGTTCCAAATAATCACTTTACTCGCTGAGGTCGAGAGCATTTTAAATTCGAGGCCGTTATGCTCCACAAACTCCACAGATATCGATGTCCTCACGCCGTCCCACTTCCTGATAGGACATGCAGCCACAAAAATTCCCGAAGCTGACATAACACACTTGAATCCAAGTCATTTATCCAGATGGCAAATGGTGCAGCAACTGACTCGACATTTCTGGCGATGATGGTATATTGAATACCTCACCTCATTGCAGCCAAGATCAAAATGGAGAGAGCAACATTCCCCAATAAATATAAATGACGTAGCTGTAATAAAGGACAATAATTCACCCATCAGTCAGTGGCCCCTGGGAAAGGTAATTAAAATCCACCCTGGATCTGATGGATTAACACGAGTCGTCTGATCGCTATTGGAATTTGCCCCAACAACCTCAAATCACCTTAGCCTTTTTGTGCTGCACGAGCCAATGAGAGAATCCAATAAGATATATAAAATATAAAATTTATAGTTTAAATTTTAAAAATGTGCGGGAACTACATACGAGGGCGGATTGAAAATGAAGCTACCTAAGTAGGAAAACAAAATTTTTTTTGCCAAAAACCATTTATTTCTCAACATAGTCTCCATTTAATTCGACACACTTAGTAAGACGATATTCCAACTTTTTTATACCATCTGAATAATACGATTTCGGGAACCCCTCAAAATACGCGTTAGTTTCGATAATCACTTCTTCGTTTGAGATGAATCTTTGTCCTGCGAGCCATTTTTTCAAGTTTGGAAACAGGAAAAAGTCACTAGGAGCTAAATCTGGACTATAAGGTGGATGATCAACCAATTCGAAGTGTATTTCACGTAATTTTAGCATCGTATCTAATGCTGTGTGAACCGGTGCGTTGTCTTGAAGAAAGAGCACTTTTTTCTTCTTTAAATGTGATCGTTTTTCCTTGATTGCATCAACCAATTGATCCAATAATGCACGATAATACTTTCCTGTGATTGTGGATCCTTTTTCAAGATAATCGATGAGCAATATTCCGTGTGCATCCCAAAATATAGTGGCCATAACCTTGCCAGCCGATTTCACTGCCTTTGCCTTCTTCGGAGCACTTCCACCAGCTTCCACCCATTGTTTCGATTGATGGACCCACGTTTCATCAACAGTAATTAATCGACGCCAAAAATCAACAGGATTACGCTTTATCATGTCCAAACACCGCTGTGAAGTGGTCTGTCGAACTCGTTTTTGTTCGACACTGAGCAAACGCGGCACCCATCTTGCCGATAGCTTTTTCATATGCAAATGTTCATGCAAAATGTTGAACACACGTTCATATGATATGTTTACCATTTCAACAATCTCACGCAACTTGACTCGGCGATCATTCATAACGATATCGAGGATTTTCTTGATATTTTCTTCAGTAACCACCTCTTTTGGCCTTCCTGTTGATGGTATTGTTGCAGTGCTTCTTCGGCCGCGTTTAAATTCAGCAATCCAATATTTTACCATGTAATCTGACGGAGCAGACTCACCGTAATGTTTATCGAGCTTTTCTTTTGTCTCTTTCGCCGTTTTCCCTTTCAAATAATAGTGTTTAATCACTGCACGAAATTCGTTTTTTTCCATTTTTCAAGACACACAAAAGTTGCTTACTTCAAACGACTACAACAAATAAACTAATCGATGAATTTGGGTGAAATTTTAACAGCTGACGTTTGACAGATCGCAATTTCTAAAAAACAAAAAAAAATTGTGTTTGTGCTGCCATCTAGCGCTAGGTAGCTTCATTTTCAATCCGCCCTCGTATTTATTTTCGTACTTAAATATTAAGCAGAACATTTCGCAAAAACTTCCCGTTGCGGTTGTGCAACGAGAAAATTTTAATAAAGAATTTACAAAACATTTTTTATCGTAGATGTATTAGTGAACTTACCTGTGTAAGACGAAAATTATTATCTCAAGAGCTTATTTAAGGGATTTTACATGTCGCAATACATAAAGTATAATAAACCGAAGCTATCCCAATAACAAAAAATACCTCCCTTATATTTTCGGATACATCATAAAGTAACTAAAAGCTATCTCAATATCAAAAAATACCTCCCCTATTTTTGCGGATCGTGAGGGGCTTACAACTCCATTTGATACCATATCGTTCTAAACAAAAATTGGTTAAAAAAAATTTTGTGGATCTAATCCTGGAGATTTTGCCAATTGGCCACATACATCATGAAGTAACTAGCAGCTATTCCAATATAAAAAAAATACCTCCCCTATTTTTGCGGATCGTCATAGGCTTACCACTGCATTTGATACAATAGCGTTCTAAACAAAAATTGGTTAAACAAAATATTCCGTGGATCTAATCCTAGAGATTTTGCCAATTGGCCACTTACATCATGAAGCAACTAGAAGCTATCCTAATTTCAAAAAATACTTGCCCTGGATTTAATCCTAGAGATTTTGCCAATAGAAGCTATCGCAATATCAAAAAATACCTCCCCTATTTTTGCGGATCGTCAAAGGCTTACAACTCCATTTGGTACCATAGCGTTCTAAACAAAAATTGGTTAAACAAAAAATTCTGTGGATCTAATCCTAGAGATTTTACCAATTGGCCACATACATCATGAAGCAACTAGAAGCTATCCCAATATCAAAAAATACTTCCCCTATTTTTACGGATCGTCAGAGGCTTACAACTCCATTTGGTACAATAGCGTTCTAAACAAAAATTGGTTAAACAAAAAATTCTGTGGATCTAATCCTAAAGATTTTACCAATTGGTCACATACATCATGAAGCAACTAGAAGCTATCCCGATATCAAAAAATACTTCCCCTATTTTTGCGGATCGTGAGAGGCTTACAACTCCATTTGGTATAATAGCGTTCTAAACAAAAATTGGTTAAACAAAAAATTCTGTGGATCTAATCCTAGAGATTTTACCAATTGGCCACATACATCATGAAGTAACTAGAAGCTATCTCAATATTAAAAAATATCTCCCCTATTTTTGCGGATCGTCAGAGGCTTATAACTCCATTTGGTACAATAGCGTTCTAAACAAAAATTGTTTAAACAAAACATTCTCTGGATCTAATCCTAGAGATTTTGCCAATTGGCCACATACATAGTTAAGTAACCAGAAGCTATCCCAATATCAATAAATACCTTACCTTTTTTTGCGGATCGTCAGAGGCTTACAACTCCATTTTGGTACCATATCGTTCTAAACAAAAATTGGTTAAACAAAAAATTCTGTGGATCTAATCCTAGAGATTTTGCCAATTGGTCACATACATCATGAAGTAACTAGAAGCTAACTTAATATCAAAAAATACCTCCCCTATTTTTGCGGATTGTCAGAGGCTTACAACTCCATTTAGTACCATAACGTTCTAAACAAAAATTGGTTAAACAAAAAATTCTGTGGATCTAATCCTAAAGATTTTGCCAATTGGTCACATACATCATGAAGTAACTAGAAGCTATCTCAATATCAAAAAATATCTCCCCTATTTTTGCGGATCGTCAGAGGCTTATAACTCCATTTGGTCCAATAGCGTTCTAAACAAAAATTGGTTTAACAAAAATTTATGTGGATCTAATCCTAGAGATTTTGCCAATTGGCCACATACATCATGAAGCAACTAGAAGCTATCTCAATATCAAAAAATACTCCCCTATTTTTGCGGATCGTGAGAGGCTTCCAACTCCATTTGGTACAATAGCGTTCTAAACAAAAATTGGTTAAACAAAAAATTCTGTGGATCTAATCCTAGAGATTTTACCAATTGGTCACATACATCATGAAGCAACTAGAAGCTATCCTAAAATCAAAAAAATATCTCCCGTATTTTTGTGGATCGTCGACTCCATTTGGTACCATATCGACTGCTTCTAGTTACTTCATGATGTAAGTGGCCAATTGTCAAAATCTTTAGCAGTAGATCCACAACTTTTTTTTCTTTAACCAATTTTTATTTAGAACGATATGGTACCTAATAGAATTGTAAGCCCCTGACGATGCGCAAAATTATGGAAGGTATTTTTTGATATTAGGATAGCTTCTAGTTACTTCATTATATATGTGGCAAGAACTCTAGATAAACCTATACATAGATGTTGGTTAGTAATGAATTATGACAAATATTTTTCTTTGATTTTTTAATTGCTCATAATAAATATTAAGCTTGTAATTTCACTTTTATGTTTGTTATTAAATGTATTTACTTTGCAGATTTGCAGATCGTTTCTTATTTGCTTATTGTTTCGAAAAGAAATATTAACCATTTCATATTAGATTCGCGTAACAATTTGGCAAACAAATAAATCAGTTTGCTATTTATTGATTAAATTATTTTAAATTTTTGTTGTGCTAAAATAATTGATTATGCTTATTAAACTTTTTAAATGAATAAACATTTATAAAGCTCATATTCCACATAGACAGTTTAAAAATTTAGTAAACATTTTTAAAAAAAACTTCACTATCGTAATTTAAAATTTAAAATAGATAATAGAAAATAGAAAAAAGAAAATTAATGGAATCGATCTGGTAGACGTTAAATTGGCAATGTTTTAAGCGAGCTTTGCACTGCCTTTTGTTTTCATTCTACCAAAGCCTGTATTAATATAAAGTTTCACTTATTTCCTCTGCCATACTTCATCCATAATTGAACGCTTCAAGTCAAAGTACAAATTTCGAAAGGTTCAGTTCCCAGTTTGATCACCAGACGACTTTACGTTTGAAAATAATGCATTTTTCATAATAAAAGTTGCCAAAATTGATTTTATATTACAATTAATGACTACTAATAATTTTGTAGCTTATAGCTACTCGTATGAACCGAAAATATAATTTTTATGTGGGAGCCAAAAATCCGATTTCAAAAATTTTTAAAATTGCAAAAATATTGAATAACCCCATAACCTGAATGTTAATTGAAGGAGGAACTAGAAAAATATAAAAATCTAAGAAATGAATTTTACAAATTGTGAAATATTGGCAGTATTTTAATGGAACAACAAATCAAATATAACGAGATTTAACTGTCCTAATTTCTGAATCACCGTTATATTTCTATTTCCTACAATTTTTATTTTTTCAGCAACAAAGACGAAAATATTAAATGGCCTACAAAAAAAAAAATTTATTACTCAAATAACTAGTGAAATGTTGATACATAAATTATTAACCCCTTAGGTACCTAAAGAAATACAAAAGGAGTGTAGGAAGGTAAACAACAAATAAAAATACGAAAGCTTTTCACTCCCCAATCTATTGTTAACTTTTCAATAAAGTTTCGCAAAAAATTTTTTGATGAATTTTCATTTTGCTTTTTTAGCTTTCTGTTTAATGTACGTTTATTTATATTAAACACAGTTTCATTTTCTTCGGATCCACTTATAAATTATTTAACTTCTTGTATTTACTGCGTTTCTAGAAGTTTTTATTAAATTTGAAAACTCCAAAGAGGCAACAAAATGGCAAAGCGTTCTCTCTACTGAATTTATACAAAATACGCATTTATCATTCGAACTAGTACAAAAAAATAAAATAAAATGCGAGCAAAGGTAAAAAAGGTGTTTACATGATTTGCATAAAACTTGAATAAATTATTTATTTTTATTGTTTCTTAGATTTTTCATATAGTATTGTAGGAGGAGGGTGGCCAGTATCGCTACAAAATATACTGATAAAATCAAACGGGGTTTTCCGTTACAATTGAAGAGTGGGAAATACGATTTGTCGCTATTTTTGAACTAAATAAATATGATAGGGCGGCGACCAACCTCGTTCTTGATATATATATATATATATATATATATATATATATATATATATATATATATATATATATATATATATATATATATTGTATTATTCAATCATCTTTACCTTGGCAACGGATATTCTTTAGAGAGGCAAACAAAAAAAAGATAAAATCGGACACTATAAAATGATAGTTTTTGCTTTCTAATTAAATTATAAATCGAAAAAGTTTGTTCGACCGTAAATTTTTGGATATATATTAAACTAACAATGTTCTCTTGGATACGACGATACGAAATATACAATCTCGTTGGTACACAGTGGTATACAATTTTATTAGGAAAATTCAAAATTCAAAACTAAACACAATTATTTAGAAAGTGTATATAACAGTGTATAGTTGCAACTGTATAACAGCTCAAATATAAAATAATTAAATAAATACATAAATAAAAGTTTTAATTTTGATAAAAATTTTTGCTAACTCGTTAGCAATTAGATTGTAGAATTCTGTATAAAAACAAGACAAGAAATGTTTTGAAAAGTTATTTGTGAAATTTTTGGTTGTTATTAATTAGGAACGTATATTAATTGGGAAGAGGTACACTACAAAACAGTTAAAATGTATTTCAACCCTTGGGAGAGAGATAGTGTGGGAAAATAGGGCAATTATAATTAAATTACTGAATATGTCTCAAGAGGTCTATTTAGTAGCTAGACAACATTGACAATGAAATCACCAATTCACTTATATGGCACATTTCAATGTATGTTTCATACTACAACCTATAGATTAATCCTAAAATATTTCCTAAAATCCGTAGTATTGTAAGACTTTAAAGAAATTCACAAACATTCATTTTCGGATTTATTTTGTAATTACTTTAGAGATTCAAGCAAATCGCCTTACCAACAATTAAGCAGCGTGCATTCGTATGTTGTTCCAAAGGAAACCTTCGAAGAACATTTTCACTACTGAAGAGATACTGTGGACGGTTAATTCCATTGGTTCCTGGAAGCGAGGATGGTGTAAATTCTGTATTTTTACAGCAAGTCCAATTAATTTTGTGATCTTATCTAATTATATTTTACAGAGCCAGTTGTAGCTTGCGGAGTACGTTCAACATTCTCCAAATACTACCCTTTGTATAAACCGAAGAAAATCCACTTCCCGAGTAACTCGTCAAATGGCGACAAAAATTAAATATTTAAAAGTTATGCTTGATCGGAAATTGACATGAAGCCCTCTTCTAAAGCCCATTACAAACAAAGCAAAGAATGTTTATTTTCAACTGTTAGCGCAAGATTGGGAAAACATTTTATCTGAACCCGAACATTTTATCTGAACCCTGAACTAGACAATTATAATAGTGTAGCGATCTATATGTGTTATATATTTCTATATTTCATATTGTTTCTTTTTTTTTTGTAATATAATAATTGTAAGGTAATGATAAAAGTAGATTAATACTAAAATACTAAATACTAGGATATACATATTCATTTTGCAATCCTTTAACTTTTCATGAACAAAATTTGTTTAATTTTTTTTTTTTTTTTTTTTTTTTTTTTGTGAATATGGTTATATCAACTTGATTTATATTTCGTTAAGTTGTTGGAAAGGTTCTGACAATTCGCGGTAAATTTATTTAAATAATTTTGATTTTTAATATGTTTCGAAGATTGTAAGAGAATTCAATCCAGTTTCAAACTGATGAGCTTGTGATTATGAAAAAATCAATCCTCTCATCAAGCCGCGGCGACTGGACTGATTATACCACAATTTACGTTCTATATATACAGAATGTGCTGTGCTTTAAGTACTAGCGAATCGTACTAATACAGATGAATTCTCTTACAATTTTATTTTTCTTCTTCACGATTATCACATTGCTCTGTGTGTAAGCTAATTTTTTACTTTTTATTAATTTTTTTTTTTTAATGTTAATTAATTCATGTAATTTCTAATATGCTATCGGTGGTTAGACCATTTTAAATGTCGAAGACGTAAGTACATTCGTTGTATTCCTTAGTGTCCTCCGCAAGGTGAGTTTGACTGCGCGGGACTGATCGATGACCGCTGCGAGTTTTCAGCACTAGTTTCGCCTGATTTGTTGAGTTCGGAAGAAGTTTGAGAACGGGTTAGAACGTCAACATCGACGTAGTTGCTTGTATTAGGGATTACGATGCGGCTTGTACAACATTTTGTTTTCATACTCCACTAATCGAATTCGCCAACGAATTAATCTGGAACAAGGATCGGTTTTGGTAAGCCACATTAATTGTCTATGATTAGTGTAAATAATGAATGGACGACCGTAGAGATAAGGTCGAAAATGTTCCACACCCCAAACAATTGCCAACAATTCCTTCTCTATGGTCGCGTAATTTTTTTCAGCCTTGTTAAGGGTACGGCTACAGAAAGCGATGGGACAGTCCAGATTATTTGACTTTTGCGATAAAACTGCACCAATTGCTGTATCACTGGCATCGCAGGTAACAAAAAATTCTTGGGTGAAATCAGGATAAATTAAAATGGGTGATTTTGTCAAAGCTTCCCTTAAGGTATGGAAAGATTCTTTACAGAATACGTTCCACAGAAACTTGACATCCTTTTTCAATAAGTCAGTCAGAGGTTTGGCTAATCTTGAGAAATCTTAAATGAATCGCCTGTAGTAACCCACTAGGCCCAAAAAAGATTTAATTTCCCGAGTATTTGTTGGAATCGGATAATTTTGGATGCAGTGAATTTTATCTGGATCTGGTTTAATACCTTCTGTGGTAAGTAAACAATCTCTTTAGAAAGAAAATGACATTTTCTGGGATTAAGTTTCAAATTCGCTTCTCTAAAATTATCAAAAAAGTTTTTTAATTTCTCGTTGTGATCCGATAGGTTTACGCCGTGCACAACCACATCATCCAGGTAGACGAAGCACTGAATTCCATTCAGGCCACTGAGTACTGTATTCATGAACCTTTGGAGCGTTGAAGGTGCTCCCTTCAACCCAAAAGGCATTCGTTTGAACTGGTAGTGTCCAGTGGAGGTACTGAATGCAGTCATCTCCCTATCCTGAGGATGTAGTCAACTGGTCGAGTATTTCCGTAATATTCGGCAAGGGGAATACGTCAGACATGGTTATTTCATTTAATCTGCGCAGATAAACTACTACTCGCCATTTTTTTTCGTGGTTACTAGATTTCTTTGGCATGCACAATAAAGGAAAATTCCATGGACTGCGGCTATTCTCGATTATGTCGTCTTCTAACATTTTGGCAACGTGGTTAATTACCTCCTCTTTGGTAGACTGTGGAAGCCTATAAGATTTAATGTGAATGGGAGGAGCATTCTGAATAAGTGGAATTTTAAGTTCAATAACATTGGTGGTAGTGAGTTTATCTCCGTCGAGGTAAAAGATATCGTTATACTCACGACATAATTTAAGCATGGAAGATTTCTCTTAATGGTTTAATTTTTCAGTATCAATTTCGGATTCAAGTTTTGTAAGACGATTGGATATTTCATTAGACCATATGTTAAAATTATATATTTCATAATTATTAATCAAGTCCGTCTCGATTATAACATCCGATAAAATTACTTCATTCTTGGTGGTATTAACAATTGTCACGAGAGAGATATTATTTTCAAGTTGCAGGGATTTTCAAGGCATTTTCGAGTTCAGAATACAATTGAACAATTCGATATGAACGTGGTGGTATTTTAATGTTAGAATTTTCAGAACACATTTTCAGGGTATGTAGGATATCACCAATAGTTATACAGTAGTTTTAGAATGATAGTCAATATTCGATTTAAACTTGTGTAAGAAGTCATTCCCGATAATTCCGTCACATGAGATAGGGAATGAATCATTAACAATTTGGAATGAGTGAGGTTCACTTAGGGAATTAGCAAAATGAATTAACGCCGGACAACGGGAAAGTGTTTCCACTAAATTATTCGAAATACCCTTGATTTTGCACTTATCGTTTTGGTAACATATAGCGTCATCTTTTAGACAATGTTTTTTCACTAAACTAATCTCAGCGCCAGTCTCAATTAGAAATGTTAAAATACCACGAGATGAAACATCTAGGTCCATCCGGGTAAAGAGTTTATTTATTAAGGATACTGTAGCGGTGCGAAAATTATAAGGTTCCCGTTCACAAGCTGAAGGTTTATCGATCTCCGAATAGGGAGGACAATCTTTGGAAGATTCTGAGTTGGATAAAATAAATGAAGAACCTTTTGTTTGCAAAGGTGTAGCTTCTGAATGGATTGTACAACGAGAAATGCATTTTGAAATATTTGAGTTATGGTTGTTCCTTGTTACGACGAGTGAACACTCTCTAAATTTTGGACTCGAGTTGGAGTGTTCCGAGTTTTCTCGAGACCATTGAAGTTTCCCTGTTTATTTGGTCCAGAATTAGGAAGATTAGTGTCGTTGGTTGAATTTTTCCGATCGTCGGCCCTTTTCTTGGAAAAACAATCACGAATATGATGCCCACGTTTCTTACAATACGCACAAACACAATTGTAATTATTAACTGACCTATGGTTTGGTGTTTGTGGAGGAATTTTAGTATAGGAAATCGAATTATTCGATACTCTTTGGTAACAGACATTTGCTGAATGATTAGTCTTACCACATATTTGACAACTAATGTAAAGGAAGAGAAGATTGAGATTTCCTCCTTGAACTTGTTAGCGTCAATTCCTCTTCACATGCCTTGTTTATGGCATCATTTAGGGTATTGAACCGACAAGCCTTGACGATTATTTTGATTGGGTCGAGCAATCCTTCCTGGAATGCTTTTAAAGCAGTTTTTGCATTAAAACTGATGAATACATCATGGGACTGTCTGAATCATGGGACATACCTGGGATTTTTCGCCGTGTTCAAGAATTGAGGACTCATCTAATTGGGAGAGTAATTTCTCGATGCGATTACTTATTATCGCTGTATATCCATCGCTGTACAACGGGAACAATGAACTATTACGAACAATGAAAAGTACTAATAGTGTAGTAGTCTCTCAATCATACACGAGCTGGTCAGAACTTCGGTCCTAAAGATTACGTGTGTACGTGAGCTTAACTCAAGTTAATATCTCAAGTCATCAATCCCTAACTGAATCCATTAATCCCTTACTCAATCTCTAACTCAACCTCCAACTCAATTCCAATGCAATCACCAAATCAACCCTCAACTCAATCAACTGTTCAACCCAAACTCAACTTCAACTTCAGTTACAACATCATTTATTGAAGAATATGGTGGTGTCATCTCGGCGTAAATAACGTCTGGAAGTAAGCGAGGTTGTTGCTCGGAAGGTGGTTCCTGTCGGTTTAGAAGTGAATAAAACAAGCGGACGGTTGGTCGATAGACAGATTGAAAAAATGCAGGAAATATTTAGACCTAAAATATTTAAAAAATTGTTTTGGATTTGTTCTAATTTTTTCTTGGATGCCAGCCAGATAAGACTTGTACTTAAATTTGAAATAGACATCAAATTCTACGCTGTGTTGTAAAAAGGACAGCTTGTCTATTTCCAAACTTGAACTCATCATTTTAGCATAAGACTTACATTTACGATTTTTTAGATTTATAAGCCGGTTATCGAAACATTGAGGGTGAATACTTAGTGATTTGTTGGAAATTGGCACTTGGAGTTCAAAGCCTTCATTCGCTTCCTTTGTATTTAGAATCTCATCAAAATTCACCGCTTCCAAATAAAAATGCAGACCAGTATGGTTTATCTTCTTAAAGTTGTATTTGATTTGTTGCAGGTGTTCAGATTTCTGTATATCGTCAGTAGTGTCAAATACAATATCGAAAGATTTATCAAGACAAGATCTAAAAACCTCCCTCAACGAACAAAGATTCTGCATCTGATTTTATATTCATGGAAGGGGATGTATTAATGACTTCTTGATGTGGTGGTATATATGCTGTGTAGATAAATATGGAATAGGACCGAATGTCGAAAGGCCGAACGCCGAAAGGCCGAATGTCGATAGGACGTATGGGTCGAAATTCGGAATGTGTCCAAAGGCCGAATGTCAAAAGGCCGAATGTCGCAAGGTAGTTTAAGTTCGGGTTCCATTAATTAGATAGGAAGCAATCGTTTTATAGTTTAATACGATTTTAGTAAAGTCAATTTTCTCCTTAATGCAACGAGCAGTAATTTTAGATCTTAGTCCTTCTTTAGTATCACATAAGACGAGATAAATAGCTAATTTATGAGTGTTTATGATCCACGTACATTTTCCACAGCCCTGAACACCTTGAACGGAAATAACTGTAGGCCACTTGATGTTGTCCTTAGGAAAAACTGTATTTAAATGGTTGAATTCAGTAACCGCCGAGCAGAAAACGTATCTTTGTGATGTCAGAAAAGAATTTGTGGATTCACAAAAATTTGACTAGGTTTTCACCAGCAAATCCAACCTGATGATTAATAGTAGACTCCTCGAGGTATTTACTTGTTCTGGTTGTCATCTGGTTGCAAACAGTTTTGCAACCTTTCTTTCCTAGTAACTTAGATTTTAAAGATTTCAGAAATGATTTATTCACAGGTTGCGATGAATCAATCTCGATTTGTATTATTGATATTCACTATTTGTACCCTATGATATTCTTTGCTGCATAAGAAGTGCATTAAGCCCCCATTCACATCGCATAACACATCTTTGAATTTAGAAGATATTTCTGATTCACTTTTAGATGTTAAAGAATCAATTTCCACCTGGTGAAGATAAATTTCGGTAGGATTACGTGATTAGACTGGTTGACCTTGTTATCCGAGATTAATTTTTTTTTTGTGAAAATTCAAACTCTTTGATGAATATACCAGGCGACCAAAGTTTAGAATTTATTAAAGTAGCAAGAGCTTCTTCATCAACACTAAGGCGCGTACTGGCCATCGTTTCTGGCTTTAGTTGCCATTCCAATTACATGAACGGTCTTTAGTTGAAATTTGCAATTTATGAAGCCTTTAGATTGTTCGTCAGTAACTGATGAAATAATTCTGCTTATGCAAATCGACCGACTGGGCTTCACAATGCATTTTGAACTAGGATCATTTGCAGATGATATCGGGTGTTGAGAGGAGGGTGAATCGTGACTGATAAGGAGCGAGGGGCTTTAATACCATTAAATCGGCATGCTGCTAATTCAGAATAACAGGTACTTGAACTGGAGGCACTACAGATTTATTTGTCTAGTTTGTCTTTTACTAGTTTGTGTTCTAGTCATTACAAGGATTCCAACTTATTAATTTTATTTGTAAGGGCTTCTATTTGTTTACCATACATAAAACTGATAATTTAAATAAATTGACAAATTAAACAATATTAAAGAATCGCAATAAAATTTGAAAGAAGGAAATTTTTAAAATAAAAATAAAATAAATTATGAATAACGAAATTGAATAAATAAAATAAGTTAAATAAAACAAAACTAAAAAAATTAGGTTATTTAAATTAATCAAATTAAGAGAAATATTTAAATTTAGAAATAGGTAAATTACGAATAAAATTAAATAGGCCAACTAAATTAAATTAACTGAAATTAAAAATTTAAATAAATTAAATGGCCGAAAAAAAATTAAATAAAATTAAATAAGTTGAAATATAGAGCTGGAACCTGATGAGGTCAATTTAACTCCCAAATCAATCCCTAGCTGAACCTCTTAAGTCAATCTTCTCAATCTCCAAATAAACCCCAAATCAACTTTAAAATCAAGCCTTAACGTAAAATCAAGCCCCAAATCAACACTTAAATAATTCCCCGACCCCAATGCAAGCTAACTAAACCTTGACTCAACTTTAGTTCAACTTAGCTCGAACCAAATCTCAACCGTTTGCTCAACTCGACACTTAATGGTCAACCCAATCCCAAAATCAACTTGATTTGCAAGCTGAATGCGTGTATGAACTCAACTTAATCTAACCTAATAATAAACCCTAAACTTGACCCCAAATTAATCCCTAACCAAACTTCTCACTCAAATCCAACTCAAATTTAATTCAAACCCTAGTGACAGAAGTGTGACTGAAATCTTACCAAGATACCACTATACCATCGTACCGGATACCATCATAACATTACACGATCGTACTATCATATCATCATACCATCATACCATCTTACCACTATACCATCATACCACCGTACCATCATAACATCATAACGTTGTACCATCATACCAGCAAGCAGGTTTTACACTTCAAATTAAACCTTTAACATTGCAAATTGAACTTTTCGCATTTCAAATTGAACCTATAGCAAATTATATGAATGCCAATTTAGGATGGAGCTTGGATATTCCTTAACTGATTATTATGAAATTTGACCTGTGCGATGGAAACGGGGTTCTAAAATTATTTTTAGATAAAGTTCTGGAATATGGTAAATAAGAATTAAACTTAGCTATTCTTAACCGATTAGGATGAATTTAGACATTTTCAACGAACGGAACGAAATGTGACCGGAGAAATATGTCAATATAGTTTCTATACAGATGTCTGTTTAGGTTTATGTGAATCATGCAGCTGTTGAGGTTCCTTTGAGTGGCGTAAACGTACTATTTCAATTGCTAAACAATCAATATTTCGGTTACAAACTTTTCTTGCCAATCCTTCGCTTTAAACTTTGGGTTATGATTTCTCAGTATTTGCTGTTAAAGCGGTAAGTTTAGAAAAAGATAGTGCGTGGCGAACACGCGCCGCAGTATTTAAATTTCTAGCGCCATTGTAGATTTTCAGAATAAGAAACATTATTTAAAATCCTCATTTCCATTCTCGACTATCATTATAATCGATTAAGGAATATCAAAGTTCCACCTTTGTCTAAAAATCATTTTAGAATCCCGTTTTCAACGCACATGCCAAATTTCATCAAAAATAATTTTAGAATGCCATTTCCATCGTGGATGTCAAATTTCACTAAAATCCGTTAAGAAATAGATAAATTCCGTCCTAATTGGCCATTCTATAATTTTCGCTAAAAGTTCAATGTGAAATATAAAACGTTCAATTTGAGGTTTTAGCATATGTATTAACAGATTATGAGTGTGAAGTTTTTGCTAAAAAAAAAATAACAAAAAATTACACTGTTAAATTAAATATTTTCCAATTGGAATTTAAATGATATGAAAATTTAATTTTTTTGTAATTTTGGATTTTTAGTACCACCAAACAGATTCTTTTCATCAGAAAACAGGTTCTTTTCATCCTTTTCAGATAGCTGAACCATCTGTTTATATCGTACGTTAACCAAAAGCATCCACTTGTGTTGAACATTACTATATTTCAGATAATTTAAAAGTTGACTGAATTTTGATGGTTTAAATAATTATTTAGCCCCGATCCTGGAAATGTCCCAAAGGCCTCGCACATTTCTCAGAATAGCTAAGCCATATAGCGGTCAATGTCACCAAGCCAATCCAATTATGATGAACTATAACATATTTCACAGTTTTTGGAATTTCAAATAATTTTTTCATTATTTAAAAGTTTTATATCGCCGACCGCAGAGTTGTCCACAAGATCTTGCCCATTATTTCGGATAACTTGGCTATGTGCCAGTCTACGTGGTTAACCTTATCCAATTGTGATGAACTATACTATACTTCACAGAATTCAGAATTTTTAATAATTCTATTAGTTTTAAAAATTGTATCTCCGATCACAGAGATGTCCACAAGGTCTGGCCTATATTTTTGGATAACTTGACCATATGCCAGCCTACGTGGTCAATCCTATTCAATTGTGATGAACTATACTATACTTCACAGAATTTCGAATTTTTAATAGTTTTATTAGTTTTATAAATGGTTGTATCTCCGATCACAGAGATGTCCACAAGGTCTGGCCTATATTTTTCGATAACTTGGCCATATGCCAGTCTACTTGGTTAATCTCATTCAATTGTAATAAACTATACTATACTTCACAGAATTTCGAATTTTCAATAATTTTATTAGTTTTATAAATTTTTGTATCTCTGATCACAGAGATGTCCACAAGGTCTTGCCTGTATTTTCGGATAACTTGGCCATATGTTAGTCTACGTGGTCAATCTTATTCAATTGTGTTGAACTATACTATACTTCACAGAATTTAGAATTTTTAATAATTTTATTAGTTTTATAAATTTTTGTATCTCCGATCACAGAGATGTCCACAAGGTCTGGCTTATATTTTTGGATAACTTGACCATATGCCAGTCTACGTGGTCAATCTTATTCAGTTGTGATGAACTATACTATACTTCACAGAATTTAGAATTTTTAATAAAATTGGCTTTGACTTTCAAGTCAGTAGGACGTTAAACTTTTGTCTTTAGTTAATTTATTGAATTTTTTCACAATTTTTATTTTAAATTGCGAGTTATGCCGCTGTTAATCCGTTAAATCGATGATGTCCTTGCCGATGTCCCTTGACGGCGAGTAGAAAGAGTATTCAAGCAGAATCTAAACGGAGGAATATCCTGCATTTTGTGAGGTGTTATGATCCTGGCTAATTCCATTAATTTTTGTTTTTTTAACACATAGTTTGTTAATTATGTGGTTCATCATTTGGTGTACACTACATTATAAATGAGCTTATACGCTCAAAATCTAGTGTATAACATGGAGAAAACCTTCGTGATTATAAATAAATAAATAAATAAATAAATAATAAATAATAATTTTATTAGTTTTAAAAATTGTTGTATCTCCGATCACACAGTTGTCTACAAATTATTAAAAATTCAAAATTTTGTGAAGTATAGTATAGTTCATTACAATTCAATAAGATTCACTACGTAGACTGGCATATGGCCAAGTTACTAAAAAATATAGACAATACCTTGTGGACATCTCTTTGATCGGAGATACAATTTTTAAAACTAATAAAATTATTAAACATTCGAAATTCTGTGAAGTATAGTATAGTTCATCACAATTGAATAAGATTGACCACGTAGGCTGGCATATGGTCAAGTTATCCAAAAATATAGGCCAGACCTTGTGGACATCTCTGTGATCGGAGATACAACAATTTATAAAACTAATAAAATTATTAAAAATTCGAAATTCTGTGAAGTATAGTATAGTTCATCACAATTGAATAAGATTGACCACGTAGGCTGGCATATGGTCAAGTTATCCAAAAATATAGGCCAGACCTTGTGGACATCTCTGTGATCGGAGATACAAAAATCTATAAAACTAATAAAATTATTAAAAATTCGAAATTCTGTGAAGTATAGTATAGTTCATCACAATTGAATAAGATTGACCAAGTAGACTGGCACATGGTCAAGTTATCCAAAAATATAGGCCAGACCTTGTGGAGATCTCTGTGATCAGAGATACAACAATTTATAAAACTAATAAAATGATTAAAAATTCGAAATGTTGTGAAGTATAGTATAGTTCATCACAATTGAATAAGATTGACCACGTAGGCTGGCATATGGTCAAGTTATCTAAAAATATAGGCCAGACCTTGTGGACATCTCTGTGATCGGAGATACAACAATTTATAAAACTAATAAAATTATTAAAAATTCGAAATTCTGTGAAGTATAGTATAGTTCATCACAATTGAATAAGATTGACCACGTAGGCTGGCATATGGTCAAGTTATCCAAAAATATAGGCCAGACCTTGTGGACATCTCTGTGATCGGAGATACAACAATTTATAAAACTAATAAAATTATTAAAAATTCGAAATTCTGTGAAGTATAGTATAGTTCATCACAATTGAATAAGATTAAACAAGTAGACTGGCATATGGCCAAGTTATCCAAAAATATAGGCCAGAACTTGTGGACATCTCTGTAATCGGAGATACAACAATTTATAAAACTAATAAAATTATTAAAAATTCGAAATTCTGTGAAGTATAGTATAGTTCATCACAATTGAATAAGATTGACCAAGTAGACTGGCATATGATCAAGTTATCCAAAAATATAGGCCAGACCTTGTGGACATCTCTGTGATCAGAGATACAAAAATTTATAAAACTAATAAAATTATTAAAAATTCTAAATTCTGTGAAGTATAGTATAGTTCATCACAATTGAATAGGATTGACTACGTAGGCTGGCATATGGTCAAGTTATCTAAAAATATAGGCCAGACCTTGTGGACATCTCCGTGATCGGAGATACAACAATTTATAAAACTAATAAAATTATTAAAAATTCGAAATTCTGTGAAGTATAGTATAGTTCATCACAATTGAATAATATTGACCAAGTAGACTGGCACATGGTCAAGTTATCCAAAAATATAGGCCAGACCTTGTGGACATCTCTGTGATCAGAGATACAACAATTTATAAAAATAATAAAATTATTAAAAATTCGAAATTCTGTGAAAAATAGTATAGTTCATCACAATTGAATAAGATTGACCACGTAGGCTGGCATATGGTCAAGTTATCCAAAAATATAGGCCAGACCTTGTGGACATCTCTGTGATCGGAGATACAACAATTTATAAAACTAATAAAATGATTAAAAATTCGAAATGTTGTGAAGTATAGTATAGTTCATCACAATTGAATAAGATTGACCACGTAGGCTGGCATATGGTCAAGTTATCTAAAAATATAGGCCAGACCTTGTGGACATCTCTGTGATCGGAGATACAACAATTTATAAAACTAATAAAATTATTAAAAATTCGAAATTCTGTGAAGTATAGTATAGTTCATCACAATTGAATAAGATTGACAACGTAGGCTGGCATATGGTCAAGTTATCCAAAAATATAGGCCAGACCTTGTGGACATCTCTGTGATCGGAGATACAACAATTTATAAAACTAATAAAATTATTAAAAATTCGAAATTCTGTGAAGTATAGTATAGTTCATCACAATTGAATAAGATTAAACAAGTAGACTGGCATATGGCCAAGTTATCCAAAAATATAGGCCAGACCTTGTGGACATCTCTGTAATCGGAGATACAACAATTTATAAAACTAATAAAATTATTAAAAATTCGAAATTCTGTGAAGTATAGTATAGTTCATCACAATTGAATAAGATTGACCAAGTAGACTGGCATATGATCAAGTTATCCAAAAATATAGGCCAGACCTTGTGGACATCTCTGTGATCAGAGATACAAAAATTTATAAAACTAATAAAATTATTAAAAATTCTAAATTCTGTGAAGTATAGTATAGTTCATCACAATTGAATAGGATTGACTACGTAGGCTGGCATATGGTCAAGTTATCTAAAAATATAGGCCAGACCTTGTGGACATCTCCGTGATCGGAGATACAACAATTTATAAAACTAATAAAATTATTAAAAATTCGAAATTCTGTGAAGTATAGTATAGTTCACCACAATTGAATAATATTGACCAAGTAGACTGGCACATGGTCAAGTTATCCAAAAATATAGGCCAGACCTTGTGGACATCTCTGTGATCAGAGATACAACAATTTATAAAAATAATAAAATTATTAAAAATTCGAAATTCTGTGAAAAATAGTATAGTTCATCACAATTGAATAAGATTGACCACGTAGGCTGGCATATGGTCAAGTTATCCAAAAATATAGGCCAGACCTTGTGGACATCTCTGTGATCGGAGATACAACAATTTATAAAACTAATAAAATTATTAAAAATTCGAAATTCTGTGAAGTATAGTATAGTTCATCACAATTGAATAAGATTGACCAAGTACACTGGCACATGGTCAAGTTATCCAAAAATATAGGCCAGACCTTGTGGACATCTCTGTGATCAGAGATACAACAATTTATAAAACTAATAAAATTATTAAAAATTCCAAATTCTGTGAAGTATAGTATAGTTCATCACAATTGAATAAGATTGACCACGTAGGCTGGCATATGGTCAAGTTATAGAAAAATATAGGCCAGACCTTGTGGACATCTCTGTGATCGGAGATACAACAATTTATAAAACTAATAAAATTATTGAAAATTCGAAATTCTGTGAAGTATAGTATAGTTCATCACAATTGAATAAGATTGACCACGTAGGCTGGCATATGGTCAAGTTATCCAAAAATATAGGCCAGACCTTGTGGACATCTCTGTGATCGGAGATACAACACTTTATAAAACTAATAAAATTAATAAAAATTCGAAATTCTGTGAAGTATAGTATAGTTCATCACAATTGAATAAGATTGACCAAGTAGACTGGCACATGGTCAAGTTATCCAAAAATATAGGCCAGACCTTGTGGACATCTCTGTGATCGGAGATACAACAATTTATAAAACTAATAAAATTATTAAAAATTCGAAATTCTGTGAAGTATAGTATAGTTCATCACAATTGAATAAGATTGACCACGTAGGCTGGCATATGGTCAAGTTATCCAAAAATATAGGCCAGACCTTGTGGACATCTCTGTGATCGGATATACAACAATTTATAAAACTAAAATTATTATTAAAAATTCTAAATTCTGTGAAGTATAGTAAAGTTCATCACAATTGAATAAGATTGACCAAGTAGACTGGCACATGGTCAAGTTATCTAAAAATATAGGCCAGACCTTGTGGACATCTCTTTGATCAGAGATACAACAATTTATAAAACTAATAAAATTATTAAAAATTCGAAATTCTGTGAAGTATAGTATAGTTCATCACAATTCATTAAGATTGACCACATAGGCTGGCATATGGTCAAGTTATCCAAAAATATAGGCCAGACCTTGTGGACATCTCTGTGATCGGAGATACAACAATTTAGAAAACTTATAAAATTATTAAAAATTCGAAATTCTGTGAAGTATAGTATAGTTCATCACAATTGAATAAGATTAACCAAGTACACTGGCACATGGTCAAGTTATCCAAAAATATAGGCCAGACCTTGTGAACATCTCTGTGATCAGAGATACAACAATTTATAAAACTAATAAAATTATTGAAAATTCGAAATTCTGTGAAGTATAGTATAGTTCATCACAATTGAATAAGATTGACCACGTAGGCTGGCATATGATCAAGTTATCCAAAAATATAGGTCAGACCTTGTGGACATCTCTGTGATCAGAGATACAACAATTTATAAAACTAATAAAATTAATAAAAATTCGAAATTCTGTGAAGTATAGTATAGTTCATCACAATTGAATAAGATTAACCAAGTAGACTGGCACATGGTCAAGTTATCCAAAAATATAGGCCAGACCTTGTGGACATCTCTGTGATCGGAGATACAACAATTTATAAAACTAATAAAATTATTAAAAATTCGAAATTCTGTGAAGTATAGTATAGTTCATCACAATTGAATAAGATTAACCACGTAGGCTGGCATATGGTCAAGTTATCCAAAAATATAGGCCAGACCTTGTGGACATCTCTGTGATCGGAGATACAACAATTTAGAAAACTTATAAAATTATTAAAAATTCGAAATTCTGTGAAGTATAGTATAGTTCATCACAATTGAATAAGATTAACCAAGTACACTGGCACATGGTCAAGTTATCCAAAAATATAGGCCAGACCTTGTGAACATCTCTGTGATCAGAGATACAACAATTTATAAAACTAATAAAATTATTGAAAATTCGAAATTCTGTGAAGTATAGTATAGTTCATCACAATTGAATAAGATTGACCACGTAGGCTGGCATATGATCAAGTTATCCAAAAATATAGGTCAGACCTTGTGGACATCTCTGTGATCAGAGATACAACAATTTATAAAACTAATAAAATTAATAAAAATTCGAAATTCTGTGAAGTATAGTATAGTTCATCACAATTGAATAAGATTGACCAAGTAGACTGGCACATGGTCAAGTTATCCAAAAATATAGGCCAGACCTTGTGGACATCTCTGTGATCGGAGATACAACAATTTATAAAACTAATAAAATTATTAAAAATTCGAAATTCTGTGAAGTATAGTAAAGTTCATCACAATTGAATAAGATTGACCAAGTAGACTGGCACATGGTCAAGTTATCTAAAAATATAGGCCAGACCTTGTGGACATCTCTTTGATCAGAGATACAACAATTTATAAAACTAATAAAATTATTAAAAATTCGAAATTCTGTGAAGTATAGTATAGTTCATCACAATTCATTAAGATTGACCACATAGGCTGGCATATGGTCAAGTTATCCAAAAATATAGGCCAGACCTTGTGGACATCTCTGTGATCGGAGATACAACAATTTAGAAAACTTATAAAATTATTAAAAATTTGAAATTCTGTGAAGTATAGTATAGTTCATCACAATTGAATAAGATTGACCAAGTAGACTGGCACATGGTCAAGTTATCCAAAAATATAGGCCAGACCTTGTGGACATCTCTGTGATCAGAGATACAACAATTTATAAAACTAATAAAATTATTGAAAATTCGAAATTCTGTGAAGTATAGTATAGTTCATCACAATTGAATAAGATTGACCACGTAGGCTGGCATATGATCAAGTTATCCAAAAATATAGGTCAGACCTTGTGGACATCTCTGTGATCAGAGATACTACAATTTATAAAACTAATAAAATTATTAAAAATTCGAAATTCTGTGAAGTATAGTATAGTTCATCACAATTGAATAAGGTTGACCACATAGATTTGCACATAGCCAAGTTATCCGGCAAAAAGGGCAAAACCTTGTGGACATTCTCTGCGGTCGGCGATATAAAACTTTTAAAATAATGAAAAATTTTTAAAAATTCCAAAAACTGTGAAATATATTATAGTTAATCATAATTGGATCGGCTTGGTGACATTGGCCGCTATATGGCCTAGCTGTTCTAAGAAATATGCGGGGCCTTCGGGACATTTCCAGGATCGGCGCTAAATAATTATTTAAACCATCAAAATTCAGTCAACTTTTAAATTATCTGAAATATAGTAATGTTTAACACAATTGGATGCTTTTGGTTAACGATATAAACAGATGGTCCACCTATCTGAAAAGGATGAAAAGAACTTGTTTTCTGTTGAAAAGAATCTGTTTGGTGGTACTAAAAATCCAAAATTACAAAAAATTTAAATTTTCATATCATTTAAATTCCAATTGGAAAATAGCTAATTTAACAGTGTAATTTTTTGTTATTTTTTTTAGCATAAACTTCACACTCATAACAGATTAACCTTTTTAAAACAATATTTGTGTAAAATTTGGATCAAATCAGTCAACGCGTATGCATTTTGTTTAAATTTCATACACATATGCTGTTATTTATACAAACACTCTCTTTTATATATGTATATGTATATACGGATTGTTCAACTGCTCACTAAACACTAATCCAACCCCAACTCAAACCCAATTCAACCCACAAACGGCCCCCAAATGAACTCTGAACCCAACCGCAGACTGTCTTTTAATTCAATCCTCAAACCAGCATACATTAAAATTGATCAACTGCTGCCTAATCCAACCCCAACTGAACTCCAACACAACTTTAACTCAACCCGCAAAATGACCCCTAACTTAACCTTCATCTCAACCCCAAACTCATTGTCCAACTCAATATTCAAACTAGCATATATCAAAAATTGGTAAATATTTCTATAACCAGGTATTACCTGACACCCAGGCATCCAGACAGACCGACGCACATTTTACTTCGGCCTAAAAGACCAAAGTATTGAAATCCTGCCAAAAATGACGAAAAATTTTGTTGCTCTAATAACATGTTTCTCGACGTTTTGAAAGCCCCTGAGTCTGAAAAAGCAAAAAAAAATAATGTTCGTACGTCTGTCTGAACGTCTGGATGTGTGGACGTCTGGATATCTCTGGATGTCTGTACCCATGGTATTTCGAGAAAGGCTTGTACGATTTGTAATTTTTTTTCGCTAATCTGTTTCTATGGCCAAGGCGGAGATTTGAAAAGCTTTTGGAAACTGTACGTCAAGAAGGTGAGGTACCTGCCATAAGAATTGAACCAAAACACCTGGTTATATAAAAATATTTACGAATTTTTTATATATGCTGGTTTGATTATTGAATTGGGCATTGAATTTGGCGTTGCTTTGAAAGTTAAGTTAGGGGTAAATTTGTGGGTTGAGTTGAAGGTGAGTTAGAGTTGAGTTGGGGTTGGATAGTATATAGTGAGTTGTTGAACAAATTTTTATATATGCTGGTTTGAGGATTGAGTTTGGCGTAGAGTTTGCGGTTGAGTTGAGGGTTAAGTTGGGTTCCGTTTGCGAGTTCAATTAGGGTTGAGTTGCGGTTTAGTTGGGGTTGAGTTAAGGTTTGGATTAGGACTAAAAAAGTTGTCCGTTGTAGTGGTGTCGGTTAAAATGAGAATTTGTGATTTTTTTTTTTTTTTATAAAAATTTTATTGGGATTCTACATACATATATCTTACCCGATTTTGATGAAATCTAGCATTTCCAATCGAAATGGGATTCTCAAATGGTTTTTAGACTAAGTTCCGGAATAGGGCCAAGCATTATAATGTGCGATGTAAATGGGATTATTTTTTTAGACTAATTTCAGAAATATGGCCAAGTAAAATGGAATTTGGCCATTTCTTTCTACATGAGTTTTAGATAAAGTTGTTGCCATATTTAATAACTTTATCTAAAATTCATTTTAAAATTTCATTTCCAACGCACATGTCAAATTTCACTAAAACCGGCAAGAAATGGCCAAGTTCCATCCTAATTGGACATGCCTATAATTTGCTAAAGGTTCAATTTGAAATATTAAGGGTATAATTTGAAGCGTTAAAGGAAAAATTGAAGTGTGAAAGTTTCAATTTGAAGTGTACTTGTGAAACCTGTATCATCGCAGAAATATGTGTCCGTGTCTACTCTAATAAAGTGTCAGCATATCTAAGGGAGGTTTTCATTGAAAATTTTCAGTTCCGTGGGGCTTAAAAGTTTTTTCGTGTAGCTGCGGATTCCTTAAATTGAGTGTCCATTGAAATGAGGTTCCACTGTATTTAAAAGTGAGCGTTTATATGTACAGTCTATTTGTGTGAAATTAAACAAATGCACACGCATGAAACGATTTCAGCTTTACACAAATATTGTTTGAGACTTAAGAAAGGTCATTGTTAATATCTCAAAGGAATTACTGAAACTTCAAAAATTTAGTTGAGTTTTGGTGACGTTATGTATGATGGTGATGGTATGATGGTACGATGGTATGTATGTTGGTACGGTGCTATGAGTTGAGCAGAGTGTTGAGATTTGGTCTGAGCTAAGTTGAGTTTAAGTTGAGTTAGAATTTAGTCAGCTTGTATTGGGGTTAGGGTTAAGAGTTGTTTTGAAAATTGATTTGGGGTTGATTTGGTTATTGATTTGAGGGTTTGGTTGGCGGTTAATTTAGTGATTGCGTTTAGGATTGTGTTGCGATTGATATATCGCCTTAATTTGGGCCTGTTTAAGATCATGGAAATTAAATTTAAAAACTAGAATGGAAATATCCATTTTCTGGAATATTTTAGAATTGCACCTTCCTTTTATAGAAAATTGAAAAGTGAAATAAATCTTCAAAATAATTGTGGGCTTATATCTGATCGAAGCAATTCTACTGTGCGTAAGGAAACTGTGGCGGTATATAATTAAAAAGTTTATAAAATACGTAAATATTAAGTAATAAATCAACAGACAGCTGATATGTAGATAGTTTTAAAATTAATAAACGTTTAGGAAAATCTTCGCACGCTAGTTTAGGAAGACTCTGACTATTTTGTAATAATATAATTTTATGAAACCTAGAATGAGACGATTCAAATTCAAAATATTTTTTCCTAGCAGCGACCTTTAAAACTAAAATTTTTTTGTTAGATTTAAACGAATACTTGTACCTACTATAGCTTCTAAAATATATCACGAAACCAAATTCTTAACAAAAAAAAAGCACTTTATGACTTTTAAATGAATAAAATGACTTGATATTTCCTTCCTAACCATTAAAAGCTGTATACAAAAGTAAAGTGCACCACAAAATATTATTTTTGTTATGTGCATATACCCATATTTATGCTAAATGAACATAATGTTATTTTATATATTCAACTTTTCAATTTTTAATTATGCGGTGAATAAATGTTAAAACTTTTAATTGTATTTTATGCATAAATTTTGTACACTTTGTTTGTTACTACTCCCATCCACAAACAATACAAATTTGTTTTGTGTATAGACCAAAAATTCTCTGGACTTCAACAGTGAATGACACAGGACAGGTCAAAAGAACAAAAAAAAAACAATCTTAACACCAAACATTAACCATTATGCATTTTTTTCTTTGTCTACGAATATGTCTGCTATTTGCAGAATTGGTTGTGGTTTGTATGCATTTTGCATACTTTAGATATACGTGCGGGTATGTACAATTTAATAATGTTAAGTACAAAAAACACTTTTGTGTTTTATGGTAAATTCTTTTGAAGTTTTTTTTTAAACAAGACAAGAACAACATTTGTTGGTTTTCCAATTCTTTCGGCATTTTGGCAAACCTAAATATATTCTGTGTAAATCTTAATAACTTTTCCGGGTATATATAAACCCAAAAAAATGTATATGCGCGACACAGTAGGTACAGCCAATTATAATGAAATGTTATCAAATTGAATTTTACTCAAGTATGGAAATATGCCGTTTTCCTCTCATCCAGCTATTGTGTCCCTACGACAACTGACCTTTTTTTGTGTTTAGTAGGCACTTTAACATTTTCATTTCTGCAAAATAAAATCCACAAGAAACACAAAAATTTTAATAAAATGATACAAAACAATATGAATTAGGTTTTTATTGTTGAAAATTCTTTTCGAAGAACAATGATGTTTGTGGGATTAGCGGAAGAAGTCATGGATTAGATTTTTAATAAAGACATATTTTTTTCTATATAAGGAGTAGCAATCAACAAATTCTTTAAATCCTACCAAGAAAATCTCGTCTTACATTTATGATTATTCCAATTTGGTGTATTACAATTCAGTGGTTCAAAGAAGAAATTTGTATTTATTATTGTTGATTGTTGCTGCTTCTGTATATTCATTAAACTTTCCCTTTTGCTATTTGTTGTTGACGATTTAAACGAAACTTAATTTTGTAGTGGAACTATCTTTAAATACTGCATGATGTGGAAGAAAATACTTTTTGAAATTCACTGAATTATGAATAAAAACAAAACAATTCAATTTATTACCAACGAATTTATTTATTTCACACAAAAATTATTACAACACAATTTATTAACGATAATCCACAAAATCACTTTATTTAATTTTTACACAATTTTACTGATCACTTTTATTTTTTTGATTTCGCACTAAAACACTTTTTAAATCACTTTTTAATTCCTTCACACTATCGCTTAGCAAATACTAATAAATCCAATTCGACTTCGTTCGCCTTTTTTATATACACGAACTAAACTTCTAGAAAGCTCATGACTTTTCCAGTAAAAATAGTGTAGAAACATTTAGAACAGTTTTATCATGGAAAATTCCATTTTAGTACAATAAAACATTGAGCTATTAATTTACCTTGTTCTATTTCAATCTAGGTGTCACCGTCACAGTATTATCGACAGGTATTTCTGACCAGTGTATTTGTTCCATGTGTTGTAATTTTAAGTATTCTTTTATGAATTCATTATACTCATCAAAAAATTGTGGATTTGACAAAAATATAATTTCCATTGAAAATAATCTCCGCTTTCCGTTTGTAAGTGACTCACCCAATACTTTTTTCGATTTCTTAAATGGGAGTCGAACTTGATATTTTGCCTTCTTTAATGATTGTTGTGTTTTCGTACCGGGTTTCACTATGTCACACGTTCAACATTCCAAAACCTTTTGGCTAAGTCGTTCTACTTTGTCACAGTTTGGAGAAATTGTTAGAAACACCGAATTCTTATTTTCATCCCTGATTTGTTGTGTCTTACCGATTACGATCCAACCAAATCCTGATTCCTGTAGCATTGGTAAACTGAGTATGAGGGACAAGTACTTCGTTCGCAGTGATTTTTAATGTGATTAGCTTAACTATATGTGAAGTTATTTTTATAGTGTAATGTTCGTTTACACGTAATTTTATTCTAATAAGAGTTTGTCATTTTGCAGCACCCGTAGGTATCGATGCGAAGCCATAGATTTTTACATTCGATTTAACGCGCGATAGGCCAAGGTAATGAACGCTGGACTCTCTGGTTTATAAATACTACTACGTTCGGGATTTTCGGCTATAAAATTTCCTATAAAATTCAAAGATCGTTTGAATTTATGTGTTCTGAGACTGTCCAGCAATGGCTGTAATTCCGAGAGTTCATGCTTCAAATAGGGGTGCAACGGGTGATCTATTGTCATTTCTCCAGTATGGATTGCATTCTGTCTATATAATTTTGGTGTTTGTCTAATTCGATTATATGGATTAGTTTGAAGTTTCCGTCCTGTATTTTCACTAGATCTGTACTAATTGATATGACTTGAGAGTTTGTGTAATCAAGAATTTGAATATTTGCAAGTGTGTTACTTAAGGCGTAACTGTAATAAAAATAATTTTTTTTGTTCTTTCGGAACTGTTGTATTTCTGTTTTACCTTACTATTTTGGGTTTAAACCGTTCCGTTAATTTTGATCCTAATCTTTTGTTATGCTTTTGACCTGCTTGTCTTATCTTCATTATAGTATCTTGTCGGATTTGTTCTAATTGTTTGAGGTCAATGTTAGGTATTCTGCAAAAATATATTTCCACTGCGGTCGTTTGATGGTTCAATCACATGGTCGTTCATCTTGGAATTGTTATTTTTATTGCTTAGGACATACATATGTCAAAGGTTGGGGATCTGTGAATATCTTCACTTTCTTTGATCTGTATAGGAAATTTCTCAAAGACGTTAATGCCCGAATTATTTGCATATGCATTTCCTTCTCATTAGCCGCATAATTTTCTTCCGTTTTATCTAAGGCTCTTGAGAGAAATGTGTTTGGCTTTCCATCCTGAGATAAAACTGCACCTAGTGCAAAGTTGGAAACGTCTGTAGTTAGTTCAAATTCCTTTTGGAAATCTGGGAATGATAAAAGAACTTCGTTGGAGACGAGTGAGGTTTTTATTTTGCAGTTTCCGGTTTTCACAGTTTCCAGTTTTTCGTTTCTATCCACTGCACTTATAAAAATATCTCTGAATGATGGCCATAACTTGTAATCCCCAGAAAATGGTTCGATGTTTAATTTCAGGCATGTGAACCGAATGCTTAATGTCATCTTATGTATGAGGATTTAAAGCAGATTTACCGATACGTATGTAAATTTTTTCTTCTAGCAACTCACGGCCTTTATAGTATAGTAAATCAATTTTCTCCTGAATTGAAGTATAATCAGCAAAATTATGTAATTCGACTTCCCCCTGGTTGAATGATTGATAGTGTGGGCTGAATTGCAGCAAGTTTTGTCGTTTCTTTGATTGCCTTTGATGCTTTAAACACTATTTTCTGGCAAGCTTAAAGATGTTTGTGATGTTCAATAGATGGCATTGATGGTTGGAATCACCTACATTATTGAAACTTTTCCCTTAATTAGTTTCGTCGGTAGTGATATCCAGTTATCTTAATGTCAACTCTAAATAAAACTAATAGTCGCTGCATATAAGGACAACAATTCCGGCGATATCGATTAATTAAAGATTTCAAAAATAAATTGGGTTTTGGTGACCAACCTAATTTGATTTTTACCAAGTATACAGAGGCGACTGATCCTTGAATGCACAGTTGGGCGATTAAATTACACTATGTCATTTACACAGTATTTTACCCGTAAATAACTTTTAGTTTACATGAAGTCATTTTATACATTATGTATGAATAAAATGTAAAAAAAAAACGAAATTTAGTATATTAACAACGCCATCTATTATTAAATATATTTACTATACTCATACTATAGCCATATTCATTCAAAGCAAATTATACCAAGTTATATTCTAAACAAATTGGTGGCATGAATACGATAGCTCGTCATGTCATTTTTAAAATAGACGGCTAATTATTCTAACTATTAAACTTGCTTCGGGTTTAGCAGCCAATAAAACTAATTCTTAATATTTATTTCGACGTTTCGATAAATTTATTATCTACTTCAGGTCTACACGGTTTTAACAATACATACAACTCTCACTTACCGTTAAATATATTTCTTGTTTTACCCGAACTTGTAAACACAAATTAAAATTTTTTCAAAAAACGACATATTGATTCAAATTAGACGACTACAACTAATTTTTTGAATTTGGTATTTCAAGAATCTACAAACGATTTATGTTTTGGGAATTTAGATATAAAATCAATGATGCCAGAATAAATTTGGTTAAGATTTTCAAAAAAAAATGATTAAGATGTGAGCTATTTCCAAAAAATAAACGATTTTTACACAATTTTTCACTGTCCAAAATGTTTATCTGATCAAATTTAAATGTCTGTCCAGTATCAGAGGAATGCTGGCATAATGTAGTAGCTTGAGAATTTCTGATAGGTGGTTTGACGTCCGATTTATGTTATGAAATTCGATTTTTTTAATAATTGTTTCGTGGCACCAATGTATTTCAATTGGCAATTGTTACATGGAATTAAATATTCAATATTCGAAGATTTAATTTAGGTATGATATCTTTGATTTGGCTAAAGATGTTACGAATAGAGTTTGAATTTGCGCAATGTGCTGGAAATTGGGTCGCTATATATTAAATTTTGATGAACATTTTTATTGGTATCGACCGTACTAACAATTTGCCAACTGTTAGTTAGATTTCGGGTATTTATTATTGATCAGATAATCCCTTATAATTTGATTGGTATCAACTGTGATATTTGTGGTTAATTTTTTAGCTCGGTAGACGAAACCAAACGCCGTATTAATTCGCTGACTTAAAGGGGGGAAAACTATTAAAATTGAGAATTCGTCCGGATGATAAATTTATAGTATCAATTTAATTATTTTTTTTAATACGGAATAGTATCAATTTGACCGTTAGTCTTCCGAACTAATATTGTGTCCAAACAAGATAATTTATTAATCGCTTCCATTTCTAAAGTAAATTCTAAACCAAACCCATTATTAAATTTTTAAAGTATACAACCAATTTTATCATCAGGTACACACAACAATAAATCATTGGCAATATTTTTTAATAAATTTGTGTCAATTAGCACTTTCATTACGACATCAGCCACTACTGGAGATAAAGGCGAACACATTGCAAAGTCATTTATTTGTTTAAAGTAGCTATTAAACATGCTGAAATATCCTGATTTTAAACAAAATTCTTGAACATCTAGAAATTTTATTTTAAGTATTCTGGTATGTGGTTGTATCATTGACCACCTCTCTGAAATTGTTTCTATGATGGTAAACCGAAAATTGGCCAGCTACACATCAAGGAAAATAATCCTGACACGATGTAGAAGGTATGGTGTGTGTGTTTCCTAATCATATTACAGGACCGAATATGCCATTCAATAATAAAATTCAGAATTTATTGGAAAATTTTAAAAGAAAAATCCTGAATGTCGAAACTGAGGTCACGTTTTGGAAAATAAAAGATATCAATCGTATTATTTCGGCCCACAAATACAAACTGAGCCAATTAAATTTAGACGGACTGAAAAGCTTTTTTTTCGCTTAGAACGATTTGATTAATTTTTGCGCCGTTTCTTATTTTTATCAGCTATATTTTAGTTTAGATTATTTCAGTTCACTCAAACCGTTGATGCTAACGCTCAATTACATTTGTAAACGACGACAGAAAATTATAATTATTACGGGGACAAAGCTACATAATTGTATTAATTAAACAAATAATTATTTTTGATCGACAACTCTGAAATCTGTCCAACCTATCAAAAAACCATAATGAAGTTGGTGATAAATATGGAAAATTTTAAGATAAGGCTTTCTTAAGAAAACCCTACATTGTATGTTCCAAATGTGGTAATTTCATTAAGTGAAAAGCATACTTTTAAAGTGGTTTAACAGACAAACACTTTTCTGATTAATTTCATTTGTCATTATTTCCATTTTTACTAATATACTTGCATATGGTATTCTATTGGTTTTGTTGGCTTATTTCTAACTTCCGATAAACTTCACAAGCATAAATTAGATAATATTATGAAACATCATCATTTGTAAGGCCATTTCGCTGTATTAGTATAATTCGCTAATATAACCTGTACACATAGTATATTGTGTATAAACAGAATGTAAATTTTTAATTTTAAATCAACATTTTATTTTAACTTCAGAACCATTTTTTTTTCGAATATAATTAAAAATGTAAATTGTGGTACAATCAGTCCGATCGATAGGGTCTGATGAAAGGATTATAAAATAATCATAGGCTCATCAGTTCGAAACTGGATTAAATTATTTTACATTTTTCGAAAAATATTAAGATTCGTAATCAATTGATTAAAACAAGATTACCCAGGGGAAAATAATATGGGGCACCTACCTATCTATGTTTGTAGCCCTAAAGTACATTACACACACACACTGCAAAAGCCATGAATACTTTTTACATATAGGGATACTACTCAACTTTAAGTAATAACTCAACAAGGCAATACTAAAAAACCATCAAGTAACTTCGAAAAATGTTTAATATTATGGATTTTGCAAACTAAAAATAATTTCGAAGTATCCAAGAACATCTTCAGCAATTTTGACTAATCTGTAATATCAAGCAGCAAAATATGGATTACCCAATTGAAAATTATCTCAAAGACATATAATTCATGTATTGTAACTCAACATACTCATATAAAATTCTCAAAATTCTTTAAAAGCCTAAAAATAAAATTCTAGATAAACTACTAATTCTGTAACAAGATACAACCAAATCCATTGCAAATTTGAAGCAATACCGAGAAACTTGAAAAGCTCGTAAAATCTTTGAATTCTAGAATAATCTCGATATTCACATAAAAATTCGAATATTCCAGGAAAATCCAGATAAACTTAAAATCATGAAATAATCCTGAAAATTAAGGAATCTTTAAACATCTCGAATAGTATGTAAAATACCATGTTGTCCTTGCAAAGTATTAATTTTTAAATTATGACAATGGTGATAGGTTTAAATAAATCCAAAAACCTTGAATTTCGAAAATCTATTCACTGGAAGATAATTTAATGGAGGGCCCATCTTCGAAAATCTCGATAATATAGAAAATCTCAAATTATATCGAAATCTGTAAAATTTCAAATAGTAAACTTAAAACATCGGAAACCCCAGAAAATAATTTCGATACAACACCAATTCTGCAACTCATGCAACTCCATTACGTCTTGCCTTGCAAATCTCGAAAATAAGCAAAAAACTCGAATAATTTCGCGAAAAAATCGAGAAAATTCCCGAAAACCTCGAATAAACTGAGATTTCTGGAATAAAACTTGAAAAATCTCAACGCTAATTAGTTCAAAAGCAAAAAACCTCTTTTGCTGGCAAAAATAACTTTGAAAGGTCGAATAATCTCTAAAATGTAGTGTTGGTAATTTCGAATAAGTTAGATACTAAGCAAATAACGCTATTCAGCCCCAATTATCTAGATTATTCAAAAATCTTAAAACCTCGAAATTTCACCATGACTCGAATAATAACGAAAAACCTGAAAATCTTGAAAAATGTATAAAATCTAGGTGCCGCCACTACAAATACCGATGAATACTCGTGAGGCGTGAGTGTTATGAATCATGAAAATGAATTAAACGATCTTTAATGTTCCAATTTGTTGGGTGAAATGTGATTCGCATTTTGAATGATCTTGAATAGAGCGGGAGGTGATTTGAATGGCCAAATACTCCTAAACATATCGTATGGCCAATGACTTTAATGCGCGATATGCAAAAGTAATCGTGCTGATATCGTTGTAAATGTAACTACAATTTTATTTCAGGCACTTTAATTATGAAATTCAACTTTTTAAGGCACTGATGGGAGATACACATCTCTCCGTACAGATATCGTAGAAATTTTATGGATAAGTCTAACGAATTAAGAAGGATTCTTCTGTTAAGAAGGTTCCTCTAAGGTTCATCTATGGACGTAAGAAAATCTTAAATGTATTTCACTTATCACCTATGAAAAGTTACCACAATGTGGTGAAAATCAAATTTTTCTGTCGAATATGTCCATGTAGCAGGTCGTTGTAAAGATTTAATTTTAACAAAATTAATTGTAGCACTTTAGTTATGAAATGTACCGTTATGCCGCTTTACAATGTTTGTTCACTTCCAGATCTCATAGATGATTTGAGCGAGCGTGAAGTGAAAATAATTTATTTTTCTCTGCCTTAAGTTACCCTTGATAATGTCTTGATCTTAGACAACATTTAGCCAACATTTTATTGGCCAAAAATGTTTTTTCTCTATTCCGCCTATTATGCTTGAGATTCTAAGTGTACAACAACTATCAGCCTATTAACTGTAGGCTCAACTTTTTACACATTTTCACAATATTGAACGAAAAATGTCGTCACAAAATGTGATCAGAACTGCCAACCACTGTTTTTTTGCTTACTCATTTGTGTTTTAATGTAAAGCTCATATAAAAGCACAAAATTGTTTTTACTACAAAATTGTAACATTTAAATGTTTAGAAAAGGTATTAGAATAACATAAACGGTCGAAATCCAATTCCTTTCTTAAAGAGTCAACCGACCCAATTGAATACGATTATCCTTAACAATAATACTACATTTAAATGGAAAAGAAACGAATTATTATTATTTAGCAAAATTCTTTTGTTAAACATTTTGTTCATCTGGAAGCATAAAACATAAAAAGATATAATGAAAAAAAACCTTAATCCTTTTCCTTAAAACAACAAATACAATTGCTAATCCAATCTTCTTTATATGATCTACGTTTTTACTCGCAGTTTACTATACAGTGAGATTATCTCATAAGTAGAATGTAGAACGAATAAATTATAAATTCCATAAACTTTTTGTCGTTTTTTTTGCATTTTGCATAATACAGTCGGTGTAAAAAGTTTTCGAACGTCGACAGCTTACATAAGACCTTAATTTGTGCACTATAATTTTCCACCGACTGTATGTTACCCTTAAATAAGCACCATTCTATCATTTGTTCATCTAAATTCAAAAGTATTTAAATTTATATTACAGACCAATTAATTTGGGCGTCAACCCAATTTGTGTAATTTGATATAGATCCAGCCCTCCTTAATCATTCTATAATTAAAAATCTTCAACCATAAAACCGCTTTTGGAGAGTATCAACAAAAATATCAATTAGTAAGTTAAAATGTTCAACAATTTTTTTATTCCTTACCAAATCAAGTTTTTTTATGTAAGACGAAAGTTGTTCTTTTATCGATTGTAACATTCTTTCGTGTAAAGGCAAACAAAACGAAAAGTTGATGTGAGATTATTTTTTATATCATTTTTGTACGGTTTTAGATTGTAGTGATGTCAGCTTATCAATTAAAAAAACCAAATGTAAAATCGACAGATTCACAGAAGGAGGCTAATCTAAGTTGATTGGTGTATAATAAAATAGAAAGTTTCAATGTGTTTCACAAATGCTCGGGGCGGGGCAAAAATGTTCAGTATTATCCTCCTGAGACTCAGCTTTATATTATTTATAGCGTTTTATTCAGTTTCAATTAAATATATTATAAAAAATCTTTTAATTTAATTTTTTCCGTTCATCATTAATAATTTTTTCATCATTAATTATAAAACAAAACAAAATTTATATTTCTTGCTAAGTAGTATTGTAAAAATTTTTTTGCTTTGCCGCCAAGTACGAGTATAAAATACTTAATTAAATTATCGCATTTGATGATGAAAATCAAAATGAACAAGACGACAACACAATAATAACGGTTTTATTTATAACACTTTAATCCTTTTTCATTCAATAAACTGAAATAAAATATGAACAAAACAAAAAAAAACTTTCCCCGACTGTGTTTTGTTTATATATTTTTCATTTTCTCATTAAAAACATTTTTATTGTGTATATACGAACGACGGAAATTTATTCAAGTCGACGAGAGTGGCATTCATCTAAAAAAAAAAGAAGGATAAAAATGCACTTTATACCTCTACAGCGTTATCATAGTCGCATGGTGGGAGGAAAATTTTAATTTAATTTTTTCACCCTTTTCTCTATTAATTTTTAAGGATATTTTTGAATCAAACAATTTACAAATTGTTTAAGAAACATTAATAGAGTAAACGACATAAAATGATTATCAAGCTCCCAGCTAACTAAATCCGTGCAAATTTGTACACAAAATTTTAAGGACAGTCTAACATTTTGCTTGTAATAAGAACACTTGGCCACTCGGTAACAAAAAAGTGCCTTACAAAAGTATAGACGCTGTTCTGTAGCTCAGGTATCACACTCCAAAATTTTAATTGATAGAACACGCTTGATGTATGGTGCTATAATTTGATTCCCATTAGAATATTAACAATTACAATTAGAATGTGGATTTGTCACTTAATAAAACACTTTTTAATTCACGCTTTAATTTATTTTTGAGACAAAAAAAAATCCAAGATGGCGGATTTCTCCAATCAACTTTTTTTTTGCTTTCTAATTACTGAACTTTTAAAATGTTTGACTTTGTGACCTTTGTTTGACCTTTGGTCTTTGATCTAAATTTGTTTTTGATTTCCAATGTTTGAAATTGAATATTTTAAATGTAAATTTTTAATTTTTTTGAGGATGACGTCATCAGTATAAACGTCTACGTCATCAAATCAGAGGTTTTTAACATTAACTTCCTCCTTTCCCAATCCGCCATCTTGGATTTTAGCTGCTACCTCTATTTGTAAGATACTAGAATACTAGTACCTGTTAAAATTCATTCTGGACAGTACTAATATTTTGATGACATTCACGTTGACGCGAAATTCCTACCCGGGTGTTTTATTTCATAAAAATTTACATCGCAAAATATTTTTTTTTCCAAACGGGTGGGTGTATGCAGCCCAGAACATTGCGACCATTGAGGCCTATTGTGCATCCTTAGAGATTCCTACGTGAACTGTAGAATTATATCTTTGATAAACGCCGCTACCTGATGCATATCCAGTGGGTCGGCGTTAAGCCACTGGATTATATACGCATTGAGTAACTTTAATCTTTTTAGGATGATAGCATCGCATGTGAATAATAGGTGTTCCGACTTCTCCTTACCGCAGTCGCAGAATCTGAACTGGTCCATAAGTGACCTTCCCATTTTATGTATATGGCCGTTAAAAGGGCCGTGCCCTATTAAAAACCAGGTAAGGGATATTAGGGATTGGCGGTCCATCCTCGGTGCCTCTTCCAGACGTATAATATTATAACTGAATAATTTCTTGGCCTGTCTCATCCCAATGGAGGACTCCCAGACTAATTTCATATAGTTTTGCTCCCATTCCCTTATACCATCTGCCAAATGGGTTTTGGAAAAAGCAATACTAGGACTGGGACCCAGGAAATCTCGGCTTGCTCCCATTTTTGCACATCGATCTGCTGCCTCATTTCCTCTAATGGTGGAGTGGCCAAGAGACCACAAAAGTGTGACTTTATTTACTTTACCCAGTTATAATAAATTACAGTAGCAGCTCCAGATCGAATTGAACGCTGAAGCTCCTAAGGCTAGCAGAGCGGCCTGGCTATCCGAGATTATATAGAACTCGGTCTTCTTATATTTCTTTTTGAGACATTGAAGGACACATACCACAATAGCAAAGGTCCCTGCCTGAAAAGCTGTGGAGGTGCTACCCAGTGAATAGCTCTAGGTCGGGCCCGACTATCCCTGCACCGGTACCCCTGTCTGTTTTCGACCCATCCGTATACCATACAGAAGCATGGCGAGGGAGGGAGGAAATAATATTCTCTACCAGTGCCCTATCCGGCAAACTAATATTAAAATTTCTCCGACAGTCTATTGTCCTTATAATCAAATCCGATAGTTGGATCAATTCTTCCTTAAAGTTTAATTTATATAGGATACTGTTGTGTCCTGGCCTTACAATTTTAATTTTGGCTATTACTCTTAGGCTCAGACCTCTTGAACCGGCTACTTCTTTAACGTGTAGGTGCAGTGGTGAGAGCCCCAGTATTCTCTCAAGGGCAGCTGTTGGACAAGTCCCCATTGCTCCAGTTGCACCCACACAGATTAACCTCTGGATTTTATCGAGTATTCTCCGTGCACCAGCCTGCTCCGTCTTTGGCCACCACAGAAACGCCGCGTAAGAGACCATAGGTCTAATGACGGCTCGGTAGAGCCAAACCAACATTTGTGGGCTCAGTCCCCACGTTTTGCCTATCATTATATGGCAAGTGAATTAGGCCTTATTCGCCTTGTTTGTGATATGATTTAAGTGGGGATTCCATGTCAATTTCTGATCAAGTACGACATCCAGATGTTTAACCTCCGTTGACAGTTGGAGAGTTACTCCCCCAGGGCTATTGGCGGGAGGCCAATTTCCTCCGGTTAGTAAAGAGAGTGCAGTTGACCTTGTTGGGGTTTACCGTAAGGCCCACCTCTGTGCACTAATAATTTACTACCTCTAGAGCTTGTTGCATCCTTTCTCCTACTGTATTTACGAATCTGCCCCTAACCATCAAGACTAGGCATCCGCATAGGTAATGTTCGAGAAGTCTAAATTTCTCAGTCTGGTAAGTAATTGATCCATCACAATCAGCCACAATAAGGAAGAGAGAACACCTCCCTGGGGGCAACCCCTGGTGGCCGCTATGGTGATGGTTTTGTCTCCAAAATAGGCCGTAATCCTCCTATTTTCCAGCATGTTTATAATCCACCTTACGGGCCTAGAGTCCAGAGAGTATATTTGGAGAGTGTTGGATCTAATACAAAGTTCCAGAATTTTCTCCATTGTTTTCAGTAAAAATGATGTGAGGCTAATAGGTCTATAAGACCTAATTTCCTCTGAAGATCTTTTTCCCGCTTTTTGGGATAAAAATCACCCGAACCTCCCTCCAGCATTTTGGAACATATTCCAAGTTGTAACTGGCTCTGAAGAGTGTTGTAAGATAAGGCAGCAAAGTCTGCAGTCCTTGCTGTAGAAAGGCGGGGTATACACAGTCCCCTCCCGGTGATTTGAAAGGGCCCAAAGATTTGACTACCCAGCCTATCCGTTCCGGCGTAAAAAACTGCCTCGAGAACTCGTGAGCCCCCTTTGGGACCAGATACGGATGTACGCTACTTGCGTTGGATTCTTCCTGATCCCTCAGTACTACACAATTTGGGAAGTGACCTCTCACTAGACATTCCAGAGTCTCCTTCCTGGTTGTGATTGTCTCTCCACTTGGTTTCTTAACAGATCCCAAGGGATTCCTGTGCTCTAAGGAGAGTACCTTCTGAAGTTGACACGCCATAGGTAGTTGGTCTATTTTCTTACAGAAGTCTCTCCAGCTGAGTCTTTTTCTCTGCCTAAGAGCTATGTTGTATTGGGTAAGGGAATTCCGATAGGTAGTCCAATCGCTCGTCCTCTTAGCCCTATTAAAAAGTTAACGGACATTCCGTTTCATGTTTTCCAAGTTTTGGTTCCACCAAGGAACATCCCTTGTGCCTTTAATATGCACCAGGGGTGAGCTTGAGTGGTAGGCATTAATTATTGCCTCTGTAACGTCATTTGCAACTCTGTTGAGGTCACCGACAGAGTTTATCGTGGTCTGTAGACCAGCTAAGTTATCCGAAAGTTTGTCGTTATAGACCGACCAGTTGGTGCGTTTTGGTATCCTTACCATCAACTCTTGTCTCAAAGGGAGATCTGAGAGGGACGCTTCCTTGGACACTTGTCAGTCGAGAATTGCACTGGAGGTACCCATGTCAGACAGGGTAAGATCCAGTACCTCTCTCCTAACTGCATTCACAAGGGTCGCATCACTCCCTTTAAAGTTGTTACTAAGAGAGAATTAAAAAAGTTGCTCACCTCTTAAATTGGTGTTGCTGCTTCCCCAGACTACGTGGTGTGCATTAGCGTCACAACCAATGACGAATTTTTGGTGATGTATCGTGCAAATATGCACGAAGCTCTGTATCAGTATTCTTCTTTCGGCGGCTGGTAGTTCATCAGTCTGTAATTAGATAGCTATTTAGCAAAACTCGAAAACTTTTGGATATTTTCTTCCAATACACCAGGTTCGAGGATTTCAGATTGTAACAATTGTACCTTCCTTTCCACAGGCTGCGTTTTGCTCTCTTCAGTCGTATCATTACTATTTTTATACTGTTGAGGCCAGTAAATTGAAATGGCGTTACCTTTCTGGTTCTATTCCCTCGATGGACAATCTGCAGGATTCTCTTCAGACTTAACTAAGACTTTTGTCTTAGATAATAATAATATTCGGTAATATTTTCTCTAGAAGATTTTGTTATCTTATCTGCTCCAGAATTTGGATATTCATTCATAAACTCCTGTCGTACATATAAGCAAACTCTTCGTTCTTTGCGAATTTTCTTTCCATCGAACGCATTCTTTGTATTGCCACACCAAGAGACCAAAAATCATAGGTGAGTTTTTGGATGGCAGTCATACTATTATGCAGCCTTTTTGATCCTTCGTCTTGGTCTCTTTAAAGTGAGACTCTGGTTTTAGTTCTAATGTCTTAAATATCCCAAAATCGTTATAATAATTTATTTAAATTACTAACTACCTCTGGACTGATGGTAGTGGAAAACGAATGAATTGGAATATTGTTTTCAAATTTACCAGCAATTACCCACCCGAAGACGGTTTTCTGCATGGTGAATCTTGTTTGATTTCCTAACATTTTCTCCTTCTCCAACAACTCAAACAAATAATCTGATCCGAAGAGAGACATATCCAATGGCGTAAATGTAGTGGGTGGTTGTTTACTCGCTAGCTTCGGTAATATTAACGCCTCAATTTGAAGACACGGCGTTTGTGTTAATGCTGGGAATGACGGTTAGATACACGATTTCGATTTGTAGAGGCTGATCTCCAATTCCAGATACTAAAAATTTCACATTTCGTCGAATCACATTAGTCTCTGCATACAACTTTCAGTAATAAATTATCTCCGTGATCCAGAGTCCAGCAGTATACGGCATTATTGTTTGCTGTTGTGCCCATCTAAAACGTTCATTAAGGCCGTAGGTCACAGCTCTGCTCCCATTCTCGATGCGTTGTAACAATTTGTGTATGTTGACAGAACTGTTCTAACAATAACCATCTGGAGCGTCCTCATGCAGTAGACTATGATACTTCCTGCTACATAATCTGCATCTAAACTTCGACTGGCCCTGATGGACGTTATGATTGCCGTTAAAGCAATTGAAACACAGATAAGATTTCTTCAAAAAATCCTATTATAATGGACATAATGAACATATGTACATTAGATGAGGAACTAACATGACTTTTCACTGAATTAAATTTACGTGTTCCTCGTTGTGGATTCGGTCGCTTAGCCGTCGTTCTCAATGATTCTAAGGTATCGATTTTTTTACCTAAGAATTCAAAGAATTGCTGCAAAGTAGGGAATTCAAATTCTGTCTGATGTCTGTCATCGGAAGTATCTAACAACTTCCTAATATTTGGCTAGTTGCTATTGATAAACCGGGCTGACTCATGAAGGTTTTAATAAATGCATAATACTGTTTGCCTTTTTCGATCGTACCGCTCTTTTAACTTTGCTAGAACCTCTATATAGTTGGCGCCTTTCAGATATTAACTTTTGTGATGCTGTTAAATTGCCATTGTCATGAATAGAGGAACAGAATAGGCCGTAAAACGACTGCCACTCAGTACAATCACCGTAATAATTGGGAACGGTAATTTTTGGTAGTATTACCTCAGCTCGGCTACTTGCTCCATGTGCATCATTCATTGGATCACTTAATTTAACATTTCCGCTAGCCTTGTTTCTAAGTCCTATGTATGCTTAATCCTACGACCACCTTATAATAATTGTATTCTAAAGTAGCATGCAATTCTTCAACATCCATCATTTGGGTTCGTAGGCGAGCGACGTTTGTTAATCTTGCTTTAATATCTTCTGGGGTTGTGTTGTCATCTAATTCGTTGTCGACGTAGTTTATAAGACGCATTATTGGCCCTATAATGTAAGCTCGACGCTTCTTAATTCCTTTAAGCTCGGCCATATCTTACCACTGTTTCACTGTTTTTACACTTGTTTGGTGTGTGTTTCCGACTTGATCCGGCTCGAAGGACTAATAATGTTCTGTATCTTAGGTACCACAATCCAAAATTTGAATTAACAAAACACGCTTGCATCGTACGTGCAATAATCTACATTCTAATTGGAATTGTTAATAAATTATTGCACCATACATCAAGCGTGTTGATTGTCAGGTAGCTGAGTTACAGAACATTACTGATGTTAGGTTTAGAAAAAAATTGTACAGCAGACAACCCAATTGGTAATTCAACTTCAACATAAATCTGATGGTACATTTACAGTAATAAATAACATTTATAAAGTAATTTGTATTTTATATAATTTTAACAGATGCATTACGAAGAACCCAAGTTTCTCCGGGCACATCCTGGTTTTTCAAGCTTCTGTGGGCGTCCAGGAAATTAATTGTCTTGTTCAATTTCAACATAATTTAAGTATTTCATCTACAAAATCGAACACCAGCCCAAATGGTATGGCCCAAAAATTTCTTCAATACGCGATTTAATCTACTTTAGATTAGGAACATTCACAAAATCGGCTTAACGTCTCAGGTATAAAATTTCAGTAAAATCCATCAACAAATGTACTTGTTCCGTTTGATGCTAGAGACTGAGAAGATAGTCTGAACCAGCTTAGTAATTTTTGATTTACTTTGGCCAAAAAATATTACTGGCAGTGTTTCGCAATATTTCTTGAATTTGGGCTTCGGTCTAATTAAGAAATCCGACCACAGGCGATAACGCCGAAAAAATTCTTCAGAGTGTGAATAATTCCATTTTATATCAGGAACTCTTTATAGAATTGGCTTAATAACTACGATACAAAATTTCACTAAAATCCATTGACTAACGTGCATATTCCACTCGGTGCTGGTAATGTAGTAAAGGCCTGGGATTGGTTATGTAAGAGGCAATTTTATTTTTTTGATTTATGGTTTGTACTTATGGACCATAGTATCATTAGTAGTCTTTCCAATATTTATTGAATTCTGGCCATGTTTTATTTCAGAAATCCCATCCCTGCCCCAAATGGAACTTCTGTGATTATGCACCAATTCCATTCAAATTTGGTATCTGACTTAAGCAACATATTTAATGATCAATTAATTAGTTGCAACATACCCAAATGATGAATTAAAATGATTTTTGGAAGAGTGCAGTGGCCAAATACATAACACATTTCGAGACTTAATATCTTTTCTGATATTTTAAGTCGAATTATTCTGATTTTCCAAACTTTTTCAGGCTTTCTCCGGGCTTAGTCTTTTTTGACCAGTTCAATCTAATATTTACAATTGTTTTCTAACACAAGACAATGGAATTGCGGGAATTGTTAATGAAGTATCCACTCCAAATTCTACTTCGGTTTTTGACACAAGCATTAAAATGATGTAAAATTTTATTACATCAGCATAAGGTTACAAAATATGAAACACATTATGTATCGGGCTTGATATGTATATTCAGTGTCGGACATGGCTAAGACGCACCTCGTTGGTACTTTGTTGGGAAGGGTAAGAGTATGCAATCGGTTTGTTTATTTTTTTGTTATTGTGATAGTATCGTCACCAGTTTGAAGGGGTAGCTAGCTATTCATAGTGAGGAACGGATGAGGTTGGTTAGAGCTTGCATCAGATTATATTTGTTTTCGACTAAGAATATTGTAGGGTTTCCGTTTCTCGAAACCCTAGTTGATCTAATGTTCCCCGGATTGCAAATGTTTTGGCAGTTCTGTAGTGTTACATGTTTGGAATTTTGATCAGTTTTGGATGACTTTACTGAAATAAAGAGGTTATTTTACTTCGGTCTAAAAGGACCAAAGTATTCAAATCATGTTAAAAATGATTGTAAATTTTATCGGTTTAAAACCATTTTTCTCGCTTATCCGATTTGTTTTTTATTTCGATCCGGTATACCTGCCACAACAGTTGACTCAAAACGATACATGCAGTTTTCGAACCATATTGGTTTAGGCATTTAGCTTGAGGTTCAGTTCCGGTTTTGTTTGGAGATAGTTGTGGGGGAAACTGGAAATTAGTTTCCATTCTACCATGTTGATTTGGGGATTGAATGAGCATTGAGATTGGGGTTAAGTTCGGTTGAGTTGGAGTTCATTCAGCCGTTTAGTCGGGGATTTATTTGGGGATTTTGTTGAGATTTTAGATGGAAGCTACCTTGACTTGTTCTGAGTTGGGTTCATGTGAATGTGATTGTTCAGAACGATGGAGTTTAATTCGGGATTTATTTGAGGGGTTGAGTCAGGGATTGAGATTGAGTTAAGTGGTTTAGTTAGAGATTCAATTGGAAGTTGAAATAATTTTAAGGACCGAAGTTTCAGCCCCTTATATTTTTATGTATTGAATTGCGCAAACTTAAGCAAGAGCCACCCTTCAAAAAAGAAATAAAGTCATTTCGGGGCCAGGTATGGAATTTTGCCAAACGAGTCGTTCAGTTGGACCGGTACGGCATTCACTTCATTGCCATGGATTTGGTCACTTTGAATGAGGCATCATAATCCAAAACTTCATAAGCTAATAAACAAAATTGAAAACCAAAATCCATTATAATCACATATCAAGTAGCGCAAACAAATTTATTCGGCTGTACACAAATCGTGATAACATGCATAAATTCAATTATGATTGTTATCTATGTACAAAACAATAACAACATAAAACTGTCAATTCCAAATAAAATCATCAAATGATAATTTACATACAAAACGGGGTGCGTACACAGCAGCTTGTTTTATGTTTGTTGTATGTAATCTGTAATAAGCTGTCAAATTTAACATCGATTGAACAAAAAAAAAATTCAAAATCATTACATTTGTTACATATGCGTCTGTATGAGTGTAGAAAAAACCATATTCTGTGATTGGCTGCGACAATGAAAATTTTAACGAGAAACTCAATATAAATCCTGCTTTTAATTAGGGTAACTGTAAAACTTTGAAACAAAACTTTTCCGAAACTTTGTTGTGCTTTTCTATTTGTTTGGGACTTATTTTGTGTAGGTCCGGTATACGGACATAAATATTTTGCACTTTGAAACAAAAGTAAAATTTTTTTTGTTCGTTTGTTCAACAATTTGGGTTCTGTTTTATTATTCGTCGCTTACAGTTTTAATAGGTTTGGATAAAATGAGATTTTCGCGCGTAAAATATTGGTATATGTCCAATTTAATGAGTTTTCCGAGAAGTCGTAAAAATTCTATTGTTATGTTTGTACAGTTGTTATATTTTTGTCATATCAGATTGAGATGTGATGTTGCGCGAATTTTGACTTCTTATACAGCAGGCAAACACATTATGGTTAAACGAGTAAATTTATCGCTACATAAAGATACATAATTGCTTGATTTAAGTCGCTATACTACGTCCTTACAAAAAAAAGGAACGGGACTGTATTGATTTATATCTTGCCTTGTAGGCTTGGTTGGTGAGGACTGTGGATTTTAAGACAACCCCAGTCTTTGAGATATACGCCAATCAGCCAATCTCTCGGATTCCTGCTATTTCATATAATGGAGAACAACATCCTTGTTTCAGTCGAAGTTCATCCGTCGATTTGTTAATTTTCAAAAAATGTTTGCAAGTTCTTAAAACTTAGTTTTGTCTAAAATCTCAAATTTGTCAAAAAAACTTCACTGTGTACACTCGCATAAATTGCTGTCCAAATAAAGGATCCAAAAACTTCACACCGATAAGACGAACTTTAATAATGTGACGTTTGTCTCGATTACGTAATGCTAATTTCTTAAGAAGCTTGGTGTGATCGTGCTCCCGGTTCTCGCTGTGCGACTTGGTCAGCTGGCAGCAAAGATTTGATATGCCATAATTAGCTTTTGATTGTTTATATTGGATGTCGAGTTCAAGAATGAAACGACTGATGATCAACTTTTGTCATGTTCTTTTCAATACACTCCTCTAAAAATTGTTCGATTTTTTTGCGGTTGGGTTTTTCTTTGCGTAATACATAAATCGTGTACTTGAAATGTTGAACGTTTTGTATAATCCTTCTGTCATACTTAAGTATGAAAACCTACTTCTATTATTTGATCGGCCACAAAAAAGCCGTAGTAAGTGTGAACGGTGATCTGATAGAATCTCGAAACATTCGAATTTAGAAAGAGTTGTGGAATAACGCTGAGGGGCTAAATTCTGATGACATTCGAAATATAACAGTTGACATTATTGAACGAAACGCTCTATAGATCAATCAGTCCAACGAACTGAATGGCACAATAAATTCTCTGAATTTCGCGATAGCTGCCCTGCCCTAATTTCTGTCGATTATTGTGCTACTAAATCTTATTGACGCGCTTGATGAGAGCTTCCAACGCTTTTTAACAAAACGGCGGTGGTGGAAATGTTTTACGTCTACAAATATAGCTATAAGTTCCTGAACAGACGCAACTCAACTCCAAATTCCATTCAACCCTCAACTTACCGCAAATAAATTACCAACTAAACTTCTCGTTCAATTCTAACTCACCCCAACTCAACGTTCGAGTAAATTCACTACTCAACCCCAAACTCACCCTTAACTCAATCACTGAATCAACACATTCCCACATTACAAAAGTGCATGCGCACATGAACTCAACTCAATTCTAGCTCAACGTCCAAACCCGGGCCGGAAAAAGTTCAACTCAATCCTCAAATCAACATATCATACATATTTTGAAAACTACATGCATAAGTGAACTCAACCCAAAAAAACTCAAGCTAATTGCCAACTCAACCCACAACTTAACCCTAAAATAAATTCCCAAATGAACGTCTGACTTAACCTAAACTCAACTTCAACTCAACAACATCTGATCCCTAATCCAATTCCAACATAACCCCAACGCGACTCCAACTCATCAATTCAAACCAACTGAAGCTAACTCTAGATCTGCCTTCAATTCAGCCGTCAAATAAATCCCCAATAGGACTGCTAACTCAACCAGAATGCAACTAACTCAAACTGAACCCCAATTTAACCCCTAAAATTAAACTCAACTCAACCCTCAACTCAACGTCCCATTCACTCATTAAACCAACCAGGACATCTAAACAAAATTTAAACAAGTATTGAAAACCACGTGGTAATGACTAATGCCACGTGCTAATAACCACGTGGTTTGGTTTAATTCGTATGGCAGATACCATATTCTCTTGACTTCCAGGTTCTAGAAGCTTATAAATTCTCCGTCTTGACCATAGAAACAGATCGTTGAAAGAAAATTCAAGCCGTTCTTGAGATACCGTGGGTACAAACATCCAGACAGATGGACAGACATTTTTTTTATTTTTCGGGTTCAGAGACCTTTAAAAGGTGAATTAGTTGATCATTTTTGGCAGGATTTGCAAAGCTTTTTACTAAGTGAATGTAAGTAAAAAATGATTCTACACTTTGCTAAATAACACAATAAGGCAGATCAATTTTCAAAGAGTGTGCCGTTTCTTATCTTTGTCCCTCTTTCAGAGCTCAATCCTTGGAAAGCCTAATGTGTCCTCTTTCTATCCCGTGTGATGTCTATGAAAGCCTATTTCTGAGATTCATGTTATTTAGTATAGGGTAGGATCTTGTTCCTCTTATATTAATTTTTTCTTGAATTACAATATTAAATAAAATGTACAAAATGTGTTAAAATATGAGTTAAAAACTTCACCCCGGTTCACAACCGACACCTTTTCGTAATCGAAGAAATGAGAAGTTTAGACAAACGCGGTATAATGCGATTAAAGCGCAAATATATATTGTGTATCTCGCTTAACTCACCACTAAAATATTGGCCAGAAAACAAACAAGAAATTCAATGCGGTCGTCATTTCATTGGAAGGTTATAAATTGCCATTGGAAGGTATATAAATCGCCTGTAGTCGCGGACATTTGTTGCTATAAACAAATATCAGGTATACTATTGCTGACACCATCTGACACCATCCTTCCCATCTGGACTAGAACTCGTGTTAATAAAGTATAATCTATTCTGCTTTCTTGTGGGTAGATCATGAATACACCGTTACCTTTTCCTGTTTAACTGGCTTTATTGGAACTTCGGAGGATGCATGCTATCTTTATTGGTGGAAGATTTTATCGTACCATTTGCTCCTCTTATTTTACTAACAAAGAATTTGCATAAATTTGGCGAATTTATCTTACATAAGATTTTCGGTTGACCTTATTTAATGAATTTACAATAGATAAATAGTTTAGCTAATCCGTTGGGCGTAATCAAGTCGATTAAGGAATGGAAATTGTACTTTGTATTTAATCAACTTAGCTGTTTCCGGTTAACGTATATTCAGCACTTTCATGTACTGCTGTAAAAAATCGTGGTACTTTCAAGTGTATGTTCCCTGCATTTAAAGCTTGGGATATGCTGCTCGAGCTTACGTATTTTTAGTAATTATTTTGAGATTTTTAATTTTTTATCGCGTCATGCAATGCGTCAAATTTATTTTGAAATTTCTTTCTTAGCTTGGCAGCATAAAAAGTTGTTGTCCTCTTCTTACCATTTAGCGCAAAATAAAAACCTAAATCGTACAATTCGAGGGTGCTGTTCATTTCGATTTATGGGACTATTCGTTGTTTATTCGTTCCAATCTGCATGTTTTTGTAAAATTAGACTTTCAAATGGTGACCTAATCCAAGTAAACATGACGATCCTGAGGGCATTATACTGACTGTGGTTTGAATTTTAGTGTATAGTGGTGGTGGAAGAAACTACAGATGTGAAAATTGGTAGTCGGATTCTTTTTTAAAACTAAGAAGGAAGGTAAAAGGGGGTTTAATTAGGAATACCTGAACTAATCTCTTACAGGAAAGATAACATATTACATTGGGTTTTTGCTTTAAATGACAACAGTCGTATATACGGTCCATTTATAAGGCTGAAAAAATTAATTCCATGATTTTTCTAAATTCGACTTTCTCTGAAATTCAACACTTCCCGAAAAGGTATGAAGATGAACTTTGTCATACACATAATGAATTTTATTCACATATAGCACCAATTCTAAAAACACCAAGCTCATCCCTATTGGATAACTAAGGTGTTTACTGAGCTGTTGACATTTTATCAATTGTCTAACCGATTAGCCTTTGGAAGGGAGAAATATAAAAATAATTTAGCTGTGGTATAAACGCAGCATATAACTACAAGATTTCCAGAATTTTTGTAATTTCTCATGTACAGATTTAGAAGAATTTTCTTTAATTATGAATAATTCTTAAATTTCGAGGTGTTTGTCGGTGTATTAAATCAATAAGATTCTCTTGGCTTTTTATAGACAACATATATTAACAATAATGGCATTCAGAACATTTTTCGATTGGTTTATAATAAATCTATCAAAAAAGTAGAAATATCAATCCCCCCTGTACTTTATCCGAAGAGTTATACAAAGTGTATAACCCTGAACAAAAAAAATGAGAACTTTTCTTGAGTTCATTGTGTTGATAGTTTGGTTTCGTACTGAAAAAGTTGGTCTACTCATTAGGTGGCTGCGGCCAAACTAGAAAACTACAATTCCTACTTAACACAGATAGTATTAAGTACGAACGTACTGATTTAGCGAATTATATTCACTAAATCAAAAAACTCAAGGAAAACTCTCATTTATGTGTGTTTTATACCCACATAAATAATTAAGGGAAAGAGAAGTTTGTCTGTGTATTGTTGTTAATATATTTTGTCTATAACAAGCCGAAAGAATCTTATTGATCAAATTCCTCGAATGTTTTTTTTTCTCTTGGGGATATAACGAAACTAATCCCAACTAAATTTTTGTTCCCACGTTTCTTGTTATCAAAATTGTTTTAGAAAAATTGCTCGTCAGCAATTTTGTACTTGTACAGTATTTTCCTCGACCTCTCGTTAGCAAAACGAAGCCGTATGATTTTTTATCTTAAAATCTCAATTGATTAAAGATCAAATAGCTACAAAATTTGAGATAAAAAATTTTTCTAAACCAATTTTGATAACAAGAACCAACTCGTAATGAAACCACGGTGATATTTTTAGAATAAACAAAGAAAGTTGGGGGCAGCTATGAAAGAATATCCTGTAAAGTCTCAAAGAAATCCAATTTTAGAAAGCCCAAGTTACCTATACATATTTCGCACCTTTCTGGCTGTGCAATTTTGTGCTTGTAATTAGAAAATTTATGCATAGCATACTTTAGGAAACAGGATAGGATTCTCACATGATTATCACACCAAAAATCCCAAACATTTCAATTACGCAATAAACCATACTTTTCGGTTTATAACGATTGTACATTACTAGAACTAAGTTAAAGAAAGTTTAAATTGCCCAGAATCGGCAATAGAACCACTAACAATTCTTAAAAGTCACAGTTTTTCGAGGAGGTTATATGGGCGATTTCAATAAATCCCCCCCCCCCCCTTTACTAAAATGCAAATTAAAACAAAGAGTAGCTAGTGTATATAGTGCCCAACTTAATGTTTGTGCATATTACACTTTAATTACAATCGCACAATCGGCCATAAAACTTCCACAATTGATCAAAATCGCAATTTTTCGACGAGGTTATATGGGCGATTACCACAACTCGCCTTCCCCCTCCTTTACTAAGGTGCAAATTAAAACAAAGTGTAGCTAATATAGTGGCCAACATTTATATTTTTGCATAATACACTTTAACCAGAATCGGCCATAGAACTTCCACAATTTATCACAATTACAGTTTTTCGAGGAGGTTATATGGGCGATTACCACAAATCCCCCCCCCCGCCCTTTACTAAGGTGCAAATTAAAACAAAGTGTAGCTAATGTAGTGGCCAACATTTATATTTTTGCATAATACACTTTAACCAGAATCGGCCATAGAACTTCCACAATTTATCACAGTTATAGTTTTTCGAGGAGGTTATATGGGCGATTACCACAAATCCCCCCCTTTACTATGGTGCAAATTAAAACAAAGTGTAGCTAATATAGTGGCCAACTTCATGTTTGTGCATATTACACTTTAACCAGAATCGGCCACAGATCTTCCACAACTGATCAAAATCGCAGTTTTTCGAAGAGGTTACATGGGCGATTTCCAAGAATCCCAACTTTTACTAAGTAGCAAATTTAAACAAAGTGTTGATATAGTGGACAATGTTCATATTTGTGCCTATTACACTTTAGCTTTCGCATCTTAGTAAATGGTCGGATTTTTTGAAGTCGCCCATATAACCTCTTCTAAAAACCAAAATTTTGATAAATTGTGAAGGTTGTATGACCGATTTTGACTAAGGTGTAATATGTACAGGCGCACATCTTGGCCAGTATAATGTTTTAATTACACTTTCTTTGAATGTGAATGTCAATAGAAAGTGGGATTTCTGGAAATCAACTATATATCCTTTTCGGATAACAATGATTTTCATGAATTGTTGAGGTACTATGGTCGATTCTGGCCAATTTAAACTATTGTTAAGGTTAGTTTAGTAATGCTCAATTACTCTCAACACAATTGGATTTTTGGCGTGATTTGCATGTTTTCTTGTACATTACTGCTGGATCCATTCTTATCATTTTCGTCATTATTATGGAAGTTTGAACTGTTTTTTTTTTCTAGACTCCAAACTGGAATAAGAAGAGTAAAATTTTTCCGCTATATACATTTCGGAGATCTGATTCAGTTTTGCTAATGCTAAAGACAGTGGAATTTTATAGGATTCCGAAATTGTCTTGCCATAGTCAACACAGTAGCCTACACGATAAACAGTAAATTTATTTACACAGAGCTTGAAATTCTTATCAGGTGATAGCTATTTTGAAGTAATCCACCATCATCAGCCTCAATTGCAGCATTAGGTAGCCAAAAAATAATACAGGTTCTAATATTTACTTGTTATTTAACGAGCCCAACAGTGAAATGATTGACATAAACCCTATAATTAGTTTGAACTTTAATTTACAAAATTTTCTAATGGAATGGTCATTGGAACCAATTTTACCGAAACTATTAGGTAAAATACAAATTTTATTTTCTCCAACGAATTTCGCAGCTGAATGGTTTTTGAATGTGCACTTATTGTGCTCTTTACTGTGGAGCAGAACTATGCGAAATTTTCAATGCGTATCTTGGAAATCGAGCAAAATTTCATGCTCGACTCAACGAGTGGAGGAAAACCAACTATTGACTAAATTTACTCCAAATAGCATATTATAGAATTTTCAACTAAGACTAGGTTAATTCCTTGGTTCTTCACTATCCAGCGATAAAAAAAATTAAATCGTCTCTAAATCAACTGAGAAGAAGCAAAACGTTAAAAATTTTGCAACACCTTATATGTTCTGATTGTACCTGATAATTTCCTAAATAATTTCGCTTATTAATAATTGATGGAATAATTGTGGAGTGAAATATTGTTATACAATTTCACTACTATCTGCTGGCTTTTGATTAATAGGTAATTGCAAAATTCGTTTTAGGAAGAAATCGGACAATTCGCCATGCTCATTCAATTGACAATGTAACAGCCGAATCGACTACTGTTTGAACCCTAATAAATTCTGACTACTGTTTGAACCCTAATAAATTCTATTTACGAAACGCGATGAACTCTATATACATACGAGTAAATAACGTTTAACGTGATTTTCAAAAATGTTAGAACTGATTGAAAATGCATGACTTTAAGCTTATTGTACTGCAACAATAATTATTTTTTATGTAAGATCCCCTTACTTTTGTCCGACTTTCTTCTTATGTAACCTATTTTTGCTTTTTTGTTTTATAACAAATAATTGATTTTGGAAAATATCCAATTACTGTAACCCCTAGGCTATTAGATATAATAAGAAGCAATAATTACACGTTTTTGAGAGGGGGGGGGGGGGGGGGGGTGCAAGGATGCTGCATAAAATTAATTATAATCTAAAATATAAAATATTTGTTGGGTGCCAAATTTCAAAAGTTTCAATTTGTTGTTTGGGAGCTTTCTCCTACCTGACCGATTAAACAAGGTTTGCTAATAAAATGTTCACCTTTTTATATTCCGACAAAATATTTACGAAAACTAATTTTGAACATATCAAAACATTTTTAAATTATTCCGTCTGCAAAATGAGCTCAAATATTATGATTACAAAAATTGTAACATTTTGATTACCGTTTGTACATAGTACATAGTACATATGTCCCATTGTGTTCGGTCCTAACAACAAAAAAAAACTAACATGTATTGACAGTTTATAAATTGTATGCATATAAACTTCAACATGTTAAATTTTATAATAATCGAGCTTTTAAAAGTGTATTTCCCTTATTCGTTTCGTTTGTCTGTTTGTTTTGAAAATTTTTATTTTTGTCAATTTTTATAATCCATATACATACACACACACAGAAATTTCCTTATCAAAAGCACACTGTGTGTCGAGTGGTTAACCTGATTTCTTTTGGTGTAGTGGTACAGTGTTCCAATTCCTGTATATATTGTACGGTCGTTCACTATAAATATAAACAATATAATGAAGAATTTTCCTGACATGCGCTTTTCCCCCTCTAACAAAAAAAACAAAAATTAAAACGAATACCAAAACGAGCAAATTTTCGGTTTTGTGTGGCATAAACAAAACCAAAAAAAAAGTCCTAAAAATCCAAAGTATCAAAAATTGGTTCAGTAGTCTTGCAACATTCATAAATAGTGATTGTGTTTTTAAAGCTCGTGTGTATTTCGGTCTTATCGGTGAAATAAATTACGTGATTTATCTTTTGTTTTTGTTTTTGTATTTTTTTTTTGGTTGTTTTTGTTTGTGAATTAAAAATGAGCTTTCATCATCGTCACAGTACAAAACATCATTATCCGCCAAAAAGTCCATCAAAAGCTGCAGCATCGGCTGCTGCTAGTAGTAGTAGTGGCACTAGTAATAGTAATAATTATCAAAGTAGTTATTCAGGTGGTAGTGGTGGTCATTATCGTGATCAAACATATCATCGAGATATGCGAGATCATCCGCGTGATTCATCAACATCATCCAGCAGCAGTCATCATCATCATCATCAGCAGCAGCAGCATAATTATAATACACCTAATCAGAGTCCACGTCATTTTAATTACAGTACCGAACATTTAACGGCAATCCCAGCCCAACCATCACAAACGGTGAGCGCAAGTGGTTCAGTTAAAACATCGGCCGCCTGTAGTCTAGCATCGAGTCGCGAAAGTAGCACATCAAATCCAGCACCATCACCATATAAGTGAGTTTATGTTTAAAAAAAAAAAAATAAAAAAAAAATTTGGCGGCTTAATTTGAGTGAAACTAATTTTTTTGTTTTGTTTGTGTTTTTGTGTCCCCCACAGAGTATTAATGCTAGGAGGAGCGGCTGTTGGTAAAAGCTCTCTTGTATCACAATTTATGACATCGGAATATTTACATGCATACGATACAAGCATAGGTAAGTTTTTTGTTTTTATTATGTTTTATAAATTTTGTTACAAAAGCTTAAAGCTCCCTACCAGAATAAATTTTATTAAATTTCGGTTTTACTCTATAATCATCATCATAATCATAACAAAAAAAAATCAATTTTGTAGTGCTCTAGCGAGTATATAGATTTGCAATTTTCATTAACAATTAGTTTATTCAACCGAAAACTCGAAAATTAGTCTAGTGAAGTGAAGTTTTGAATAAACACAAAGTTGTTTGTAAATTATTATTTTTTTTTTGTTTTCGACTTTATTTATTTGTCTAACCAAAGATAAAACAAAAAATTGATTTATAATAGATAAATAGAACACAAATGTTCTCGTCTGATAAAGAAAAACGTTGTTCCCGATAAAATTCGACGACCGCTCGAGAAGCAGAACACCTGTTGATTTATAAAATACTAAAGAGATTACAATCCAGGTAGCACAATGTATACCTGAAATTTACTTTTTTTATTTTAATTTACTTAAAACTCTTTACAAAAATGAGAAAATTTAATCGAATTTCCATACTCAACACAAAAAAAAGGCAAAAAAATTAATTGATTGGATTATGTTGTGCTTTATACAACAAAAACAATCAATACCTAGAGATCTTTATACACACCTGTACCAAAAGTTAACAAACAAAAAGAAAAAAAAAAAACTGTTAAGTGGATAATTGAATGGTCTTCCGGAATTTTTCGGAGGCACTTTTCTTTACCTTTTCTATTGTAACATTTATTTATTTGTTTTTTATGAATGTAAATCCATTTTCCAAAAAAAAACATAAAAATCATCATGGGTCTATTTACTCGTAATACGATTGTTTAATAAAATAAAATCTTACATAAATATTGTAGCAACAACGATTTGGGATATAAACATTTCTTATTAACTTAATTCCATTTCGCACAGTAAATAAATACGAAGGATTATCACATTCTATAGCTGTAACAACAACAAAAAAAAATCATTTTGCGGATTTATATTGGATAAAAGTAGAATAAATAAATTCTAAGATTTCTTGCTCTTTTTAATAAGTGCTAAGTGGTGTGTGATTGTACATAAAAAAATAGCTAAATGTGAAAATTTATGTTTTAATGTGCCGATATTTTATGACAAAACCTTTCTTTTTTACTGTTGACTGAATCCACTTTAAAGTGTTTAAGCTTTTAAAATAATCAACACTAATAATTATCTAGATAAAGGACATTGCCTTTATGTACACATACATAAGTCATAAAGCATAATTTTTTTTTGTTTAATTAGCGTTTTAATAAAAATTTTCTACGAATCAGGAAATTAAATTTAAATACAAAAAATTTAATTAGATTTTAATGTGATTGTGTGGTTACGTTAAATTTGTTTGGCTGTCTGAGAAATAGCCTAATGTCTATATCAGCACGCAAACAAAACGAAATAAATTAGATTCTTTGTTAGATAGGAAAAAAGTTTTTTTTTTTTTTTGTAATTAGAAAGCTAATAAACCCTTTCTGAAAATCAAATTAAACAATTTACGTTAAAAAAAATTTTTTCAGGCAGATTAAAACAATTAAAAAAATTTTGTTCAAACCAAGTGTAAACTTTTCAATGCACTATGTCAATTTCTGATCAAAATTGCGTTGCTGTTGATTAAGTTTGATTTTTGTTTATTTCAAATTTAAAATTGATAATGAAAAACGTTTATAAGGATATGATTTTCAAATTTGAGTATGAAATTTTTTCAAAATCGTTAATTCAATTTCACTAAAATTTAAAATTTCAATTCGAAAAATTATTTTTGCTTTAAGATCTTTGAAATTTTTGTTACTTACGATCAACCTAGTGGTTAACCGAAAACTGAAAATTTATCCCATTCTTTGACGTTTTGTTGATTTTTTCCCCCTTTGACGACATCTATATTTAAGCACGGAACCTTACACGTCCGAAAAACGAACTCACTTCTTCGAAAAAAATATGTCGCCCCCATTCTCTTACAGATGTCGTTACTATTACATCGTAATTGTTACGTTTTTGCCTTGTTAACCAAGGTTCGTATCACTGGATTGTGAATAATACAAACTCAATTCAATTTATCACCAACGAATTTATTTATTTCACAAAATTTATTACAACACAGTTTATCAATAAAAATTCACAAAATCACTTTATATAAATTATTCTTAAATTTTACTGATAACTTTTACTTTATTTATCGCACTACAACACTTTTTAAATCACTTTTTAATTACTTTTAATCTTCACACTATCGCTTACCAAATACTACTAATCCAATTCGACTTCGTTCGCCTTTTTATATACACAAACCAAACTTCTAGAAAGCTCATGACTTTTCCAGTTAGAATAGCGCAGAAACATTTAGAACAATTTTTATCATGGAAAATTCCATTTAGTACAGTAAAACATTGAGCTATTAATTTAACTTATTCTATTACACACTAGGTGTCACCGTCACAGTAACATCGTAACAGCTGAGCTAAATTTTTTATAAAATATAAGCCGTTAATTAGTGGGTTAATTTTGATATGCTGTGATTGAAATTAGTAATATTGAGGCCGCTTTCGATGGTTTATAATTGATTCTCTTTTATGTTCGTAAGTCCTTTCCATGGTAAATACTGAAGGATTTTCCCGTCAAATCCTCCAGTTGATATGCTACATTACCAATCCGATCAACAATTTTTGCCGGAACAAATTTAGGAGCTAGTTTTGCCGAAAAATTTCTTACCGCAATACTTTGAACATAAGTTTTAACGACCGATGGGCCATCTTTAAATAGTTAAACACTTGCTCTCTTACTGAATCCAACATAACTTATCAGTGGGGTGTGGCTCATCATTCTGGTCGCAACGTAAAAGTCACCTGCGAGTTATGGGCATCCAAATTCACGTGGCTTTCACCAATATAGGCGAGAATTGCTGCCAAAATAGTTCTATTTGGGGCACATGATAGAGGGTTTTCAAATGTGAGACGCCATATTGAGACAGTAAATGTTGAAATGTGTGCGAAATAAATTGTTTCCCATTATCTGTCAATACAGATTCTGGGACTAAAAATATAAAAAAAACTTCTTTCTCTACGAACTCAACAAGGGCCGAAGTCGACGCTTCTTTAAGGGCCTTTACGAGGATAAACTTAGAATATGCATCAAGCATAACTAGCACAAAACAATTATGGTTGCGCGATCGAGGGAAAGAACCGAGAAACTCTAAATAAATATGTTGAAACGGTCGTTGTATCTCAAACATTGTAGCTTTCATCATTTCGCACACCTGGCAGTTTATTATAAAGTTCTTAAGAGTTTTGGTTATTCCCATGTGACTCGACGAAGGGGGACAGGACAATGTGCGCGTTTACAAATCGCCCTTAGAAAGTATTCTTATCCAGAGACACATACTTTTGTAATTTTATCATCATCTTACCTTGCGACTCTTTAATAAGCGATGCTTGGAGTAAGTTTTTATTTGGTGGATTATTTTTAGCTTCATTCTTATTTATTGGATATGATGGCGAGTGGGTAATAATTCGAGGCGGTGAATCTAAAAATCTTACGGCACTATTACACGACTTTTTTTCTCGGTTTGTTTCCACCATATGTTCGGATTACCAGCTTCCCTTCACCTTTTCGGTACTGGGCCATTATAGATCGGACTGTGCTTCCATTAATTCCTACAGTATGTGCTGCTTCTGCAATGGACGCCTCGCCCTCATTATTTACTTTTAGAAAAAATTTCTTCTGGGAGATCGATGTTCTTAATGACCGGCTGCATCCGGATACCGTCTGGATGGTTCTTTCTATTGATTTATGGTTGATTCGCTTAAGATTATGTTATCTTCATTAAATTTCCGACGAATTTCTTTTAGCGTAATTATGCTGTTCCATTCAGCGAACCTTTCAATTTTATCTAATACCTCAGGTGTAATTTTTTTCGGTTTGTTCCCACCGCAAGTGAAGATTACAAGAGCACCTTTGTCTTTTCGGTACTGGGCCATTATTTATTTCACAATTTTCTCCATTTTTCAAGCCGACCACACATGACAAAAACACCTTACCAAATAAACATTGGATGAAACTTTGGCTTAATAATAAACAATTCAAACAAAACGCTAATTGAAGCTTAAATCAAACGGTCATACTTACCTAAATCAAGATAGTCAGTGAAATAAATAATTATGTACTATAGTTTTACTGGTTAGTACGTAAATACGAGATTTTTCAAATAAGAAATTTAAATTCAAATCAAGTGTTTCAACACATGAATACAATATCTTAAAATAAATTAAAGCAACGACCACTTGTTACTTACCTTTCATTTTCGATTGAACTTCAGACAAATCAAAATTTTCCCCACCCCATTGACTCTTTATAAAAATTCTGCATTTCTGTATTCCATCCGATTTCAGCAACACATTCATCGATTTGCTATTTTTATCCAAACTACGCTCATTCACAACCACAACTACATCATCTTGTTTGGTGTCTTCATCAATCGCAACAAAATTCTCATCATCTACTATTTGGATTCCGCATTAATTACTTTTTTCGTTGTTTTATTTCGCTGATCATAGATTTGCAATCAAATCTTTGGCAGTAATTTCTGGTGGTGTATCATCGTCCGATTGATTGATCGAATTGAATTTCTGCCGTTCTTGTTTAGTTTTAAATCTAGGCGGTGCCAATTTGCCGTTCTTTGCATAAAGCCTCAACAGCCGACCCGCGCACTGTTAGTTTTATCTCGATTTATAATCGACATATTTTCATCCTCTTACTCGTTCTCTGCGTCATTAGATGAAGCACGTTCAGAGCTTTTATTACTTCCGGATGATTTACGTTTACGTAACTTTTTTATGCGACTTTCGTTATTCGGTGATGGAATAGAATTGTTTTGATTTTTCGAAATTGGTTTCAACTAGTGTCAGATTTATGATCTTTTGTTACTTTTTTGGGGGTAACAAAATCATCATCCTTGATTTGCAAGAAATTTCTGCTTGAGATTCATCATTCATTATTAATCATTAACTTGAAATGAGGTCAACATGAAGCACATCATCATTATAGGAGTGTCTGGTACAGTGTTTAAGACACCTTTACGGTGAACAATGTGAAATTTAAAGTCATGTAGCTTTAGACTCCATCTGGCTAAACGGCCCGACAAATCAGACTGATTCATTAGCCAGCGGAGACTGGCGTGGTCCGTGACGGGCAAAATTTCTTGAAGCATAGTACAGCGGCATAGCACTCCAGTTCTGTTACACTGTACTTGCGTTGAGAGGGATTGAGTTTGTGGGAGTAGTAAACGATGGGATATTCTTCATCGCCGTGTTTTTTGATACAAAACGCCTGAATTGATACGCAAAGTATAATCGAATTAAACATTTTTCAAAACCGGGGCTGAAGCGCCTGTACCATTCGCTCATGCCTAGAAAACACCGTATTTATCGAAGCGTAATAGGTACAGGAAAGTTGGTAATTGCGTCGACCTTCTCAGGATCGACTCGTATACTGCCCTCTCAAACAATATAACCCAAATATTTAATTTGTGTCAAAACGAATCGACTTTTTCCTATGTTTATGGTCAGATTGGCCAACCGCAACCGCTGTGCTATGAGTCTGAGAGGAGCTAGGTGCTCATCAAAGTCGCCAGACGCAATCAATAATCGTCAAGATAAACGAAAATTTTATCGTGGTATTGATTGGAGGAACCACCCGGTTCATCAGTCGACACATAGTTTCGGCGCGTTACATAACCCGAAAGGCATTACCGTAAACTGATAAAGGGGCCTATCCGATACCGTCAACGCTGTTTTACATTTTGCATCACAGTCAAGCGGAATGTGCCAAAGGCATCCTTCAAATCTAGACTAGAGATGAAGTTGGTATTTTCCAGTCGATCAACGGTAAAGGGTAGGCATCCTTCACAGTCACCCCATTAACTCTTTGGGCGCCACTGTTACGATCAACCTTGCGGTAAACCGTAAACAGAAAATTCCTATTCTTTGAAGTTTTGTGGATTTTTTTCTCCCTTTGACGACATCCATATTTAAGCACGGAACCTTACACGTCCGAAAAACCAACTCACTTCCTCGAAAACAAATAGCAAAAATATATTTCGCCCCCATTCTCTTACAGATGTCGTTACTCTTACATCGTAATGTAACGGTGACACCTAGTGTATAATAGAATAAGTTAAATTAATAGCTCAATGTTAAACTGTACTAAAATGGAATTTTCCATGATAAAATTGTTCTACACTATTCTAACTAGAAAAATCATGAGCTTTCTAGAAGTTTGATTTGTGTATATAAAAAGGCGAACGAAGTCGAATTCGATTAGTATTATTTGGTAAGCGATATTGTAAAGATTAAAAGGAATTAAAAAATGTTTTAGTGTAAAATAAAAAGTAAAAAGTGATGAGTAAAATTTAAGAATAATTTATATAAAGTGATTTTGTGAATTTTTATTGATAAACTGTGTTGTAATAAATAAATTCGTTGGTGATAAATTAAATTGATTTTGTATTATTCACAATCCAGCGATACGAACCTTGATTGACAAGGCAAAAACGTAACAGTAATGTTACGTTTTTGCTTTGTCAATTAAGGTTCGTATCACTGGATTGTGAATAAAACCAACGAATTTATTTAATCACTTTAAATAATTTTCATACAATTTTACTGTTCACTTATAATTATTATTTTGCACTACAACACTTTTTAAATCACTTTTTAATCTTTACACTGTCGCTTTCCAAATACTACTAATCCAATTCGACTTCGTTCGCCTTTTTATATACACAAACCAAACTTCTAGAAAGCTCATGATTTTTCTAGTTAGAATAGTGTAGAACAATTTTATCATGGAAAATTCCATTTTAGTACAGTTAAACATTGAGCTATTAATTTAACTTCTTCTATTACGCACCAGGTGTCACCGTCACAGTTACATTTTCTAAAAGCTTCATTCGAATGAAGTTTGTGCTATCATGTTAAAAGAAATCATTCAGGCGAATTAAAATCCAATCTCCCAATCCAATCTCAAATTTTTTGCCCATAAAGTGCAACAAGTTGCATTCGATAAATCTAAATTTCCATTTAATTGGTTTAATTTCACATTGTTGATATGCTTGATGTCGTTCGAACGTTTCATAAATTTAAAAAGACATTTTTATCGCTAAGCTCAATGAAATATTTTTTTTTTTCGATTTCATTGCATTTGCATACATTTTTAATTGTCATGCAAGATAGAGGTTTTAATGGACAAAATTTTTGGATTGCACTAACAAAATGAACCATGAAATGAAACTTACATTTTAAATGGTCAACAAAGTGTTGTTAAAACAAGGTAAAAGGATAGTGCCAATTAAATCTAATAGTATACAAAGAAAAGCCCAAACAGAATCATTGACATGAATTTCAATGATTAATGGCAAATAAAATACAAAAGTTTGCATTTTGAGCAAATTGAGAAATTTTTCTGTTATAATCTTCTAAATTTCTAATAAATCAAGGATGTTCTTTCAGATCCATTTTCATTTGGTCATTAGATCTCAAACAGCTTCTGCAATAAAACTCACTATTGAAAGACTTAAACCTAGGTTATCGCTCAAAATGACAGGAATCCTAAATTTTATGTTTAAATCACTGTTTTAGTAATTAACATCAACAGTACTTGTTGAAAGTAAATTGGAGTTATTGGAGGGCGGTGTGCAGGTATTTAAGCTTACGCTATTTACGAGAGACATGATTATTATTCGGATGAGAACGCATATTAAAATTTAATATTTAGTTTATTTAGAAAGTCTTTTAATTAAGCGGATTGAAAAGTGGTCTCGTGATCTGAGACAATAGAATGTGATATAACAAAAAGGGTAAAGTATTTTGTTACGGCTGCTATTACATCTGTGAGATTTTTGTGTTTATCAAAACCATCTGTAGATGTCTTATATCCATTACAAATAGCACAGGAGTTAATGTGAATTTTTATTTTGCTGGCCATATAGAGAAGAAATAGGATCTTTTAATCTGATTTTCTACTTCTTTTGTACTGCTATGAGCTCTTTCGTGCTCTTTTACTATAATTGAATTTTGGCGGTCTTCGTTAGTCACATCTTCAACCATTCTGGTAACGAATACAAAGTGTTCTTTTTGTGAGAAGTTCTTACTATATGCTTCCTCAATAATTCCGTATAGGAATTCCAGAGCTAGGATTGCTGATTGCTTTCCGTTATGGACGCTTTTTAAATAACGGATGATATTTTCCTTTCCGTGTCTAATTCGGATACTATGAAAATTATTTGGTTATTATAGAAATTATTGGGACGTTCTGCAAAATGAATATGGTAATTATTCGAGGTGTTGGGTGATTGCACAGTGTCTGAGTCTGAGTCGCACTATTTGATGCATTATTCTACTTGACTTCCTCTTTTTGATTTGGTTTAATTTTCTCTATTGGAAGTCTACTAGGAGCGTCGCCTACAACGTTAGCTTTACCTTCCTTATTAATTTTCCAACTCCAGACGCCATCTAAAAATTTTCGAGTTGTTTTCGGAAGTCTTAATGAAAGTAAGGTAAAACCAAGGTAAACTTGTTACCGTAAAGGTAAGGCTGATATTTTGTTTACCGCCCAGATTATAGCGAGCGCCTCCTTTTCGTTTGTCGCATATCTTATTTCAGTGTCATTTAGTGTTCTAGATGCAAATGCTATTGGTATTTCCAGTTTATCGTGCATTTGTGAAAGAACGGCATCTAAAGCGTATTCGGATGCATCCGGATAGAGCGCGCACAGGCTAATATTTGATCTGTAGCTATTTTATTTTTTAATGTTTCAAAGGATTTTACGTATTCTGGGTGCATTATTAATAATAGCTCCTTTTTTTAGAAATTTGGTCAAATTTTTTGAAATTTTGGAATAATTATGAATAAATCTTCGATAATAATTGTTTGATCTGTTTTTCGGTGTTTGGTATTGGCCACTCAAGAATTTTTTTTATTTTGTCAGGGTTCGGTTTAACCCCATCTTGTGTGATTATAGGTCCTAGGAATTCTGTTTCTCAAATGAGAAATTCACACTTATCAAGCTGTATTTTCAGGTTGAATTGTGATAAGCGCTTCAGGACTTCTTGAAAATTTTTTATGTGGTTATCTAGATTAAAGCCTACAACTATAATATCGTCCAGATATACTTAACAAATTTTTCCTATTAGTCCATGAAGGACATGGTTCATGGACCTTTGGAAGGTTGCGGGCCCGTTTTTCATCGGGTAAACTGGAAGTGCCCCTGATTGGTAGAAAATGTAGTTTTTTCTTGTGATTGGATTTCCCAAAGTTATCCAGTATTTCCTCAATTTGAGGGATAGGAAATTTGTCATTAATGGTCTTCTCATTTAATTTTCTGTAATCAATCACTACTCTGACTCTCCGTATATTTGAAGTGTCGGGCTTTTCGGAACTACCTATATAGGGGAAGAGTAAGAGCTGCTGGAATTTCGAACAATTCCACTGTTTAGCAACTCTTTTATGTGATCTTCTACGTGTTTTTTAAAGTGGTGAGGATATCCGTATGGTTTTGTGTTTACAACAAGATCCTTATCTTTTGTATTTATCTTATGCTTGATGATTGTTGTAGCAGATAGTTTTTCATTCTCCTTTAACAGGACCTTTTGATTCTCATAATAGTATTTCTAACTATGTATTACGTAACTATGGCGTTTTAAAAATTTTTAATTCAAAGGATAACTGGGATAATTATAAAAAATCCAGAAATTTGTATAAACAATCACTGAGGAAAGAGCAATCAATTTATTTCAAAAGTAAATTCATCGAAAACAAAAATAAACCAAAAGAACTTTGGAAAACGTTAAAATCGATGTATAAAACTAAAAATAAAACACAGTGGAATATTCAATTTAACAATAAAATAATAACTGAGAAGCACGAATTAGCTGAGGCTCTAAATCAGTCATTTGTATCCAGTGTGATTAATATTCACAATAGTATTCCTGAAGTAAAGGATTGGGATTTTTCGGATGTGGATAAATGCTCAGAAAAATTCTGTTTTCAAAATGTAACTCATCAGGATTTATCCAAAATTATAAGTAGCATGAATTCTAATGCAGGAATAGATGGAATAAATCGAACTGTCATGATGGATGCGATGAAAAATCAAATATTCTCAAAAAATTTCACAGAGTTAATTAATCAAAGTTTAAATCAAGCTAAAGTACCTGAATCATGGAAAATATCAACAGTAATACCAATTCCCAAAACTACTAAACCGATGACACCAGAAGAATTACGCCCAATCAATATGTTGCCACCGTATGAAGCGATAATGGAACGTGTAATTAAAAATCAATTAATCAACCACATTAACAAAAATAATATACTAGTCGACCAACAATCCGGATTTCGAGAGCTGCACTCATGCGAAACAGCATTAAATCTAATGCTAGATAACTGGAAGGCAGAAATAAATGATAATAAAGTTGTGGTTTCAGTTTTCCTGGATTTTAAACGCGCTTTTGAAACAATCGATAGAAAAATTTTGCTTAAAAAGCTCATTAAATATGGAGTACAAGGGAAAGAACTTGAATGGTTCACTAATTATCTCGAAGGAAGGCAACAATACACAAAGATAGATAACTGTGTCTCTAAATTGACACCAAACAATCTAGGAGTTCCCCAGGGATCTATATTAGGACCATTGCTTTTCATCCTATATATTAATGATATAGTCACAGTCATAAAAGATTGTAAAGTGAATATGTTTGCAGATGATACGCTAATTACAACTTCTGCACCAACCCTTATAGAAGCTGTACAAAAAATAAACCAAGATTTAGAGAATTTAAGGAAATGGTTAATGTTCCACAAACTATCACTTAATATTTCAAAAACTAAGTATATGGTAATGTCAATAAGGACTACAATAGAATGTGATGAAAATATAAAAGTAGATAACCAAATCATAGATCGTGTTAAAAAATATAAATACCTGGGTGTTGTTATTGATGAAAATTTAAATTTCAACGATCATTTGGACTATATTGCTAAAAAGATGAATAAAAAATTGGGACTTTTTAATAGAATTAAGGACAAACTGCCGCTTGAAACAAAGATTATATTCTACGAATCAATTGTTGCCCCACATATTGACTATTGTTCATCAGTATTTTTTATAATGAACCAAACACAAATATATCGTCTCCAAAAGATACAAAATAGATTTATGCGAGCTATTTTAAGGGCAGAAAGTAGAACCCATATACGAGAAATGCTTGAAGTGTTGGAGTGGAAGTCCATAAAGCAGAGGATTAACTTTAACGTTCTGAAATTGTTGTTTCGCCTTGAAAACGGAGTACTTCCAAATTACTTAGATTCAATGCTCTGAGAAGTAATAGAGAAGTTCACAACTATAATACAAGAAACACTCATTTTCGATTGCCGCTATATAGTAAATCATTTTGCCAACGATCATTAGCCTACAATGGAGTTAAGCTATATAATTCACTAAGTAATTTTTATACTTTGGGTGAATTAAGAGAATTAAAGTACGAGAATTTTCTAAATTTGTTAAATATATTCATTAAAGATAACATTAGTATTTAGATAAACTTAAGTAAAACTTACTATTATTTAATTTAATTAATTAAAACCAAAAAAAATAATAAAAATGTCATATATTGATAAATAAATAAATAAAATAAAAATAAAAAATAAAAAATAAATATTTATAAGAACCCTTTTTTCATGTTCGCTTAAATGTTCTGTTCGGATCATTTCAGCTATTATTTCTTGACTTATTAAGTTATTTCCATACATTTTTATGGGCTTGGATTGTCTTGAAATTGTTTACGTTTAGGTTAAATTTTGGAAGTCGTTTTGGTGTTTCTGGTGTGTTAGTTAAAATATTCACAGTTATTTCAAAGTTATCGGAGTTGTACAATCTGGGCTCAAAAATGATGTTTTCATATTGTGTATTCAAATTGTTATGCTTTGTTCTGTTTTGTTATTTTTATATTTAATAAATGGAAGCTATTCGCTTTTGGAAGTTTAACCTTCTAAGTCCAAAGTGTGATTCACCCAAAAATTTTCGCTATCTGAATTGGGATCTGAATTATCTTCGGAATTTATCTGTTTTTGCTCAAGATCTGGAACCGTTTCATGATTATTAAAGACTTTCTTATTAAAAGATCGTCTTGATCTTATGGAAAGGTCAACTTCCATTGGTGAAGGTTCATTTTTCTCTTGTGCCGACCAACATTGTTTTTTCATTTGTAATTTTACAGAATTAGAATAATTTACCTTTTCTGCTGAAAATTGTTTGGTTTATTTTGGCTATTGACCTTTCTCTAATTGGACATTATCATTGGACAGCACGAAGCATTGGATAAACGTAAAACGTAAATGAATTAATCGATGGTTGTCGCATCTGTTCGCTTCCTTTCGCTGCGCTTTATTGTGTTGTCATCGAGCAATTCTTGGAGCTTTAATTATAAGACTCTTGCGACTAAATCGTGACGAAATTCCGGAGACTGACCTTGCAATAGATTATTAGTTATTTCACTCCATTTCGGATTACATGTCAGTGTAACAAAACAGTCCGACTTGACATATTTATGGACAATCACTATGGCATCTTGATAGTTTTGGGCCATATTTCTCGGACTTCCTTGGAATGATGATAGAAATACATATTATAACTGTTCCAGGGACTAAACCTTGATTAATAGCTTCACTTTGGAAATAATCGAAAATGCAACAGTGTTTTTCTCCTTATGCGTTTTTTTGATTTTGCCGAACAGAATTAAGACGATTTGCTTCTGTTTTAATGTCTGTCTAAGAAGTTGTTTGCATGTTCGTTTTTCTTAGTCATAAGATTCTGAAATATTGATGAGATTTAAATGGGTTCTAACATAACTTTTCCTTTGTGACAGCAGTGGGTAAAAAATTTGGCCTGTGGTTGTTCACGCGAAAAATGATTTCCATTAAAACAACGGCAAAACACATTTAATTTTCCACAGGGAAACTGAGCCCATGGACGATTTGTTTCATTTTCGTACATAACACTTTTCAGTAGAAGCAAATAAAGATTTACAGCGATTTCTGGAAAAACTGGATTAGTGTTTCTGTCAAAATGTATTATTTTATAAGTGACTTTGAAAACTTGACAGTGTAATGCACACATAAAATTGTATTAGATGAGTTAAAAATAATAAAATCGCTTAAGTACACTAATGTGGTTTTCGCTTTTGAACACAGAATTATAATTGGCCCGTATTCCTTATCCAGAAAAGGATGAACGCACTTACAGTACAGACACGCTCTTTTATATAACACAATATCCAATCATAATATTTGTTCTTGTCATCACCGGGAATCGAACCCCGGACCACCAACAACCGGGGAACAATTCTGAATATTGCTTGGCAATGCTGCAAATTTCTTTAAGCTAAAGCCAATTATACAAAAAACAGACAGACCTGCTAAATATAAACAGTTGGTACAGTTTGTTCCCAAATTCAATATTTTAAAAAAATCGTGAATCATTCCTCCAATCGGGCATTAAAACCTACTTAGAAGCGTAGTTTTCCGCTTACATCACTATTAAATGAAAATTCTGGAAATCCTCGAATAAAATATAACATCAAGCAAACACTTAACGTTATGAAACTTTCTAAAAATCTTGAAAACCGCAAAAAAATCCTCAAATTTCATAAGCACTGTTTCAACGCCTTGTAACTATCGAAAAAACTCAAAAAACCCTGCAAAAATCATGTAAAACTCCCCCTGTAAAGTTAGCCGAGTGTTTCCAGCCGAAAGTGAAAAGCCGATAATGCAGATTATGTTATAGACATTCCAGCCGAAAATAAATCAGTCTCTAGAGTGTTATGTCTGGAGATGGATTGCATTGATATGACTTATCAATAGCTATCGCAGGAAAAAAATTCAGTTCAAGTTTCCCGTGGAAAATCTCGGAAAATTCGATTTTCCAAAAATTATTAGAAAATCAGTATAAAATCAATTTTCCGAGATTTCCCACGGGAAACTTGAACTGAATTGTTTTCCTGCGATAGCGATTAACAAATCCCCTCAATGCAATCCATCTCCAGACATAACACTCTAGAGGCTGATTTTATACCAATTTTCTAATAATTTTTGGAAAATCGAATTTTCCGAGATTTCCCACGGGAAACTTCAACAGAATTTTTTGATTCGATAGCTATTGACAAATTACATAAAAACGATTCAGTTTCAGATATATACTCTAGAGGCTGATTTTATTCCAATTTTGTTTATTCTTCTGATTTTCCGATATTTTCTACGAAGCAAAGTTTTACACGTAAATTTATTTACAAAAATTTTTATTTAAATCTATGTACTTTCGGCTGATAACTACTAAATTTCTTATTTTCGGCTGGAATGTTTTATTATAATCTGCATTATCGACTTTTCAATTTCGGCTGGCAACTTTCGGCTAACTTTAACAGTATGTAAAACTCGAATAATTTCGAAAACCTCGAACAAACTCGAATAATCTCTAATGAGAAACTCTAATTTCGAAAGTGTTCTAATTTCATATAATTTTCAAGTTTTTCTAAAACGACGCGACGTTAAAATTCGAAACTTGAAATTCTGTGACAATTCGTAAAACTACCGATATATTTGTAAAAATTGGTATTATCAAGTAATTTAATGTTAATTGCAAGAAAAATGCTAAACTAGGCTATCTAATAGCTGTATTGCTTGGTACTCGCATTATTTCAAAAATCTCCTATAACCTCCTCCCCAACAATTAACAACGAAGAATCGGTAAATTAGCGATAATTTTATGTGTGTTGGTGCTTGATGGTTACACTGCCAAAAAAAATATTTTAATGAGACAGCCATATAAAATTAGTAACAAATGAGATTTGACATCCCTTTCTAATAACACATGCATCTCTTGCTAATATAATTAATATGTCTTTTCAACGAGTTTAACTTTAATAAGAAAATAATTAAATTGGACTTCTGCAGTTTAACCAAAAAAGATGAAGAAGACTAATTTATGGATAGTTCTACAAAGGCATTAACTGGAAACAACAGCCTGTTGCCTGCTTATTGTGCACCACTTGAACGATATGCCTTGTGAACTACATGAACCATATGCCATTTCATAACAGTGTGGAGATTCCCATATTTATTCTTGTTTATTCACATTAACTGGGAGTATCAGTTTGATGTCTTGTGAATCGTATGGAGCTTATCCGTCTTCGGATTGTTTTAATTTTGGTTTTTTGTGTCCATTATACAAATACACAAATGTCTTCACAAATAATTTCTGTCTGATACAGTAATTTCATCGGTAATGACTGAACTCAACGGTTCAATTCCTCGGCAATGATCAATTATTTTTAAAGAATATTTAGAAATTAGAACGGGCTTAAGCTAGGATTCACGTAACATTATCACCTTCAATGGGTATGAAAAAGAAAATATTTATTTATTATTTTGCGGCTTGATACGAGTTTTATGATACATGTCAGTGATATCACAATTTGGTATAATATATCATTCCTTTTCAAATGTTCAGATCGTATTTTCCGCAACACTTCATTTGTAATTAGTTGGGTATTTCCTGTGGAAGCTAAATGGAATGTAAATTGTAAGGTGTTTTATGAGCAAGCTCATTTTTTAACTCTTCCCGCCTTTTTCCTCTAATTTGCAAAAACAATTTATCACATGCGTAAAACTCGACATCATCAACGCTTACAAAAACATTAACCATGTTTTGCACGTCAATGACAAATTTGTATTTTTGGTAATGTGTTTTGTATTTACATTTTTCATAAACAAGTATATTATTTTGGAAAATTGATTTTTGGTGTTAACTTCCGAAGGATACCACACAGCAATTTTTGGCATTGATTAATCCTGGAATAATCACCGCACGAATGGCATCATTGCTTTCTGGTACTACGTCAATTTTAAATTTTAATTTAAATCTCCTTTCAATTTTAATTGTTGTGAATGGTTCTTTTAGTAGCAGCAGCGTTGGAGCACAAGGTCCACTAGATTCAATTGATTCAAAAGTACATTGGAGGTAATATTAAACTTAATTCTTTTTCGTAGATTTTATCTGGTGGTTTTACATCTGGTGAATTCAATTTGGACATAATATAACGTTTAGATAATGCACGCAGAGTGGCTTTAAATCTTGCTTGGTTTTTTTCCGATACATTTTAAATTAAAACACAAACGAAGTTTTTTTTAAATATCGGCCGACATTTTTAAGTCGTCCAATTTAACAACCATTTCGTCCAAAACACATTTTACACTTTCCTTCTGTAGCTGTACTTAACAGTTTTTTTTAAATTTTCCATTTGCGATAAATTTGCATCAAAACAAACGGAAAGTAAACAAAATTCAAGAGAATGTCCGAGAGAATAAGCGGAGGTCGATAGGTTTTCACAAAAATAACGAAAAGTAATCAAAATTTAAAACAATGTCCGAGGGAGAGGTAAAGGTCAATAGGTTTCATAGTTCAAAATTCCAAATGTGGCAGTTTCCACACCGTTGCGAAATGGTATATGTGATTAGTCTATGTGGTTCACAAGGCATAAGGCTATTATTTCCAGTTAGTGGCTTCTTAGAACAATCCCTGCGGTATTCTTGTTATTGGCCGAACCATGGAGTACTCAAACTAGTAAAAAGTGCATGACATAAAAAGAAAATTCCAAATGTGGCAATTTCCACACCGTTGCGAAATGGCATATAGGCCATGTGGTTCACAATGCATGAGGCTATTGTTCCCAGTTAGTGGCTTCTAACAATCCCTGCGGTATTCTTGTTAAGGGGCTGAAAACCAATTACTCAAAAAAGTATGAGAATTTACAATGTGGCATTTTCTACATGTTTAATGTGGCCATTTAATGTGTATTTAATGTTGTGCTATTGTTTAATTTAATTTTGTACCTCATAAACATTTCATTAAATCGTTATATTTTACTCAACAAATATTTTATTTGATATATTTCACTCAGAGTTCTTATTAGAATTATTTTAAAAGTGTACACACTAACACATGCTTATTTTGGTTATTTGTTATAAACTTTACACAGGTTTAAATTATCGAATAATTTCAAAAATCCGTGACTAATATTCCTAACTTGAATCCAGCACTTCAAGATCAGGAGAAATTTCCTGAAATCTGGATGACTAACAACTCTAATATTTGTGAAAGGTCGTTGGGTTGAGCCTTTGAAAATTCTTTAGATAGGTAAGCAGATGCCTCAAAAATAAGCAGTTTCTTTAAAGGTAAAATCTGGCAAATTTAAAATCTTAAAAGAAAAACAACTCACATAATGTACGTTTTATTTCCAAACCGGGCTGCTATAATATCTCAAATAGAGATATTCCACTAACGTCAATTTGAAATAACATCAAACAGAAACTCAACCCTATCAAACTCTCTAAAAATCTCGAAAAAATATGGAAGCTTTGAATAATTCCGAAATATTCTCAAAAATTTCGAATTTTCTCAAAATAGTACAAACACTGTGCTAATCACTGATCACTCAAAAATTCGAATAATCTCGTGTAAATAACGATAACCCTACGAAATTTCAAATAAACCGGAATAACCGCCATCAATTTTAATAAACTCTAAAAATCTGGACATTAATGAATAATTTTGCTGTCTGCAAAATTTTGAATCAATTGTAAGGCTGTAACAAAAATCTAGAAAACCAATGAAAATTCGAGGCGAAAGCCTCAAATATAACCGATTAATTTTGAATATAACCTTTCGAACAATTTTAATAATTTTGAAAAATCGGCAAATTTATCGAATCAGGGCAACTGGCAACAATAATATTTGCAAAACCTTTGTTTAAAATAACTTGTCAATGGTAAAAGTAATAAAATCTATGTGCAAAATCGTTGCGAGTTGAAAACTTCTCAAAATCTCACTTGATTCTGTAGGGGTAGGAAAATTCAAAAAAAAAAAAATTTAAGCGTGTGTGCTAAACCCAATAGGCAACAATAATCTAATTTGAAAATTTTAAATATTCTCAAAATTTTATAATTTTCTTAAAATAATACAAATGATCAACCTTCCGTACACTTCTAAATCTCGAATAATCTAGAAAATAGCGAATAATCTCGAAATATCTAGAAAATTCATAAAAATAATGAAAAATCATAACCCTACTCAACGTGTGCCCTAGATCTGCTTTCTTTATACAATTTGCTCTAAACTATCTTTCCTCCTTCTCGAGAAAAAAAGTTAAGATTATAGTCTGTAGTAGAAGCCATGCTACAGTATTCAACTCAGAAAACTTGGATAGAATATTGCATTTTTGTTCCTGGTTATTGAACTTAGTTTATGAGTTTTAATAACAAGAGAAACAAAGGCCAGTGCAAGAAATTCAGGAAGCTGGGGATTTCCCCAAGTTGAAGCTTTTGGAAAACTCCTTTAATGGATCGGCTCTAGCGCTTGAAGAGGAGCCAGATTTAGGATCAAATTGGAACTTGTCGTATTTTGAATTAACACGTTATGAATCTAGTAATTTCAACTGATTCAAACGGTAAGGGGAAGACTAGTCCTAGAATCTACGATTTAGTGTAAAATGTCTTTCCTGTGAAATTTGGCTACAAATTGTCATGAAATGGCTAAAATGTTTAGTTCAGAAATATTCGAGAAATAAATAAATAACTTTGTACTTTACCATGAATTTTTGTTCCCACCTATTGGAATTTATTTTCTATAAATCTTAATCATGTTCGACTTTCCGAATCATCCAAAATCGGAGGCCATTTCTACACTTTTCAATAAGGTTTGGCTAATAGAAAATCTTAACCGGAATTATGGTTAACCGATAAAATATTTGTATAACCGAGCTACCAAGCTAATAAAATAATATCGTTTGAAACGCTTCCGCAAATAATGCGACTCAATCTTTGGCAGAACAAATTTTCCTTGTTCTTTCATTGGGGCTGTTATCTTCTATTTTAAGGTCATTCGTATTATTGCGTGGTTTATTGCCTCTGTATAAGCCCTCTAAATGCTTCGATTTCAGCTGTGCTTGATAGCGTGTGCGATTCACTTTCAATGATATATCCCGAACCGTTAACCTCAAAATCACCATTGAAAATAATTAAATGAATCAACTTTTTAAGCAACATCTCATAAAATTTAAATAATATTATTTATCTGAAAACTCGTCTACTCTTCCGCATTATTTGGATTTGTAGGTTTTCCATGCAAATAATTATCTAATCTAGACTGATTTTTTATATTCAATTAAGCACAAAATGATGTTCTAATATTAGCAAGGCAAAAATAAATAAATTCATAAATTAAGATTAAAATATTTATTTGCAGAATAAAATCATAGTTACCTACGTTTACCGCTCAACACTACAAAAATATCATCATTGAATATCAATAATTTTTATTTCCAGTTAAAGTATGACATTTACTTATCACATGGATAAACTATGACATAACCAGAGAGTAAGGTATGCGAAACTTTGCCATTATTCGTAGCATGCGAACATACAGGAATCCTAATTAAAAATAAAGTATGACATAGTAACTAGTGTTACGAATTATTATTTTTACTAGACAGGTAATTGGTTTGCTTGAGGTTATAATTTTGAATTCCATGCACGTACGAGTATCTGAACTTTACGACCGAACTATAATTTTCACAAATATTTATCATCGTTTTCTATCATGATGATTTAGGTTCGACTACGTATGAGTCATTATCAATTTATCCCCGTTGAACTCGCTTTGTACGTATTTAATAAATTGAAGATGATACATTACATTAGAGTTTAGTTAGATAAATGGCAGAGATATCCATAAATAGAACAACGTACAGTCACTATACAAACCAAAATTCTTTTATTTCTTGTATCTTTGTGGTGTCAATATTATTTTATAACTGTTACACGATATTTATCAATCAACCAAATAGCATTTTTTTGTATCTTGATTATATCCTATTATAGTTATGCACAATATACAAAAACATATAAACTAATTCATTATTCAGTCGAAATTAAATTTTTATGATCGATTTGTTAAATAGCTACGGTGGTTTACATTATTATGTATTATAAATGATTGTCACGCTTTTGTGGCTACATACATACTATACTTAAAATATGCGACACGTTTCAAACATGCTCATTAATTTAAACCTCAATTATGTGGTTGTGTATTATGTGTAATTAGGTATAATTTACAGCTATACTTTGAAATAACAACCTTTGCACTTTTTTTGTATAATTTTCATGGAAATTTTCCAAAACCAAACAATTCAGGTAAATCAGATTTAAAAATGTTAAATTTACTGGAAACACCAAATTGGTTTGTAAATGTAAAATTATTTGCGGAATAAGTATTTTGGGTTTAATGTTGAAATTGTAGATTTTATCAAAATAATTGTATGAAATGAAATTATTTCTATTTTAACTTTTTATTTAGCATTTTCCGATTTTTTTAATAAGAACGTGGGTGTAAGTCCTTGGATTTTTTTTTTAACATCTGGTCTTATTCCGAATATTCCAGCTTCGAAATGAAAAACTAATGTCGCGATTTATAGGGAATGCCAATTCAATTTTTTTAATGTCCATCGGCTTAATTTACTTTGCATGTTCAGCACATAAATTTTTATTTTATTTTTTTTGTGATACATTATGGAAAGGTTTCAAAAGCATCGTACCAAAACTAAATGAAATGAACAATAAATTGGAATATGTACTATATGGAATGTGGTAGACAATTTTTAATAAAATTATTAGAGTGGAAATTTTTAGTGTTCATCAAAGCTTTTCTTTGTTTTAAGGTATTTCTGTAAAGAATTGGATTTACGTCAGCCTATAGTATGACGTACTGTCCCATTGTATTAATTTGTTTGTCAAAATCTTCAATCAATAAAATCCATAAAAATCTAGTTAGACATTTTGTGTGTGTTTGATTGATTCAATTCAAAAATTGATAGTTAAGATAAAGAATAGAGATTGCTTTAATAAAGATTTTATTGATTTGAATGGGTGATGACAATTACAAACTGTTATTGTACGTACAACTTCCAAACTATTAAGAAAATAATCCGTCAAATTACTGACGGTGTACGGCAGTATTCCAATTTGCTTTCAATTCCAACGATTCGGAAAGAATTAATTTTGCGAAAGAAAATACTTAAAAATAGTTTCAAAAATATTATATTTGGAAGGCAGAGATCTTTGTTGTCAGTAGCTGAATATTGCCAGACAAATAACGGAAACAAGTTACAAGAATTCAACACATTATATAATTAAACCTGCGGCTTGCAAATAATTTAATTTATTTATAACAAAGTACCATTTTATCCCAAGCGGCAATTTTGGCAAAACGGCTTCAAAACTATCCGAGAAGCAATGCGTCAAATGGTGAGAAAGAGCCAAGCTAAAAGCAAATTACTTTCAACACCAGAAAAAGTTTCGGTTTATCTCTGCGCAAAGTCGCATAGAAATGAATTTTGTTTTGTAAATGAAAAATATTCTTTATAATAAATAAAATATCTACATAGCACCGTAATGGAAAGTTAACATTGGGGTTGCTATTGATTTCCACAAACTGATTTTCTTTTTCATGTTCATTGTATGTTGGATCATCATCTGAAATTATTTATAAACAATTATTACTACAAATTCCACTAAAATGTTTATCTTAATATTTCACGAATAGGTATGTGGTGCAGATAAATATGTAAGATCAACGGGAATAAACTCAATTCGCTAAAATAATATTCCAGTATTTAAGCTTCAAATTAATTGCTGTGAATGACTGCTGGCCTTTTAAAGAATAGATGAAAGTCTGGAAAATAGAAATTTAATTTTAAAATATCCTGGCAAAGTTTGATCCCATCCTCTAAGATACGAATTAAATTGAAAAAACTTACTGTTTTTAACATTTGTGTTGCTATCAGAAGAATCGATAAGAGCGATAAAAATTCTTTGACCTGTCTCTGCAAAGTTGACGAAGCAATTATTATTAATTACATTCTAAATAATTTTATTATTAGCCAATTAAATCTTCCTTTTCCAGAATTTCTTCTCTTCTTCTTTCAGCCACCGACAGCAATTCACTTAAAACTTAAATACTGAACTGTAAATTGGAAATAAAGTCTATTAGCTTTATTTCCATTTGAAAAAGAAATAAAACCAATTGACTTAAAAAATGGAAATGAATTAATGAAATTAATTAATTACGCTTCGGAGTCACGAAATTAGTTCATTTTTGCGAGCGCAATTATTCCACGGAGTTTATTATTATTATGAAAATTTACTACTTTATAACTCTGTGTCCTACCAGTACATTGTACAATGGTTTTGTTCTTGTTGATTAATTTTATTTCCCGGATGATTGACATTTTTAATTTTTCCGCCAGTTTCCACAGCAGCTTCTTTTATGTAAGATAAATACGTAGATGGTGATGTTGAAATATTCCTGAAGAGTTGCAACTGATATCGACTAATCTCCCGATTACTGTTACACATGCAGTATTGATTGGAGCAGATTCCGAGTGACAATGATTATATTGTTGTTGATCAATTTTATTTGTTGTATGGTTAGTCTTTCCAATTTTCCCGGCAGTTTCTAAAGCTTAATTTGTGGAAGATGTATACGTACATGGTGAAAAAGACTAATCTTTCGATATCAGTTACACATTCAGTATTGGTTGGTGCTCCTTTCGAATGGCAATAATTTTCTTGTCGATCAATTATATTTCCTTTATTATTTGCATTTTCAATTTGTTCACCAGTTTCAACAGCTTTGTTTATGTAAGATGAATACGTAGATGTTGATGGTGAAATGTTGGTGAAGGGGCTTCAAGAATCATTGTTATTCGGAATATGCGTTAAATCAGCGTTCTTTATTTTCAAATTTTCAATTTCGGTTTCACTACACGTTGCCATAGTTGACTCTCGCTCTTGAGCCAATGCATCTTCAAGTGATCTACAAATAAATCAGTAGTTTTCGATTAATTTATGTGTTTCATGTTTGTATATTACGTGATAAAATTATTGAACTTGCCTATATTTTCGTGTACAATTTTACAAGGGATTATTAGCCAATCTGATTGCGGTGCAATACATTTCCTTTAAGCGTTTGAAACCTCCCGACTTTGTAAAGAGTAAAACAGCTGCTGATTCACCACCCAACATTTAGGGACAGCCATACAATTTTTCGCTTCATCTTCAATTGTTTCGACGACGCAATACATTTTTATAATTTGTTTATTTAGCTGAGTACTTAGTATTGTTTTTGATGAGTCAAACCAATGGCATTGGACAGAATCCATATGTGTTTTCAGTTATTTTGATAGAAAATAGTTTACATTTTATGTTTTCAACTGGCCAAAAAGAGAAGGAGAATCAATTACTAAATCAGCTTTGTAAATTTCAAGAAAAGGCTCTTAGAGGCTTTTCATAAAAATCAAATTCATAAAAATCCATCGCAAACATCTCCTTGTCATTGGATAGAAACCATTTATTGGCAAACGTATCGTTTAAAAGAAAGTCAATAATTATTGGTATTCGGAATTGGTTTTTTCAATGATATGGAAGGATTAGTTTGATTATTGATATAACTATGGGCATCTCAATTTATTCATAAATACGTTTTGCTAAGTGTTCCAAAGGTTTGTAGCCCGATCTTAACAATGTTTTTACAATTCCCAATTTATTTTCAAAACTACTACGTCATCGTATATGTGCAATAAATTATGAATAATGTTAGAGACCGAGTCTTCTCCATAAATTACCGCGTATTGCTCTACAAAATATTCCAAGAGAATTTTAGCAAGACTCCAACTTTTTGAATATTTCTCATTTAAAAGAAGAATTGTGACACAATGAAAAGCCAGCATATATTCATAAACTGACTCCTTAATAATATTATGAAGAGCAAACGGTACAGCATATAATAGGAAACTACGAAAATCGGTCGCTTTCCATCTAAATTTTCTATTAAATTCGTTTGGTTGTGTGGTTTTATAATCATCTTTATTTGCATAGCGGAAAGTCTAGCACCGAAATTAAATCGATCTTTAATCCAGCTTAAAATCATTTTTTTACACCACCAAGGCAAATTGCGTGCATTTAATCTTAAGGAAAATATCGAACCATATCAATTGGTAACTTTTCAAGAAGAGAATAACCAGTATGATGCTCTTCCTGATTTCGATTTCTAAAAGAATGATCAGTTCTTAATTTTACAGTTCGAGTTGGATATCCTATACGGTGATTTTTATGAGAATAACTACCTTCCACTTCACAATACTCACAACCAAAATAGGCTTTGTGATCCTTAGTAAATGTAATGTAAGCTTTTGCTGGTACGTCACATACAAATGCGGCCAGTTTAACGCCATATTTAATATTGGTTATTAGCATACCTGTTACCAATAATTCTTTCAATTCATTTACAAAATCTTTCAAGAATAAGTTGCAATCTTTTGGTTTCGATGTACCTTAAAAGACTCCTACTACAAATGGAACCTTACTAATGCTAGGACTTAGACCCAAAATAGGCCAAAATTGGCTTTTTGAGCTGTCACTATGATGCTTAGAGTTTTTGCTTGGAGCTAGAATTTGGAGCTAATTTCACAGAAAACTATTAAAAACTTTCGTAACAGTATACGATTTGACATTGCGTTTTCCGGAATTGAATGTTAGTTCACGAAAGCTCTCATTTCGGCTAAGCTGAAATATGCTCTATACGATATCAAAAGTATAAATAGGCTTGCCTTTCGAGTACCTTAAAATGTTGCCAACAAATCGAAGATCTTTCTTGAATGAGTCTCAAATAGGAGCTTATAAAAGCTTGATTTAATATAAAACGTTGTGGCTTTTATTATTTTAGGGATTTGTAACTTTTATTTTGTTTTTTCAATAGTAGCCATTCGGTTGTAGCAGCGGGCCAAGTAGGTTCATGTGTGTAGCTTTAAATTTGTCACTTGGTTTGGTAGCTGGAATTTACAATGTGCTGATTTTAACTTTTTCCTTGCGGTACAAATTTTTTCCCAATTGCTTGCAGTAGTTATATGAGTAATCATCATCGTCATGTTATTGCTGTTCGAGTGATTCTTTGTTGTCGAAACGAGAACCGCTGGATTCTGTTGAAAATATCTTGCCATCCTTAATTGGGTGAATTGGGCAATGTAACCAAAATATGATAACTGCTGAGAATTAGTACCTTCTGACTTTATGCGCTTTATTCGCATTTTTGGGTAAAGCGTCTGACTTCTGTGGGGTCGATATTGAAGATAGTTGCGAATATGATTTGGGGATCTTCAGAAAAATGTTTGTTGGCTTATTGACTCCTTAGAAATATGAAATTTTGTAATTCAACTCTTCCGCAGCTAATCGCTAAAAACCAAACAGTTTTTTGAAGAAATAATGTCAGAAACATGATTTTTCCATTTGAAAGCCAAATCGATTAACTCTACAAATAGAAAGTACAGATTTTTGAAATTTACCAAAAAGGTTCACTTAGGAAGTGTTAAACTTTATTGTCAAGGAAGTTTATTTTGAATATTACATAGATGAAAGTCAATGTTGAAAGTGGTATGTCAATTGTCACTAAAATCTTTAAAAATTTCCGCGGTTTCATAATTGGGAAAATTTAAAACTACGGTTTAAATTAGGCTTGCTAAACCGAACCAATGAATTCGTATTATGAAGATTGAAGCAAATGTTGTAGAAAATAAGAAATTTTAAATCAATTTAAAGAGTAATGTCTAATGACTAATGTCTGTAAAATGCTTCTTGTGTACTTAAGAACAAGCAACACTATCACAAAAAATTGATTTACGTCCTTTTTTAATTTAAACACTCATTTGTTAAAATTATCTGATTACAAGAATTGGTTTGGAAATCCTACATACTTTTTTAGTGTTCGAAAAAAGCTCCACGATACAGTCAAATGAACACCAATTCAGTACAGACTGGTTTTGCTGAACGTTCCATTGCTTCGCAAAGCTGATTAGTCATATAGAAGTTACAAGTTTTTGCAGCACAGTACTTCAATATTGCCAAATTTTAAGTATGTTGCCTTTTACAAGTCAAATTCACCCTTTTGCCAAACAAATTTAATCTATTACAATTCAAATTTAAGCTTTTGTAAAAAATCAACCCAGCAAATACATTTCAAACGAGTTAAGGGTTTTTTTCAGGAACTGAGAAGAAACTGTTGGAACTATCTTAAGAAGCGACCGGTTTCCTTTTTCAAAATCACTCCAACGCTTTATCTTAAAATTTTCGTAGAAATGCCTTGTTTTCCTTCCAAGAAATCGGCATTTCTCGGTTCTTTTTCAAAATAAAATAGTCTCACATAAGTACGAATACTATTTGACGTTTAATTGACAAAATAATGTACGGTTGTCTACAACAAAAAAAAAAAATCTTTCAGATTGAGACAAATAATCGCTGACAACATTTTGTTTAGTTTTGTGCTGGGCAATGCAACTGAAAGGTCCCAACTGGCAGGAATTAGGCACCAGCGAAGGGCGAAATGTCTCTATTTTCACTTGTGTTACGCCTTAGGTTAAGTTAGGTTACACTTTCATTGGAACCATTTTGAGCTACTTATGTAGCGTACGATATCTCGTCCAAACTATACTTGCCCAGATGTTTATGCCTCCTGTAAGCTAGCGCCGGGTATGAGCAGAGGAAGTGGCTCAGAGTCTCTTTCTCCTTCTCATCCATACGACCATACAGCTTCTACAGAAGTCATTTGCTATTGACCTAAGCCTCCTTGCATGCTCCCCAATAAGGCAGTGTCCTGTGAGTACCCCCATGACTATACTTAAATCAGGTCTACGTAGCGATAGTAGTGTTTTGGTGCGCTTCAAGTCCAGTTTTGGTCAGACTTGTCGCGCTACATAACATGTTATGGTGTTAGTCCACCTCTTCTGTGTCGAGGCTATCGCCTCATTTCTAAGCGCCCTATACAACGCTGCTATGGTCCTCTCCAGATTTGCCATTTCCGGTTTCAATTGGAGAGTTGTACCTTGCCTTGCCAGTTCGTCTGCCCTGCAGTTCCCCCGGTACATCCGAGTGACCGAGGACCCAAACTATCTGGATATTTTAATGCTCACTCATCTCGTTAAGCGGCACTTCAATTCCACCACGGACGTCAGAGAAACTGATTCCAGCGACTTGATTGCGTGACTGTCCACATATATTGTTATATCCCTTGTGGATATGACATTATGCTTCAACCAAGCAAGCGCTACCTCAATCGCTACCACCTTCGCCTGGTACACTCTGCAGTGATCAGGAAGACGAACGGAAATATTCAAATTTAATTTGGCACAATAGACTCCTGCTCCGACTTTGCCGTCTAGCTTGGAGCCGTCAGTGTAAAATTGTATACTTCCAGTTTCTGTTATTGACCTATTCCCCCAGGATTCCCTTGAGGCGAGAAGAGTCCGAAAACCTTTTTCAAAGCATAAAATCGGTATCGTGTAGTCACTATTCTTCACATCTGCCATTAGCGACCTGCCAATCGTCGAGTGGCCCATCTGATGGCATTTCCCCTCAAACGCGACAGAGAGTCGTGCAGCCTTAGTTGCCGCTCTCTGCTTACCAAAGATGTCGACAGGAAGCAAGCAGGCCGTTCTCTGTACCTTCTCTATCTTATTCTTAAAAGTTTTCTTGTTTAATGCTGGCCACCACACACTCACAACGTACATCAGAATCGGTCTGACTACAGCGGTGACGAGCCAGTGTACCAGTTCTGGTTTTAGACCCCATCTCCTACCGACGGCGTTTCTACATGAGTACAGAGCCATGCTGGACTTCTTTTCTTTCTCTAAAATATTGGGCATCCAATTTAGCTTACTGTCCAAGATTATGCCCATAAATCTTGCCTTATCAGTAAAGGCCAGTGCCGTGCCATTTAAGGTTGAGCGTGTGTTGCATGACTTCCTTAATCGTGCCTAGGTACTTTCCCGAGATCGCGATTGCTACGTTATCTGCATACGCTATCACCCCTATTCCCTCCCGCTCCAGTTCCAAAAGTAATCCATTGATGTTCCAGAGAAGAGGTGATAGCACACCACCTTGCGGAGTTCCTCTAACTACTCGCCTCCTAATGGTGGATTCCCCCATATCCGCGTTAATAATCCTGAATTCTAGCATCTGATTTATCAACCTCCCTAAGGGGTAGTTCACTTCTAAGAAATACAGTCCTTCCCGAACTGCCTCCGTCCTGACATTGTTAAAGGCGCCCTCTATATCGAGGAAGCCTACCACACAGTAGTACTCTTTCGAGTGGATTGATTTCTCAATTGTTCGCACCAGTGAATGCAGGAGCTGTGTCCACAGATCTCCCTTTCCAGTACGCATGCTCCCTTTCCAGTACGCGTGTCCACAGATCTCCCTTTCCAGTACGCATGCTGAGAAGTCGCCCAATTACTGGGTTTTATTTTTGCACGTATGACACGTCAATCAGTCTTTCCAATGCTTTCAACAGAAAGGATGATAGAGTTATAGGTCCTAGGTTTTTTGGGTAGGCCTGTTTTCGGGATGAAAATCACCCTACCCTCCGTCTATTTCCTAGGAATATAATTCAGTTTTAGACACCCCCTGAAGATCACCTCCAGTCATGGGAGAATGATCGACGAGTGTTTTTGCAATTCCGCTGGGATGATACCGTCCGGGTCTGCCGATTTATAGGGTTTAAAGCCGTTTAGTGCCCATAGGATCCGGTTTTTGCACACGATTTCCTCCGGGCACCCCGACGATAATTTTTCCCCAATCCTACCAAGCTCCGTCGACACACCCACCTGCCCGGGAAATGGGTATCCAACAGAAGCGCCAATGATTCCCCACTAGACGTCCGTGTTACGCCTTGTTTTAATTAAATATTTATTTATTTCTATTGTAATCATAGGTTAAAATTATCTGATTTGGAGAAATGGATTTGAAAAATTACACAATACGAGCACAAATTATAACGTTTGCAATTTTATTCTCCCGGCGAATTTTTTAGGATTTAAAATAGTTAAAAAGCATCCAAGTTCCAAAACCCCAAACAATTTTTAAATGCCAAAAGACCCTACAGGCAAAAACTCAACTAATACAGTCGAACGAACACTAATTCATTATAGAGATTGGTTGGGTTCAACTCCTGGGAAATGGCCCGTCTTGTAAATTTGAAGAGGTGCTAGCCTGGGTGGATGGCTAGTTATGCGATTTGTTCTTCTTCAATCCGTCAAACTAAACATGGCCCGCGCATCTCTTGCATGCACTTTAAAAAACCTGCATTTCGCTTCTCTTCTCCAAAACAAAATAGTATCACATTTGTACTATTTGACGTTTAATTGACGCAATACCAAAAAAATGTTTTTTCTCTTTTTGGTCCTGCTTTTTTTTACGGCATTTTATAGTACTTGAAAAAGTGCTCATCAAACGACCATTAAGCGTACCAAATAAAACGAACTCACGACGTAAACAAATCTGGATATTTTATTAAAGTGAAATTAGTTTGGATAAAATGTGTACCCATTTTTTATACAATATCAAAAAATTGTTGATGCCACTGAGCGTGGTCACTCAGGGAACACGCCCGGGGCCCTTATTCTTGAATTAAATTGGAAAAAGCTCGAAATGCAATCGAAATTTTCAATTGAAATGATGAATTTTACTAGAAAGTCACCAGTGACTTTTTTCGGTTGAATTCAAGAATCGGTCATTGGGTCCAGATACTTTTTTGTGACGCTTGATGTTTTATTTTAAATTTTTTGAAGTTTTGAAATCTGACCAAATAGGTTGGAACATGGATGATGGCGAGAGTGATGGTAATTTTGATGGTGATGTTGTGTGTGATGTTGGTGATTATGATGATAATGGTGATGTTGATTGTGTTTATTATAGTGAAGGTAATTGTTATGTGATGGTCTAATGGTGATTTTGAAAGTGATATTAATGGTGATTGTGACAGTGAGGGATAAGGTGATGTTGATGGTGTTGTTGATGGTGACTTTGAGGGTGCAGGTAATGGTGATGTTGATTGTGATGATCTTAATTGTGTTTGAAGGTGATGTTGATGGTGACGATGGTGGTGATAGTGATGTTGAGGTGATTGTGATGGTGATGTCGATGTTGGTTGTGATTGTGCTGATTTGTTATCGGAAACCGGTGTGAAGTTTTAGGACACTTTTTTTTTGGGACACAAATTCAAGCGAGTGTACTGTGAAGTTTTTGGACAAAATTCAGATTTTTGAAAAATTAGGTTTTTTGACAGATATTTATGCGGGTATTTAACTAAAATAAAGTTATTCAAATAAAATAGGCCTCAAATAATTTCTAACATTCATTTCTAATTTTCATTTCAACAAATCAACGAACTAAGCGCCATTTTGAAATATTCATATGAGCCGTAGGGCTCTTGCAAAAAAATTTTGAAAATTAACAAATCGATGAATTTCGTTTGGAACAAGGACGTTGTTCTCTATTATACCAAATAGCATAAATTTCAGAGATTGGCTCTTATAGCGACTATAAAGGTTGTAAAGGACATACATTGCGAAATTGAAATCACTCAATGCCATTTTGATATGAGCCGTAGGGCTCTTGCAAAAATAAATTTGAAAATTAACAAATCAAACTTTCAAAAATGTTTTGCAAATTTACGGCTTATATCAAAATGGCACTAAGTGATTTCAATTCCGCAATGTATGCCCTTTACAACCTATGTATATAGTCATTTTATGAGCCAATCTCTGAGATTCATGCTATTTGGTATAATAGAGAACAACGTCCTTGTTCCAAACGAAATTTGTCGAGTTGTTAATTTTCAAAATTTTTTTGCAAGAGGCCTACAACTCATATCAAAATATCCAAGTGGTGCTAAGTTCTTTGATTTGTTGAAAAGCATATTGAAAATTAATGTTAGAAATTATTTGAGGCTTGTTTGATTTGAATAAATTTATTTTTGTTAAATACACTGTTAAAATATGTATATACACTCGCATAAACATTTGTCCAAAAACTATGTTTTTATTTTATCGAAAAAATTCACAATGTATACTCGCATAAATTTTTGTACACAAAAATGTCCAAAAACTTCACACCGGTAATGGGAATGGTGCTGTTGAGTGTAATGTTGACTGTAATGCTGATGATGATTGTAAAAGAGTGATAGTGAATGAGGTGAGGTGAGAGTGATGGTTCTGGTGATTGTGATGATGATATTGATTCTGATGGTGATTGTGATTGTAGGTGATGAATCTGGTGACAGTGATGTTGATGGTGTTTGTGATGGAGATGATGATGATGAAGAAGTGATAGAGAATGAGATTGTAATAGTGATTAACGGTTGGAAAAAAGTTTGGTGGTGATGGTGGTGTTATTAAACCGTTTAGTAATAAAACGTTCATGATCGAATATGTATGTAAGAATATGTCGTAGACACACCCCAATCCAATACATTTTTCTCATTTATAAATTACTCGCGACCTCTCTATGCGTTTTTTTTTTTTTTTTGTTTTAATCTCTGCAATCTGTTTTGGGGCTCATGGCACTTCCAACTCTTTCGCAGTTTACTTTTACCGTTCTACTTTACGCATTAGTAGCCAAATCGAGGACGTGCGGTGATAGACCCGTTTTGTATAAACCACCTGCACATTGCATTGCTTCATGCCAACCTATAGTGCTGACATGAAAGTTGAGTCGGCCCATGGATTCTGCACTCTCAACAGGGGGTCATAGATGTGTTCATCTTCATCACCGATCGTAATCAGATGATGAAAAATCCCTTTTGCATCCCGCCCCTATCGGGATTCGAACCCGGTACCTCCCGATCCAACCGCCGCAGCTTTAACCACTGCGCCGCGTTTGGTCGGTAAAAAAGCTATACTATGCGTTGTGATGATAAATCTAATAGAAGGTTCTTATCTAGCAAAGAAACAATAAGCCTACTATGATTTCAAATTTATTTAGCAAAGACAAGAACCTCTTTTGTAAGGAATTTTTACCCAAGACTCAAAAAACGGATTGCACCATTAATTCCGCTTTAAAAAAAATGAGTTTTCACGTGGTAGTGTCAATCAAACGCGTTCCTTACTTTTTTGACAACACTTGTGAACTTGAAAAATGTGAATCGCATACTCAAATGGGAATAAGTTTGGAAATTTGTCAATTTAAAAAGAAATTCGAGCGGTCACAATGCCAGATCAATAGTTATGAATTTATTATTGATAACTAACTATACATTTCAACTGATCTCTTAAAGGGAAATATAGTACAGGTGGTTTACACTGACTTCAGTAAGATTTTGATAAAATTGACCATGACCTATACTTTTTCAGAAACGTCATTGGTTTGCAATTTTAACCGAAACCTACCTAATGTAAACTTCAGATCGTAAGGATTGAGGATTTTGCGGCATGTTATTTCAGGAATTCCTTAAGGCGGTCATCATTTGAGATCCACGTTTTTTAATCTTTTTCATTGATGTGGTTAATTGTTTAAGCTATTCCGACATTCTCATTTATGCTCAAGATGTTAACATGTTCAAAACTGTTGAGAGTATAAATGATGCAATTGATTCCCAACCAGAATTAACAAATTTTAGATCTTGATGGTCCACACAGCAAGTAATTTTAGATGTTGCTTAGTGCAAGGGATTGTGTTTAAACCCTCTTTGAAAGAGTTAATGAAGATTAAAGAGGCGTTTGATCGCACCATTACTGAGGATGAATATATAAACGGTACTAGAACAGCGTTTATCAACATCTGATGCCCAGTCAGCTTCCTAACAAATGGTGGCAAAATTTACATCCGATTTGGATTTTTAATCCAATGTACCATGTAGATAACGAGTAATTCGTTTAACTGCCGTCCAATGGGGTTTTCTTCAATTTAAATTCCAACGACTGACGTCATTTACTGCAAATGCGATATCTGGTCTCGAACCTTGTGCAATATACAACAAATAACTAACAGCAGCTTGATACGGTATATTTTCCATGCCATTTTCAACTGTTATTCTTGGCTATAACAATGGCTTACAATTTTCCATTTCAAATCTTTTGATGACATCCAAAATATAAGGTTTCTAGTCAAGTGAAATCCATCATTTTTATGCGTACTATGTAAACCAATATATGATTTTGCTGTACATAAATCCTTCATTTTAAATGACTCGAAACATGTTCCCTTAACGTGTTTTCATCGTTCCAGAAAATCAATAAATTGTTGGCAATACACATAGATTGTGCACCGATTCCTTAACCCCAAATTACTCCAACATCTTTGTTAACTCTTCATTCTAAACATGAATGGACCATTCAATATGGCTACGGACCATTTTTTGTGTCTAAGCCTGGTCCTAGTGAACCGCCACCCAAACCTAACCTAAACATGAAAGCGGTCATGAAAGCTTCAAACCATAAATTGTTTTGTTCATATGAAAGGTTTATCAAAAATCGAACCGAAGAGTATCGAACTACAGGTGAATATACTTGGTTACCAAACTAAATTTGTAGCGTACAATGTTACCTTCGTCATCCTGTGACTTTGCATTCTCGTCGCAATTCAATGCATGGGGGCAACTTTGGTCTCTCGTTTTCTCAGATGTACTTGTTGCTAGATGTTGACTGTTTGCAGACAAACATTTGAATTCGTCACTGAACACCTAAATTTAATTTACTGAACAATTATGACTGTACACCGCCATGGCAAAATGGCACATACATGCACATGTATATATATACCACTGATTTTTGATGTTGAATACGATGTTTCTTTAAATAAACGCTAAATTTGAAATTTACATATTCGATATCATTGCCATAGATTTTGTTACTTTATATACCACACAATTTTTTATTTCGATTTGAATGCGTTTTTCGAAATCGATACACAAATCATGAAAAAAAATTAATGTGTCCTGTGCTACCATACATTTCATCTGTTGCACTGAAATTCGGTAGATGCCACTCTTCGGCTTCACAACCAGCGATACACACTTTCTAATGAATATAAATCTTGCAACCTTCCTTATTGAAAATTACCTAATTTCCATTTGTAACCATCTGTGCAACGGATATTGAATTTGCTGATTGAATCCGTCTCTGTTGCGTTAATGCACACCTTTCACCGATATTTTGCCTTTGCTGGCCGAAATTATTTGTGTCACATTCGAAGAATCTAATTTATCGAATAAATTTTCGTAAGGAGTCATATGCTGTGATTTTTCGCTTTCGGTGACTTTTCCTTTCCGTCACTTGTACACGTTTCGTACTTGTTTTTTTGGAGTATTTGACTTTGTTTTGTCAATGTTTTTTGAAGCCAGATTTTTTTGCAAAAATTGGTAAAAATAGAAAATAAATAAAGGTAATCTTGTTTTAGAAGTCACTAAATTTTTTCGTGTGATCTCAAAATCATAATAGACAAGGGGTGTATCTAACCACATTTGATTTGACCAAATTTACAAATTTTCAAACTCAAAAAAATAAAGAATTTTAAATCTGCATTAAATCTGCTGTAAATCTGATTTGCAAATTTAAGGAATGCCCAAATAAATAAAATTTCAAGATATTTAAAGAATTTAAGTTTTTCAAAATTCTTATGGGGGGAGTTTAAAACTAATTAATGAAATTATTATTTCCCTCTATTGGTTTACACACAAATTGTAAACAAATCTAACAAATCCCCACAATATTGATTTCTAATTACATGTCTCCATTAAAGGATAACAATATTACAGGATAATAAAATAATCCTTTTAATATCCAGGATTAATTAATTTTTTTTATGCAAACATAGTAATACGAGAAACTCAATGAAAATGACATAAATTTACGTGACCGGAGCCGGAGGAGACACACTATACATAATTGCATTTCAAAATCGTATATGGTATACAAAAATTTGTAAAATTTTTCAGGCGAACATCCATCGTCAATTTATTTTTATAAATCTATTATTAATGACCATTTTTTGTATTTAATATAATCGCATTATAATTTGAATAAAAATAAATTTTTACATTTTTATTTTATTTTAAATTAATTACAAACGATAAATCATGTAAAATAATAAATTATATTATGTCTTAATATTAAATTATCATTAATTAAGTTTTTTGTGTTTTTTGTTTTTTTGGCATAACCAATGACCCTTATCTTATGTCGTCTTTGTCAAAAAACTTTGTGCACTTCTTTTATTGTGCCTGTATATATTATTTAAGACAAAAAAGGGTTAAAAATGTTACAAAAAAAAATGTCCGTATTATTATCAGGAGACAAATATTAATATTTATGAAACAAACCCGCCTACAGAATACTTGTTAGTCAATTTATATTCAGTTACGGTATCTACTTACGTGTATGGAGTTGAAATCCGTATTGTGATGAACGTAGCACAATTTCTCGCAATTTAAAAATTATTTTTTATTTACACATCATGCAAGAAAATTTTTCTCGGGTATCCGCCCACATGGCCGACAACCATTTCGTCGACCGGCCACTTCGTCGACAACTACATCGCCGAGTTGGCCGAAAGGCCAAATGGCTGACACAACCACATCACCGAGAAGACAGATGGCCGAAACAACCATATTGCCCATAGGACAGATGACTGACCACTACATTGCCGACTGGCATAACACCGTCGCCGACAAAAGACTGATGGCCAACATAACCATATCGCCGACAAGATACATGGACTCAAACCTGATACAAATTAGTGTCCAAACATGTGGCAACTGCTAAAAATATTAGAAAAGGGAGTACCTTTTAGTGAATTTTGAGTACGGTATATTCAAGCATTAACTTCTACTTGAAAGATATACCCTTATCAATGTTTGTTTAGTTAAAAAGGGGAATACCTGATTAATTTAGAATGCTTAGCAACTTTACCTATCCATGCACTAAATAGCTGATGGTATCCATCAACATTGTGTGGTGAGTTTTATTTTGTTTTTATGTTTGGCCTTCAAAATTTAGTTTTAACCATTTTTAAAACTTCTATTCAGATAAATTGATACAATGTATTTTACTAGAGGACCCCTGTGCATTTGCACAAAATATAATGTTGTCTGTTACTGTAACATCATTTTCTAGAAAATGCGATATAAAGTTGACCATGTGTAAAACATGGTTCAGGAAGATACAATCCAACTCTTTCGAACGTTTGACTGGAAACTGATGTCGATCGAAGTTGAAAGGCAAAGATGGAAAATTAGCTGTGTCTAATGTAATCCTAGGAATAAAATGTATTGTCCCTGAATGTGTGATCCGGTAATTATTTCTACTTTTAAGCAGTTGGTGCTTAAATCAAGAGCCACTAACCATGTTTAATCGAACATGCTCATTTTTCGGACACAAAATTGAACGTTTTGATATATGTACATGCAAAATCATTTGTAGTAAATGATGAACCAAAAATATCTGTAATAAGATCATCGGAAATATAATCTGAAGGTATTGGAATAGAGTATGGTGATTTTTTAGTGTGTGAGGTATCAAAATTCTTCCCATCGCCAACGTTCAAAAGCCAACTGCTAAAATGTGGATCACTTATTACTCTCATGTTTGTACTTATGCTTAATACTTTAAAGTGATGCCACAAATGGGGCGTTTTAACAGTCGCATTTATAATTGGCGCACGATTTCCTCTTCTAACAACAGGTAACACTTGCCGAAAATCTCCTCCTAAGACCATTGGTAAATCATTTTTCATTAAATTGCGAAATATTAAGTCCACAATTTCAAGTACTATGCCTGAAGCCATTGGAGCTTCATCCCAAATTACGCAATCAACAGATACTAAAAAGTCACGTTTTTTGCGAGTAAGTTGCGGAAATTTCACAGCATCCAAATTGAGAGGCAATGAAAACGCAAAGAGTTGCTGCTATTCCTGTCCATGCAACACATAATATATTTTTATTTTCTGCATCGATTTTTTGAATTAACGCTCGGTATAAAAATGTTTTTCCACTTCCACCAGGCCCATCTAAATAAAAACACTTTTGAGAAATTCGATTATGTAAGGATGAAAATATCATCCCATGTGTAATACGCACAGATAAGGTTCAGTTATATTTATAATAGGAGCAAAATTTATGTTTTGATTTAAGATTTCTGTTGCATTAGGAAATGGTAAAAGTAAGAATAAATCAAATCCTGCTTGCTCACACTGCCCTTTTAATTAAAATACGCAATGAGCCAAAGCTTCATTTTCAGTCATACCTTGATTAATAAAGTCTTCCAGAAGATAGTTCTTAAAATCATTAAAAAGTTGAATAGGATCTGATGGATTGCAATAACACATAGTATAGTAACGAATAATGCTCGCAACGATTGAGTGTTAGCTTTTGATCTTCTCCAATTATCCCACTCAACGCTATCATTAATTAGGTCTCGTGCCTTAGCTGCTTCTTTAAACGTGGGGAATACACATTTATTAAAGTTTTTAAAGTATCGAAAGCTGTAGCCTCAGAGCCCTTCAGTTTAAGAAGTAGTAGCCGTAAATGATGCAACTCAAAATTTTTTGGAGAAACTGAAATGATTCTACCGATAGCTTTCTCCCAAAGTGTGAATTTGGAGAGCGTTTTTGCCATTTATTGAATTTATATACATAATGCATCGGAATATCCTGATACAATATATTATGAGCGAAAAGGTCTGTAGAATTTAATTCAAAAAATGCGGTTAAAGTTGTGACCCTAACAGACTCTCTTCTTAAAGCATTTTCAATATTATCTTCGGTGAAAAATATTGATTGACCATCTTGTATTATGTGATTGGGCATGAATTGGAAGCTCCTGGATATGGCTCCTGGTATTGATTTATTTCATCATAATCTATAACATTGCTTGTATTGTTAGCAGAATCAACCGCAACTCCAATTCTTGCGCAGTCTTGACCCTTTGTTATGTATTTGTGCATATACTTTATTGCTTTGACTGTTGAGCAAAGTTCAACGTTTATATGAGCGTTATATTTAAGACTCAGGAAAGGATTATAAGGAACAACAAACCGGTTATCAATTACAATGTTCGATCGTGATCTGGGTTGATTTTTTAAATTAGTAGGCAGTCTCACTGCAGTAATTTTTTGGGAATTGTTTTGAACATTTTCCATCAACCATGCAAACACAATTTTTGTTCAATTCTCCACATGGACCATGAATATTTTGTTTTATAATTATTTCATAAAGTCGTGGTTGTTCATTCTGATTTGGAATTTCAGCGCAAATTATGTTGTCAATGTCATCGGATGTTTTAAATTTATCCTCATTTTTATGCTTGAATAGACTGGTGGTAATCCACGTTTATGATATTCAATTGTATAAACGTACGAAACAACAGTTCCAAATATCTGCTTTTTAACAATATCATCTAAAAATACTTTTAGCTCTAAATTAAAAACTCGTGTACTAACCCGGGGGGTTTGGAGGATTTTGAAAAGTTTTAAGTTCTTCTTTAATTTCTGTCCACGATGGATTACACATGAATGCATGAAATAAATCAGGACGACCAAATTTGCAAACCATTGCCATATTATCTTGATATAATTTTGCCATAAACCGTGGCCCGCCAGTAAATGAAGAGGGCAGTCACATACAAATTACCTACACTAACATTTCTATTTTGAGCTAAGTTATTGACATAATCCAAAAGACCTTGATAATATTCCACACGAAGGGATCGCTGATTGATTCGTATAAAATTTAATCTATTAGCTTCAACTCTAGCGTAGCAATAAACTAAGTATTGCTGAAATAGTTTCCCACCATAATGCAAAGGATTAAAAACGTTGAAACGAACAGAAATTTTATGGGAGTAAAATTGTAGTGCTGTAATTTTGTTTCGGCATATCCCACCATATTGTCCATTACGAAAAAAAAGTGGAAATATCATTGGATCAAGGTGTTTGGATAATGGATTAATTATTTTCATGGTTCTAGAGTCAGCTGGATGTACAGCAAAGTCGAGTGTAGCTGGTATATTAACATCGCGACCTGAAACAAAAATCAATGCAACATCATCAGAATTTGTCGGAGAATTGTAAACACGTTGATCATCGTGTAAATTTCGAGTAAAAATTAGAGATACGTTATTTATAGGACGACCATTTAGTGTAGCATCCTCAACTTCATTTTGATAAACATCTCTAAGTTTCTTGTAAGGCATAGCATAAGAAGAATTTTCTTGACGGTAGAAATGATTGTCATACGAATATTAACAGCAGTACCCAAGTCATAGATAAATAAATCTGCGTAAGCAATTTCTCTACAGCGATCGTTGTAGTTTGTTGAATTTAAGGAGAGGTCAATAGGAATATTTTCAACTGATCGATGATACACTTCACCTGATATTTTAAAACAATAAACGCTTCCTGGCATGTCATGTATTTTAGCATCCATAGAAGAAAATGCATTGGCATTATTGAAAATTCTTACTTTTATTATCAGTTCTAATAAATACATTTTTTAATTCAACGGGAAAATATTCGTTTCCTGTTGGTAAGTGTGATAATTTCGCATTATGACACCAATTGCTTTTAGATTCCATGCTAAAGAGCACCGCAGTGACTACATTGGAAAGACAATGATCCTAAGCAAAGAGTTTCTGGTACAGTAAAATTATCACTACCACGAACAGCGTACCTAAATAGTGATTGCCGTCTACGATTACTTTGAACAACTGCATTTCTGTTATCCATTCGACGCTGATTTAGTATTTCGCGATTATTTTTGCGACGTTCCATTGCACGCATATGTAATAGTTCGCGATTATTTTCGGGATAACGTCTTTCATTTATCCTATACCTTTTACGATTTTGTGACATGATAATTAAATTCTTAGAATTTTAAAATAAATATTTTTTTTAAGCCTGAAATAAAATCACCGCAAGCAAAGCATAAATCCGCAAGCAAATCCGCAAGTAACGGTCTTGTGATTTTACCAATCTTACTCTCCTTTCCATTTCTGCATTCAGTGGTTCATGTTTCATGTTTATGGGTTGTACAAATGAATCGATCCATAGTGCGGATTCGAATTGTTACATGCGACCCCTGGCCCAGATTGTAGTCTTAGTTGATTATTCTGACGCAGTAATTTATTATTATTTGAAATTGCTAGCGGGCCTATGACATCCATATGAATTTACTCGAACCTACCTTTTTGGTGCTAAATAGCCCCCTAAATAGGTCAAAATTCTAAAACAATTTTTTTTTTGCTTACAACCAAAAGTTATTTCTAAAAATAATCTAATCTGCACCCCATACATTATAAACAGAATATCCACCTACATAAGGTGAAAAGCACTTCATATGAATTTTCTTGCCTTTTTTAAAACCTTTTATTTAATTTGACATGAGCCTTGATTGTTTATGTCAACTTCATTGAGGTTCTTTTTAACTAACTTTCCGACGACCTAGAGAGCTGAATTTTTATGCTCAGATTCGTAGAACGTTTTAATCCATCTTATTAATCCTCCATCTGTGTTTAAAGAGTTTTAATGTCTAACCTTTTTAGCTTGATCAATAAATTTGTATATGATTTTCAAAATCTCAAAAAGAAAATGTATGCTCATATTAAGTTAAGGATTCAACTTATCCCCTTGAATGAGAAGACATTGAGCTAGATGTAACACTGTTTTGTTCCCTCTTGGGCTTTCTCTGACATCTCTTGTAATACTTAGCGACGGGTTTGGTTATTCTTGAAACCTTCTTTTTGGTTTTCATTTTGTTCTCTCAATTTTCGATTGGCGAGGTAGTTTAAAAGTTTACAAATGTTTATGGGTTTATTTGTTTCGTGTTGGGATGCCATTTTGACCTAATGTGCTTGTCCTCACTTTTGAATTATCTATATGTATGAATTCCGAAGCAACTTGTAAGTTGAAAACAAACTTCGTCTATTATTATTACAGTTGATGGCTCAATTTACCACATGTCATTTATTTTTTACCTTTATTCATTACAATTATAACGAGTTTTCGAGAAGCATTTTGTTTGATACCCCTGGCCGCCCTTAATGGCCCCGTTTCGTACACTTGGTTATTCTAATTAGCCTTCTTTATCTCCAATTTTGTATATTTTCCATTTAAGTATCTTTATTTTAAAACGATATAAGCGATTAGGTTCTTTTGGACATTGTTTCTGGGCGACTGGGATTCATAAAAATCAAATACAGGGTGTCCCACTGGGACTAGTCCAAACGAGCAGGGCGTGTAGCTGGATCAATTTCATGAAAAAAAAGTCCACTACGCATATGACCGGAAATGAACCGTTACCCGCTTCAATTGCATTTCAAAATTTTTAGCATGGCACACCACCTTGAATGATATAAATGGCAATAACTCTTCTAAAAATTAAGATAACTCAATTGTTTTTCTATAATTTTAAAGGCACATAGTGCTTCTTTCTTCTCTGGAAGTAGGAATATCATGCATGGTATTTTCCATAAAGAAAACGTGGTGGAATTAAAAAAATTGTGCGAGAAATAACAGAAAAATTCATTAAACTCATTTTTTCTCGAAAAACTCACTTAATAATTTTTGTTTTTTATTTCAAATTTAAATTTAATAGACGATTTAATATAAAATTGCTTTATCGTTTTTTATCTAATCATGTATAGTTTTTTCGGCAATATTCTTGTCCGCCATCTGTCCTGTCGGCAATATGGGTGGTTATGTCTGCCATTTGTTTTGTCGGCGATGTAGCTGTCGGCCATCTGTCCTGTCGGCGATGTGGTTGTGTCGGTCATCTAGCCTATCGGCGATGTGGGTGGTTGTCTTGGCCATCTGTTTTGTCTGCGATGTAGTTGTCGGCTATCTGTCCTATCGGCGATTTGTTTGTGTCTGCCATCTGTCCTGACGGCGGTATGAGTAGTTGCGTCGGCCATCTGTCTTGTCGGCGATGTAGTTATCGGCCGTCTGTCTTGTCGGCGATGTGGTTGTGTCGGCCATCTATCTTGTTGGTGATCTGGTTGTGTCGGCCATCAGTCTTGTAGCTGACATACTAAATGGTTCTTCCTTTTAAGCTGTTGCGTTACTATACACTCGTAAAATATTACAATTTAGGGAATTTCCTATGTAGCAACGGGTTTATGATATTCCGTCAAATGCATTGCATTAGATCATGATGGGAAGATTCCAAATAATCAAGATTTACCTGTTCCGCTCAAGAACCAACCCTTAAGGCAGGCGGATGCCGAAAGACTTCAGGTTTTTCGACACGCATTCTACACTAAAAAGAAAAATGTTTTTCAACTCTCTTGTATTATATTCTAAAACGTTACAAAATGTTTTTGTTGTTGTATTTTTTTAGTAACTTTTTTAGACAATAACACAAGAGAGATGGAACAAATTAATCTTTTTAGTGTAGAATGCCTGTCGAAAAACCTGAAGTCTTTTATCATGCGCCTGCCTGTAGTGTTGTACGCTGTGATGCTTCTTCCTCTTTACACCTAGTAAATAACAATGAAATGAATCGTTGCATAGCGCGGATTTGAATTGTGAAATGTGACCCCTGGCCCAGAGTACTCTGACGCAGTAGTTTATTATTGAAATTTATTAGTGAAATCTTCGCCAGAACCTGTTGACTCGCGCTTGAACTTGTTGCCAGCGTTTAGAACTTGGGATAACCTCATCGCTTGAGGCTGCTTCCAGTAATTCAACTAGGCTGCCCATTGCTAAAAAATGGTTCGGTGTGATCACATCCAAATCGTCCAAACTGTCATCATTTGGACATAATGGTCTTGAATTCAATATTCCAGCAATCTGATGTAGTAACGTCGACAATTCTTCGAACGTCAGGTTGGAATCCTGTGTTACTCTGTGCAAATGATATTTCATGGGTTTAACCGTTGACTCGACCAATACGTTAAAATGAGGTGATACTGGCGGACTAAGCTCCCAATGGATGCGACAAGCTGTTAAATACTGAAGCACTTCCTTCTTATGCTCCCTTGAACATACTAGATCGTACACCTGTTTGAGTCGTCGTGAAGCCCCGATAAAATTAGATCCTTTATCAGTTTGTATATATGATGGGCACCCTTGTAATCCGACAAAACGCTTCAAAGCCATGATGAATGCTTCCGTCGTCCCATCGGCCCTTCTTCGACAAGAGACTAATTGTTCCCGCATAATCAATAACCACTTTGGGAAATGGTCTTCCTGGGTTGCCTCGGGCTTGAGGACGATTTCCCATTAGCTGTTTCACGGTTGCGGTTTTATACTTCATACACATTATGCACTTCCTTGATACAACCGTCGCAATCGATTTCGCACCGACTTTCCAATACTTCTGTCGAGTCAGGTGAGTTAACAACGACGGCCCAGGATGTTGGTGGTGTGATTATTGGATGCTTCTGATTGAAGTTCATTGAAGACCTTTGGATACGACCACCAACGCGTCAATGTAACTATTTACGACTTCTTTGATATTGCGCAATTTTGCTGAAGTGCATAAATTTCTCGGCCAAATGCTAGTTGTTGTTGGTGTTTAATGACGATGACTTCAGCCTTAAACATTTCCTTGACACAAATTGGACCCTTGAATTTATTTTTGCTGTACCACCGATACATGTATGAGATGACTCTGAGTATTTTGTCCCAAGTAGAAACTCGGGTTAGTACCTCGTTTACTGGATGGTGTTCTGCGCAATTCAATGCAAAAATCAATTTGATCGATTTTGCTTCTCCGTTCGCTTGTACAATTGATTCGTTAGTGACTTTAGGTGAAAACGGCCAAATAGATTCGTGATTTTTCAGCCATGCTGGAATTAGATCGCTCGGATAAAGCTCTCTCGTTGTATAATCGGCAGGATTGTCACCAGACTCAACAGGCCGCCAACTACTGATTATAATGATTTGTAGAAACGCAGAAGCTCGATTGGCGATGTATGTTTTCCACATCCTAGATATATCTGAGAGACACGCTAGGACAATGGCTGAGTCCGTCCAAGCAAATAAACCGTAGTCTTCGATATTCAATGATTCAAGTACTTGCTGAATCAATTGGCTGAGCAACCATGCTCCTCACAACTCGAGTCTTGGGAGTGGTATTTGATTCAACGGAGCCACCTTCCTGATAACTCTGGAATACACTACGGCATCTGAAAATCCATCGATTTCATATTTAGTAATTCCTGCTAATCGCACCGATAAGAATCGAGGCAAGTTTATCACGGACAGTTCATGAAGTTGATTCCAGATTTTTGTCCATGACTCTGCTACTGTGACAGGAACTTCCTGATCGCAATCGATCTTAAGTGCCCACAGTCTTTGAAATAAAATTTTGGCAATTATAATAACAGGTGCCAAAAATCCAAAAGGATCGTAGATCTGAGCAACTTGAGATATAAAACTTCGTTTAGTCAAAGTTTCAATAATGTTCAGAGTTACAATGAAGGAAAACGAATCGTTTGTTGATTTCCAAACCACGCCTAAAATTTTATGAACATCTTTCTTTCATGTGTGAACGTGACAAACAATTGTAACATGCTCCTTTTGATCGTAGTAACTGATATCTATCATCACGACTGAGATCTTCAAATTCTTTGCACCTGTACCTTGGATGACCCGCATTGCACTTCAAACAATTTTATGATTGTTGGATAACTTTGTGGCATTTCCCGATTTGCTGGCTATGAGAGTGATTAAAAAAAACGTTGGGTTGATTAGTTTCAGCTCGGCAGGTTTCAATGGCGTCACACTGTCCATTAAGTAATTATCAGCCGATGACAATGCCCACCGGTGTTGTATGTCTTTGTTCAGTTTAGGCATCAGTATCTGGATCAACCACGGATCTCGTGTGTCGGCAGATTTTCCCAGCGCCTGCAATCCTCGTAACACTTTGTCACTTTTATCACACAATCGTCGCAATGATCCGTCTTTTGTTTAAATTGCTGGCTGCTGCAAAAATGTTTGAATCATCTCAGCTACAATATATCGTTTCTTGTCATATCGTTCTACACGTTTCCTCCAAGCCTGCGGATAGTTTGCATCCGTCAACTGTATATGCTTGATGAGGTCGGCTGCGTCATCCACCGACAACCCTTTTAGATAATGGAACTTGTGTGATGTTTGTAAATTTTCATTTTTATGTACCGAAGCCTCAAATAAATCTCTGAACGATGGGAAATTGCGATAACTTCCCCCAAACTTAGGTATGTTTAAACGTGGCAATCGGAGGTCCTGATTGGTTACGTAAGATATTTCGAATGTTGTATCCAGTATTGATTTTTGATGTTCTGCCAAGCGCACAACAGCCGCCATAACTTGGGCTTCCACCTCTTTTGACACCAAATTACGAGATGATCGAATTTGTCACCGTCAGCAGGGGCGTTGTAATTTTGCAACGAATCTTGAAATTCATTAAATTGCACATAGAATATCTCAAACAATTCTATTCGAACGATTAATTCTTCGTATGTTGTAACTGCAGTAATTCTTATGATGGATCGCTGCAATCTCGCCAACCCACCAAAACCATTTTTTAGCTGTCTTTCTAATCCCGAGATAATCTGAGCTTCTGTTGGCATTTTGAAGAAGAGGGCTTAGCGTAGGCAACGAATATTCACTAAATTTTACCTTTGATTAAATTTTACCTTTGGTGGAACCGACTAAGCACGTTTGTATAGAAATGCAAAATTTGATTTTGATCAAAATGGCACGATAAAATGGCATAATGTGTTGATTAGATGAAACGATTAAAGCGATATTGCACCTAAAAATTAAACCAATTTTACTCACGTGCTTGTAGAACGCCACGACGATTACGATCCAATGTTCAATCATATAACGACTCCGTTCTGGTGATTCCGACTACGTTAATCATTCAATGATGTTTGATGAAATATTCACAATCAGCATCCGGCTCGAAGGACCCAATGGATAACTCAAAATTTTTTGTGGACTGTATATTTTTTTATTTTTTATCTTCTCAGCTCTGTGGCTGATATCAGAAGAGAGTTTTTTTTTTATGTTTGCTTAACAAGAACATGAAAATTATACAAGGTGAAATATAAAAACAAATAACTATGCAAGCGACATCTGAAGTTAAACATTATTACTTAAAGGTATTACCTACAATATACATTTTGTAGTCTTGGTTGTTTGTTTATATTTGACATGTCAAAATCTTTCAAAATAGAGAAAAATATCACCCGCAACACAAGATTACACAATTTGTACATTATAAACTATTATCGGACCACAATTTTTAAATAATTACAAACAATGAAATTACATTTCTTAAACTTAATTACAAAATAAATATTTTAGTTTTAAATTTTAATATATCATGAGAAAATGAAGACAATGATGTTGGCAGCACTGAGTATCAATAAAAATAAAAACAAAATATTTGCTCTGAATGCACACGGTACAGTCAGTAGAAAAACACACTCTCGTTCTGTATTGGGCAAACATTTTTAAGAGAGAAGTCTCTTGAATGATTATCGAAATTGAATATTTCCTCCTTATCTCGGAAATTTTTATTGACAATTTTGAACACGTTTTCTACATCTCGATTATCCAGAAAAACGTGCAAATTAAACTTTTATTCATTTTGCTGTTGGAAAATGTCGACGCATTGTGTACATTGTCGACATTGTCTACATTATTAACGCCATTTTATTAATTGTCTTCATATATTGTCAACACGAGTAGAGAATTGTCATTTTCATTCATTTCACAACACTGCTTTAAATCCTTTTACTTTTGTAGATCCTTATTTTGGTTTTGATATTGATGTAGATAATGTGCAACTGTGGAGGTGGTTATTGCTACGTTAGATATCATTTGTGTCCGGTTGAACACGTGCGGTTGGGGCACGTGCTGAGCTCGATATTATAAACTCGGAGATTGGACTTGTTGCTACTCTCACACTAATAATAAATACGATGGTTTATATTTACGTTACAATACTTATAACGATTGAAAATTCACTTTATTAAAATGTTTAATTTACACAAATAAATTATGAAATTAGAACACATAAAAATGCGGTGTTACTTGTTCGCCATCTTATTAACCTTTTTTTGTGTCAGGGGACGCACCTTTCATTAGTGAGAACCATTTTGGCGACGTCAATTTATTCGCCCAGTGAACCGCAAGTTATATGGGGGAGCGTACCGTGGACGTTATTGGTGCCGCCACACTATCCTACCCCCAGTGAACGCAGTGAACGATACAAAGCTATCGGAAGCGAGCTGGCTTGTTGATGTTGCGACCCCTTCTTGATTTATGTTGCTCAGTGAGATTATTATGGAAAGTTAGTCTTTTCTGAGCTGGTTTGTTTACTTCTCCGGTATGTGTAGGGCTCTGCGTAGAGTTTGGTTTGGTTGGTATTTCGATCGATTCATCTGCTGGTTGATCAAGTTGTGGTGCTTCGATGAAACAGGGTTTAAGCCGATTTATTGAAACCGTTGATTCGATACCTTTGATTAGTAGCGTGAAATATTTTTCGTTGCGTTTGATTACCGGGTATTATTACTCGTATGGAGGTTGTAATGATTGACGAATCGCGTCAGTTTGGACCAAAACGAATTCGCATGTTGGTAGTTCTTTGAATACGAAGATTTGTTCTTTCGAATGTCGTGAAGTCGACGAAGGTTGAATGTCTTTGAATTGGTTGCGCAACTGTATGACGAATTCGGACTGATGGATGTTTTTGCTGGGTTGAATTAAATCCGCTGGGAGTCGTATATATTCTCCATAAACGAGTTCAGCTTACGTACTTTGAAAATCGTCTCGGAACGACGTTCTCAGACCGAGTAGTATTAGTGGTAACGACTTTGTCAATTGTTTTTCACCGACGCGCATTATTGCGGCTTTAAAACTGCGGTACCATCGTTCTAACATCCCGTTGCAAGCTGGATTGTATGCGGTGGTTCGCTTGCGTAGGAATCCCAGTGATTTTGAGAGTTCGTCGAATATCGTTGCTTCGAATTGTGTGGCTCTATCGGTTACGATGCTAGTTGGTACTCCGAATCGGCTGATCCATGTTTTGATCAACGCATCAGCTATGATTTCAGCTTTAATATTCGGGATTGGAGTGGCTTTTGGCCAGCGCGTATAGCGATCGATCATTGTTAAACAATCTAAGTTCCCTTTGGACGGTTGTAAAGGTCCGACGATGTCGATGTGAAGTTCATCGAATCGTTTGTTGGTCAGTTCATAAGTTCCAGTCTTACTTTTGACGTGCTTTGTTTGACCCAAGAGCGTATTTCTTGGTTCATAGCTGACCACACAAATTTTTTTCGGGTTTGTCTCGCTGTGGCGCGAATACCGGGGTGAGAGGCGTTGTGGAACGTTTCGTAAATTTGTCGTCGAAATGCCTTAGGAATGGGCGTTGTGTACCAGTGTTGTGTCGCATAGAATTTCTTTATTGGTTCCAAAAACTGGGAATTTTTCGAATGTCAATGACTCATTTGTTTCTACCAGTTTTGCGAGTTCTAGATCTTTAGACTGTTCATCAGCAATTAATGCATAGTCGATTGTACTTCCTATGTTCACTTGATCGATCCGGGAAAGTGTATCCGCGGCGACGTTGTTGTCTCCCGCAATGTGCCATATATCTGCTGTATACTGTGCTATATAATCCAGGTGGCGGCGTTGTCTGGGTGAGGCTTTATCGAGTTTTTGATGTAATAAGTATGTCAATGGTTTGTGGTCGGAAAAAGGGTAAATTCTCGACCTTCAACAAAAGTTTTAAAGTGTTTAATAGCCGAGTAAGCGGCTAAAAGCTCCCTGTCGTATGTGCTGTAACGGGTTTCGGTATTGCTTAATTTTCGGGAATAAAAGAAAAGTGGTTGCCAACCTTTTTGTGAATATTGCTGTAGTACCGCTCCTACTGCTGTATTTGATGCGTCGACAAAAATAGCGAATTTGGCGTTTGGAATGGGATATGCCAGTTGAACACAGTTTGCAAGCTTCGCCTTGGATGTTTTGAACGCTTCGGTGGATTCGTCGGTCCAGTTTATTGGTGATTTATCCTTCTTTTTACGTCCTTTTATGAATTCATATAATATCGCCTGGTCTAAGCTTATCCGGTCCCATGCCGTTTGTAGTGATGTGAAATCCGAGAAAAGATATTTCGTTCTTTGCGAATTCGCACTTGTTAAGGTTAATTACCAATCCCGCGTCACTTAGACGTTGTAAGTTCATACGCACGTGTTTGAGGTGTTCCTCCGTGTTTCGTGATGCGATCCGCAGATCGTCAAATCGTTGGAACGTTGAAGCCGCGTACTTAACCCAAATGTCAATCGGGGAAACTCAAACAAACCAAAAGGAGTGATGATTGCCGTTTTTTCGATGTCTCGTTCATCGATAGGTACCTGGTGGTAGGCTCGGATGAGATCGATTTTTGAGAACACTGTATATGACTCGAGTTGGTGTGTGAAATCAGTCACGAAGGGAATCGGGTAACAATCGGGTTTTGTTATCGCATTTAAGGCTCTATAGTCGCCGCATTATCGCCAGTTACCGTCTTTCTTTCGTGCTATGTGTAATGGGTTCGCCCAATTGCTCTTGGAAGGTCGGCATACCCCATGCGCTAACCACGTTTCGATTTCGTCCTTGGCGATTTTAGTTTTGTCGGCATTTAAACGAGGTACCTTTGCGTGGTACGGTTGACCAGATGTCTCAATACAATGAGTGACGTTGTGCTTTATTGTGTTTAGATTTGTAGACGCGTGAGTTACTATTTTGAATTCGCTTCGAATTTGTTGGTAGTATGACAGAAACTTCAGCGCCTGTGTCGATTAGAAATTGTAACTTATTTTAATAATTGACTACGATTAGACGGCTTTTTGGTGTTTGGCTACCGCCGCTTGCCGCATGTAGCGCGGTGCCAGTTAGTTTTTTTGAATTTGTTGACGGTGGGTTAGAATCGTTAAAATGGCATGGTTTTGCACATTTTTTTGTTCGAACGCCGTATTTGTGATGGTACCAGCAATTCGGGTGTTTGGCTACTCGCTTGCTCGATCGTGAATTACTGCGTTAACGTGAAGTATTCGTAGAGTTAGGGCTTTGAGAGCGGCCGCGATATGTTTTGTCTTTAGACATTTCGAATCGACCGAATAGTTCTTCCACTCGTTGTGATAACTCGTTGATCTGAGCTGCTAAGCTGGTTGGTACTGTTCTGTTGTCGCCTTTTGGCGCATTGAGATTATAAATGCCAGCTTGTTTTTGCACGTCAACTATTTTGTCTGCTGTTTTAAAATTTCCTGTGTACGTGTATGTAGGCGCTGCAACCATAAGTTTCTTAAAACTGGTTCGGTCACTTGATTTATAGGCAAGACGTCCATCTCTCTCAAAAGTTGGGATGGTTTTTGTCGCCGAGTTGCAGTCCTGATAACAATCGATCCAGCTTGATTTTTGCCGATTCGCATTGGCGCTCGATTATTATTTTTTTAAAGTTTCGTACTTATTGTCCTTTGGCGGTGTAAGAATTTAATCACGTACGTATTTTGGGTTTCGCCCCTCCGTCGCTTTCGTCGGCAACCATATTAACAGACGTCACGCGAAATGTTTGAAACGCGGTGGAAAATCGACACTGGGTTTGCGGTTAAATTTATCACTGAGCGAATGTTCGGAACGAGAGACGATAATCGTCCGGTAAAATTATGAATAGAAATCCGAACAGTTGTAAGCCACCAAATTACCGGGGAGCGTACCGTGGACGTTGGGGGCGGTAAACTGTTAAGATGAAGTCAAATATCAGGCCTAATTTTGGTTCTATACATGTCCGAAACTTAGTTTCTAATTACGTTAATTTATTCTACAATACATAGTAAAAATTTCGAGAATTAAATCGATTGTATCTCAATTTATTCGTTTTTGGTGAGGGGATGCTCACAAGTCCTTTTCGAGTAACAAATTTTCAGATTTAGCCGACTATGATCATGCACATCTTGTATAATTTTAAATCCATTAAAATAATGTTGAACAATAATCCCATTTTAAATACGTAGAAATACAATACCTACCAACATTAATTTCTCAGATTCCACTTGATTGTTTTTTTTTTATATAAAACGGATTTACGTAAACCACCTGACCAATCTGTATACATGAGAATATTACAAGAGGGTGTTTTTATCCTCCCAAGCAGAACAAATCTTGTTCAATAGAACTTCGGCTATCAGAATAAATGGTTGTTTGTTTGTTTCCAGATACGGAGGATTAGTTAAGAACATAACAGATCCATCTTTAAAGGTATACATCTTTAAAATTTTTGTCTTCCTTTGAAATCTGTTATGTGTATTGTATAACCTAAAATTGCTGTGCGAGTAGATTTGTTTAAACGTAATTTGCTCAAACGATAGACCATAAGCAAACGAACTGAAAAGCACAACGAAATAACAACAACAAAAAAACGCAATTCGTGACTTTCATGATAGCTGGCAATAAAAAAACAAAAAACAACAAACAGACAAAACTGTACTCTAAATTATAGTAAAAATTGCAAGCTTTTGTAAAAGCGACTGTATGTGTTTATAGTTTTTAATAATACTCGGTATACTATATAACGAGTAAGACAGACAGAATGAAAAATCGATAAGTTTATGAAAATACAGAACAAAATAAATAAAAACGAAAAATTCTTGCTGTTGAAATAATCTACTTTGAGAACGTTCATTTTTTGTCGTATCGAATTATTATTAGTGGTTGTTATTTGTATTACTATTACTGGGTGATCAATAAATATTTTCATATTCTTAACATACCTATCAGACAAAAGCATTCCCTCGTGTAGCAAAATAATTCCTTTACACATAATACGAATAGTCTGGGGTATGATGTATAAGCCACCACAGATGTTAAAGATTTCATCATTCATGTTTAATATTCTGTAAATGTAGTGAAATTTTTTTGCCGTCGTTGGCCTTTCAACCACATTAAATAGCAAATTTCAATCCATTCATTTGATTTCGTGCTCAAATAGTTTTGTGTCACTGACATTGTTATCGCGATTTTCATTTTTTTTTTTGTACGACCAAATACAAGACAATTGTCTTCCATTGACTAGTTTCTTATCATTCTTTAATAGTGTCATTGTCTTCATCATCATCATCATCATCTTCAACTCATCGCTAGAGAAATGCGATGATTATAAAATTGAAAAATTTCAAATAATCGCTACTTGACTTTAAACTGTTAATTTTTAAAGTTTTTCAATCTATTGTTAAGAGTAAGGACCTTTACAAATTAGTAGATAATACAAGTATGTTTATGTGGGGCATACAAAATAAATTTAATTGATTTAAGTTTAAGTGTTTATGGTACTTAAAGTTGTTGCTGAGGGTAGAGAACCAAGAAGAATTATGTCCTCTAAACTGGTCCAAATCTTCTAATAAAAGGTAATTTAGGAAAAAATTTCTGTGCTTTCGTTAGGCCTAGTTGATAACGTATGATAACGTTTGTTTCTGACTATAAGGCTGTGGCCAGAGATCACGTGACAAGCAATAGGTGCCGAAAAGCGATTTTTTAAAGCATTGAAAGATGGCTTAAATAGCATTTTGCCGCGCCAACGCCATTTGAGAATTTACTGCCCTCCCCTTAATTCTCGTAGGTATTATTACAAATATGCATACATCCAGTGGCGTAACTACGTACCCGCAGCGGCGGGGGTGCCCACGATTATTGGGCCCAAAGAGATTTATCAAGCGTTCGAATATTAGTTCAAAGTCGAGATCAGATAAATGGTAGCTCAGATTAAGCATAAAGTGTATCACCCTTTGAAATTTGAAATTCTTGTTTAAAAACGGAATATTTCTAGAAAATTTAAAAGGCAGTGGTCTAGTTTTTAGAGAAAAAAGAAATCGTTGCTCTTAAATATTTTCTTAAGACAGACCTAACAATTTCTTCTCAGTTACTGAAGGTGAATGTTAGAGTAATTACACGTAATCTAAATCCATAGAAATAAAAATGGCTTTAGGTGTTGACAGACATTTAGATATAGAAGAAATTTGCTAAACTCTTTTGAAATGAAAGCTTTCGACATCAAACGATAACGATTTTTATATTTCCTGAGTTTTGTAATATAGTTCTGCACTCCAAATTGCAATGATTATTAATGATGGTCTTTTCTCTTGGTTGTTTTCGGCGGGTTCTTCTGTTTCATATCACCTCGTTTCGGTTTCGCCTTTTGATCACTTTTTAAAATTTCTTGAGATTATTGGAGTACAGCATGGAAATGGGATGTGTGATGTTCGTGACTCAATTGGTGATTCGTTGTTTCGAAACAGTCGGGTAGGTTATTCGAGATTGTCGAGATTATTCGAGTAAGTTTGAGATTGTCATGTGTATTTGGTAGTTCGATGTTACAAGAGAATCTTAGAGCCTATATTCGAAGAATGATTATTCGATATTTACGAAATTATCTGATACTGCAACGTATTCGCAATTTCTCGAAAGTTTTTATGGGTTTTCTAGATTCTTATAAGCTTTCCGAAATTATTCATTAACATCCAAATTTTTCGGTATTATTAAGATTGTTCGAGATCAATCGAGATTCACATGATATTGAGATTATTCGAATTTTCTGACCTTCTTATGGTTTCGTCTAGATTGGTTAAGTTTTTCAACATTCCTAAGGTTATGCGAGATTTTTAAAGATTTTCAAATTTATTCGAATTTTGTATGGCAATGTTTTGCGCTTAGCTTTGAGTTGTGGGAATTTGCAAAGGTACACTAATTTAGTAGGATATTCGAAATTTTTCAGGAATGTCCAGGTTACTTACATTTTACATAGCGGTGATTAGCGCGTATAGGATTTCCTTTGGTTTTACATACATAAGGATAATTCGATATTTGAGAGCTTTTTAGAATATTCAAGACACTTTGAAAATTCAATATTCTTGAAATTATTAATGGTTTAAATTTGTAATGCTTTATTGGTATAATTAGAAATCGTCATATCATTGAGTTGGTTGCAAGAAATTTTATTTTGTTTTAGGCCTTTGAATTGAATCACGCGCTGTTTCATACTATCGAAATCAGATACTTTTAAGTAATGCGAGGCTGGACATAGGAATAAATTAGTTTTTAACCAAATGCTTTAAGTTTTTAGCTTAAACGTTTTTTAGGGGCCCGAGAAAAATTTGGCGGGGGTCTAAAATTTGTAGTTATGCCACTGCACACATTGACGCTTCATTAATCATGCTAATACAACCTCAAATTAAATTAAAGCAATAGGTACGAGGGTAGAGTGAAATTAGCTAGCTAATTTTTGGATGAAAAAGTGAATGTTTGGTGGAAACAACAAAGTTACAAGAGACCAAATGGGCAATATGGCAATGGCGGCTGTGGACGAGTGAACTGGCGCGCTAACTTTTTGAAAGAGCAACTTTTCATGACCAAACGTTCTTGTAGGATGTTCCGTACGGTTTCTTTTAACAATCTCTTTAATCTTCACTCGGCGGCCGGCCAACATGATATTTTGGATCTGGTTTACAATTTCCACGGTAGTAAGCCAAAATATGAAGGAGCAGAGTCGTCAAGATACTTTTTAACTTTTCTTCGGTTTGCGAAATAGTTTTTCTGCACAGTTTTGTATTAGTGCATAATCAACAGAATTCGCTTTCTTTCGACAGCTTCCAAAACAAAACTGAATATAACATCGGTTTGAAATTTGGGGTGCCTCCCTAGAAGATTATAGTTTTTTGGAACTCAATCTCTTAGAAAGTTTTTCCGTTTCTTTATTGGTCATATTTTGTTTGCATGTTTTTTTTCTATAGGTAGCATTGGTCCTGCTTTGAATTTTTGGTTGAAAATTTTCGACCGCAATTAAGACATACACACAAAATATTCTTAATACTGCAACAATATTTGAATATAAAATATCAAATGAATGTGCATTATCCATTGTAAAAGGGAGAGAGGCAAAATCCCGAGAGTCAAATTCTCTCTCTCTCTCTGGCTTTCACATCCCATGGAGGGACTTTGCCGCCCGCACTAAGGTCCTCCATCCGTCTCGATCCGCTCTCGTCCTCCAGTTTCGATATCCTAATACATGTAGATCTTGTTCGACGTCGTCACGCCAGCGCAGTCGGGGTCTTCCTCTACGACGAACACCGGCTGGTTGTTGATGGAAAACTTTATTGGTCATACGTTGTTGTATAGACCGTGTAACGTGGCCGGGCCATCTAACTTGATTGGATTTGCTGAATCCGATAATATCGCAGCCTCCAAGAAGTTGCCTTATCTCATGGTTCATACGAATCCGATATTCGTTGTCCGCGACTTTAATTGGACCAAAGATTGAGCGAATGACCTTCCTTTCGAAGGTAGATAACAATCTACAATCGTTAGAGGTCATGGTCCAGCTCTCGATTCCGAAAGCCAGCACAGGTCTTTTGAGTGCTTTATAAAGTGCGAGCTTGCACGACTGCAACAGATGTTTAAATCGCAATAATTTCGATTGGGCGTTTCGACGATGTTATAACTGACCCCATGTATTTAAAGTTTTCGACGCTATCAAAGTTATGGTCGGCAATTCCGAGATTTACCATGGAGATATTCCTGGGTGTTGATAACAATTTTGTTTTGCTGCTGTTCACCTCCAAACCAAGTCTTCTTGCGCGGCGATCGAGCTGTATGAAACTGTCCTTGATATCGCTAGGTCTTCGGCCGAGAAGCACGATATCATCTGCATATCCAAGAATTTGGCCTGATTTATTAAATATACAGAGCGAAGTTTCAATTTTGCTTTTTCTCACTACGTATTCAAGCGCCAAATTGAACAGCACCGGCGCGAGTGCATCTCCCTGTCGAACACCAGATGTTATTTCAAAGGAGTCTGACACAGCTCCTTACGATTCTACATACAGACGCAGAGGTTTTTAATTATAAAAATTGTATGAATATTGTACACAGAGAAACGAGTTTCTCTGGAATTCCTAGGCATATGAGCGCGGCCCATAGGTTTTCGCGGTTTATACTGTTATATGCCTGTCTGAAGTCTATATACAGTTGATGTATGGTTATGTTGTACTCCTAACATTTTTCCAATATCATCCTCATGGTAAAACATTGGTCAGTGGTCGATCGGTTCTCGATGCAAGATCTCATATGATCGCGCTTCTTTTGTCGAAGGTATTTAGTCGTAGCTTTCCTAGCGCGGAGATATTCTGCTAGAGTGCTTCTAGTGTTGCAAGCCAACCATTTCTCACGAAGCTTTCGTTTATTTTCGACGACCCTTCGGCATTGATCATCGAACTAATCATTGCGGGATCTCGGAGGCCTTCTTTCGATGGAACTTTGCGCCGCGGTGGTTAAGGCTGACTGTAAAGCGTGCCACTTCTCCTGGATATTAGGAGGAGCTTTTGCGTTGTTAGTGGGCCGGTCTAAATAATTAGTGACAGCTGATTGGTAACTCTGAAGTGACGCTTGGTCTTTTAAAGCATCAATATTCCACCGAACGGTCTTTTGTGCTTGTCTGTTGAACGTAGATGACAGTTTGCACTTATACTTAAATATGACAAGTACATGATCGCTGTCCATGTCTGCACCTCTGTAAGATCTGACGTCGGATATGCTGGTGAAGTGTTTCTTAGACACCATGACGTGATCGATTTGGTTTTCCGTTCTTCCATCATTCGATCTCCACGTTACTTTGTAGATTCTCTTGTGTGGCAAAAACGTACTTGACACAACTAAGTTGTACGTTATTTCCAGGTCGGTGACGCGTTGGCCGTTGTTGTTACTAGTTAGGTGCAGGCTGTTAGGACCGATGTACGAAGTATTTTCTGCACTCCTACCGATTTTTGCGTTAAAGTCGCTAATTTTAATGTCGTGGTGCGGTATGTTATTGATGACTTCCTCCAGCTCGACAAAGAAGAGATCTTTGATGTCATCAGATTTATCTTCGGTGGCTGCATGTACATTAACGATCGTGATGTTAAATTTCTTGGTGGGGAGCCTGACCGTGCATACCCGCATGTTGATAGGACGGAAGTCAATAATATGATGCTCCGCGCGCTTATGGATAAGGAAGCCAACTCCAAATTCTCCTCCATTCTGATGGCCGCTGTAATGAAGAGTGTAACCATTGGTGGTGTCATGGATCCCACTTCCAGACCATCTAAGCTCTTGTAGTGCAAGCACGTGTATTGTGTAACTCTTAGCTTGATTCGAGCGTTCCCATTTTTAAAGCGTTGTCAGTGTACAATTTCCGAGATCGATTTTGTGATGCATCCGATATGGTAATCCGAGGCCTTTGATTAGGGTTCATAACTTTAATTGTTTTTATGAGAGCAAGTTGTTGGCCTGCTGCTCAACCCGCTTTTTACGTGTGTGGGCCACTTACTGGTGAGAATCTTAAGGCATCCAGTTCTACCTTGAACACATTTATATAGCGAGCCGCTTGATACAAGGCAGACGCCCGCTTCAGCCGTACCTAACCTGGAGAACAGATGCTGGTTTGATATTGGTTTTGAGGCGCCAATGACTCGTCCTGACATGTAGTCAACGGGCGGTCCTCGGGGTTTCCTCGCGATTACGGAATTTTGTACCCTCGGGATTTTGTCCCCTCGAAATTTTGTACCTTCGGCATTTTGTACCCTCGGCATTTTGTACCCTCGGGGTTATGTATCCTTGGGATTTTGTACCTTCGGGATTTTGTCCCGCGGGATTATGTACCGCGAGATTATGTCCCGCGGGATTTTGTCCCTCGGGAATATGTCACCAACCCATTGTAAAACTCTAGTCAAATTTTTTTTTTTTTCATTTCAAAGTAGATGGTGTTCGAGAAAATGTATGCATTCGTCAATGAAGTTATTATCGATATATTCTTTGAAGTGGCAGGTTTTATGATTTCATCCGTATTTAACTTTGAAAAGTTCATAATCATTAAAAGAAAAACTTTATGCCATTCGAATACGAAAAAAGTTAGTTGCTTTGTTAAATAGAGACACGTGAATCACATTATTGTCTTAAATGATCCTTTTATCTGAGAAAAATCCATTAAAACTAAAGCTTGGACACTTCATGTCTCTAACGATGAGCTGTGCAGATTGGTTTACCAAATCACAAATCTGCTAAAATTTAGTTTAGATAACAACCGGAAGTTTTAACCAATTTCGGAAAGCTCTAAACAATTTTGGAAAGCATAATTGAGTAAAAGACTCGAAGATATGCAATAACTATTAAGATTCTCTTGACGTTTATATTTCAAACAAAAATAAAAGATTTTTATTTAAACGCCTAATGAAACAAGCTCTACTTGTTAGACCAATATCTGATTTTATATTTTTCGAAAATTATTTTCCTTTGTTATCTGAGCTGTATTCATATTCAATATAAATGAAATTAGAACAGTAACATCTTTAAAGTTTGACATTAATAACTATCTGCAAACCAACAAATTTTCTTTCTTCCAATGAAAATGTCTTTTTGTTGTTGTTTTTTTTTCGAAGATTTATTGTCCTTAATTTAATTTCTACGTATTACATACATGTAGTATAACGAGTGAAGATAAATTGCCTTATCAAGGTTAAAGGTATAAATCTCCCATCAAACTGTTAATTTCTCAATTTACTTTTGTTTCCATCTTGTTCAATTTGTGTAAATCTAAACAAATTGGCGATAACTCCCACAAAACTTTATCACAATAACTACAGGGATTTTTCAATACGTAGGGTAGTAAATTATACATAAGTTTTTATGTTACCAACAAGTAATAAATCAGTAAATATTTGATTGAAGGTTCAAAATTTTACTTGAACGGATTGACAATTTTAAACAAACACGAAGTCTCGGCCGAATGAGCAGTCTATGATAGAAGTCTTTGTATTAAAAAAAATATAAGGAGTTGGCCTTTTCTGCCCCTATCTATCCTTGCAACTTCATAGGCAGAAAATACTATTATCGTTTGTACAACCTTATTTTCGACAAAAAGGCGTCAACAATACATACTCCAAAACAAAACAAAGAATTTATCGTTTTGTTAATATCTGATTTTACCAAGGAGAAATATGTACCACAGCAATAAGCTTTCATGTCTTTTCAATTTCTATATAAAAAGAAGAAATAGCAATAGTTTTTAGTAGGCTGGACTTAATTGAAACGGAACATTTTCTGTGGATGCATACCAATACCAATATTGTTGTTGAAATCGTCTGCAATAATCAATTGTTTGGTTGATCTTGTATAATAAATGTAAAACTCGTATATCGTCGGTGACGATGCATTAGTGTGTAACTACATTTTGTGTGTTTTACATTTTAACGCATATTTAACGTTTAAAAACGCAATAAAAAACGATAATATAACCATTAACTTGTAATCCGGTCTTAACGTAATAAAATTCAGTCTAGAAATTTAGAATTGCATTTTAATTGTACCGTAAATTATCTTAAAACTCCCAATAATTTTGGTGAATGTGAATTTTCATACTTTGCAAATTATTAAATTTTCTGTTAGATATTTTTCGGCGAGCTGGAAATAATTGAGGAAAATTTGTAACTGTTTTTCAAAAATTGGAATTTTGGTCTTGCTGGTAAATCAGCTAATTCATCGTCAAACTGAATTTTGTACGATATTACTCCATTTGATGTGTATTGCAACTGTCACAAACTACATTTGATTAGATGAAAAGTTTTGGAAAAAATTAAATTCTGGTGAAAAAATTCGGTATGGAAACGGTTTCTTACTTGCTGCGATGGTAATATTATGATAATCGTTAGGAATTTCAATGGTTTTGTTTTTTAATTTCTGGTCAATTTTAACATGAACACTGTTACACTCCATTTGAGTACGACCTTCAACTAAATATTTTTAAATAATTGTCACGTTGTATTCAATCGCCAGAGTAAGCAAAGCATTTGGTGGAATTGTATTCCTATTTTGGTAAGTACATCCATCCGAATAAAAGATTATTGGTAATTTATTAGCAGTTAGGAGACTATTTTTTTAATAATGTACTAAAAATGAAGCAAAGAACTGACGCTTAAAGATCGAATTAAAACAACAAATTTTAACAGCCTGTAAGTCCATAAAAATAATGTGGCATAAACCGATTATTGCATTTTTACAATTGTTGGATTTTTCTTCATTTGCCCTATTTTTCTCATTGGTCTGCCATTCGTGTTTTGAAAGATTTTCTGTTTCGAATTGAACACAAGTATCACAACGATCTTTCTTAGGATTAAACAAAAGCACAATTTTTTCTGGTAAATCCTAACAAAAATATAGTTCTTGATACACATTGTTTAGCAAATGATTTGTAATGATTTGCATATTCTGCATAAAGTGATGATTTCGAATCGAATTTTTGCTCCAAATACAAATTATTAGTATTTTTTTTTTTTGCAATAACGACTCGGTAATTTATTTAATGAATCCAAAAATTAGCACTTGAACTCGTGACATTCATTCGATAGAACTCGTGATTTCATTTCGTTGCGTTGTACAATGTCATAATGTAAATAGTTTTTACACAATTCAACAAGGCAAATTTAGATTTATTCGCTTTGAAGTTGTTGGATCAGATGTAGTAGCTCTTTGCGTTTGGTTGTCCAATATTAAATTGCTAATACAAAACATTTAGCTTCGATCTGCCTCGCTTACCGCTCCATAATACTCACTAAATTTTTTAAACTTTTTGCAGCTTTGAATCGTCCATCTAGGACATATTTCGTATCCATCTAGGACACCCGTTTCTGTGTTATTTGAAACCTTCCGAAAACCTAGGTACTTTTTCCCACATTCGATTTTACATTTCCCATGTTCTTTTCGAATTTTTTTTGGCATATTCATTACAACCATTCTCAGCTTCATTCATATTTATTGGCTCCGCAGCAATATTTAAACTACTATCCATACTTGGTTGATCCATCAAACTGGATCAGGGTAAACTTGGTTGATACATCAAATCAAAACTGGAATCAGTATCAGTGTCGCTATTCTCACCAGCGGTGTTTTTATATGGTAATTATCGATTAACACAAAGGGAATCGATATCTTTGATGGATGTAACTCGATTGGGGGTGTTGGTAAAATAGTTTCTAACTCCACTGTAATATCGTTGTCATAAATAAATGTGGCATTATGAAAAATTGATTGTTTGGAACTAGTTAGGTTGCAGCAGTATTTCCCGCAGAATCGATTTCTGGTATAAATACGGAACCGGATGCATTTCGGCTGTTTCTAAAAAGTTCGATGGTGTTAACTAGATTGCCCTAAGTCATCTGTCGGCATAATATCAACAAGTGTCGAATTTAATGATCGGGTTAGTAGAACTGTTTTGACAATTTTTCGGTAAATATATTTGATTGCGATCGGTTTTCTCGTATTTTTCCAGTGCAAGTTTAACCAACAACTTTCCTTTCTCTCTCTCCCATAATTAAAAGTTTGTTTAAAAAATAAATCTAAACTACAAGAATTTAATTTGTTTGTAAATTATCTTTTACAATATCTAAAAAAAAAAAGAAAATTTTGATAATTCGTTTTCGTTTATCTACGAGAACATTACTTTGTAATTGTACTTTTGTTTATCTACAACACATTCTAATATTACTTATTTTAATTATAATATTAAATAATTTAGAAACGAAATTAACATTTTTACTTTAATAAATACATAAATTAATTAAAATCAGACGATTAACAATAAATTACTACTAAATTACAAATTTATTTAACATTTAACTTACTTCAATGCTAGTCATCACAAAATGACGTAGATACATATTACATACTAATGCATACGCAAAGTTGAGTGTCCAGAGACGTTGCGATCAACAATACTAAAAAACAAAGCAAACATGTACATTCTTGTCGAAAAACAAAAACGCTTTTGGTGAATTTTGTAGATACACACTAATGCATCGTTAACGACGATATGCGATCCTGCGTTCTTCTTCCTGATATTTAAATTATTAATTTTTTTTTTTTTTTTTGTTGTACTTTTTGATTTTTTTTATATTAAGGGTTTTTTTTGTTATTTTATGTATTTTTATTTTTTTTAATTAAAATTTTGAATGAAAAATCTAAATTTTAAAAATGTCGTCATTTATTTATCTTATTTATTTATTTATTTATAGTATTTATAAATAATTTAGTATTAAGAGGAAAAGCACACATGGAAACAAAGCAATCGAAACAAAAAAAGAAAAAAGAAGTTGCTTCCATTAGGCATAAAAACCTCTTAAATTTTTTCAAACAATTTCCACCTCGTGCTTACACATTCTATTTTGAGCAGTAGCTCATTTACAATAAAATGTACAGCACGAGGTGAAATAATATAAAAATTAAAAATTAACAAAATAACATGGTTATTAAAAATAAATTAAAAAACTACGTATTGCCCATCAATCACGCCACTCCAAAAATTTTGACCTAAATAATTTTGCCGATCCTAATCTCTTAATTTCCAATGGAATTGAATTCCAAAGGGAAATTCCCCTAACACAAAATGACGCGTTTAACGACCTACAACAATTTTTAGCCGGAATTAGGCGGAAGTTAGAGGAATGAAACCTACTAAACATTAATTTCCTATATAGATAACAAGGCTCCTTAGCTTTAAGAAGTTTAAAAATAAAAAGACAAACGCGAAATTCGTAAAAAATAGATAAACTACATTCTAAAACAAGGCTAGAGTAGGCAGAAATATGATCGAACTTCCTAATACCAAAAATAAACCTGGTACAAGCATTGAAACATCTTTGGAGAACATTCATATTTTCCTGAAGCATACCGAATAAAACTATGTCACCGTAAATAAAATGAGGAAGAAGATAAGACAAAAACAATTTTTTTCTAAACTGACTATCAGAAAATCCAACCACTTTATACAAACAACTAAGCATGCCAAAGACCCTCTTACTAATAGTAACTAAATGGTCACCCCAAGTAAGAGTTTTATTAATAACTAAGCCTAAATCCCTAACAGTATTTGAATATTCAATTAGCGAACCCTGCAGAAAAATACCAGGAAAGGACGAGGTATCTAACGATTTTTCATAAATTGTAATCGACTGAGATTTATTCGCGTTTAAAACGAGCCTGTTAGAGACCGACCAGCTAACGATATTACTTAAATCTTCATTTATCAGAGAAATATTCCTAACAATAGAATCCTGATCTAAACGACTATTTCTATAAATTTGAACGTCATCAGCGAAAATATGAAATGAACAATGTTGAATGGAGGTTTCTATGTCATTTATGTACATTGAAAATAATAGAGGACCCAGCACTGAACCCTGAGCCACGCCGGAAATTACAGGAAGGAATTGTCGAAAAAAACTGCCTGAGAACGATTAGAAAGATAGTTAAAAATCAATTTGGCAGCAGAAAGCGAAAATCTAAACTGAGATAAGAGTTTATTGAAAAGAATAAAGGGTGTTCGAAATAACGCCACATTTGGAAACTCCAAATACTATCCTTAAATTATTTACTAGCATTTAAGATTTTTAATCTTTTTGCAGCCATGGTTGGGCCCGATCTATTTTGACGTTTAGGTTTTTTGAAATCACCTTTTAAAATTAACCATTTAGATTTTTTATTTTGTAAATTAGTGTAAAATATTTTATTAATTGTTTTATTTGTTCAAAACATGCGGATCATTTGTTGGTGGTAGCAGTGAATTAAAATCTCGCTGGACAACAGAATATTTGTAATTTTTTGCAAGTTACATTGCTTTCTATATATGTACTTTCTCAAAAATATTTACAATTCTGAGAGCCATTTCAGCGAACTTCTCAGTAGGCACTTTCAATCATCCAAAATTCGTTGTTTTGTTAAAGTTTTTATGGCATAGAAACATTTCGGACGGTGATGTTACTACATCGTTTTCTTTTAACAGTTTTGTTCTGCATGGTATTGCATTTAATTTTTTCATATGGCCAGAATCCCGCATAATGTGCTACAGCATTTGATTTAATGATGTCCATTTCACAATTTATGGTCCATGAATTATCATCATCCACTACTTCAGAATGCAATTCTAGGAGAATTAGACTGCAATGAAAAACTGGCTTGAAATGAAACTTTTTTTTTAAAAAAAAAAGTCGATGTGGTAAATTTATATTTCTTCACACTACTTTTGTTATATTAGCAAATATTTTGAACACTACTAATGATACTTTGGTCCTTAAATACCAAGCATAAATCAAAAAATTAGATTTGCCAAAAAAATTTTTTTTTTTATATATAACCAATCCCAAGCCTTTACTAAAATTCATACACTAAATTGAACATGCATTTTACTCAATGGATTTTACCGAAATTTAGTATCTATAAGTGATTTAGCCAATTCTATACGCAAAATTGAATTATTCAAGCTCTGAAGAATTCCTTAGGTCAAATCATTTGGGATCGGATTTCTTAAATAAAATAAGAGCCAATTTCAAGAAATATTGCAGATCACCACAGATGATGTTATGGTTGGTACCATTTTTCAAAATATTATTTCACCATTTTTTTTACACAAACAACTAATCCAGGCAGCTACATACTACATCTCCAGCTCCAACATGGATTTAGGTATCACGATTGGGGATGGATTTTAATTTTTAATAAAATTTCAGATTTAAGATGTGAAGTCCATAAAATTGATTAATTCAAGGGTCGGATTTCTTAATTAAACAACTGCTCAATTTCAAGAAACATTGCGGACACTGCCAATGATATTTTGATCGATGTAAATCAAAAATTATATTCGCCAAATTTATTATTAGATACTTAACTAATTCAGGCAATCTTCTTAGTACCAGCATCAAATGGAATAAGCACATTTGTTGATGGATTTTAGTGAAATTTTATGTCTGAAGTATTTTGTAGATCATATAAATAGTTCCTAAAATAAAACCAGTTATTTCTTGGCCTGAAGAATTTTTCTGTCATAAGGTTTACGATAATATTTATTTTCTGCATATGAAATTGAAAGGGTAGATAGGGACAGTTATGTTTTATATATTCGTCTCCTTATAATTATTTGTATAAAAAATTATTTGTATAAAATATGGATTTGAATTTCTCATACATTTTTCGCTATATAAATTATCTCTCTTTATATCTTATTCTCTTTGGTTCTACCATAAACGTTTCAAGTTGTGTTGTGGTTGTCTTAATTCGTTGGGTTAGTATGGTATCGACGAATATATTGGAGCGAAGGGGTCGCTACATTTGCCAAAAAAAAAAAAAAAATCTAGAAATTACCAGAAAAGAGAGAGATCCAGAAAAGCACTACAGAAACATTATTTTGATTAAAATAAATGAAAAAAAGTTTTCTGTTTACTTATCTACGCGCGTTAGAAGTTATACTTCTTTAGCGATCGTTAAAAGACAAGAGTGTGATTATAAATACGATTCGTAAAGTTTAAATTCATTTAAATTTAAATAGACTATAAAAATTTTATTTACAAATTTATTTATATACAAATACATTTAATTCATACAGTACGTCCACTACCATAGCTTCTTCCAGTGTTGATTGAACTGGTACATCAGTTATGAGTGGCTGATGGTAACTAAAATACTATATGAAGAATTTTGTTCTCACAGCGTCAATTTATCGCATTGGTAACTTATCTTCTCCTCTGCCAAGAAATTCTCCTCCGGCTGTTGTGTATGGCCAAACTAGCAGTTTCAAAAAATAAATAATATCGTGCATCTTTTGATTTGAAGTAATGTAAATTATTATTAAAACAATTTTTTTGCCGGCTTCTATTTTGCATTCCGCAACACAAAACTCACCAACTGATGACACTGCGGAACTTATAAATTCAGACTGTCTAACAGTCATATCGATATTTGGAGTAATGATGTTGGTATTGTCGTTTGTATTTTGATATATGGTAACGCCTCCAGCTTGAACGTTTGATCGCTTATACTGAATTATACAATTGAAATTAGGAATACTGATTGCCTCATAACAGATCTCTGCTGATAGCCTGTAAGCGATTAAGCGAAAGTCTACAAAATTCATCTTGAAAACTAGTTATAGACTGTGGGCACTCTTCGAACATGATAGAAAGTTTTGTCATTGTTTTTTGTTTTTGTAATATATAAACCTTGAAGACTAGTCACCCGCATTAAAGCGACATACACTCATCTCACAGGGTATGTGCTTCGTTGAGATTTACGAATCGTATTTGCACAAGCACAAACTAAAGGTAAATGAGATCGCTTAACATTTATCGTGTTGTTGTTGTTGTTGTTTAGTGGAATAGTTGCTGGTCTCCTTCCTAATCGGTACTTTATTTTTTAGCCAATCTTTGGAGAGTCTGGAAAATTAAGTCATACAACGCTCATTTCTCTTTCATCATTACGTTCAATATGAACTAATTTCCCAACAGCGCCATTTGCTAAGCCATCTGACACATCGATGTTTGTTGTAATCATATAAAAAACATCTGGCATAAATACTGTGTGATAAGGCAAACCTCCAGTATCAATGAGTGACATTTTGTATAATTTTTGCCATACAAAAGCTGTTTGTTCCACCGAAGTACAACCAATAAGTACGTCTTTGGCAATTGAAATAGTCTTATCTTGCACAGCACTTCAAATTTCATTATTACATCTTATGACAGCTTCATTTGTATTAAATAATCTGATCCCATATGGACATTTTAATTTAGCATCTTTGGTTGTTACAAAATTCACTATCTTGGAGTTGTTGACCGTTTTCACTTTTTATCATTATTGAAGAAAACTGTTGATTTGCTTGCCTCCTTGAACTTGATCCAGTTCATAAAATTTAAATCCGCGCCACAAAATAGTCCCAACAATTCTCTGCTTCTACTGCTTATAAGTTAGAGTAGCCCGGACTACGAATCTCCCATCAAAATAATATCCATACCACCAAAGTTAACTGAGTGTGTTCCTTTTGTTTATCGTTTGCCATTCTCATCAACTCGTAAAACTCTGTATTTGGCATTAAATTGTCCCATTTTTTTTTTTGGTAATAGAACCAAGTTTATTAAGTATAGCTATTCGAAGAGCAGCGTTCACATCAGACAGAGGATTATTATATAAATTTTGAAATGGATTCGATTCAAATGTAACATTAGCAGACTCTTGTACTTCATCCTCAAAACCATCTTCTCTACATAAATTTCGAGTAATTTCAATCATTTTTTGAATATCCAAGTTAAATTCAAATTCGTCTTTTTAAAATTACATTTTCATTTTTATTATATATGTGTATACATATCAATAAATTTCTTTTCTTTCTTCGTCTTCGTTCCGGAATGGAATGTGTAACGTAACCATTTCACGTTTATATTCATTGATATCTATCTAGGTTCTTTCCTTTTTGTATAATTACCATCTGTTTTAATTGTGTAATTAGCAACAAATTGGACCAGTGTAACATTTTCCAGATCTTGGTGTCGGCGTTCGTATTTGTCAAACCAATTCTCCTTCCAAATATTAGTCGAATCTTCTCCGTTATAGGCATCGGAACCGTTTAATTCTTTTTAGGTTTTTCTTATTCTTTGACGATTGACTGGCCACACAGTTGGAATAGAGACGACAACAGTCGAACACTTTGACATCGGCTCCAGAAGAAGGTACCAAGCCGCCTCTCGACTTGTTATCTCGACACTGTTAAGCATATTTACACCTATTTTGCTCGTTATTTTTATGAAGATGACCTCGGTTAGTTTTATTAACATAATCTCACACCAAATTTCAACAATACCACATGGCACCAGCATTGAAGCTGTATTTACGCGATTTAGTTACCGTAAGCCACTCGTAACTGATGTACCAGTTCAATCATCAGTATTTGTATATAAATAAATTTGTAAATAAAATTTTTATAGTCTGTATGATAAAATAAATATTTCATCTATCAATAGAAGTGAAACAAGCTATACAATTCATTTGATCTGCGTCTGCAAGGTTAACGAAGCTTTAACGAAACATTAAATCCGCAAAATGTCCCAATACATTCGTCGATACCACACTAACCCAACGAATTAAGCCAACCACAACACAACTTGAAATGTTTATAGTAGAAGCATCTGTATCTGAAAGGTTGACAAAGCAATTTGCAGTATCATAAATATTAAGACCTCATTTGAAAAAACTCAAATTTTATAGAAATTTATAAATGCTTGCCCAACGAACACACACACACACAATTTAAATTAACAAAAAACTTATTTTTATTTTGACGGTTTCATTTTATTATTTTGCACCACCATTTTTGGTACACACGAAATGAGTGGTTGGCATCCAACACAAAGAGCGACGCTTTGAAGCGTTGATATCCGAGGCGAGACTGAAAAAAATTAATTTTATTTTGTTTTTGTGTTGTCTCTTCATATGGAAGAGACAGTAGTTTTATGGTAACATGTATGTGTTCCCAAATGGTATAATGTTGAGCGGCGTGAAGACGTTGCACTGGTTGTTGGTTGAACTCAGACGCCAACGCATGTAGGCGATGGATTTTGGCGGCGCAAGCATGAGTTAACCGCTACAGGACTCCTCCGCAAGTGACATCGCCACAAGAGTGGCGATCGCTCCATTGAAATGTCTTATCTCGTAAGAAGCATTAACAGAGTCAAAGGGCCGAGACAGAGTGAAGGGAGGAGAATGTGATCGGTCGATGCTTGTGTTATGGCAGGCAGCGGTGAAGAAGAGAGTCGAGGACACGCCAGATAGGATGGGAGCAGGGGGCTTCGACCATGTATCTGATGTGTACCTCTAATCTCTCCTCACTGAGTGCTGTGCCGAGGACAGAGCTATTTTAAGATGTCCGGTGAGTTGACACAAATAAAGGCAGAGTGGTGCGTCGAACGAGTTTCTGTGTAGGCAAAGCTGTGACTCGTTATTGTGTTTGTCTGCCTGCATGTGTTTGTTGGCTGAATGTCTGACTCCATTGCACGATACGGTACGTATGTATGTGTGTAGGTGTTGAGAAGATAAAAAGTTGAGATTTGTATAATGAAGACACCGGAATTTTGTTTCACGAGAAGTGAGTCGAAAAGCATTTAGTAGGTGCCACTTGCGGAAAATAAAGATGCAACGCTTACAATTATGTCTGAATTTAAGTAAATTGTTTTTTAATAATTGTAGTGCTGAAACGAATGAATAACGATTAAATGAGTGAATCGCTACAGGACTCCCTCACAAGTGATTTCCCTCCCCAAGGAAAATTGTTTGTTAGGCTGAAATACGAATATTTTTATGTGGACGGTAAACTGATTTTTGCTCAGTTGAACACAGAATGCCTTAAGCCGGTTTGAGTCGGTCGATTGAAATGGTTTGGTTCTTTCCACTAATCAACACGGTGAATTGTTTCCAAAGGCGTTGAATGACTTTGAATAGGGACCTTCATAGGGAGGAAATAATCCCGTGCGAACCTTATATGTTCTAACGAATACAACATCACAGTTGTCGATTGATTTTGGAACAAAAACGTCATCTTGTTTGGATTGACGAGTTGATTTGGGTACAAGGTTTTGCATAGTTTGTCGCAGTTGGTTGATGACTGTGTCGGAAGTTGGTACTGATAGAAGAGGATTTTCGACAATGAACTTACCGGGTAGCTTGATGGTTTGACCGTAAACTAGTTCCGCTGGTGAGCACTTCAAATCTTCTTTCACTGTTGTTCTAATGCCCAGTAAAATGATTGGAATTTCCAACCTCCAATGAGTTGTATCACTTCTGTCTACCAGTGCGGCTTTGAGTTGCCAGTGGAAACGTTCTACCATGCTATTGGCTTGCGGATGGTAAGCCGTTGTACGTATTCGATGTGAACCAAGGAGTTTTGTTAACTCGGTAGAAAGCTTGGACTCAAATTGCGTTCCTTGATCAGTAGTGATGTTAAAAGGTACGCCGAATCGTGATACGTAGTTGTTTACGAATTTGATGGCAATGGTTGCAACTGACATATTGGTCATACAGTATGTTTTGGGCCAACACTCGTAAGTAAATATGTATACCCATTAAATGGAGGAAGTGGACCTACAATATCTAAATGGATATGTTCGAATTGACCAAGTGGAATTTGAAATTGCCCATCGGGTGATTTTGTGTGGCGTTGTACTTTAGCGCGTTGGCAAGATAAACAAGACCAAATTGCCTACGTCTTTGTTTATACTGGGCCAAAAGTAACGAGCGGCGATCAATAATCATCAGTTGCACGGACACCAGGATGCAAAATATTGTGTAAAGTGTCGAAAATGGTTCAGTAGATGTTTCGCATATGATTTCGAAGCCAGGTAGTTTAAAAGTTCTAGTTTCAGTGATGAACTAGTATGACATTCGGAACAAGAAAACAAATTCTGAAGTTCTAGGTCAGTTTTTTGAGTGTTTGCGATTTTATTTAAGTCGAAGTGTGTTTCGACTGTGGCCGTTACGTCGTCGATTGTGGCGTATTTGCCTTGGATTGCGTTCAGTTTTCGACTGAATTGCTCGTGTCAAAGGTTTGTGGTTAGTGTAAATTGTGAAATCCCGACCCTCGACAAAATATCTGAAGTGTTTGACTGCCAGATATAATGCGAGTAATTCTCGATCGAATGCGGAATATTTCTTTTCGGCATCCGAGAGTTTCTTTGAGAAGAATCTCAGTGGCTCCTAACACTCGTTATTGTAATTTTGCAGTACTGCCCCAACGGCAGTGTTTGAAGCGTCAGTAGTTAAGCTGAGCTTTGAGTTGCTCAGTGGGTGTGCCAGAAATGTTATCTGTTCCAATTCAGTTTTTAACGACGTGAATGCTTGTTGACATTCTTCGGCCCAAGAGAAGTTCTTGGCGGTCTTGGTTTTTTTTAGGTTGTTGGTTGGGCTCAGACGCCAACGCATGTAGGTGATGCATTGTGGTGGGAGCATGCATGAGTGAGCCGCTACAGGACTCCCCCGCAAGTGAGTTCCCCCCAGCGAAACATGGTTGCAGCCGAACAAAAGTGGCGATTGCTCCATTGAAATGTTTTATCTCGTAAGAAGTATTAACGGAGTCCAACGCAGTCCAACGCATGTAGGTGATGCATTGTGGCGGAGCATGCATGAGTGAGACGCTACAAGTTTTATAAATGTTAGTTTTAACTTGGGCCGCACTTTGATAATTATGTTTCCGGGTTTTAGTTTTCTGGAGTGACATGTTCTACCATCACTATTTTTGATGTTCGATCGAACATTGTATCTATTTGTTCAAAAATAAAATTTTACACGCTTTATGAATTTCTATACTATCGAATTCCATCCAGTGTTTAACAAACGTGTTTTTACCCAGTTAATATTTAAATTTAACTCTGTCTGAAATTATGAACGTGTCTTGGTCTACATGAAAGTTGATATTCTATCCAAACAAATTTATAATAACGTGTCCTAATTTATATATTGTGAATTAAGCTGTGCCCTGTTTATGACTCCCACACCTAAATTCCTTGAGTGCAAACAAAAAAAAATTCCAAAACATTTTTTCCCCCCATCTTCCCTTATGAATATTCAAGCTGGATATATCACGGAAAAATTTTTTTTTTTTTAGATACACACGCAAGTTTTATGAAATACAACTCACGCTTTCGATAATTTTGATAGACGCACAAAACGAAATTAACTTAATAAAGACAAAACATTTATTATTATTTTTTTTTATTTGGTGTGGCTTCGGAAAATTATTTTCTTCATTCTAAACCACAAAAAAAAAAATTGGAACAGAAGACAAACAATTTCGGCAAAAAATAAAAATTAAATCACGAATTCCCATCCCGCGAGTTATCATCAACGCGTCGTCGAACAGCTATTTTATCTTAATATATTTTATGATCCCTCTCCACACAACAAACATTGATAAATTGATAAAAAAAAAAAAATTGGAAATTGAATACGCGTCGGATATATTTCGTAACTTAGTAGCATAAAAACCATGATAAGAATTTATTTTGTATTTTTCAGATAAGAACAAAATAAAACAAACAACTAACAAACGCATAAATATGTATGTAAATACATAACTGAAATTAGGGAAAACTCAAAACACCAAAAATGTTTAATTAAACAGAACTACCTTGGAAAAATTGTTTTAACAGTTGATGAGTGCGTGTGTGTGTGTGTGTGTGTGAAAAATTAATTTTATTTACTTTGATTTACGACTCAATATGCTTTTCTGATGTTGTGCACCACAACAAACTTTAGGGTATTACAAACAACAAAAAACTTTTTTATTTCTTTATTTAACCAAGAGTACTTTTGGCAACCAGATTCGGTTTATCCCTAAAAAACATATGCTTTAAATGGAGCTTATAATTCACATACATAGATACAACTTTTATTTACAGTTTAAATTCTAATTTTATTTTATATCTAAAATATTCTAAAACTCTTTTTAAAAAATGAAAATTTATCTTTTAGAAACGAACTGTATGCTGGTTAGTAGCAAAATCGGAAAGATAAAAAGTCGATTCAACCAATTTATATTAGCACCCGAAAAATAAATGGCTTAGTTATATATTTGCGTACGAATGTATGTTATGCTGTGTATTTTTGGGTAGCTTGTGTAAATTTTCATCGTACATCCACCTTTTGATGTAAATTGTCTGATAGTACATATAGACACAAAGTGGATAAAGTAATGTTAAATTTAATCAATACATTCTATAAAATATCAGCTTTTTTAGCTGTTTAGATAAACAAACGTTAGTGTTACGTTTTTTGACTGTTATTGGTTTTTTTTTTATTCGGTGGAAGTTACCTATGTAAGTCAAAATTTTATATTTATCAATCAAAATAGGTTTGTTATTTGTTGTTTATCTACCTTCTTATATACGGGTTTAGACTTTCAGAGAATTATAATGTTTTTGATAATTCGTTTTGTGTAAAAAAACGATAAATTTCGTTGATTTCTGAAGCAGTAGCTGGGTTGTTGTGCCACAGGAGGAAGTTTACTAATTTATTTGTTTGCTGAATAATTCCAAGCTGGTATGAGTACCTCTTGACGACGGTATACGTCGTTTAAATTAGCTTTGTCTGAATCATTATTGACCTCTACATTAATAGTAATATTCGTGACAATTGAATGTTTGTTTGTTTACTTGTTTGACCGATGAAAAAAATTAAAACCATTCCATTTATCACAACCGAATTTAAGGAGTCTATTTATATAGTCTCTAGAGGAACTATTGGCAGGCTATAAATAAGTTATATCGGTAGATTTCTCGCCAGGCCGATGCCTAAGAGCTGATGTATTTCTTCAACATTGAATATGATTAATAACGCCGACACACCAAAAAAAAAATTCTGAACCCGAGGTCCGTTTTGCTCCATCATCCACCAGTTTTCCAAAAAAAAACAAATTTTGAGGCAAAATTGGCCAAAAAAATACCAAAGTTTATTTTTTGTAGCGTTTACTCCAGATATTTCGTTTCCGGAGTATTTTTAACCGCAAAAAAGGATTCCGTAGTTCAAATTTACTTCTGACTCTTCATTATCCCAAAAAAAACACGTGTCAACAGCAAATTAACGTCAGTAACCCAGGGCACTTCCACGTGGTGACGGTGGGCAACGGAGTTATCCCACTATCCGGCAATTTCCCTGGGTCACGGCTTTCATGCCGTCATGGCAACCACACATAAAAATGTTCCGATGCAGGGGAGGGATACCCCAGTATCGGCGGCTGGACAGGGTGGGAAAGTTGGCCGGCTGGCGTTGTCATCATGCGACCGTAGCTTCTCAAGAGTACACAACTTGGCCTTTGAGGAGTATACGGCTACAAGAAAATGTGCAATGCATTTTTAACTTTGCTAAAAAGAATACTAAGAGTACCTCAAATTTAATATATACGACATCTGCAATATGGCAAAAACCTCTGTCGAAAGAGGAATGTTACTTTTGAAATACCGAAGTGAAATGTTTTAATTTAAAGAATAAATCAAATATAAAGTACGCTGATGTATGTACAATGAGGAAACCTGTAAAGTCCAATTACTTCAACTCAAGTTTTTCAAACAATGAAGTAATGGAAGTTTCAAAGGATTTTTGAAAAGGTGAGAGTGAAGCGTCCAGCGGTGGAGAGTGAAGAAGAGTATATTGCACCTAAAGAATAGAATGAATGTTGCAAAACTATTCACTCAGAATGACCTCAATAAGATATGCATTACCAAAAGATGTATCTGAAGACTTAGTTAGTGAACTGAAAAGTCGAAACTTGGTAGCCCCTGAAACAAAATCTTCAATTTATCGAGAAGGAGAAAAGGAATTTCTGAAACACTTTAACAAAGATAAAAAAAATTCATTGGTGTATTACACAAAAATATCACCAGTGGATATAATATTTCTTAATTCTGTAGCGGCTCACTCAATCGTGCTCCGCCACAAAGTATCACTCACATACATTGGTGTTTGAGTTTACCCAACCACTAATGCAACGTCATTACACCGCTCAACGTTGACATTACCATTTGGGAACACACGCATTCAACCAATGAACTACTGTCTCTTCCACATGAAGAGACAACAAACCAAAATAAAATTATTTTCTTTTAACTTCAGTGGAGTCTGCTCTCGAATTTCAATAAGGCACATGCCGCCCAAATCGGGCTGTGATATAAACAAATTAAAATGGTGAAGAAGTAAATAAATTAATAAATTTATTCAAACAAAATTATGTACAATAATTTATTTGTGTACACTACACTCCCCAGGTATCTTCTTAGGTGATTAACCGTTTTTTGCCTTGGTATTTTGTTTATTTTATCGATTTTTTCCGGCGTAGGCTTAATCCAGTTTTTGGACGCTTGGAGCTATAAAAAATGTAGACTTTCTTTTCCGAAATGACTTTTTGCTAGATTTATGGTTAACCCGGCGTCGCAAATTTTTTGCAAATACTATCTCTAGGTGTTTTGTGTATTCTGTTCATGACTTAGATGCCATAACACATCTAAGTACACGAAACGTTGAAATTACACGAAAGCGTTGGAAAGTGCTTTCTGCATTTCTTAAGCCGAACGTCATTTTTGTAAATTCAAATAATTCAAAAAATGTTGTGATCGCCGTTTTCGGTATATCTTCGGTAAGCTCGCACCAGATCTCTCGTCGAGATTTTTGCACCTTCTAGATGTTGCGAGAAGTCTAGAATATATGGGATCAGGTATCGATCTAGTACTGTATTTTTGTTCAGCGTCCGATAGTCTCCACACAGTCGCCAGTCTCCGTTTTTCTTGGGCACTAAATGCAATGGGCTAGCCCATGGACTATCGGAACGCCGGCAGATTCCTTGACCTACCATATATTGGACTTCCTTAGTCGCTATGTTTAGTTTCTCGTAGTCCTTTTGTTATAATGTGATGAGTTACGGTGTGTTTGATTGGTTTGGCCGTTTGTGTGTCACATGCCATTTCCTTGTACTTGCTTAGTAATTCGACGATTTGTGTGTCTCTGTTACTATCTACAACCCGAACGGTTGGTGCTGGTTCAGTGGTTGTGATACCGACTGAATAAAGCGTGGTGAGTGGATCTATTTATTTATTTATTCTAAAAATCAACGGGATAAAAATCCTTTTTTGATTACAATAATTATAATTATAAATAGTTTTATAATTTAGCTTTGATTTGCTTTTTAAAAGTACATTTAGAAATATTAAAATCAAACACATCAAAATTATGATTAAATTGTCGACAAATAGATGGGATCGGAGCATTATATGCATAGTTCGATTTAAAAGTCGGCAAATATATAAAATCCCTGACCCGAGTAGGTTTACAGGGCACATGAATATCAATCTTTGCAAGTAGTTCCGGACAGTCAATAGAATTGTTCAGCAAATCAGCGATGACTGTTGAAGCAGCACATCTACGTCTTACAAGCAATGAGTCCAAATTAGCAATTTTACAACGGTCGTTATAGGATGGCAAATTCTTTTTATTCAGCCACATTGGAAGGTCCGGATCAAACGGCCAATTCAATTTATGAAGATAGTCAATACTAAATTACTTCTGTATTAATCGTCCATGTTGGATATCTACGAGTAGTCCGGTTTATTTTAAGAAGTCGGCGCCGATTATGGGTAACGCGACTTCGGCTATAATAAATGTCCAGCTGAATTGCCTCCTGAGATAGATAGAATATAGATAGAAATTAACGTCTTGATTTTTGCTAGCCTCTTTTTGGACTTGCAACACTCTCCTGTACCTCCGCATGTCACGAACGCTTACAATTTCTTGCTAATTCCTAGAACCGGTAATAAGCATAGTATAACCGTTGAGCTTTGCGTTTACTTGGTGAATTATTATCTGCGGCTGGGACATTGGTTTTTGACCTGCTGTTCGACTGACTGCGAGGTCTATTGTTGACTGTATGAAATCGTTCATTGTCTCGCTTTTCCATTCGATCTATCCGTTTAACCAGTTCGTGGATTTGGTACTCCAGGTTGTTTCTAGTGATTCGTGCTGGTTCTGCAGCATGATTCGTGCTGGTTCTGCAATTGCGGATATGTTTCATTATATCATCGTTCCTTGTGCTGTTAATGATTCAGCTGTGGGTGACAAAATTTTCTGGGCTCGATGGGGTAACCGCTTCAGCCAAATGGATATATTGGTAGCAACAAGAAGTCTCGTTTAACATTTTAATTATAAAAGCAATGTCACTAAATAAATTTGAAAGAATTTTACGGTTCATTTACGGTATATAAAATAAGCCATTAATCAGTCACTTTAACGCAGTATTTCTTGAACTTGGCTAACCTCACACAAACACAGACATAAAAAAGTGAAATATTTTCATTCGATTGACGATACCGGTATTGATCGAACCGCCAATAATTCCATACAAAAATTTATGGATATTGGTTATTTCTGTAATGGCTGTAATGATTGGATTATTAATCACAACATCTCGAAATTGTGGTAAAAGGTTGATCTGGCTCCTGATAGAACTGCAGAGGCCTTAGTTTTAAAGAAAATTGAAGCGGATGTGGCCGCTATTAACAAACTGATTACTGAGATTTTGAACAAATCTCACCATATTCCTGATTGCTGTTCTGGTCATCAACCGCTAATCGATGCTAGTGATGTTGATGGTCAAGTGTTTAAGTCATCTGCAAACTCAATCAATCATGATCGGGATCAATCGAAGAATAATACTAAATCGCCACTCTCGTTTCAAGCTTCTCATCATGCTCATAATAGTGAGACTGCACATCATATCAAACCTCATTCTGAGCGACCAATTATTATTGGCACTGGTGATCTGGTCTCTTCGCTCCAGGTTGTGAAGCCACGTAAAACTTTATTTGTTTCTCGAATCCATAAAAATGTTTCCGAAGCTATAATTTTGGATTATCTTAAAGATAAATTTAACATTGAGGATGTAAACTGCCAGCATATTATATCTCGACGGATTAATGATGCAGACCGTAATTTTTCGTCATTTAAATTATATGTGGACGTTACTGATTTTAAGAATTTATTACAATCTACTTCTTGGCCTGCTGGGTCATTATTTAAAGAATTTGTAATTTTTAATAAGGGACGAACCAATAAATCAAATTTTCCCGTTCTTCAACGAAACCAACCAACTCTTTAACTGATGCCAGTCGTTTTGATAAACAAACAAATCGTTATAATTTGACGTCTCCGAGATTATTTTATCGTAATGTTGGGCGTATGTCGTCTAAGTCAGCTGAATTTTTGAATTTCTTTTATTCAACGGATTTTCAATTTTTTGCTCTTGTGGAAACTGGATTTCATGAGGGGATCTTTAATAATGAGTTCTTTTCTTATGACTTTGTCGTTTATAGGTGTGATAGATCTATTTTTAACAGCACTAAAAAAAGTGGAGGTGGTGTGCTGTTTGCAGCCCATTCTTCTATGCAAAGTGAGCTGGTTGTAGTTTAATTTTTATGTGTCAAAGTTTTAATTTGTAATAATTTATTTTATTTTATAGTTTTGTACATACCACCTAGCTTGCATGTTTATTTGAGTCATGTAGATTATATATGTGAATTGGTTAATATAATTAATTATAATGATACTTTAGTTGTATTAGGTGATTTTAATTTAAGTAATATTCATTGGTTGGTTGACAGTGAAACTGAGTCTTTGGGGTTACTCCCTTCGGATATTCTATCTGCAAATGATACAGCGGTGGTGGATGCACTGTTCAGTTTCAATCTCAAACAAGTTAATTTATTTTGTAATGATAACAATTCGTTTTTAGATTTAATTTTTGTTAATAATACGGAGTCAGTTCATGAGTCTTTGACATCTTTCAAGGAAAATGATATTCATCAAAATTCCCTCGAGATTATATTTCATGTTGGAAATCGAGATGATAAATGTCGGGTTTTTTCTTTTGATGATTCGTCGTTGATCTCCGTTGCATTTGTTGGGATGATTTTTTTCTAGCCAATGATGTTAATGAAAATGTAAAAAATTTTAATGACTTACTATTTGTTGCTTTTGATAAATTCGTACCTTTGAGGAAAAAATGTAACTATAATTACCCACCATGGTTTGATTCTGATTTGATCAACATACGTAATCGTAAAAATAGAGCTTACTATAGATTCAGATCCAATAATTGTCAACTGAATAAATCCAAATTTGTTGATCTACCTGAACAATTTAAATCTGTATTTCATTCTAAATATTGTCAGTATATAAGTGTGATTGAAACTAATATCAAACAAAACCCTAAAGCATTTTGGAAGTTTGTTAACGAGAAACGTAATACAACTGGCTTTCCATCGGTAATGATTTTTAATGGAGGTAAACTGAGCACAGTTCCTGAAATCTGCAAGGGTTTTGCTAGTTTCTTTCAATCGGTGTATAAAGTTAATTACGCATGTATTACTGTTAGTATTTGCCAATTTAACATTCCGTACCTAACAATAACTGAAGATGACATTTATGAATATCTGTCAAATTTTAATGATGGATGTGGGCCTGATGGGATACCTTCATCAATACTTAAATGTGTGAGCTCATATATTGTAACTCCATTATGTTATCTTTTTAACCAATCATTAATTTCTGGATAATTTCCTACAGCTTGGAAAATTTCTCACATTGTTCCAATTTACAAAAAGGGTAACCGTTCTGATATATCAAATTATCGTGGTATTTCAATTCTTTCGTCTATACCAAAACTATTCGAATTAATTGTGTCGAAACATTTGTTATTCCATACTAAAGAGATAATTTCTTGTTTCCAGCATGGTTTCACCAGTGGAAAATCTACGACTACCAATCTGTTGCAATTTCCTAAATTCACTATTGAGTCACTTGAATTTAAAGGCGCCCAGTTGATTCAATTAACTTTGATTTTGCTAAAGCTTTTGATTTAATCGACCATAAAATTATTATTGAAAAACTTTCGGTTATTGGTCTTGATCCTAATTTTCTTAAATGGATTTCTTCTTATCTAATTGGTAGGAAGCAGTATGTTCTATTGAATGATGTTAAGTCAGATTATATCTATTGTCATTCAGGAGTCCCTCAGGGGTCCCATTTAGGCCCAATTATATTTCTTTTATTCGTGAATGATATTCTTAATATTTTTAAATTCTGTAAATGTTTATTATTTGCTGATGATTTGAAGATTTTCATGCATGTTCAATCTGTAAGTGATGCTGAGGTTTTGCAATCCGAAATTAATATATTGTCTTGTTGGTGCTCTAAGAATAAATTGTTCAACAATGTACAGAAGTGTAAGGTGATGTCGTTTTTCAGAACACTCAATCCAAATATTGTCAATTATTATTTTGATGGAGATGTACTTTGTAGAGTAACTTCAACTGTTGATTTAGGTGTTCTGTTTGATCAGAAATTAACTTTTGCGTTACACATAGATAAAATAATATTAAAGGCCTATAACATTCAATAAAACACTGTTTTCCAATACGTAATTATCTATTCTTTATTATGTTGGTATATATTGACCTGTATCGCTCGTGGTTGCTCTAGTAATGATGAATCAAGAGAAGTAGTGAAGATCTGAAAGGGATATATTAAGATATCTCTCTCATTCATATTATGAGAGTAACACCTATACAGTAGCATCCCTACAGTACCATCTCTACATCCCTTCCTTTTTATATAATTTATTTGATTATTTTAACCCACACTTGAACAATAAATTTTATTATGATTTTATTCCTTATCTAAAATATAACTTTTTGTATTATACATTATTACATTTTTTTTTTAATTCAAACTAAAATTTTAAATTTTTATTTCGTTATTTAATATAATTTTTAGTAGCCTGTATCCTCTTCTTTAAAAAGATTTTAAATTTAACTTAATTAACTGTTGGCTTAAATTTTTTATTGGACTTAATTTTCATCCTTATTTACTTTATCGTCGTTGCTTGGTCCGGAAATGTCATTTACTGGATTACAAATTGTCCAATTTTCACCAACTTTCTTCAAATGGACAATATTTTTCCTGAATTGTTTGCCAGTTTGGTCATTCTGCACTTCAATATCTGCTCCTTTTCCCTTAACAACAGTATGCAGAGTTGAATCGAAATTTGGACATAATTTATTGTTTTTAGCCATTTTTTTTGCAAGAACTTTATCACCACATTTCAATTCATTTTCTGTTGCATGCCGTTTCTTATCTGCATATTGTTTTCCTTTTTCTTTCCCAATCATGTCTTTTTCTCTAACTTCATCGTGGATGAGATTCTTAGAAAAGTCCTGTAAATAAGGTAATTTATCTCTGAATACGCGGCCGAAGAAAAGTTCCGAAGGGGACTTGCCAGTTGTTGAGTGCGATGCGGTTCTCTATTGTACATCATTAGGTAGTCCAATAAATCCTTTTTCCAATTTCGTCGGGAAGCTTGACTTATTTTCAACCGTCTCAGGATGCTTCGATTTTGTCTTTCGACCTCGCCATTTTGTTGAGGCCAATATGGAATGGTATGATATAAGGTAATTCCGCTAACTTTACAGTAATTTCTAAAATCCCCGCTTACGAACTGTTTACCGTTGTCGGCTGTAATGGAAATTGGAAAACCTGAAAAATTTTAAAGTTGTTAACGGTTGGATCCCAAACATCATTAAAAATTCCTTCTTTGACTTTAGTGATTTCTTTGTCTTGACTTGAATACTTTTCAATATCTGTCATTGAGGTTGCCACTGGTTTAGCATATTCCACGACTTGCCGAATATTGTCTTCCATATCAAATGGCTGGCATGTCCTGTTTACACACAATCGGGATAACGGATCAGCTATATTTGATTTACCTGGGCGCTACACTACTTTATATTTATACGCCTGGAGACGAAGCACCCATCTCTCTATTCGAGCGCACGGTTTAGATTTGGGGCCAAAAATAGATTCTAAAGGTTTGTGATCAGTGACCAATTCAAATTCTTCTTTTCCATATAGATAGATTCTAAAATGTTCCACCGCCCAAACCAAAGCTAGGGCTTCCTTCTCAGTTTGACAATAGCGTTTCTCGCAGTCTGTCAAACTTTTATTGCCGTAAGCAATTATACGAGCATGTCCTGTTTGATCAAACTGAATCAGAACGCATCCTAGACCGACTGGACTTGCATCAGCAATAACTTGTGTCCGGTCACTAGGATTATAATATCCTAAAGTTTTATCATTAGATAAAACTTCTTTTAAATTTTTAAAAGCTTCCTTCTGTTCTTTGTTCCAAAGATTCTCTATATTTGCATTTTTAATTAACTTTAGACGTAGTATTTTACGTAAAGGTTCGGTTAATGTGGCTTAATTGGGAATCTATTTACCAATAAAATTGACAAGTCCCAGAAAGCTTTGAATTTCATCAGTCGTTTTTGGTGCCCGTGAAGTTTTTATGACATCAATGTAGCTCTCCAATGGTTTTATACCTTCCGCTGTTAGATTGTATCCCAGAAACTGTATTTTCGTTGTTTTGAATACACATTTCGAATCGTTCAAAACTACATTATTTTCTCGAAGGACATTTAAAGTTCTCTGCAGATTGTGGTTATGTTGAATTTCCGTCCCGCCGAATACAATTATATCGTCGATAAAGTTTAAAGTACCTTCGCATGACACTAACATTCGCTCCATAATTTTTTTAAATAGCTCAGGAGCACACGAAATTCCGAACATAAGTCGTTTGTAGCGTAGTAAGCCTAATTTGCTTATAAATGTAGTAATATGTCGTGAAGACGGCGCAATTTCGATTTGGTGAAATGCGTTTTTTATATCAAGACGTGAGAAAAATCTTGCTGTTCATAATTGTGGAAGGATTGTCTCCATCGTTGGAAGCGGATGATTTTCCCGTGAGATAGCCATGTTCGCTCTCCTCATGTCCACACAAATACGCAAATCTCCATTTCCTTTTATAATAGGAACCATCGGAGAAACCCAACTCGATGGCTCGTTAACTATTTCGATGATGTCACATTCTATAAGTTCCTTTAATTTCTTATTTACTTTTTCTTCTAATGGAATTGGGATTCTTCGATAAGGCTGAATAACCGGTACCACGGATTTGTCAATAGGAATTTCTATTAGTATATTTTTAAATTTTGGAAACGCAACATCTATTGAATTGATATTTGATCCAATTTTTAGAACTCCTAAATCCATGGCTGTAATTTTCCCCAACAAACTATTTGTTCCACCCTTTATAACATAAAATGTAACAAGTTTTTCAGTATGTCCAATTTTGATATATGTTTCAAAGGAACCTAAAACTTTAAGAGGCTTATTGCTTGCATATGCCAAAAATGTTTTGTTCGGTGTTCTAACTTGATTTTGAATTTTTATCTTGTCTTTCTTTAAAGACTCCCAAGTTTTGTCATCTATGATGTTGCATTTGCTACCAGAATCAATGAGCAAATTTATGGGAATTCCACCCACATTACACATAACTAAAGCGTCATCATCAATGTGAAATATATAATTTACGTCCTTTCCGTCTTCTACTGATCGAACATTTTCCCTTTTCGATCGTTTTACAATGTGAAATGCATTACCGTTCTGAATTTTCTTTTTTGTGTTACGGGTTCTGCATAACTTCTCGAAATGTCCTTTGAAACCACATTTCCGACAAATCTTGCTTTTAGCTGGACATCTTTCATCGTTAGAAGAATGTTTTGTATCCCCACACCGAGTACAAGGGCTAGAAATTTTATTTCTTAATTGAAGTTTATTTACTTCATATGGAATTTTTTTAGTTTCGTCAAATCTGTCCATTTGCCTGGCTACAGATTCTATTGAATTAGCTTCCGCTACAATGGTCTCTAATGAAATATCGTCCCCTGATGAAAGTATCTTCCTCCTCAAATCCTTGGAATTACATTTTTCTGCGATTTGGTCAATTAAATGTTCATTGGCATCCGTAAATTTACACTTATCCGCCTGATGACGAAGTCTGATTAAAAATTTCTCAAACTTTTCGTTTTCGTCCTGTTTCATCAACCGAAAAATGTGGCGTTCGTATACCTTGCTTTGCTTAGGCGCAAAGTACTCATCGAGTTTTTCCAAAGCTATTTTAAAAACGTCGACTTCTTTGTTTTCTGGCAGTTCACCATCTATGTATGCTGCTGGCAAATTATAAAAAATTTCTTGAAGACCTAAACCACCGACATGCAGTAAGGTTGCCCTTTTTTTTACTGCCTTTTCTATGTTGGATGCTTCTACGAAAATTAGGAAACCGCGTTTCCATTTTTCCCAACTATGTCCTAAAGAACACACATCACCATTGCAATCAAAATTTTCCAGTGCAGCAAGGGTACTCATTGTTATTTATTTTATGTTAAAGTGTGCCTGTGATAAAAATTTATTTGTTATTAATACCCATATATATATATATATATATATATATATATATATATTTTTTTTTATCTCTTGTTTAATTAGATACATATGTGTGCCTGTAGATACGCATGCGTACTCATTCCACCAACAAAATTCCATGTAAGACAAATTGTTGGAACGCACTAACTTTTTTATACTACAAAGAAATGAGAAAAACAATTTGGAACATACAACATCTAACAAAATGTGTATGTATGTAAACAAAATTCTCTCTCATCCCTGTTCGGCACCACCATATTAACTATAAATTGTCAATTGTAGCGGTATCCGTGGACAAAAAAAATATGTACGAAAATTCTGCCTTTATTTAGCAGTAATACCATGCTTATATACTCACACATACTATGAAATTTTAATTTATTAGCTTTTCTATTCTTTGTTCTTTTGTACCACTCGGTTTTAATAACATTTTATTTTAAGCTAACTCTTATATACTACAGTACTACACATTAATATGCATACATATGTAAGTACATGTACACACTCCTACGTAAAAATAATTCAACACAACTTCAGGCAAATAATATAGTGTGATCCCAGGTAATTATTTCACAACTCCTTATAAACTATTATGCCTAAAATTTTGTTCAAAATCAAAGTTACGCACGCATGTACACTACACATACCTTTGAATTGCAATTTGCAATTTTGTTTTTATTTTATTTACCGTTCACCAGGTAATTTTCTTTTCTCTTTTTAGTGACTCTGATAAAGTACACCCCATGTGGTATATTTATTCCGTTAATACAAGTTCCGTTAAACACACACGTTAAACACTGAATTAGACCACTAAATATAATTTTCACTCAAATAGTTTTTAATTTTTTTTTCTTTATTTGACTAGCTACATGTATTTTTGTTTAATTTTGTATATTTTCTACATTGTCTTTTTATATTCTGTTGATCCTCGTCGCCATTATAACATTCAATAAAACACTGTTTTCCAATACGTAATTATCTATTCTTTATTATGTTGGTATATATTGACCTGTATCGCTCGTGGTTGCTCTAGTAATGATGAATCAAGAGAAGTAGTGATGATCTGAAAGGGATATATTAAGACATCTCTCTCATTCATATTATGAGAGTAACACCTATACAGTAACACCCCTACAGTACCATCTCTACAAGGCCAATTCTATGTTAGGTTTTATTTTTAGAATGACAAAGGATTTTATGGAAGCATTTTCGTGTGTTAGTCTATATACTTCTTTAGTAAGATCTCACCTTGAATATGCTGTAGTGGTTTGGTATCCTCATCATGATGTGCATATTGCAAGATTGGAATATATTCAAAAACGTTTTACTATCTATATGGCCAGGAAGCTTAGTCATTTATCTGATCGTAATCTACCTATGTGGGAACAGTTACGTAGTCTCCCATCGTATGTGATTCGGTGTGAGTGCCTTCACATTGATACGTTGGTTAAACGCCGAAAAATTGTCTCTGCCTTGTTTGTTAGTGATTCTCTTAGTGGCCGCATTAAGTGTCTTGAACTCATTTCTGCTTGGAGCATTTATGTACCTACCAGAAGCTTGCGTCCAAGGGAATTTTTGTTTGTTGACTTTCATAGAACGAATTATGGTTCCAATGAACCAACCAAGTCAATGGCTAGAATTTTTAATGAATTTTACAATTTATTTCATTTTGAGAGATCCAACGTTTTTAATGTTTTCGTTTTTTCAGGTAATGTTCCGTATTGTTAGTATTCTTTTTATTTCTTTTTAATCTAAAATAATTCTTTTTTTTTTTACTATTCATTAAGTTAGTAACTGTAGAATAGATAAATAAATAAATAAATAGACGTAATAAATTAGTGTACCCTTCACTAAGGTAAACAATCAACCGAATTCGACATAAGATTCAATGTTTCAAATTCTGGCGCCGTATTCTTGAAATTCGATCAAAAAAGTCACCGGTGATTTTCTAGTGAAATATACGTCACTTCAGTCGAAAATTTAATTTATTCGAAAATTAAGTTAAATAATTGTTGTATTGCTTTGGTAAATTTACAACAACAATGTCAACATGTTTTAGTTAAAACAAAACCAAATAACTACAATGTTTTGCTGTTGCTTTGGACAATTCTAAAACAGCTAAAACAATTAAAACTTGTTTCATCAAAGCAAATGTAATCTAGAAATCCTATTGCGTGGTTTTATTTGAGCTCAAAAGGCATCTGGAATCTGAAATTCTAGGAAAAGTTAATTGGGAAATAGAACGAAAAAATAATCGACAATTCTAGTAGCAGTAAAATTTTATTGAATCTTAACTGATGTGTGAATTGAATCGGCTCCAATAGTTACCATATTTAGGACATTTTCTATATTCTGTCAAAATATTTTTAATTACAATTATTTTGTTGGTTGTATTATAAAATTTTTTTCTTGTGTACAGAATATACAGAAAATGTAGTACATGTCGCATACCTGTTGTATATACACCGCATTGTAATATATGTATGTACATCGAGTAGATACACAAATTAATTTTTTATTGAGAATACCTTTAATATTTCTGTATTAAATATTAACATAAAAGTTTTCCGAATAGACAACACAGTTACGTAGTAACAAATTGCTGTACAAGTACTCATTACACAAAATACGTATTTACTCAAAAAAGTACAAAAAAAAAATTTAATTAAAGCTTTTAAATTTAATAACTTTTTTGGTATTCCGTTAAATTGTATTACTTATTATATAAAAAGCTTTGTGACTATTAAAAACAAAACAAAAAAACTATGCTTCATAATAATATACAAAAAATTCAAATTTTCCATTTCAAAAATGAGGAGTAACAACCCACCCAACTCGAGAGTAAATACAAAGAGGAAAATTTTATTTTCCATGTACGCTTACAACCAACCCAGGTGTAGGTGAAAATTATTTTCGTTTTGGTTGTTATTTTTCATTTTTTGGCAAACTACAAACAACGTTTCTATACAAGAAAAAAAAAACTGTGTTTGTTTATACGCATAAAACATAAAACAGGATCAAATACATTTTAATATTTTATGCATATGTAAATTTTGTGAATGTACGTGCGTGTGAATATGTTGGTAAAAACTAATCAAAATATCATGTATAATATAGTTGAAACGAAATGGATGCAATTTGTAAGAAGTCAATAAAATAACGCATAGTTTGGTGTGGGAATACATGTTTGGTTCCGTAAGCAAAACATAATTTGGCGAAAACAAAGATTTTGATTGTAGCGCGCGCGATGCGGAAAGCGGTAAATTGTAGCAACATTTTTTGAGAATTTACTTGTTTTCGGATTGTCCAAGTAAGAATTAGATTTTTGTTGTCTGTATACTCTTTAAACTAAACTCTAAGCATAAACGGGCGGCTTGAAAATGTTTATTTAAGTTTTCTATATAAAATCTGAGGTCTCAGGGAATTTAGGTGGAAATTCCTGAAAGATTTCGTTCCTGAAGATAAAAACAAATCAAATCAGACAACCCTGGTAAAATGTAAGCCATATTTAACATTATGTAAAGTTTTTCCCAGACCAGGATTTTATTAAATTTAGATTGAATACTGAATTACATAATATCCAATGAAATAAAATTATTATTATTATTATTATTATTATTATTATCTTTATTTCAAATAAAATATATACATAATGAAAGCTAATTACAAGCAAAACAATTTAAAAATTTGAAATAGAGTAAAGCTCCTTTAGACATTACGTCTGTAGTGGAGCAATTAAAAACAAACTATTAATAAAATTAATATAATATTCTTTGGATATCAGTATAAAATAATAATAATAATTTTCTACAATATACAAGCTCAGTTATTATTACATTATATACATTTTTTACACGAAGACACATTGGAATATAGCATACTTCAATTCTAATGCTAAAAATATCGCTCAATATTATCCATGCCAAGCAGCCAAGTCCGAATTTCTCTGTTAAATTTGTGTTTCTGCATAGATGGAAGTATTTTCACGTGGTTAGGTAAAAGATGGAACCAAAACGGTGCCATATATAGATAAAATCTCCTAAACTTTTCATTATTACAACGAAGACCGATAAAATTGTTTGGATTTCTCATATTATGCGCATGATTTATTCGATTATGATAACTATTGCTGCGAACAAAAAACATTTTCAATACTTTAAATACATATAGATACCTCAGTGGCAACAAATTCAGCTCACGGAAAAGCGGAATTGTGGGTGTAGTTTTCGGACGAGCGTAAATTAATTTCACAATTCTTTTTTGCGCTATAAAAAGATCAACAATATTGGCAAAGTAAATTCCACCCCAACTAGTTATCCCATACATCATAATGGATTCCACAAGAGCATGATATAACCTTCTTAAAATATAAGATGGACATAAAGGTCGAAGATTATAAAATTTATGCACCGCAGTAATAACAATTTTCCTGATATTAGTTAGGTGGGAGGACCAATTTAGCCGTGAGTCAATTTTTACACCTAAGTATTTAAACTCGTTTACGCAGGGTAAATCAAAACACTGACCAAAACATGAATTCTTATCGCATGAGTATACATGATACTTGAAAAAGTTTTGATCAACTGTTGTGTCAGGTCGTCTAAAATGCAAAACTCTAGATTTGTCACTCGCAACTAGTCGGTGATAGAAAAACCATTTACTTAAAATGTGTAAGTCAATTTCAATAAATTGTTTAATTTTTAGGTAATTATTAGACGCATATGTTAAAGCCAAATCATCTGCGAACGCTGTAGCACAGCCAGTGAGATTTATTTCAAAAACGGAATTAAAATAAATTAAAAATAATAAAGGTCCCAAAACTGAGCCTTGAGGAACACCACATCTCAAATTACCTGGAAGACTGTTTGCGTTATTAACTTTAACAATTTGGCTACGATTACGAAGGTAACTGATAAACCAATCCAACACCATTCCTCTAACTCCAATACTTGACAATTTTGTAATGAGTATGCCATGGTTAACAGTATCAAAAGCTTTTGAAATATCCATAAATACGGCGGAGCATTTTTGAGAGTTGTTAATGGCTAGATAAATATTACTCAAAAAATCTGAGCTTCCTCCGTAGATTTTCCAGCTGTAAATCCAAATTGGTGATCTTTAAAAAATTTAATTTTACCAAGGTATGAGATCAATCGTCGCTTAATTAATTTCTCAAATAATTTGGAAAATGTACTCAATAAGGAGATTGGTCTGTAATTATTCATATGCAGAGCATCACCCTTTTTTAAAATCGGAATAACAACAGCTATTTTCAAAGCGACTGGAAAAATTCCACTCTTTAAGCTGAGAATTAATAAAAACCTTAATATGTCAACCAAATACCAAGCACAGTTTTTAACAACTACATTATCTACTCCATCGTATCCTTTAGAGTGTTTGTTTTTTAACTTCTGAATTTCAGATAGAATCTCTAAAGAATTGATTTCCTCAAAATAGCAAGAAGTACCATAATTTTCTCGGTTTCCAAGAATAAACCGTTTTTGCTCTTCACTGTTATTAGTACTATTAAGAATAATTTCAGAAGTTGGCTCTGAAGATACATTTATAAAAAAATTATTAAACTCATTACATATATTTTGATTATCAGTAAGTAGAGTATTAGATTGATTTTTATAAATATGCGTTATCTGGTTTTTATATGTACCTCTACCCAAAATATCGTCAATTTCCTTCCACATAAGCTTAGGATTATTTCCAATTAATTCAAATTTATTTTTATAATATAATCTTTTAACCCGTTTAACATTAATATTTACGCGTTTAGAAAGTTTTTGAACATAATTTTTTAACCGAGCGCTATTAGGATATTTTCTTAGTTTTTTTGAAAAATGTTTTAGTTTATTAATTTGACATAAAAGGTAAGAATTCATCCAGGGCTTTAACTTCTTATTATTGCGATTTGTAATTGTGTCTTTGGAAAAATCAATATGATAATTGATAATTTTTAAGAAAATGTTGAATGCTGTATTGCAATCCTTTTCACAATAAACAAGGTTCCAGTTTTCCACTAGGAGACGATCTCTAAGTTTGTCATAATTTACTTTAGAAATACTTTCCGCATAACATGCAACAGGTCTTTTCGATGATGCAAAAATATTAAGTGTAATTAAATTATGATCCGAAAAATGAATAGGTAAGTTATCAATACTAAAATTGTAAGTATTATTGGATTTCACAAATACATGATCTAGACATGATAGTTTCCTAGTTGGATTGTTTGAGACACTGAGGAATCCATATGATGCAAGCATTGTTTGGTAGTTGAAACTACTTACGTTGTCTAATATATTGATATTAAGATCACCTAAGATAACTATATTATTATTGTTAATTGTATCCAGCAAATTATCCAAATCATTACAAAAAACGTTAAGATCGCTATTACAAAAGCGGTAAAAACATAGAAAAGTCCAAAAATTTTTATCTAACTGAATGTTTAAACTAAGGACATCAGCTGAACTCCAATTACTAATATAACATGTTACAAATGTATACTTTTTATTTATAAATACACCAACTCCACCGGCGCGGTAATTATCATTACAGCAAGCTTTAAAATTGTAATTCGGCAAATTGAATTCTGTAATTTCGTGCGAATAAATCCAGATTTCAGAAACAAAAATCAAATCATGTTGAGTTTTTAGACTGGCTATAAACGTACTAAATATATCAAAATTTGCTCTTAAACTTCGAATATTTTGGTGTAATATACTATATTCACTACTCATAACGAATGCGAATCAATAATATTTTACATACAATGAAAATGATAAAAAGAGCGAAAATAATTAAAATTTCAGTAATAATCGTAAAATAAACTGTTAAATATAGTATATTAGTACGTTTAATAATAGGATACTTAATATAGACATAAAGATTAGAAATAGTTTTAGAAAAAATAAAAAACGAGTAAAGCGCTAAAAAATAATTTCTATTGTGCTTTACATGCAATGCATTAATATTCAATGTTGCCAACGTTACGATAAAAAATTAATAAAACAGTTTGTGGATGATTTTAAAGGGTTACCCTCGATTAGCCAAACAAAAAATCGCAAAAAACCAAGATTTTAATGATAACAAATTTTTGAAAGAGTATTTTACCATAATTCGTTATACAAGTTAGAGGATGGGCAGCCCCGAAACCTCCGCTTTGATAATTTATTAAAAGTCCAATATTAATCGAAATACCTTAGCATTGGTCCTCTCTGCTCAAGGATGACAAGAAATTGTGTATAGTATCTTTTTATTATCAAATTGCCAAAACTAAAAGTCTCGGATTAGCCCTTATTATTTTTGAGATAGGAATACATTAGCCTTATTTAGAAAATATTTCACGATAATCGAATTATTCCAAGTGCCCGAAATATAGCCTTGGGCTGAGAAGTTTCATTCATTTATATATTTCAATACAAATACTAAAAATATCTCGGATTAGCGATATAAATCTCGGATTTGTAAGATCGAAGCTAAGCTGAAGATTGTTAGATTGTGGCCACTCAGTTTTATTCTGAGACAATAAATTTGGACCAGTAAACCAATCTGTTGCATCTACAAATTAGGACGGCATTACGCTTCTAGATATGTAATCAGCTGGATTTAGGGAAGTACTCAGATATTGCCAGGATGTTGATGTAATAATATTGGTTGCCACTAGATGTCATTGTTAGTTCTATAATGTATTTTAACCGTATATATCGAGTAGTTTTAGTTGTACGTCAAACAGCATCAGGGCATAATGAATAAAATAAACTACGCATGAGATTAACTGTTAAATGAAAGTCTTTTAATTTATAATAATTGCCACAATTATCAGAAGGAAAATCGGAAATATAATTGGAAACGAAGTTTAATAAGCGGATTATTGAAAATTAGTGAATTTTTGTGGATTGTTTGGAAAACGAATTGTGTTCGAGATCGAGCAAAGGAAGCGGTAACATCACGTTGTGAAGTAACGGACCATTTTGCAATTTGTGGTGAAACGAGTCATCGTTGTAAAATATTTATCGTAAATATTTTGGATTAGTTTTGAAAAAATCGAACATTAACACAAAATAATGTCGAACGAACGGTTACCAGTGGAATTGGATTGCGCGAATTTGGAAAAGGGGTCCCAGGCGATGGAGATATACTATATAACACATTGTTCCCGAACGATGGAACAACGGATGGGATTCTTGGAAATCAGAATGCTGTCATTGAGCCAGTTGCTGTTCAAATGGTAAATGCAAACGAAAATGGGCAAGATAATAAAGATGCTACGGCTGTGGTACCAAATGCCAATATTCCAAGAACTTTGGATGAGGTGTTGAAAGCGTTTGATGTGTATTGTATACCAAAGAAGAACATACTAATGGAATCGTTCAAATTTCACCGTCTTTGTTACAATTGTGGTAATGATTTCACAGCAAATCATTTACAATCATGCAAAGCCAAGGATATCAATTGCCGGTCATGTGGACGTAAGGGGCAGTTCCAGCGTTTCCGTAAATCGAAGGGTAAGCAAACAGACAGCAATGGAACCAAATCCGGAAACACGTTTGGAAACCGTAAGCCGGATAATAACAGTAATCGAAAACAACAACAACAATCAATGAACTGGGATTAACTAATTAACTATTTATAGAATAAATTCAAGTAATATTGCCAACCATATGAAGCGATGGTATAAGGAGTATCAAGTAGGAAATCAATTAGTTAAGTTTAAACTCGACACTGGGTCTGATGTGGGCGGCCGCATTCCGAAAATTTTTTTTAGAACATTCAAAACAAAATTGGAAAATAAGAATGGAAATTATTCGGTTTATGATTATAATGGAAATAAAGTAAATGTTTTTGGAACGGTCAAATTAACATGTTTCGATCAGAAAGCCAAAATGGAATGGTCTTCTCACTTTATTGTTGTCGATGACGTGTGTGAACCGATACTCGGTCTCGAATCATGTGAAAGATTTGGATTAGTCAAACGAACTGATGTAGGTTCTGTTGCATGTTTGTCACAAACGCAAGGGGAATTTTTGAAAAACAATCGTGATGTCTTTGAAGGTTTGTCTTTGAAGGACTCAATGAGTGCATACGGCGTGAACATTTTTTGATTCCCATGATTGATGATTTGACGTCTGGTTTGGCAGATAAACGCGTTTTTTCAGTTTTGGATTTGAAGAGTGGCTATTGGCAAATATAATTGGACGTAGTGAGCTCCGATTTAACAAAATTCATGACTCTGTTTAGGAGGTATAAATTCAATCGCGTGTCATTTGGGCTTAATTTTGTACCGGAATTATTTCAACGTGAAATGTTTAAAATGTTGGGAGACATTGAGGGAGTGATAATTTATTTTGATGATGTGGGTATTTGCGCGAAAACGGAAGAAGAACACGATCGGATAATGGAAAAGGTTATGGAAAGGGCGCGTAAATACAATATTAAATTTAACCCGGATAATATTCAATATCGAAAGCGTGAGGTTAAATTTATGGGTCATATCTTGTTTGAAGGAAAGTTTAAGGCAAATTTAAAGTATCGTGACGCAATTTTAAAGATGAAGAAGCCGGAGGATAAAGCAGCCGTTTCAAGATTTTTGGGTATTCTTAAATATTTAGCTAAATTCATTCCAAATTTGTAAAAGCAATCGGAACATTTACGTAGCCTCACGCGAAACGATGTTACATTTGAATGGACGGAAAATCATGATCGGGAATTCAAGGAATTACTTGATATCGCAGCATCGAAACCGGTGTTGGCGATGTATGATCCGAAGTTGCCAGTCATTGTGCAAACGGATGCATCTAAAGATGGATTGGATTGTGTAACTGCTCAGAGAGGACACCCAGTAGCATATGCGTCTCGGACGTTAAGTAAAAGTGAACAAAAGTGGGCTCAGATCGAAAAGGAGTTGTTGGCAATTGTGTTTGCATATCAGCGGTTTCATTATTTTTTGTATGGACCTGAATTTACGGTGGAAAATGATCACAAACCTTTGGAAACATTGGTCGGGTGGGATATTGATGATGTAACAATGCGGCTTCAGCGTATGCTCATGTCACTTTTGAAATATCCAAAGATGACTGATGTTTATAAGCCGGGCAAAGAAATGCTTGTGGCTGACTGCCTGTCACGGGCCAAACTATCGGAATGTCAAGAAGACACGAATTTATCGGGAATCATTTGAATGAATGTAACTAAATCGGCGTGTTTATCGAAAAAAAATTATGTTTTGTACCGTTCAACCATTGAACGAGATGAAATTTTTTTGCAAGTTTGTCGATATGTAGAGAACGGTTGGCCGAATTATCATCTCCTGGACGATCTGTGCCGTATGTTTCACAAAGTCAATAATGAACTTCATTGTGAGAATGGCTTACTCTTTCGAGATCATCGACTCGTGATTCCAAAAGAATTACAAGGTAAACTTAGCAAGTGGTTACATGCACCACATTTGGGGGTCGAAAAAAATCTTGCACGTGCAAGAATGCTTTATTACTGGCCTAATATGAAAGGTCAGATAAGGGAAATGGTTGCATCTTGTGCCATTTGTGAAAAGTTTTCGCGTAGCAGCAAAAAAGAAGAACTAGAGTTCAAGAAGAGCTACCAAAGTATCCGTTTCATATAGTGTCGATGGATCTATTTGAGTATGCTGGACTTCTTGTCTGTTATCGATGCATATTCGGGATATTTAATTGTTGAACATTTGAAGAACAAAACAGCGCGTCATATCATTGGAAGATTGAAAAGTGGGTTTGGTAGAATCGGATATCCAACTGTAGTAAAATCGGATAATGTACTATTTAACTAACGGGAGTTTGAGGATTTTGCAAATGATTACAATATGATAATGAAGTTCTCGAGTTCTCGGTATCCGCAAAGCAATGGATTAGCTGAGAAAGGTGTTGCGATTGCAAAAAACATTTTGAAACGTTGTGTTGAAGATAGAGATAAACAAAATTAAAGAAAAAAGAGAAAGGTAGAAGTAATATTATGACCGGAATGCAAAAGCACTGCCAGTACTAAATGTGGGTGATCTCGTGATTTAAAAAAAATGGAAAAGAATGGAATTATGGTTCAATTGTTGGTAATGTGAATGGTCGATCATACATCGTTAGGGATAATTTTGATAAATATTTTAGGCGCAACCGACGGTTCATCGCCAAGACTAAGAATAACGAAGTGAATGGGGGAGAAGTCATGTTTGAAGAAAATGTTAGATGTAATGTTGCGGGTCAGGATAATTTGAAACCTATTAAAATTGTACCGCCACTTGGGCGTAACGTACAGGAGAATGTTAATGATGGCAATGAACCAAGTATTTGTGATGTGGATGAGCCAGCCCGACCAGTGTTGAATGAGAGTAATGCAGCATCAGATGAATATCAGACCGCTATGATGAACCAGTTATAGCTGATGAGTCGGGGGGTCAGAGAACTCGTAGTGGTCGCATTCGTCGTCCACCTCAGAGATATGGTTGGGATTAAGTTAATGTAACAACCATTAGATTTAAATAATTTACAAGTACTTATTTGGATATCATGTCAATTTCAAATTTCAATTTCTTTCAAAAGAAAAAAGCGTGTAATAATATTGGTTGCCACTAGATGTCATTGTTAGTTCTATAATGTATTTTAACCATGTATATCGAGTAGTTTTAGTTGTACGTCAAACAGCATCAGGGCATAATGAATAAAATAAACTACGCATGAGATTAATTGTTAAATGAAAGTCTTTTAATTTATAATAATTGCCACAAATATTACAGTTGAAGTAATGTAATCTTGAATTTAGCAAGACGGTTGGCTAAAAATGTTGAATATTTATGGGGTTCTGACCTAATAAGGAATACCGCCTGAACATAAATAAAACGAATCGAATGCTTTTTCAAGAATACTCAAAAGATGGTGTGTCATTTCAGCTACCATAAGTTCCCCAAAATTGCTAAACGAGGTATGCTTTGGTTCTTAAGCAGCGCTACGAATATAAAATACCCATCCAAATGCTTTTTCCGACGCGTCGCCTAATCTGTGAAGTTCTACTCTTTTACTATTGGTTATTAGAATATATCTCGGCACTATTATTATAGATCTACTTATTCGCAATAGTATCAGGAATACGATCATCCCAACCAATGTCTTTAAGAGCCCACAAGGTTTGCATGAATAATTTGGCGGTGACGATTATTGGAGCCCAAAATCCCAATGGATCGAAAAGTTGACATATTTCAGACAACATGATTCTTTTTGTCCAAACAGTAGTTAGAGAAAGCTTATCCAACCTAGCTATGAAACTGTCATATTTTGTGTTCCATGTAAAACCTAAAACCAATGAAATTTCTGTAAGAACATCGTCCACGTAAAAATCCCTGACTAATATTTTTGATGTACACGTTGCTAAAAACGGAGCATTATAGCAGTGCCATTACATAGTTTGAACGATTGTAAGTCATTCGACGAATCATCGCGCCACCAAATTCTTTGCAGATCTTGTTGAACCGTGTTCACATGAATCTGACGGTATATTTTCGCAATCTCGCCACAAAAAGCATAAATATGTTTACGGAAACGAAGGATGATAGAAAAAAGATTCTGCTGAATAGTGGGCCCGACCATAATACAATCATTTAACGACAACTGTGATGTTGTTTTGGCTGATGCATTGAATGCTACGCGTAGTTTAGTCATTTTAGTCGTAGTACTGGTGCCTTTTAAAACATAGTGATGCGGCAAATAATAGTTTTGGTTGACCTGACCTTCTATCTCATCCGAACCATATGACCCAATGAAATATATTCTGCCATAAATTCTCGGTATGTTTGATACATATCATGTCGAACAAGAAGACGTTTCTCTAACGCAATAAACTCACTACGAGCGGAATGACTCGATGATCTTAAGGGGATGATCTTCACCTTTTAACGTAATTCTTTCCCGCCAATACCCGAAATAGTATTGAAGGTCGGATGTCGTTTGGCTCGTAATACATTGTAAATTTCTCTTGTGACAAAATTCATATGAGATCCACTACAAGTATAGTGATATTAACTAACGCTGTACCAATCATAACCAACGGCTTTATTGCCTCAATATTCGATGAACTAATGGAGTCTCCAGTTAACTCTGTTAACCTAATGTGTGATGAATGGAATGAAGATAAACCAATTTGCTCAGTACTGGCGTTAATAGCAGATGCACTTGTGGATTTGTTAGGAACCATGTCACCACTAATTGAAGGATGTTTATGAGTATTGGCTCCAGAAGTAAAGTCTTATATTGTTGGCGGATTAGCACAGTCACGCACATTATGTGTCAAGATGAGGCAGTTAGTACATAATTTGTTATGTCGAATAAATTGGAAACGCATCTGTGGTGTTAGCTTTGCATCAATTAATGAAGGGCACTGAGTAATCAGGTGAGCACTGACCTAGCACAATAACTGCAACTATTTGAACTAGATACCAGAGAGGATGATCTATTCGAATTCGAAGTAAACCTTCGCGCGTCTCTCTGTTGTCAAGCAGATGTCTGCGATGTATTTGTCTATAGTGCTTGAAGCAATTGTACACGATTCCTTAATATTTGAATTAGATCGGTGAATGAAAGAACACTATTTGTTTTGGAATTATTAATGACCTCAGCACGCGACGAGTTGTCCAAACTTTGAATAAAATGATGCGATAACATGAGATTCCATTCATGAACTTTAACTGTCAGTGATTTTAATGAGTTATAAATGTTTCTGAACATCATCGATGAATACCTGTAATGCGTTTTGAATGTCCACCTCATTGTTGTAAAGATCGCATATTGTTTGGCAAGCTGTTTCATAATTTAAAGTCCCTAAATGCCAACCACTCGAAGTCTATACCACTAAACGATGGAAGTTTCAATTCGGGTAGGCGAATTCCTGTTGAAGCACCTTTCACTGGAGAACCCTCATGGTCCGATATATCTTGAAAGGACACAGAGACCGCTGCGTCTTCTGACTTTTTGAGTTCATAAATTTTGTTTAGGATCATTGATTCCAATTTATGATATTCATCCACAAAATTGTCACGATCACTACCCGAGGTTCATCCATGGACTCCATTTCAATTTGAACCGAACCATATTTGTCGTACACCAACTGCGTAATAATGACTCAAAGGCACTCATGGTGGTGGCTAAATTGTATCGATTTTTGAAATAGGTCAACTGACATTTAAAACCAGCTCGCTGCTTTTTTAATTGATCGAACTTTGCAATTTCTTCTACTGAAATTTTCCTAACGCGCGTGTGGGATTAGATTTACAAATATGAAAGAAATCTTACGATAAAAATGTAGCGTAACTTCGTCAATGTAGACCAAACCAAACATGTACAATAGATCGATTGCCTTTGATAACAATATCGAATAAAACTGATGCGGTAACGAACGATAATAATTTTGCTGGCTTCAGCAATAATCTTGTTGAATTATGTTTATTTACGTCGGTCGCGTGAAGTAACGGCTTCTCGATGAAAATAATTTGTAAAATGGATGAACTAAAATCACATGGATCACTTAGTAATATCCAATTATTTGATGCTGGTTGCGAGTTTCCCAATGCGGTAAAATGTAAATTTATGTCACAGAAAATGGCTGACGAATTTATGACGATTTGTTTTAACGACGATATCCGACTAAATTATCACTTCTTTTACTTTCTTTTACTCTAGTAAAATAAAGTATAGTAATCATGAAAATTTTGGACCTTGAGATTTTTAGAGATTTATTTGTTTTGAGGTGCCCTGAGTCCAAAAAAGTGGGTTTCGAAATGGTGTCTGTCTGTCTGTCTGTCAGTCTGTCAGTCTGTCAGTTGGTCTGTGTCCTCTCTACAGCCCATATAGTTTAATCAATCGAATTGAAACTTCAGATTTAAGCTTTTTTGATAAATTGGGAGGTCCCAGTGAATTTTACTACAAATCGGCTAACCGGAAGTGGCCACCCCCTTGGTCCAGAAAATTTGTTTTGCAAATATCTTAAAAAGTAAAAGGTTTACAAAAAACTATTTAATTCAAAATGTTTCCAAAAATTAAAAAAAAAAATTAAGAAAACAATAAAATTTCTCAAAATTCTCTGTTCGTAAAAGAAAGTCATGTGTTAGCCACACCTCAATTTTAACTAGGTAATTAAGGGACCTATTCCATGTGCTAAACATTTACTAAACGAACGATTCGTATGGATTATTGGCAATGGCCGATATTGGCCCTTGGGAGTTGAGTGCGATTTCCAAAAAATAATTTTGCAGAACTTTTACTAAATGAACGATTCGTATGGATTATGGTTTTCTAACTAGGTAATTAAGGGACCTATTCCATATGCTAGCGAGACCTTTGTCATCATTGTTGGCAATGGCCGATATTGGCCCTTGGGAGTTGAGTGCGATTTCCAAAAAATAATTTTGCAGAACTTTTACTAAACGAACGATCCGTGTGGATTATGGTTTTTTAACTAGGTAATTAAGGGACCTATTTCATGTGCTAAACTTTCACTAAACGACCGATTCGTATGGATTAGGGTTTTTACTTTCTTTTACTCTAGTAATTATGAAAATTTTGGACCTTGAGATTTTTAGAGATTTATTTGTTTTGAGGACTCCTGAGTCCGAAAAAGTGGGTTTCGAAATTGTGTCTGTCTGTCAGTCTGTCAGTCTGTCAGTTTGTCAGTCTATCTGTCTGTCAGTCTGTCAGTCTGTCAGTCTGTCAGTCTGTCAGTCTGTCAGTCTGTCAGTCTGTCAGTCTGTCAGTCTGTCAGTCTGTCAGTCTGTCAGTCTGTCAGTCTGTCAGTCTGTCAGTCTGTCAGTCTGTCAGTCTGTCAGTCTGTCAGTCTGTCAGTCTGTCAGTCTGTCAGTCTGTCAGTCTGTCAGTCTGTCAGTCTGTCAGTCTGTCAGTCTGTCAGTCTGTCAGTCTGTCAGTCTGTCAGTCTGTCAGTCTGTCAGTCTGTCAGTCTGTCAGTCTGTCAGTCTGTCTTTGTCCTCTCTACAGCCCAGATGGTTTAACTAATCGAACTGAAACTTTAGATTTAAGCTTTTTTGATAAATTGGCAGGCCCCAGTGAATTTTACTCCAAATCGGCTAACCGGAAGTGGCCACTCCCTTGGTCCAGAAAATTTATTTTGCAAATATCTTAACAAGTATAAGGTTTACAAAAAACTTCTTTATACAAAATGTTCCAAAAATTAAAAACAAATAAAAATAAGAAATAAAAAATTAAAATAAAAAATTAAGAAAAAAATAAAATTTCTCAAAATTCTCTGTTCGTAAAAGAAAGTCGTGTGTTGGCCACACCTCCATTTTTTTTTATTACGGCGATAAACTTAATGCTCAATAAACACTGTCGTAGATAACTGGAATGACTTTGATGAAGTTAACTTGGTGGCGATGAATAACACACGTGGATGAATATTCTCGATGAATTTGGTAGTTTATGAGTCGTAATGCGTAATATTTGTGCACATCTTATTTGCTGAATTGTTAATGGATGTCACAATTTAATGGCACTTTTTAACCACGCGGTTTCACCATCCGGCACGAAGAACCATAAATAAAGTGGCTTGATTATTGGTTCGATTATTTAATCGAATATTATAATGTGTGACAACTTATAATTTTTCACTTATTACCGAATTGCACATCGTTATCTAAGAATGACAAAAAACCATTGTCCGCAAGAATACGCACAAAAAACTAAAAAATAATGGTTGCCGGCATCACAAAAATCCCATAAAACCGAACATATGCAAGATTACCGTGAACGAAGTAAATAATAGATGCGTTCGTTGACTCCACTTTGTGCGTAGACAGTGTTTTTGAGATGTGGATACCATTAGTATAATTTAGAAAATATTTCATGAAAATCGTATTGTTCCAAGTACCCGAGATATAGCCATGAGTTTAAAAAAATCATTAATTTTAATATTTCTGTACTAACTGGAATATAGCTAAGCTATTTCTTCGAAAATGTTCTATTAGGACGGAACCTGGCTATTTCTTGACCGAGAACTCGGCAGTAGTAAAGGTGCCTTACACGTGTTTTTTGTGATGATTTACATATGTTGAGGTAAGCCGAGTAAGAAAATTGACTTTTGTTGTCTGTTTATTTGTTGGTCTGGTAGCCTGTAACCCTCCTAAACGGATCAGCCTGACAATGTTTATTTAATTTTTCTAACTTTTTAATTTATAAAATTTGAGACCCCAGCAAATTTCCGATTCTGATAAAATTCAGCGTATGCAATGGGAAAGATCTCTTAAATGATTTTTTTGTTAAAGTTCTAGAATATGGCCAATGGATGCCGGATATTGTCGTATATTAAAACATTAAGCTACCAATGATTTATTTTTGTACATTATTATTTATTTTAAATCCCGCCTTCTTTTAACACACGTGAACTTGACAGCATACATACAGGCGCATTAAAATCTTTTATTGATTTTTTTTTTCAACTACCAAACACTACACTAATTCGTGTTTATTTGGCCTCGAGAAAGTCAACTTATTTGTTTGATTGCCGTAATCAAACTCCCTGGCTATTAACAATAAATACAAAAAACCATTTATCATTGAATTCAATTAATTACTTTCCATTTGTATAATTACAATAAATCACAATTAACCGATTTAATATTTGGAAGTGTGGTATAAATTACCAAGGAATAATCAATTTGTCCACAAGGCGACCTATTCTAGTTTTTTTATTTAATAAATTTGGTCACGTCATGCTAAAAAAGTCTATCAAGACTATATATTAAAATCTGCTGATATTTACATTTTTCATTACATTAGGGGTGAGATGAATGAAGGTCATCTCAAAAAGGTTCAATCTCTTATTTAGTTGGGTGTATATGATAAAAATTTTCTTGTATCATACATTATGTATATGTATATGTCTTTTCAATTATTGAAGCAAAAGCTACCTACCCGCACTATTAATCACCATTTAATACAATCGATAGAAAGTAAATTAAATTCATATTACTGTGTGCTGTGCTCTCTCTACATGTAACCTACATATTATATGATATTAATTTCGATTAACCATTAAACGAATACCATACACCAAAGGGTATTCAAACCACACTATGGAAATTAAAATTGTTTTCTAACTAATTTAGTTATATACAGGAATACCTCGTAGAGCGCGTTTTAAATATTTTTTTATGTTTCGTATGTGCAGCTTTACCATCTCGAATTACTGGAAGGCATTATACGATATATTCCTGTATAGATGTAACTATACCATATATATCTCTGTATGTTAAGCACTAGTTTTAATAAAATAGTTATTAGTTTTACGAACAAGTAATTTTTTGTTTTGTTTCTAGAACATGTGTCGATATGTTGAGAGATCAGACAATAGCACTAAAAGTTTTCATAGTACATAGATGTGATGTGTACATATGGAAAACAATTTTGTTTCCATTATTTTTCCAGATTATAGCCTCTACACAACTTCTTTTCTCGAAACATTACTTTTGCTGTGTGTAAAGTGTTTTTTCTTTTGTATACTTTGTAAACTGGAATTTCCTAAATAAAATTCTTTTGTATTGATAGGGCTTTCGGTTCATTGTATTTCCCAAATTTAGAACAATAGAAATAATTCTGTAGTTATTTTTTGAACTTTTCTTAATGACGTATTCTAGTTTACCCTCAATTAGATTAATGGATTCCTTCCAAGAGTCGGGTGTATATTTAATTTGGGGCATTATTCGCGAGTGAAAAATAAATTATACCTACCATTGTGAAGTGGTTTTGTGAACTTGTGGTGTTATTTAATTTTTATATGCCGTCAAAACCTATGAAGTGAAACTTGAAACGGTATCAATACAAAATACGGTAAAGGCAGAAAAACACGAGAATATCATGTCATCTGTTATAGGATATTTAGAGCCATTTGATTTATCGAAATCGGATAAATGGTCATCATATTTTGCCAGATTCGAGGTTTGCCTGTGATAAAGCATCGCCAAAAAAGGTATGCGAAATCACTTTAAAAGAAATAAAGCAAATATTAACCGATCATTTCTCACCCCGCCCATCGAAAATCTCGGCTTTCTACAAATAACGGATGAGTGTTTTGCGTCATACGTAGTTGAACTTGGACGACTTTCAATTGATTGCAAATTTGAGTTGGAACGCAGCTTTCTAGCGAAAGACAATCTTACATTGCAGAAGGTCATCGATAAAGCTTCTACTGCTGAATCAGCTAGCAAAATTTTTTTTTTAAATACGTCAATCAGATCAAGTTCAGTACATCACAAAACATCATCAACCCGGCAGAACACCGCAACAACAACAAAATTTTAAAAACCGAAAAACCAATCGGCAAGGTTGTAAAGGATGTGGAGGACCACATGCAAGGTCATCATGTCCATTCAAAGATACAACGTGCTCTTTATGCTATTAAAGGTCACCTACAATGAGTTTGTCGAACTGCACACAAACAGCACACCAAAAGTAAGTCGAAAAATGGAGTAAATCAAATATTGCTGAAGGTTGATTTGAAAAAGACAACGACAGTTATAATTATCATCTCGGACTTATAAAAACATTTGGCCAGCCTCAAAACCAGATATTGTCAAGTGTGAAATACCTGTATACCATTGGCAACAAAGGGATTAGTCGAAGCTGAATTAAATCGTTTAATCGAGCAGGGCGTTTTGGTTCCTGTGGAATACTCTGACTGAGCCACTCCAATTGTCTCGATTCAGAAGAACGATGGCAGCATAAGGATTTGCGGGGATTATAAATCCACCTTGAACAAAGCTTTAATGCCGCATTGTTTCCAAATTCCGGCTATCATAACACTATTGGCTTCGGTTGTCGGCGGTTAAGCCTTTGCTAAGCTAGATTTAGCACAGGCGCATCAGCAATTGTCAGTCGACAAAAAATCATCTTTACTCCAGACAATTGTTACTCACAAAGGTGAGTTTAGAGTTACCCATCTTCAATTTGGTATTTCATCTGCATTTGGGATATTTCAGTCTTCTATCGAAAATCTTCAGAGAAATATTCCAGGAGTGTTACCATACTTCGATGACATTGTGGTTATAGGACATACTGAAATGGAACTTACTGATCATTTTAAGTGAACTTTTTTCGCGTTTTAACAAAACTGGGCTACGTCTACGCCAAGATAAACACAAATTTGGAGTTCCATCAATCGATTTTCTTGGATTTAAAATTGATGCTTTGGGGAACACACATACATCCGATAAAATCCAAGCCATTCAAAATGCACCGCAACCCACCGACAAAAAGCAACCCCAATCATTTTTAGGATTGCTAAATTTTTATCATTATTTTTTGCCCCAAAAAGCGACAATTGCAGAACCTCTTCATCGTTTATTGGATCAAAAATGGATTTGAACGGAAAATCATAAAAAATCATTCAACAACCTCAAACAACTATTGTCATCGGATAGAATATTAATTCACTATAATCAAGATTTGCCACTTCCTATTATTTGCGACGCTTTGCCATATGGTCTTGGTGCTTTGTTATATCGTCTAATGGAAGATGGAAGTGAAAAACCTATTTCATTTTATTCAAGAACATTGTCAAAAAGTGAACGGAATTATTCACAAATTGACAGGGAAGCGGTAGCTGTAATTGCTGGGGTAAAAAAATTTCATGAATTTGTCTACGGAAGACATTTCAAAATAACCACCGACCACCGACCGTATTTGGGATTGTCAGAAGAAGAATTTTCCGGATGGCATACAAATATGAGATAATTCATCGCGCTGGAAATAAAATGAGTTATGCAGATTTTTTAAGTCGTATTCCATTGTCTGACTCATCAACAACGGATATCGATGAAGAAGTTGTTCTGATAGAAAGTTTGGTATGGCCAGTTTTATCAGCTGATGATTTAGCTAACTAAAATGACATCGAATAATCCAGTTTTCGCTAAAGTTTTTAGCTGGGCGTCAAGAGGATGGTCATTTTACGTACGATGTACGGAGATCACCACACTTAAAGGCTGTTTACTTTGGGGTAATCGAAATTCCACCGGCAGGGCAACAAAAAATCCTTACAGCTTTACACGAAGTTACGTGTTGTGGCCCAATGTGAATCAACTAAAACTCCTTGGTAAAATAGAATCATTTCGAGTACTCTTCGCGAGACATGAGCTTCCGGATACCATTGTTTCTGACAATGGAACGAGTATTTTGTGAAGATAACCTTATAAGAAATATCCGCTGTGCACCTTTTCATCCTTCTTCAAATGGACAGGCTGAAAGAATGGTCCAAACTACTAAAAATTATCTGAAAAAACTTCCGGATATCTCAGACATTAAAATACATCTTGCAAAGGTTTTTGATGAGGCAGCACATTAATCCCTCCTCGTCCACGGGGCGGTCGCCATCTGATTTATTGTATAATAGTCAAATTAAGACATATTTCGATAAGATTCATCCAAACGAGCTAAAATCAAATCAACCAGGGAATTTTTGGAAAACGACCTACTATGGGCGCATAATTATTCATCTGGACCAAAATGGATAAAAGAATTGGCAATAGAATGTATAGGACCTGTTTCGTATAAAGTTCGAATCGAATCGGGTCAAACTATAAAAAGACATGTAGATCAATTATGAAGACGTTTGGAACATAAATTTGATTGGGATACAAGTATCACAGAAGATATTGAAACTAAAAGTGTTTCATCTTTTTCTTTCGTGAAGAATATTAAAATGTCTGAAGACTCGAACATTCAATTCCCATAGGTCAATTTCCATTTCATTGAAAACATGTGGGAATACTAGAAGCTTATTTATCTATTATCTATACGCCAAAAAAAATTTCGCCGTAAATATGGAAATGAAGAATTGGAAATTTTTTGTCGCTTTTCTCGCTTTTGCTATCTCCTATAAATTGTTCTCTATGTAGGGAGGGCTTATGACAGAATTAAAACCTCCTTTGTAAGCTGAGCGTTACTTTTCTAACTATACGGAGAAAGTGACAGGAGCTAAGTGATCTCAATTCAGAATTCGTGGCTCTGTATCTCCACTGCAATAGGGTTAAAATTTCCTATAAACTGAGGATTTGATTTATAATTTGGGAGTGAAGCGATTTGCATTCGTCCTCTTGTTTTTCACTCCTGTAGAGTTCAACATTTCTATAAATTGAAGGTTACTTTTCTAACTACAAACGAATATTGGCAACAAAAACTATTATCTGACGTATCTTCTTCGGAAAGATGGTTGCTATAAAAAATGATCTGGAAACTGTCAACTTTTTTTTTGTTTAATCACCTGAGTCTATGGCACATCGCATCATATTGAATATTTTGGGAATAAGTTTTAAACTAGGGTCGTTTTCTCGCAAGGCCTAGGGTCTTAGCCTCATAATTTATTCTATGGATAGTTCTTAAAATTTTATTTGTATTCCTTCGTCGACACCCTGATTAGCTTTAATATGAACAAAGAGTTTTAATATGAACAAAGTTCTCGGAAGTTAGTTCACCGTCGAAAAATGCACTTGTCATAGAGGATTTCAAGGGATATGGGTAAACGGCACAGTAAAATATTCTTCCATCAGAACAAGGCGCTGAACGTTAATGTTTTAAATTGGCGAAAAATATCAAATTATTTTTGGACAATTTACACAGATATACCTTAGAATTTAAAAGGAGATTAAAGGTTAATTCACCAGATTGATCCATTGAGATCGTCAAGAAAATGACAACTGGACGGAGTTAAAAACCGAGTCAAAAATATGTTTAACTCGGTTTCTAACTCCGTCAAATTATCATTTTCTTGACGATCTCAATGGACAAATCTGGTGAATCAACCTTATGATTAAAACTTTTCAAGGTTTGAAACAACAAAACGAAAACTTGCTTGTAGTTTATTGAAAACTTGAACCCATCTCACATAATATCATGAAATCTCTAGTAACTCAAAACTATAATGCACTTCAACGCCATACAAATCTCAAATAAGCTTAAAACCCTAAGCCTGTAACAACATGCAACATTGCAACAATTAAAATTTGATAAGATCGCGAAACGCAAACGGACTAAAATAATCTCGAATAATCCGTTTAACTTACCTGCATAAAGGGGTATTTGACTATGCTAAGTAAATTGCACATAAATCTATCCTCTATTCGGAATTTCACGTAAAATTTGAACAATATAAACGACCCTAGTTGGCCCTAGATTTTTAAGAAATTAAACTATCCGTCTTAACAAACTGTACCAAATCTATGATTAGGTTCAACAAATAAATGAATTACCTCTCATCCCCGCCCCCCCCCCCCTTACTTCGATCTCCACTATATATTCAGCCATGAATTTGATTATCAAACCAAACGTAATGTAATCAATATTCTATTATCAATAACAAAAATATTTGGGGACTCGAGTAATAATTTCCTCAACGCTTAAAAATTAATTTTCTTGTAATAATCGTATTGTGATGTTTGGTTACCCATCTAATGAAAATAATTTCATATTGCGACAAATGTCAACCAATGTTTTTTTTTTTAAACTAATCATGATATATTACGGTGGTGAATGAGTGAACTGATACGGGACTCCTCCGCAAGTGATCCTCCTCCCCCAAAAATAAGTATGTATTAAGCAAATCGATGAGTTGCGACGTAGAAGGGAGCAGAATATTTTATCGGTGGGTGATACTCCTGATTTTAATTCACTAAAGTTTGGATTATTTCCAAACTGTGCTGTGCTTCAGGTAGAGCTGAACTAAGATGTTTGTTTAGTGGCCTTCATTTGATTGATCCGCATTTCGCCAAAAAATGATTTTTCTGGATTTCTGACTTCTAATTATTGGTTTATTGCGATTGTTTTTACAATTTTATGCTTACACATTTTGTCCTAAACTGGTTTTATTTGTTAACCCTTTCATTAGAGTATTTTTTATTTATAGCAAAATGTGCCATACTGAATGAAATAAACGATTGCATGAATGTGATTAGGTGAATTTGCGGATTTTAATTCCTTGACTTTCCTTGAATGGCGCAAGCATACCTGGGGTACCTAATAAATAATTTAAAACGAAGCTTTTGGATAAAGTTAATTAAATTGAGCTATCAGTGATGGTGACTAAATTCTATATTTATAATATTTAAAAGCATGAACCCACATATCAAATTTGTGCGTTCTCAAAATTTCTCAATTGGTTTGAACGAAGGAGAAGAAAATTGGCGGTTGTGTCAAGTTCTATAAGTAGAACACATTAATTTATGTTTTCATGTTTATGTTTATAATATAAACCAATATAAAAAGCAAAACGATTAATTTACTACGGAATTTTTGGAATACGCATTAAGAGGGCTCCATATTATGTATGTACATATATCGGTGACATTTTTACGTTAAGTTCTTATACAATGAATACAATAGGGTACAACACCATATAACAACATTAATATTAATCTATCTACATTCTACGTATACGTGTACTATAAAACACCGAGCGATAAACATTATTTATGGCAATTCTAATTTTAACCTTTTCGTGGTATATCTGAATACGGGAGGAATATTTTTTTTGCTGCTACTTTATAGTTTATGATGTGATTTTATCTATTTAATACGACGCACTATATTTATTCAAACGACAATATAGTTGATCGATTTCGATAAGGGTATGAATAATTCTATTTTACTTTTGTTGGTAAATAATATTCATGGATAAAATTTGGCCTAGTTTTAATTGATACTATTATAGTTTTTCAAAAATCAATAGCGTTTTTGTCTTGTATCTAACTTTAAAGGAATAGATTAGATATTATTTAGAACGTGCTTCGAACGAAATCGGCTAACCGATAGTGCGAGTTTATATTATGCAGTAAATTTCGTTTAGTAACCATTTCATTCGCGAAAGCAAATTATTGATGTTTTGTTGCCTTCATTTCAAAATCACTACAATTTAATTTAATAGTAAGGTAGTAAAATTTTAGGGGGGGCCCAAAAAACCACTTACATGAAATGAATAAAAATAAATCACAATTTTGTAATATCTGACGGAAATTGCCGACTGTCTCAACAAAATCTAGTTTTTTGTATATGTCACAGAAAAGCCGGTCCCCCTAAAGGAAACACCTTAATTGTTCCATACCTTAGGCACGTGATATTTATGTTTGTTCCTCTATAAATTCACGAATATAATTAACTAGTGAAATATCACAACAAGAAATTCATTTCTATTGATTTAACATTTTTCACTACTATAGCAACAAAAATTATTTTGAACTGAAATGGGCTTTCAATCCTAGGGCAAGGTTTCAGCCGGAATGATTAAAATCGGTAATGATACTGGAACGAAAAATAGAAAAGGAGAATGGCTAACCAGTTTTGGATTAGATACAGGTTACAATACTTACCCTTAATATGAAACTGAAGGAAGTATCTTAGATACTCCTTGACAATGTCATTGCTAAACATGAATGTAAAATATAAATAGCTGAACCCTCACGAGGTGTGGATCTAGGGTCCATATGTTTGGTCCATATTCCAGAACTTCATCCAAAAATCATTTTACAATCCCATTTCCAACGCACATATCAAATTTCATCATAATCGGTTATACATATGCAAGTTCCATTATACTATTCCATATTCCAGAACTTCAGCTAAAATTCATTCTAGAATTCAATTTCCAATGTTCAAGCCGAATTTCATCATAATTGATTAAAAAAATAGGCAAGTTCCATAGAATGAAAGTGTAGAAGCCCATTTTCAATGCATATGTCAAATTTCACCATAATCGGTTGAGAAATAGGCAAGTTCTATCATACTTGACCATATTCCAAAATTTCATCCAAAACTCATTTTAGAATCCCATTTCCATTTTATAGATTGCTCAACTGCTCACTAAACACTAGTCGAACACCATCTCAACCCCAATTCAACCGCAAACGGCCCCCAACACAACCCTCAACCCAACCGCAAACCCTCTTTCAACTCAATCCTCAAACCAGCATATATAAAAAATTGGTAAATATTTCTATAACCAGGTATTTTAGGTCAATTTGTATGGCAGGTACCCGACCCTCTTGACACACAAATTCCAAAAGCTTTTCAAATCTCGGCCTTGACTATAGGAACAAACAAACAGACGGACGGAAATTTTTTTTTTTGCTTTTTTTTTGACTCAGGGACTTTTAAAATGTCGAGAAAAGTGGTTTTGGACCAACCAAATTTTTGATCATTTTTGACAGGATTTCAATACTTTGGTCCTTTTAGACCAAAGTAATTCAGTAATTAACGCAATCCACGATTTCTAATTGGGAACATGGTGTACAAGATATAGCTGACAGCCCGTTCAGAGCAACCAAATTTAAAACAAAAACAACTGGAATTTGTTGCAGAAGCTTAACGCAGTCTAGGTGGAACATTTTGAAAATAAGAAATTGCATTTTTAATACTTCTAGCAAGTCAGCCATATTAGTTTAATGTTGAAGCTGTTCCTTTGGTTAATGACAATACTTACTTAATACAAATATTTTAATTGTTTCCTTTTTGAGAAATGTCATTCAACCTAACCTAAAAGTACACTAAAATTTGATTTACCATCATAAAATAATGATAGCAAGTTTTTGTGTTATTTTGACTGTGAATGTGAAAACTCGCATTCAGCTAGCAAAGTTGCTACGATCTAGGATGTAGAAAATGTAACTTTTTTTAACTTAACTAATCACCTTGAAACTGTATTTTTTGTTGTAAAATCATGATTTTTTTTGGGGACAAACTACTTAACTCTACAAACCATTGGAACGGACCTGGTTAAGCGAGATACAAAAAAGGACGTATGTATGTGTTAAAATAAAATGTCAAAGCAGCTGTAAACTGAGCACAAGACGCAATGTAAATACTAACTATAAATTCTAAATGTTGTAAACATTTTTTCCAATGTCAAAGGCCTAGAAAGAAGGCTTAATTTACAATAATCGTTAAAACAGCATTTTGGTTCTGTTCAATTCAAATCTTTTGGGCCGAAACCATTGAAGTTTGAATGCTTAAGTACTACATTGTTTAGCCAAATCAAAATATCAAATTTTATTTATAGCGCAATATTTGTAAAGAAATTTAGAAGTATTCCAATATTTATGTACTCGTATATACAGAAAAATCTACCTGCTAGATGAAAATTGTATTTTAATCGAAGTAAATAAAAATCAAATAAATTGTTATTTATTGCATTTATATTATAATCATAATAAATTATTTTTATTGATTATATTTTGGCGAAACGATTGCACGAAGCCAATCCAAAAAAAAATGTAAGTATGTATGTGCGAATGGCTGGGAGCTAGGTATTTTAGGATTATTATCGCTGATTCAACAAGCCTTAATGTTTAAGCTTACTACCGATGAAAATTGTAAAAAAGGGATGAATTTTATATGTCTTTTTACTATGTACGAGTATAGAGATTGTAAAATTCTTTTGTGTGTACTTATTTTTATCAATACGTATTCCATTTTGTATAGAACAAAAAAAAAATGTATGTACTAGGAATGGCTTACGGCACAAAAAAAAAATGTAAAATATTTTAGCATGTTTTCGCAATTCTTTTTCATTTTTTTTCTTCTAATTTTTAAACGGCTTATTGAAAGAAAAATAATACAAAAAAAAAAACAGCAACAACAACAAAATTGGTTACATGACATATTTTTGAAAAATTAAGACCATACTATACTATGGCATTTTGTTTTGTTTGAGATTAAGAATTTCCTTCTTTGTGTAAACTGTGTATTGTATGTACAAAGACGTAATTAACAATTTGGTTTAGTTGGCATTTAATTAAAAATGTTGGAATATTTTTAATCTTTATGTGGTACTTCCTTTAGGTATGGTGATCGTATATAATCATATCTGAACCCTTCAAACTTCAAAGCGTGTCTTTAACTTTACAAAATATACTTCAATCAACATTTTTGGCATAATGACGTATTTAATTCAAATATGTAATAAAATGACCTAAAAAGCATTTGCTTGTAACAAGAGGTTAGATTTTAATTTAATTTTCCCCTCCCCAACCTAACCTTTCGCTACAAAAAATATATTTTTAATGTTTTTCCTTTAATGTATCCTTTTTTAACAATTCTTTTGTTAAGTGCCCTTTCTGCAACAACAAAAAAAAAGAAATTCGGATACGAATATTTTGTTTCGATGTTATCATTTCAATATAAATAGACGTTTTTGCGATGTATCGATTGTAAAATCTAGTTCCACTATTAAAAAAATTCGGGGTATAGGCTGTGTCGTCTACAGGGCCGGGTAGGTTTTTTGCGTGATATCGTTTATAAGATGTTGAAATTAATTATTTTAATTTAAAATAAATTATCCGCCATATTTTCTTTAATCACAACTTGATAATAAAATTGTTCCGATCAGATGACGCATTTTCTCGTTAAAGTGCTGTCAAGCATTGTAAATCGCAATTTTGTGGTTTGTAATTTTAATTAAAATTTATGTGGAAATTAATTATTTTAATTTACAAATAAGTTATTTGCCACAGTTTCTTTAAATTAGCATTAGAATTGCTCGGATCAGAAGAGGCGTTCTCGCGCTACAGTGCTCTCAAGCATTTTGTAAATTTTAATTTTAATTAAAATTTATGTGGAAATTAATTATTTTAATTTACTAATAAATTATCTGCCACGGTTTGTTTAAATAAGTGCTCTCAAGCATTGTAAATCGCTATTTTGTTGATTTTAATTTTAATTAAAATTTATGTGAAAATTTATTATTTTAATTAACAAATAAATTATCTGCCACAGTTTCTTTAAATTAGCATTAGAATTGCTCTGATCATAAGAGGCGTTCTCTCGCTACAGTGCTCTCAAGAATTGTAAATCGCTATTTTGTTGATTTTAATTTTAATTAAAATTTATGTGAAAATTAATTATTTTAATTAACAAATAAATTATCTGCCACAGTTTCTTTAAATTAGAATTAGAATTGCTCTGATCATAAGAGGCGTTCTCGCGCTACAGTGCTCTCAAGCATTGTAAATCGCTATTTTGTAGATTTTAATTTTAATTAAAATTTAGGTCGAAATTAATTATTTTAATTTACAAATAAATTATCTGCCACGGTTTCTTTAAATTAGCATTAGAATTGCTCGGATCAGAAGAGGCATTCACGCGCTACAGTGCTCTCAAGCATTTTATAGATTTTAATTTTAATTAAAATTTATGTGGAAATTAATTATTTTAATTAACAAATAAATTATCTACCACAGTTTCTTTAAATTAGCATTACAATTGATCTGATCAGAAGAGGCGTTCTCGCGCTACAGTGCTCTCAAGCCTTGTAAATCGCTATTTTGTTGATTTTAATTTTAATTAAAATTTAGGTCGAAATTAAATATTTTAATATACTAATTAATTATCTGCCATGGTTTCTTTAAATTAGCATTAGAATTGCTCTGATCAGAAGAGGCTTTCTCTCGCTACAGTGCTCTCAAGCATTTTGTAGATTTTAATTTTAATTAAAATTTAGGTAGAAATTAATTATTTTAATATACATACTAATAAATTATCTGCCATGGTTTCTTTAAAGTAGCATTAGAATTGCTAGGATCAGAAGAGGCGTTCTCGCGCTACAGTGCTCTCAAGCATTGTAAATCGCTATTTTGTAGATTTTAATTTTAATTAAAATTTATGTCGAAATTAATTATTTTAATTTACAAATAAATTATCTGCCACGGTTTCTTTAAATTAGCATTAGAATTGCTCGGATCAGAAGAGGCGTTCTCGCGCTACAGTGCACTCAAGCATTTTGTAGATTTTAATTTTAATTAAAATTTATGTGGAAATTAATTATTTTAATTTACTAATAAATTATCTGCCACGGTTTCTTTAAATTAGCATTAGAATTGCTCTGATCAGAAGAGGCTTACTCTCGCTACAGTGCTCTCAAGCATTTTGTAGATTTTAATTTTAATTAAAATTTAGGTCGAAATTAATTATTTTAATATACTAATAAATTATCTGCCATGGTTTCTTTAAATTAGCATTAGAATTGCTCTGATCAGAAGAGGCTTTCTCTCGCTACAGTGCTCTCAAGCATTTTGTAGATTTTAATTTTAATTAAAATTTAGGTCGAAATTAATTATGTTAATATACTAATAAATTATCTGCCATGGTTTCTTTAAATTAGCATTAGAATTGCTAGGATCAGAAGAGGCGTTCTCGCGCTACAGTGCTCTCAAGCATTGTAAATCGCACTATTTCGTTGATTTTAATTTTAATTAAAATTTATGTGGAAATTAATTATTTTAATTTACAAATAAATTATCTGTCACAGTTTCTTTAAATTAGCATTAGAATTGCTCGGATCAGAAGAGGCGTTCTCGCGCTACAGTGCTCTCAAGCATTTTGTAAATTTTAATTTTAATTAAAATTTATGTGGAAATTAATTATTTTAATTTACTAATAAATTATCTGCGCCGGTTTATTTAAATTAGTGCTCTCAAGCATTGTAAATCGCAATTTTGTTGATTTTAATTTTAATTAAAATTTATGTGGAAATTAATTATTTTAATTTACTAATAAATTATCTGCGCCGGTTTATTTAAATTAGTGCTCTCAAGCATTGTAAATCGCAATTTTGTTGATTTTAATTTTAATTAAAATTTATGTGGAAATTAATTATTTTAATTTACAAATAAATTATTTGCCACGGTTTCTTTAAAGTAGCATTAGAATTGCTCAGATCAGAAGAGGCGTTCTCTCGCTACAGTGCTCACAAGCGTTTTGTAGATTTTAATTTTAATTAAAATTTATGTGGAAATTAATTATTTTAATTTACAAATAAATTGTCTGCCACGGTTTCTTTAAATTAGTATTACAATTGCTCGAATCAGAAGAGGCATTCTCTCGCTAGCATGTAGCGTTGTAGTGTTTGGTGTGGAAAACAAGACGTTGTCACGTCAAAAGCAGTAATACAATTCATGCTAGAATTTGTGTTTTACAAGCTTTTATTTAATTTGCCTTGCTTTGTGATCTATGTTTGATTCACTTCCCCAGAACTTCACAGATTTGTAATTTGGCACACATAGTTACATTACATTAATGATGTACAACTGCTATTGATCCAGGAATGCGTTGTACTTCAATACTAAAATAATGGACATAAGATGCTGAGGAAATAAGAAATTAATTTGCGTTGATAGTGTACTTATTAAAATGTAGGTGTCAAGTTTACGACAATGCTGCAAATTTTGTATTTCAAGAAGCTTAGAAGTTTAGTGATGTTGCTTTAATGTGTCCTAAATTTTCATATTGCTTCATAAAATCTTTGGACATTGATTTAAAGATTACTTGAGGGATAAATGGGTGCTCCATTAACGATAGTTTACAGCGTATAATTGATTGTTGTTCTAACTACCTCTTCCAAAATGTATGTTATAACTTCGATCAGCAGGGACCAAAATTATCGAACCCTGCTAGAAATGGATAAAACCTTATTTTATCTAAAACCACTTTTCCTGAAGTTACGAAGGTCCCTGAGTCAGAAAAAAGTGGAAAAATGTCCGTCTGTCCCTAGCAACGGTATTTCGAGAACGATTTGTCCAATTTGGATTACTAAAACATATTTTCCCACCGACGTTGACCAATTTTTTATTTGCTTTGCTGGCTTGAGTTGGAGTTTAGTTTGTGTTAGGTTAGGATTGAGTGAACCATTCAGTTGGAAGTTTATTTGGTGGTTAAGTTAGAATTAACTTGAGTTGATTTGAGTGAAGTTCACGTACGCATATAGTGTTTCAGACTATGTTGATTTAGGAGTTGGGTTAAGCGTTGAGTAGGTTGTCGAGTTTAGACAAAGGCTTCTACAATATAGAGCCATAATTATACGTCATAATCGCCATAGAAATCCACAGTATAAATGTAGTTTTTTAGCTTCAAATTTTTCAATGAAAAAACCAAAAATATTATAAAACATTATATAAAAGTTTTTTACATATCTTTAATAACAATATACAAGAAAGCCGCGTTTTTTTATTAGCTCCGGCAGACTATCTTCTTAAAGTAGTTTCAATATTATCTTCGGTGAAAAATATTGACTGACACAGTGTAATAACATTATTGGATTGGCCATGAATTGGAAGCTCCTGGATGTGCCTAGCAGCTTCCTACGAACTAATATATTGACAATTCAGGTGATTTATTTCATCATGTTCTACAACATTGCCTGCATTATTTGTTGAACCAACTTTTTGGGAATTGTTTTGAATATCTTCTACCAACCACATAAACACAATTTTTGTGACCATGTATATTTTGTTTAGTTTGATTATTAATTTCAGCGTAAATTATGTTGTCAATATCATCGGCTGTTCTAAATTTATCCTAATTCTTAATCGTGAATAAACAATGCGCTTGTGGTAATCCACGTTTTTGATGTTCAATTGTATAAGCGTACGAGACAACAGTTCCAAATATCTGCCTTTTAATAATATCGTCTATAAATATGTTTAGCTTTAGAATAAAAACTCGAGTAACAATATCAGGGCGGTCTTAAGCATTTTGAAAAGTTTTAAGTGATAGCGATATTATCTTGATAGTTTTGTCATAAACTGTGGGTCGCCAATAAATGAAGAAGGCAGTACCAAACACGTTAGCTACACTAACATTTCTGTTTTGAGCAAAGTTATTGACAAAATTTAAAAGACCTTTATGAGATTCACCACGAAGAGGTAGCTGGTTGGTTCGTATAAAATTTAATCTATTAACTTCAACTAGCAATAAACTAAAAATTGCTGGAATAGTTTCCTACCGCAATGCAAAGGATTAAAAACGTTGAAAGGGGCTGCAATTAGGTTTGTAGTAACATTTTCCGAAGAATGATTAATGTTAGTTATCCAGCCATATTCAAGGATCAAGGTGTTTGGATAATGGATAAATTCTTTTCATGGTTCTAGAGTCAGCTGGTTGAACAGCAAAATCGAGTGTAGCTGGCATATTACCATCGCACTGTAAGCACGTTTATCATCGTGTAAATTTCTAGTTAAAATTAATGATACTCGTACATTATTTTATAGGACGACCATTTAGGGTAGCATCTGCCACTCCTTTTTGATGTGAAATTATTGTCATTATTTCACGATTGCAATAAGCATTAGCTGGATTATTCATTCGAATATTTATAGCGGTATCTAAGTCATAGATAAATTACTCTGGGTAAGCTATATCTCTACAGCGATCATGGCAATTTTCTGAATTTAAAGAGAGCCGTATATTCACCGTATATTTTGAAACAATAAACGCTTCCTGGCATGTCATGTATTTTGCACCCATAAAAGAAAATGCCTTGGTATTGAATTGGCGATTATACTGTCGATTTTATCAGTTCCAACAAATAGATTTTTCAAAAGTAAGTGTGATCATTTCGCATACGACAACAATTACTTTTAATTTTATCTTGGTAGTGTAATCAAATGTAAAGTTTCGAACCAATTCAAATTTAGTTCCTGTTAAAATCCAAGAATTTAATATTTTTCAAGGCATTTGGCCAAAAATTTGTATTTTTTTGTTACTGTAATAGGTTGTTCGTGTTTTTGACATGGTTGGAAGGAAGAATGATGGTGGTGGAAAAATTATGGAACTTTTGAATTTTCTTACTATACCATGTAAAAAAATCATTTTTTCTTAGAGTTAATCACAACCATGAAAAAAAAACATTTTGAGTACACAATGGTTCTTTGGGCTGACCACCTACTACATTCAACAAAACGTTATAAATACTGTTCGAAAGATATCAGTTGAGACGCTATAAGCTCGATTCCGGCCTCTAAGCCATATATTTTTTCGACTGCAGACAATTTAGAGTATTACCAACAAAAAGCATATAACATATTCAAACTTTATCTTCCTTATTGCAGTTCGCAGGCTTACAGGCAAAGCAAGTTCGTTCGACAAAATTCTAAATTCGATTTATTTAACCACTAAATTTTTTAAGTTTCAAAATAATTCTACGGTCAATGGAATCGAGGGATCAAGGATCGGCCCACAGAACACTAATTTAATTTTTCATGGAATGAATTAGCGAATTAACCCCTTTGAGGAATACAATTAGCTATTTTGGTTTATATTTTGTGCAATGTATTATCCATTATATTTTGTGTCCCCAATACACAAATGACAATTTTAATCCTTTTATTCTATCGGACAAAAAAAAAAAGCTTCGTTGCCAGATCTGGAAAAAAAATCACAGTTAGCTTCACAGAATCTTTGCTTTCGGGCGGTAGGTATCGCATTTCCAATTTTTGTTTTTTTCGAATTGCTTTCAGGCTACCTTTCTATAAAACATGAAATTTTGGCGCAAACGTACCTTATATTCCTCCTTGTTTTACGAAAATAACACGATATTTACGTTGAAAAATTTATCTTAATTTTCTTATGCTGTGTGCCTCAGAAGACTTTTAAAACTAAACTTTTGTGAGACCCAGTAATTCATGCAATATTTAAATAGATGTCACTAGGTTAAAAGTATACAACTGTGCCTTATACCAAACTAAACTTTTTATATGTATATTTAATTTGTGAAGGTTTGTTACAGTATTATTTTTATTTTATTTGTAGATAACAAGAAACTAAAACAAAACTGAAATGTACAAGCATATATTTGCATATATTAATGCTTATATCCGCAAACACTTGAGTGTCTGCTAATTCGCTTAATAAAATTTGCGGTCTCTTCGCTCAACATCAAACTTTTAAAGGTTTCAAATTCTAAATAAAATTCCATGTTTCTGTGTTTCTATATTGGCTGGCCAGTGGAGAGCGGGCTATAGGGTCACTGGTATAATTTTCAATATATCAAGATATTCTGTGAGAACAATTGTTCACAAAATTCTAGATGTTTGTAAAGCTCGCACCAAAGTTAGTCAAATTGCCAAGTTATATATAGTCTTATCGACGAACAATTTAATCGACGATTACTTCAATATTTTCCAAAGCGTTAAGTGATATCGATGGATACCACATAAACATTTTTGTACCGCAGATCATTAATTTAATGGCAGTATGCGATAGTTCTGGTAAATTTATTAATATTTGTTGTAGATACTCGGGTTCTGTACATTCCCAAAGAGTGTCCAACGGAATAGCAATTATCTCGCAAACAAACATTCCCGCCTCATGGATTATGTCTATTAGGTGACAGTGAATACAAATGTTCATTAGACCCGGTAGCTATTATCACACCGTTCGTAAGAAAAGGAAACTTAACCAGAGTAGAAAGAAACTTTAACGTTATGCATAGCAAAGCACGAAGCATTGTGGGAAATGCATTTGGAATAATGAAAATCGATGACCGGGCGATTTTTTTTAAATCACAGGGCCCGTATTCTTGAAATTCGATCAAAAAAAAGTCGCCCATTATTTTCTAGTGAAATACATCATTTCAGTCGAAAATTTAAATTGTTTCATACCAAAGTCACCGGCGAATTTTTTCGGTGAATTTCAAGAATACGGGCCCTGGAACTGAAAATTTTTTGTTTTTCAATTACATTTACATACTACGCATACTACATGTTTTAAACAGTACGTCATACAAATTGAAAATTCGTCGAAAAGTAACCTCGTAAAAATTGACTTTTCATCTAGCATCTATGAGGAAATAGCGAAAGCTTCAAAATTTGAAAAGTTTAGTTTGAAAAGTCTTCTGAGGCACACAGCATTAGTGGTATTCGAATTTCCAAATACAGCGCTTAGGCGTTTTATTTGATTTTTTTCCTTCATTTACAAAATGTTCGTATTTTCAGTTACTCCCGAATAAAGCGCCTAGGCGTTTTTTACGGTGGAAGACAGTAGTTTTAAATTGCATCGGACCATCTTGTAATAATCTTCATGTTAAAGCGTCATCATTTCGCTCTAAGAATCAGTTTATGGCATTTCGCTGAAGAGTAAGCAACAAATTTCGTTCTGTGCTCCTCTAACCATATCAATCTTTGTACCAACAAAATACAATTTGCAGAAAGCGCTGGTATTTTGTTTTAATTTGAGGAAAAGTGCAGCTGATATACATCGATTACTGTGTGAAGCTTATGAGGAACATTCTCCATCAATAAAAACCTGTGAGTACTGGTTCCGGCGTTTTAAAAGTGGCGATTTTGACACCAGTGACCAAGAATGCGAAGGAAGAGAGTTAAGTTTGAAGACGCTGAGTTGGAGCGGCTCAACAAGCGACTCAAAACCGTCTCAAGCCCATGGGTATGGTGAAGAAACAAGGAAATTGGGTTCTGTATGAATTCAAGTCAAGAGACATCGAACGAATTTTTTGCATCAAATCGTGACAGCGGACGAAAAGTTGGTCCACTATAACAACCCAAAGTGCAGAAAATCGTAGGGTAAACCCGGTCATGCAGCAAATTCAACGGCCAAACCAAATATTCATGGCAAGAAGCTAATGCTGTGCATCTGGTGGGCGATCAGTTCGGAGTGATCTACTATGAGCTACTCCAGCCTAACGAAATAATCACTGGAGAACGTTATCAACAACAATTGATGCAATTAAGCCAAGCATTGAAGCTCAAACGCCCACAATATTCTGACAAAACAAAGTGATCTGTCAGCACGACGATGTTCGTCTACATGTTGTAAAGGTCATCAAGGAAAGTTTGGAGGCGCTTTAATGGGATGTCCTACCCCCCAACCCCTTCCTGCCGTATTCTCCAAACATTGTTCCTTCCGACTACTACTTATTCCTTCATTTCACTTCACTGCTTACGAAGAAGGTTTATTCTTCGATCGCCTCAAAAGACGAGGAATTTTTTCGACGCGGAATCCGTATACCGCCTAAGAGTGTTTCGCCTTAAGGACAGTAATATTCAAATCCAGCACCAAGTTTAGAGCAAGAGCCATCAGAAAAAAAAGGCAAGAAACTTCGAAAAAGTTTTTAGAAATTGCTCTCAATGGTTGCACCTAAAACGCTCCATGCACCAATGCATCTCAAGCCACAGAGCAAGTAGTGTCTAGAATGAAGAATATGAATGAAAATAGACTTCATATCAAGAAGTGGAGCAGACGACAAAGCTCTAGAAATGGCTCTACAAGGAATATTTTACAGTTCATTAAGTTTAATTAGTGAAATCTTTAATTTAACCTTTGGCCACCATACAATGGAGGCGTATGAGAATATTGGTAAAACCAACGATTTGTAAAGAAATATTAACATTTTGAAGCTCAGGTATTCCACGATTTCTACACTGACGACTTCTACACTATTACACGGTAATTCCAAAAGAGTTTACTATCCAAGAAGACACCAAAATGTTTTACATGGTCGGATTTAGAAATCGCTCTTCCAATAAGTGCAGGATAAGTGGATTGACGTGTAAGCCCTTCTCAATATACCATGCCTCGAATATAAGTAGGGATTGTTGCATTAAGTCGGCCAATACATTCACATATTTGCTTGAAATTGTAACAATAATATCATCAGCATAACTTTGGACAATGAAGTCAGAATGCTGTAGTTTAATAAGCAGCTGGTCAATGACCAAAAGCCACAACAGAGGAGAGTGCACTCCACCCTGTGAACAGCCTTTAGCAACCTTGACGGAAACCCGTCCTGCCTTTAGCAACCTTGTAATCGTAACAAACGAAGTACTATCAAAAGCTACCTGAATATCTAGAAAAACACCCATAAGAAACTCTTTTTTATTGAGGGAACTGTCAAATTTAGTGACAAGTTCGGGTAGAGCACTTTTACAGGACTTACCAACTCTATAAGCAAATCTATCGACGATCCTTTCTAAAGTCTTAAGAAAAGTTGTAGACAGATTAATAGGTCGAAATGGCTTCGGATCCGTATAATCAGACTTGCGCCAGCACTGTGGAACAGTTGCTAACTTTTACTTTAAATTTAAATATCGACCTCAATTTAGAACGAAATTTTACGAATTTCTTTTTAAAATTCTGCATTTAACAAATTTGTTATTCCAATCTCTGATTGCAATCAGATGACGAAAAAAAATCTTCTCTATCCTATTGTACTGTATACGTACATATATACCGTAGAAGCGTTTTTTAAATTCTACTCGACGCTTAAGGATATCGATACTTTTATTACGACCTTAACCGCCAAGCTTTTCAATTCTCCGCCTTAACCGTAGGAACAGACTGTCGGAAAAAATCTAAATGGGACACATTTTTTTGACTGATGTTAACAATTTAAATAAAGTAAACGGGTCAAACAAATAGAGCCCCATTAAGGAAAATGGTAAATGGGTTTTTTCAAATCAGTTTGCGTATCTTTATTGATTTTGTTTACGATTTATGAGCTGAACAAGTTGCCTGACCTGCTTGGATTTCATATTGGGCCACACACAAATATTGTGATTCTTTTTAACAAAAAAATGTTTGCAAAATGGAATGTTGGCTGATGTTGGTTTCCTACTATATCCAGTTGGATGGCAACTAGCACTCAACGAGTTCCTTGTAGATGATCTTTTATCTCAATTCGCTAGCGCTACATCACATAGTGAGATTTGGCCGCTTTATCATGAAGTTTCATAATCATTTTTCTAACGGATAATGAGTGATTAATTCATTGAACCTACATCAACCACCCGTGATTTTTTCAATAGCTGCCGGGAATCGAACCCCGGACCTCCGGAGCATAAAGCAAGCATACTAACCACTGTGCCGCCGGGGCTTATATTGGAAATCATCAAGTGATATGTTCCATATAGAAGTAAAAATGCCGCTAACTAAACACAAATTCACAAGACATTCGTCATTAACGGGATATTTAAAATACAATCGATCACAAATCCTAGTAAATGGCGTCATGAGGTGCTAAATCATGTACTTTGATGGGAAGGTCTGACAACTTGAATAATTAAGAACTGCAAGCACCCAAAGAAAGACAGTTCATACGTTATCACGACAATTAGAAAAATTCTACAAACGATTTCCATAGATCCTCCAAATTACAGCGACCCATAAATCTTATCGCATACTGTAATCGATTTGTATCAAACACAGCGTTAAAACCAAAAAAACCACTCACAACTTCAACCAGAAGAATAAAGAAGGGTATAACAAACAGCTGTAAACACAATCATCAAGACAGTTGAAGCGGTTGACTTTATAGATGAAATCAAGCAATTAAAAAACAAACAGCCACGGCGAAGAACAGTTGACAGAGAAATGATATTTAGAGTTGGTGACTGTACTATCTGAGCGTGTTATTTCAGCGGCTCCATTTACAAACAGCAGGGTAGACTACGCACGACCAATCAATTTAAAAGAGAAGTAAAACCTGTAAAGGGTACGTAGCTATCTTTATATGGATGGCTGCAAAGGAGGTCCAAGCTTTCCTAGGAGCCTTCTAGCGTTTTCCATCTAAAAGAGGATTATGCCATAAAATGTTCAGTGATTGTGGCACAAATTTCATTGAATTAACAACTAATGCAACCACAACAAAAAGAAACAGCCGGCAAACTTGCGGGAGATGGAATGAAAGAGTGTAATTTATTTCCCCGCTAAATCCCCATTTTGGTGGTTTATGGGGCAAATTATTTACCTTTGAGGAGCTCACAACCTTTCTAAATCAAATCGGAGGTGATTTAAATTGAAGACCGCTAGCCCCACTGTCTAACGACGTAGGGGACCCAGTAAAGAACATCAAGCCATTTTCTAATAGGAAAACCAATAGTTGCCCGAATATATATCAAGACTCCAAACACGGCCCAAATAGCTGGCAGAAGAATCCAATAGTAGGGAAGGAGAGTTCGTACTAGTTAAAGATGAACAAATTTCGCCAACTAAATGACCTCTAGCAAGAGTAAAATTTGTTCCGCCATTTTGAATTTAAGGTGATGGCGAAAACACACGATATAAATTTATTTGTGTTAGGGGTAGTTATGTGTTTAGGGAGCCGAACATTTTTTTGTGTTCTTTAACATTGGAAAATTTCGAAACAATCGATGAGGTACATCTTGGGTATCTCCGTTGTAAGTGAAATCCGACTGGAAGTCGTGCTACTCCTGTTATGTAAATCTAATATATGTATGTAGGTATGTTTACCTTAGAATTAATAGAAAACAAATGAAAATGTAAATAATTTTAATTTGTCTCCCTAATTAAATTAAAAGCAAACATTTTCAAAACTACATAATATAAAAGCGATTCAAAAACTGAATCATAAATAAATAAAAAGAAAAAAACGAAAAATGGGGAAAATTATGTACGACAACTCAAAAGCGTATACAAAATAATTATAAAATGTATTATAAAATCAACATAACGAAAAAGAAGAAAAATCTTTGCAGAATGAGGTGAGAAAATATGGTGGCAGTGGCAGGTCGACAAAGATAAATTAAACATAATTTCTGTATGATTTAATTTGAACCAGTTTTTTTTATTAACACGACATTATTGTTGTTGGTGTACTACCATTGTATAGTAACTGGATATAATAAGGATATATAAAATTTAACTGGGGTGACTTTGACATTAAAATCGATTTTAAAGGTGAAAACTTTTCCATTTAATTATGCAAATATTGACCAAAATCTTGTTTACTTTTTTTTTATACATATACATAAATAAATACACGATGAATTTCCAAGTTTGTGATTTATTTACTACGGTTTAACGGTGAATCAATTTAAAAAGCTATTAGATGGTGAAAAACAAGAGATAATGAATTTTTGATGAACATAAATTCTTCCTGCTTTAAAGTTAAAACATGGATACGCTTTTGTACACAAGCAAAAAGGTTTGAATTTTTTTTTTATGCTTGATGAATGAAATTCAATTATTGTTGAGCATATTAAATAACAATATTATGTATTTATGGTGTGCTAGAGCGAATCAAAAGATGTGCTTACGTTTCTTCCCCTTGATTATCAAAGGAAATCGATATAAAATGATGAATTTCTTGTTAGCTTTCAGTTATATCGACACATAAGTAACATAACATACATAAAAATACATATTTTGTTGCTATATAGACCCCATTAGATTTGAAGATTTTCCATTTTGGGATAAGTGTCTTAAATATCTTATAAAATGCCAATTCTCATCGCATAACCGGATAACACGTAAATGTCTATTTTGATGTGGATGGAAATCATATAAAATTTGTTTAAATTCGCGAATTATGAGTGAGACTATAAATTGAAGAGTTTTACAGTTATTTGATAGTCAATTTTGGTATAAATGCTTGCGCATGTCTCAAATTTACAATTTAGCAAAAATTGCAATGAATGACGAGATGATCTTGATGGTTTTCTTACGAGTATTTCATTTTGATTTTGGCCTTTCATTTTGATTGTTAAAAATACCGTACCATAAATCCTCAAGTCTTCAATCCAAGCCACATACCCTTTTTTTAGTTTGGCTAAGTTGCTTACATTATGACGTTTATTTTATAACCAAACAAATTCCACCAGTTTGTCTTGTCGTAACCCTTTGGCAAGTGACAGTAGATTTTGCTTCAGACTACCACTGTGGTTACTGAAACCCATGATGAGCAAATTACGGTTAAGCTCAATTTTCTTTACCTTAAATGCAACCAAGATCATTTGCTTTGTTGATCCCTAACTCGTTTATGTCCTCTATTTGCATTTTTAATTTTATCAATATGTATATACTCGTTTACATGACGGTATAGTGGTACCGAGCGGGGAATACCACACAATTTTTGCATTCACTGCGTGGATTGGGGTTATCCCAATTATTTTCATGTACGTTTATTTTAATCTGGCGATTTGAAATGTTTGAGACGATTATTATGTTCTATTCTACTTGAACGACCGACTTTAATTACAAAATTTTTATCCAGCCATAATGGAGATAGTTTATTATTTTGTTCGTGCTTCGTTTTAAAGAAGTACCATGTCACCTTTGTTGAAATTTTCAGGATTTAACGAACGATCATAGTCATTCTTGGAAGATTCTTTCGACCTTAATAAGTTATTCCTGGCTGTTCAGATGCAGATCAATTCCGGCCAGCTGAAGATTAAATATTAAATTAGAATTAATTATATTTAATGTAATTATTAAACTTACCCGGGATTATAAATCCCTTTGCTAATTTTTACTTCTCTTGTTGACAGAAATGATAACCTTAAATCACATAAAAATGTACCTTAATTATGTAATATGTAATACTTATCTTAGCACGCCATTCCACCCCAATTAGTCTGCAATAGTTTAAACTTCCATAAATAATTTATATTTATACAATTGAATAATTTTCTCACCTCTTTGATTTGTTTACATTTATTTTAACAAGTAAAAAAAAACCTCCAATTGTAAACCCACCCAAGAAAAATATTAATATTGTTACGTTTTTGCCTTGTCACTCAAAGTTCGTATCACTGGATTGTGAATAATACAAAATCAATTTAATTTATCACCAACGAATTTATTTATTTCACACAAAAATTATTACAACACAGTTTATTAATAAAAATTCACAAAATCACTTTATATAAATTATTCTCAAATTTTACTATTCACTTTTACTTTTTTTATTTCCACAAAATCACTTTTTAAATCACTTTTTAGTTCCTTTTTAATCTTTACTCTATCGCTTACCAAAAACTAATAATCCAATTCGACATCGTTCGCCTTTTTATATACACAAACCAAACTTCTAGAAAGCTCATGATTTTTCTAGTTAGAATAGCGTAGAAACATTACGTAACAATTTTTATCATGAAAAATTCCATTTTAGTACAGTTAAACATTGAGCTATTCATTTAACTTCTTCTATTACACACTAGGTGTCACCGTCACAATATTATATAATTGACTGCCATCTGTTGTAGAATAGTGAAACAATTTTTATGCATTCAATATTTGTATACTGGCCACCTACATAGCTATAATAACTACCATAAAAAGAAAGCATTATCAAAAAACCATTTTGTAAAAACAAAAACATTGTTTTACCCTCTTGTATACCAGCCGGCAAAGCGACAACACCAAAAATAAAAAAAAAATTATAAAAATCTAAAATAAAAAATTATAAGAAGTTAAAAGCCATACTCTCAACAGTGTTTTATATTTTCCTGAAATTTGGAAGCATCCAACAAGGCTAAAATCCGTCTTATTTCTTGCAATTTATTAATAAATTGCATCAAGAATTATCATCCGGTAATTTGGAAATTTCGCGGTTGAAAATCACCGCCAAGTTGCCGAATCCACATTACCTAAATTTATACATGGCCCTTCGAGCCGGATTCACAGATAAGTAAACATAATTTTATACTAAAATAGTCAATAAATCTGTGAATGACTAATAAAGTAATAAAGACAATTAGTCATAGTGAAAAGTTAGTGAAATGAGTGCAATAGAGGGGTTAAAAAAGCAACGCTCCATATTTAAGGGCATTTTAACCAAATTATCTAATTTTGCAAGTGCCATCGACGAGGAATCTGAAGAGACGGTTGAGGAATTGCGCGTGAAAGCAAGTCGTGCGAAGGAAATCTTAGAAAAGATTATAGCGATAGAAGCATCAATATTCGCCATCGATAGTCAGGTCGAATCTAAGTTAGAAGAAGCCGAAGAAGCATATTACGCTATCGTGTCCAAATTGAATAAATGGATTAACAATCGCGGTATAAGTGAACTTAGTGTATTAAACAATGACACAACTTTGAACGTGACTTCTACGAATTCAGGCCCCGAGGTGCGCCTTGCTAAATTGCAAATCCCCACATTTTCGGGCGATTACACCGAATGGCAGAGCTTGTTCGATTTATTCCACCAAAGCGTTCATAGCAAAAACAATATAAACCCCGTTCAAAAATTCCAATATTTGATGGGATTGCTTAGGGGCGATGCATTTTCGTTGGTGAAGCATTTCAAAATTACGGAATACAATTATATAGAAGCACTAAAAAATATAAAACAAAGGTACGATCGCAACCGACATACAATTAATGCATTCATCCGCAAATTTATAAAGCAACCTAACATAAGTATAGCGAGTAAAATTGTTAGATACCTCTGACGAGACAATCCGCAGTTTGAAAGCATTAGGAGACAAGGCCGAAGCCCGGGACCGTTGGCTCATATATCTGCTATTACAAAAGCTAGACGATGATACCCGCAGTTTATGCAAGAGAATACCGAGAAAGAATTCCCAACTGTAACCGAATTTTTCGAATTTTTAATCAAGAGAACTGATGCTCTTAAATAAGTAAAGATGCATTCCATTCGACCAACAACCAAAAGAGCAACCACTCCAGGCAAGCCGAAGATTAGCTTTGCCACTACTATTGGTGATACTTGCATAGCATGCAACAAGGAACAGCACAGATTAATTGATTGTGTTCGATTCAAGGAATTGTCGGTTGAAGACCGGAGAAACTTAGTCGGCACCAACAAACGATGTTTTAATTGCCTAAATCCGGGACATTCGAGTTAAGAATGTAGAATCCGAGGCAGATGCAGCCAGTGCTTTAAGAACCATCACACTTTATTGCATTTGGATTCAAGAGCACAGAAGCAATGAACGATAACCCTGAAGAAAATAAGACTTCGACTCTTCATATACGCAATGACGAATGCATTGCTAATCAAGGTCGTGATATTGTGTTGAAGTGTACAGTGCAAACGATATTACTCACAGCAATAATAAATGTCTTGGATAACCTTGGTACATCACGTTTATGCCGCGCATTGTTGGACACAGCTTCCCAATCTTCATTTATAACCGAGTCACTGGTTCAGAAGTTAGGATTACCAAGGAGGAATTGTCGAAGTGTAAGAATGTGAGAATGGCAGCATGGAATTGGGCAGTCGAAGTTTAAAGACGCAGAAATCCAAATTAGGTTCGGTTGTAGGAGGTCGGTACGAAGCAGAAACCAGAGTAGCCACGCAGTCATTTGCAACCCTTATTGACATCGATGCTACGTTGCAAAAAGTTTGGACCATCGAAGATGTTCCTCAAACCAACAAGATGACCGAAGAAGAACAATAATGCGAAGATTGGTTCAAGACAACCACGCGACGATCAAACGAAGGCAGATTCATAGTGAAGCTTACATTTAAGGAAACACCGAATGACCTAGGATCAACGTACCAACAAGCAGTGTCGAGACTATTGGCAGTCGAAAGACGATTCCAGACAAACAATCAATTCCACCAACTTTATCAGCAGTTTATGACAGAATATAAGGAGTTAAATCATATGCAGCCACGTAAGTTAAACGGTACCGAACTGCAACAAACCTATATGCTCCCACATCATGGCGTTTTCAAAAATAGCAGCAGCACAACTAAACAGCGCGTTGTATTTGACGCATCTGCAAAATCAACCACAGGTTTTTCATTGAATCAAAATCCTAAAGATAGGTCCGAATGTGCAATCATCTTTGTTCCAGATTCTAACGCGATTCCGACAATATCCATATGTGCTAGTAGGCCATATTGAAAAAATGTATCGTCAGGTTTTGGGGGACAAAGAAGATTCCAAACATCTGATAATCCTGTAGCGAGACGACGATAATCAAATACGACCATACGCACTTAACACCGTAACCTGTGGCATGGCGTCTGTATCTTTCATGGCCACCAGATGCTTAAAGGAACTGGCAATTCTATACCTTCAGAAACATCCAGAAGCATGCCGAGCCATAGAAAGGGATATTTATGTAGACGACGTGAGGACCGGTGCTTCAACACTACCTGGGCTGTTGAAGCTGAAAGAGGATGTTTTGAACATTTTAGGAAGTAGGGGTTTCAATTTGCGCATACTGTCGTCGAATGATCCACAAATGCGGAATCTACTCAACAATCCAGGATCTAATTCCTTAAAAGTATTTTCCGATCATCCGGAACCGTTAAAAGTGTTGAGAATAGCGTTGGAACCTGCATCCGATCATTTGATCTTTCAAGTGCACTTAGAGGACAAGAAAGTTTACACCAAACGAAGCTTCCTGTCAGAGGCAAGCAAAATATTCGATCCCTCGGACTATTATTGCCAATAATTATTAAGATTAAAATCTTATTTCAAAGTTTGTGGTTGCACAGGATTGAATGGGATGCACAGTTACCGCCAGAAGTGCAATCATCGTGGATTAGCCTGCGCAACAACCTTTGCCAAACGCCATAATTGAAAATTCCTAGATGTATTACTGCGTCGGATACCATTACCTTACACGGATTTTGTGATGCTAGCAAATGGGCTACATACAGCAGCTGGCTAAGCTCGATCACGAATCAAGGAAGGGTTTGTCACACATCTAATTTGTGCAACAACCAAAGTACCACCATTGAAACAAGTCAGTATACCGAGATTGGAGCTAATGGGTGCAGTACTTCTCAGTCGATTGGTAAAAGACGTTACTGAAATTTTATCAATCGAATCGATCAAAAATATTGTAGCTTTTTCAAACTGAAGAAAATTTTCGCATATGTCCTTAGATATGTCAACAACTCGAGGGCCAAGAAACGTCAATTAGAGAACCGAATGGAAGTGCTAACAGCCGCAGAACTTGAAGAAGCTAACCGTAAAATAGTAGTGAACTGGCAAAAAGTAGATTTTTCTGAGGAATATCGGTGTTTACAAAGGTCAAAACCAATACCCATTAAAATCAGTTTGCAGCAGCTGAATCCACTCCTAGATACTGAGGGAGTCATGAGAGTAGGGGGTAGATTAGAAAAATCAACATTGCCATACAATAGTAAACATCCGATAATCATTTCTTCGAAGTCACCTGTAGCCACAGCTATTATTCATGATATACATGAGCCTTGATGAGCCAAATAATGGGACAGCTGCCTGAAGATAGGGTACAATATACGGTGGCATTCGGTGCAGTCGGAGTAGATTTTCGCGGGCAGTTCAAGGTGCATGCTGTGCGACGAAGGGGTCATTACCTGTTAAATCATATTTGGCCATTTTTGTGTGCTTCAGTACGCACGCCATACATATCGAGGTTTGCATGAACCTTGGTACCGAGTCATTCCTGGGCGCATTGCGACGGTTAATAAGCAGAATAAGGCTTGGCCACACCATATATTGTGACAATGCTACAAACTTTGTTGGCGCAAGGAATCATCTAGAGGAAGTATATACATTTATAAAAAGCAATAATGATTTTATTATTTCCAGTCTTCTGAAGGATAGAGTAAATTGGCGATTCATTCCGCCAGCAGCACCTAATCAAGGAGGATTATGGGAAAGTGTGGTAAAATCAACTAAAACACAGATCACACGAACCGTAGGCGATACAATACTTACGCTTGAAGAATTTTCAACGCTTACAGTGCAAATTGAAGGCATTCTAAACTCCAGGCCAATTTGTTCCACCGATGATCACGACCTGGAATTTCTGACGCCTGCCCACTTTCTAATTGGGCGCTCAATTCATCAGTTACCAGAAGCATCAACCGAGCAAAAATTAAATCCTCATACAAGATGGGACATCGTAAAACAGATCTACAGGCAATTCTGGAAACGCTGGCAACTTGAGTATTTGACAAGTCTTCAGCAAAGGTGTAGATGGAATACACAACATAAAAATTTAAAGTTAAATGATGTCGTTTTAATACACGATAATAATCTACCGCCCACTCAATGGTTGATGGGACGGGTCACAAAATTATACCCCGGCGATGACGGCTGTGTTCGAGTGGCTGATGTCAAGACCAAAAACGGCACACTCAAGCGATCAATCCAAAAATTATGTCGACTTCCAATCCTTGAATCTGATGATGATTCAACCCGGGGAGTATGTTCAAATGCAGATCAATTCCGGCCAGCTGAAGATTAAATATTAAAAGGGATTATAAATCCCTTTGCTAATTTTTACTTCTCTTGTTGACAGAAATGATAACCTGAAATCACATAAAAATGTATCTTAATTATATAATATGTAATACTTATCTTAGCACGCCATTCAACCCCAATTAGTCTGCAATAGTTTAAACTTCCATAAATAATTTATATTTATATAATTGAATAATTTTCTCACCTCTTTGATTTGTTTACATTTATTTTGACAACTAAAAAAAAAACTTTCGATTGTAAACCCCACCAAGAAAAATATTAATGTGACGGTGACACCTAGTGTGTAATAGAATAAGTTAAATTGAGCTATTAGTGTTTACTGTACTAAAATGGAATTTTCCATGATAAAATTGTTACGTAATGTTTCTACGCTATTCTAACTAGAAAAGTCATGAACTTTCGAGAAGTTTGGTTTGTGTATATAAAAAGAACGCGAATTTGGAACGCGATAGAGTAGACTTGTAAGATTATTAGTGGTATTTGGAAAGCGACAGTGTGAAGATTAAAAATTAATTAAAAAGTGATTTAAAAAGTGTTGTAGTGCGAAATAAAAATTATAAGTGAATAATAAAATTGCGTAAAAATTATTTAAAGTGATTTTGTGAATTTTTATTGATAAACTGTGTTGTAGTAATACTTGTGTGAAATAAATAAATTCGTTGGTGATAAATTGAATTTAGTTTGTATTATTCACAATCCAATGATATGAACCTTGATTGACAAGGCAAAAACGTAACATAATTATAATGATCTTCATTCCTCGATGGCTTAGCACTTTCTGCCTTTTTTATTTGAAGAATCATAAATTTATTATATTAACATATTTGATTTACAGTTTTACTTAAAGCTAAAGTCAACAATACATTGTGATGTTGGTGTTTTCCTCACACATACCACAACAATATTAAAGTTATCCACAAGATAATCTTTTATGGAATAGAAACTATAGTTCTGGTTAGTTCTGGAAGTTTGTCTTAGTTACTAAATTATTTATAATTAATTTCATTAATATTGTATTACTAATTTTATTAATTTCTTTAACAATGTTAATATTGTAAGATATTTTAGAATCATTTCATTTTTGTTAAACTTTTCCGAATTTCTCGATCGACCGTAATTCAATTTTAAGGATTCTTTAGATTTCAATAAATTGTTTCTGCCAATTGTTTCTGAAATCATCGAAATAGTCATCTTAAGTATATTTAGGTTCAGGTCTTTATTAAGTGACACAGGAATTTTTGGTTTCATTCCTAAAACTAATTCATATGGCTTTAGCCCCATTGAACTGAGTGGCGTGGAATTATACGAGAATGTTAAATAACGAAGCTACTCATCCCCCATTTCAAAGGGTCATTTTTATAAAACATTCTTAAATACTCGCCCATTGTTTTATGGAATATACCAGTGTCTGCTTCTTGATTGGGGATAGCGTTGGCGATAGTGTATTTCGAAAGGTGCCTGTATCGTTAGAATATACCGATTATTTTTGTGTGACGAGGTCATTGGCCCGACGATGTCCAGGAATATATTTTCGAACGACCGAGAAGATGTGGTCGTAATTTTCTTTGGTTCTTTAGTGTACCTAGAATGTTTATATTTGGCTCTCTACTAAAATTTGTATTATTTAAAGAAGGATCGAGAGTCTCAGGACAACCGAATTGTAGGTTTGATGGGAAAGTTTGATTTATACTAGAATTTTCTAACGATGATGACGATTTAGATGTATTCGTTTTTGTCTTGTCATTCATGTCTGTATTATTTATTTCAGTATTACGGGATTGTGATCGAGTAACGACGTTGCATTGAAGAGGCATTTCAGAATTATCGGTTATGTAGATCCCTCATCCAGTTTAATTTTCCATCGCATCAAGCGTGATGATGGATTTTTCAAATAGCACAGCCAAACCAACGATTCATGATCCGTATCAATCGAAAATTTGTTACCATATAAATATGGCCGGAAATGATAAACTGATCTTAAGTTTTTGATATTTAATGTAGTGAATCATAATTCGCTATGTCAATGCGTTCTGGCCAGATACTTAATGTATGTGGCTAGAGTGGAATTTTTATAGTTTTGTCGTAGCTACCTGACGAGTAGACCAACTTTTCAGTACGAAACCAAACTACCAACATAAAGAACTCATGGAGGGTTCTAATTTTTGCAGAGTAATACATCTGTATAACTCTTTGGGCCTTCAGCCAAAATTACGTTGAGGGAGGAAGATATTTCTACTTTCTTTTAGTAGATATGTTATGAGCGATTGGCCTCTTTATTTTTCTGATTTACCAAATCGAAAATATTGGGATTGCCATGAACAATTAATATATTTGTCTATAAATAATGCCGAAAAATCAACTGATTAACTGACCACACAATAACAAGCAGCTCCTTCTCAATCTTTGCGTAGTTTTGTTCAGCTTTGTTGAGTGTGCAGCTTGCAAACACAATGTGATTCAAGAAGCTGGGATAAAACGAAACCTACCGCGAAATCACTTGCATCACAAGTTCAAATAAACGGTTTGGCAAAATTTGGCATTTGCAATACAGGCGGATGAATAATGCAGTTTTTTAACTTGTCAAATACATTTTGGTACAATGCATTCCAGACGAAAGCTTGATTCTGCTTCAATAACAAAGTAAGTGGTTTCGCTAAACCAGCGAAATTTGAAATAAATTGTCGATAATATCCTACCAAACCTAAGAAGGATTTAGTATCTGTTGTATTTTGAGGGGTTGGAAATTTTTCTATGACTATAATTTTTTTTTCATCTGGTCTAATGCCGGTGGTTGTTACTACGTGTCCCAGGTAAGTAATTTCTTTCCTTAGAAATTTACATTTCGTTCAAAAACTTCTATAAGTGTTTTATTATGTTGCACGAGTGTGGATCTGAAAGTGTCAATATCATCTAAATAGACCAAGCATTTAATATTGTTTAGTCCACATAGAACTCATAGGGCACCTTTAAGACCGAATGGCATTCGAATAAATTCGTAGTAACCCTCATCTGAGCTGAATGCAGTGGTGGCTTGGATACCCACTACAAAGATCAATAGACGCGAAATATTGAGCACTTCCAAGTTTATCCAAAATATTCGAAATATTTGGCAAAGGGAAGATGTCATCAATTTTAACATTGTTGACCCTACGATAATCAACTACCACGCGCCATTTCTTTAGATTGTTGGTGGTTTTTTTTTGGCACAACAAGTAGTGGAAAATTCCAAGGACTTAAACTATTTTCAATAATATTATTTTCGAGCATTTTTTAGAATGAGGTTGTCGGTATTGCCGTACATGTATAGATTCTACATTAGGTAGGCTTCGAATTTTATGGATACCAACATTTGTTGAAGTGAAAACATCACCTTCGAGATGAAAAATATCATTATATTCCTGAATTATTTCTTTGGACTAGCTTTGGACTAGTTTCCTGGTTGATGGCTTCGTTCAGTTTAGTAAATCGATATGCTTTGATGATTACTTTTATCGATTGGTCAAGAGTTTTGAATTGTTTTAGCCGATTCCTGCCCTTTAGAAGCGATGCAAGCATCATTTAAATCATGAACTAGCATCTCAACTCTAGTGGCATAAAAACGAACATCTTCACCTCTGCTCTGTCTGATGTTTGCTAATTCCATTTGAATCTGGCCAATGGAGCGATTCTCGAAAAATGTTCTTCTTAATATTTTCTTAAAATCAGCAAAAGTTTTTATATCAGCATTTCGACTCATTTCATTATGCTTTTCCTTACAATTTTAGTTTAACTAATCCTACGAAAACAGGCTTATCGGCGTCGAGTACAGTTTTATATATGAAAGTTAGGTTAGGTTAGGTCTGGGTGGCGAAGAACATTGTTAAAGGCCCCCTCAATATCCAAGAAGGTTATCATTGCGTAGTCTCTATATTCGAAAGATTTTTCAATGAAAAATACAAGAGAATGAAGAGCAGTCTCTACAGATCTCCCCATGCAATAGGCATGTTGAGATTTGGACAGCTTATCTGACACAATCGTGCCTCTAATATGAGCTTCTATTTGTCTCTCCAGTATTTTAAAAAGAAAGGAAGACAAGCTAATCGGTTTAAGGTCTTTGGGATTGCAGTGTGAGCGTTTTCTCGCCTTAGGTATGAAGACAATCTTTATTTCTGTCCATTTACTGGGAATGTGACATAGTTCTAGGCTGCCTTTGAAAATTACCTCTAACCAAGAAATTGTTAGATCCGTAGTTTGTTGAATATCCGCAGGGATAATACCATCGAGTCCAGGCGACCTATATGGTTTAAAACTGTTTATCGCCCACAGGATCTTTTTTTTTGCTAATAATTTGGCCTTAGAGGCTACTTGCCCTTTAACCTACTGATGTGCTAGGTACAGATTCGGAACAACCAGGAAAATGAGTCTCCATTAGAAGTTCCAGCGATTCCGCACTATTAGTGGTCCATATCCTACCCGGCCATTGAAGATAAGCCTAGACATCTCCGAAGACTAGTCGAGCCGAGTATAGTCTCCAAGAGCTGTTCTTGGCACTTCTCAATTGATATTTGTAAATTTTGAGGACTTCCTTATAGGAGTCCCAGTCTACAGTAGATTTTGTTTTCCGTTTTTGTTGAATCTCCTTGGACCACCAGGGTGGCCGAGATTTACCCATAGGCCTGCTAAGGGGACTAGAGCCCAGTATCGCTTATTAAAAGCGTTGGACAACTCGTCCACCAAGCCATCGAGCTCTTGCACAGTTGTTGGAGGTTTTGGCACCGGAACTGGTAGTGAATTATCCAGAATAGTTCTAAAGGTATCCCAGTTGGTTTTCCTCCTGTTTCTGTAGATTGGACTTTTTAAAGTCAAGTCCATTTCAAATTGAAGATAACAATGATCAGAAAATTAGTGGCCCTCCGACACTCACCAGTTTAATAAACTAATCGCCAGAAAGCTTGAGACAAGAGTAATATCCAATAATTCCTGTCTATTACTAGTTATAAAAGTCGGCTTATTGCCTATGTTACATATTTGAAAATTAGTACTTAAACTGTAATCAAGGAGTAACTCACTTTCTTCATTTGTGTCCATACTTCCCCAGATCGGGTGATGAGCATTTGCATCACTCCCAAGGATGACTCCAACCTTCCGCTTCTGAGCCTCCAAGATTAGCTCACCTAGAATGATCGGTGGAGTATTCACTTCATCATAAGCTAGGTAAGCTGATATTAGCCAGAGGTTTCATTTATCGACCTCAATGCTGACCGCTGCTATATCTCCGTTACTGAAATTTGATAACAGAAAGCAACTTATGTTATATTTAATGAGAATGCACGACCGAACCTTACCTTCTTTTTTCGCGTGCATTAATCTATAATAGGGAGTCTTGAGCCCAAGTACCCGGTCTTCAGTGACCCAAGGTTCCTGGATCAAGACGACAACTGTCGGTTCTTTCCCAATTTTTAAAATTAGAGCAGCCGATGCTGCCTTAGAGTGGTGAAGGTTGACTTGAAGAAATGTCAGTGTCATCTCTACAGCCTCTTCTCCACCACAGTAACATCAGAGTCATCCCCTGATGAGAAGACCCCTGAGAGCCTCTTTAAAGATTCCATGGACGGTGACATCTCCGTGTCCTTGGAGAGAGTTTCCGCTTGGCTACCTACCTCCGCGCACGCAGATGAGCTATCAAGCACCACGATATTTTCTGAAGATGACTTCGGAGCCTCCGGCTTGTCCGCGTCCTTCTTGTACACATTGAGTGTCACTGTACTGAAACCATAGTTGATTAAACCGTTGGTTTTTTCCAGTGCAGTCTGTGACTCCCTGTTTAAGATGATAACAGCTGACATATAGTTAACCTTTGTCCCCTCGAGCTTAGTAGCTTTCCAGTTGTACGTTGGCAACTCCGGGTTGCCAACCTGCAACAACTGCAGTATCACCTTCGGGCGCTAGGCTCCGAAGGAATGTAAACCCAAGCTCTTGGTCTGCAGGGGATCTCCTCCCTATCAATCACAGCAAGGCTGGCTCCGGGCCATACCTCTCCAAGTCCCCCCATTGCCTTCTTATAAAGCAGCAGGGACCTCTGATCTGCACACCCAGTCAGTTTCACCTGATTCCTGTACCAGCCCGCGTTCCGACAAGTCGGAGCAGGTCCTGGATTTTCCGACAGGACTTATAAAAATGGAAGTATGGGAAGGAAATATGATAGTTGCGCACGAGCAAAATTTATGAAGTTGTCTTGATTTGCCGTTGAAATTTGGAACAAGTTTTAGGACATATTTCGCATCTAAAGCTGCCATATTATTTTCTTCGGAATATTCACTATGATTACTAATTTTAATTTGGGGAATTCGTATTGGAAGGTTTGGAAAGAGAATTGAAAATTATTTGACTATTTAGATGATCGGGTTCAACAGAAGGATGTGGTTCTCTATTTATTACAACAGTTCGAAAACGTAATAAATTTAACGATAAGTTGACGTCATTATTATTAGGATCGTTGATAGATGTTTCGTCATCCATAAGGACTCTAATTTGTTGTTGATCGATTTAATATGGGTTTTTAGTTCAACATTTTCTTCCTCTAGAGTTTTGATTCGTTGGCCTTTACTCTCAATGATTTTTGATAGTTTCTTGAGGGAGATTGAGGGGAAACAATTTGGTTAGTTCGAAGATTTCTCCAAATTCATCATCCACATCACTGTCAGCAACAGAAGATTGATTACCATTCGATGAATCTTTGCAATTGAAACAGTTCCAATAAACGTTGTTTTTGTTATATCATCAAGACTAGATTCCTATATTTACCACATGATAAATATTTTACACCGTCTTTTTTAATACCTATACATTTATTCAGATTTGAAAAATTTCGGTCTTATCCTAATTTCAAATTAGCTATACCTAATTCCAAGCCAGAAATTGCTTTAATGAAGTCAGATGATTTTGAATTATTTGAGTCTATAATTTGTAATTACCGAAGCTCTTTTCAAATTAAATTACTTTTTAAATTCCTATTTTAAACATGAGTACATTAAATCATTTTATATTATCCTCTACATACAGCACCTTATTCTCAAACTTTATAAATATTCCGCTTTGCGTGATTTAACAACACTTTATGGGATTTTAAAATCAAATTACATTTTTTTGTTGTTGTATGTATACACATTTTATTCTGCGAAAAATCACAATTCATCCAAATCGAGCCTGACGTCAGACGATATAATAAAATTTCAATTTCCTGGTAATGCTAGATAGAGGGTAGGATAAATGAAAATTCTTTATAAATGGAACGAAAAATAAAATGATTATGTTCAAACACAATCATAATAATACAATATGTATTTTGTCTATAATATATAATGTATGTCTAAGGCTGATACACATATATTTATTTATGTTGTTCTATTTTTCAAAACAAATAAAAAAGAAAAATTTTATCATCATACATAATTATGCATATACAGCATCCATGTAATTATCCATCATCATATACGTTATGTATGTAAATATGTAAGTTAGCATAATTTATTATGACAACATCATGACTTGGGCATATCAGTATGTGTCCTATTTGTAATGTAATTTGTCCGTATTATGAAGAAACAATTTTTTTTTGGCTAAATGACCCTATCTCATATAAATGTTATGTGTACATAACATATTTCGTATATCCACATGGAAATTGTTTTTTGTTATTACAATAAAAGTAAAAACTAATCCAGGTCAACATGTTATGCATATACATTGTGTCATCGTTTTATATGTCTTACAGCAGTTTGGACATATACCAAAATATATCTTGGCTGGAAATTTTTGCAGCAGCGAATAAAAAAAAGTTCGTTAACATTTAAAGTAATTTAAAGTGCCAAAACAATATTATCCATAGTTTTCGGATTAGCGTATTGTGGAATTTCGTTGACACATCTTGGTATGTCAGAATCTGTATGAACCTCGTTCGTTAAACAACACGGATATAATACATAGACTTAAAAGAAGCAAACTTTTTGAATTGGCATATAGTTAGGGCAAGCAGTGGTTTGCAGATCTAAACTTCACTACAAAGAGGTGGTTTACTTTAATTTACCGAAAACTGTGGAATGACAATCGAAAGAAGCCGCAACAAATTTTTTTTTTTTTTTTTTAATTTACTTGGAACAAAAACAATTATTTAATTTGTGGAGAGTATTCTAATACTCTTGACAGTCCGATCTAGCTAAACCCGTTTTAAATTACGGTTAATATACTTAAACTGCCAGTCAGCCAATTCAAACAAATTCCTATGTACTTTCGAGTCGACAATCTTAAAATTATTCGAATAATCTGACTGTTAAGATCGATTTTTACACAGTTCAAAATTCAGTCAGCCAAGTAAAATACGCCACTATTTAATTGGAAAAAACGTTTCTTTGAACGACGTATTTAATCACTCAATCAACCTTCTCAAAATTTATAAGTTGGTTGCATATTTAACTCTGCACTGCTAGTGTTACAGCAAAAGGGAATAATCTGAATCCGCCATCAAGTTGTAAGAAGAACAATTATTTGACACTTTTGGGAATAAGTTCTCGATTTTACAAGATTCATTTAACCGATCTAATATTTAGGAGTGAGTTTTTTAAAAAATTGCGTCACTTTACAAAACTGCCGCAGGTCTATATTTTAAGGAAGGGAGGATGATTGACAGGTTGTTTTTAAATTTTACGAAACAGCTTTAAACTAACCCTGTTGTGCGACTAAGCCCTCCAAGAGCGATCAATGATCAATGACGGTGATGCTCTCTTATACATCACCGCGATCATCACTTTATACCTTAGTTCGTAAAATAGGAACGAAAAAATGCGAACATTGTAATTTACTCCTATGAAAAACAAATTAAAAAAGCCGAAGATTTCTTTTTTTTTTTGCTTAATATTTCTGTTTCATGTTTTTAACGTGCCATCTCAAACAAAATTTCTCGATTGCTCACGCAAAGTACAACTGGGAAATATAATGTTTAATCAAAAACTATATAATACCGAGACGTCTCGTGAACGTTAATTTTCAAAACAATGAAAAAACAACAACAACAAACGGTAAATACAGTAGAACTGTAATAACTTAATCTTCTTACTCTCTTTAAATCAGACTCTCTGCTGTTAATTTCTCCTTACCTCCTACTTCTTCTTTATTTGCGTTTGACTTTGAATTGAGTTTGCTCTACGAGTATAGGTTAGGTTAAGTTAGAGTGGCTGCTATCGCACACTTAGGCCAATAGTGGCCCATTGTGATACAACAGGATCTTATCTCTCCTTTACCCCTGAAACCATCCGGTGCTACTTATGTAGCGTAAAATATCTCGCACTTCACAGTTCGCGAGTTCCGAAAGGCTGTCCATACCGTACACACCCAAGTATTTATGTCTTCTGTATGATAGTGCCGGACACGAGCATAGGAAGTGATCTAAAGTCTCTTCCTCCTCCTCGTCCATGCAACTTCTACAAAAGTCATTTGTCTGTAGACTCAGCCTTCTCGCGTGTTCCCCAAAAAGGAAGTGTCCTGTCAGTATCCCTAAGACCAATCCTAATTCTCGTCTTCCCAGGGATATCAGTGCCTTGGAGCGCCGCGAGTCCAGTTTTAGCCAAACCTGTTTTGCTATCCTGCACGTGAAAAAAAAGGCGATTGCCTTTCTACTGAGCGCCAATTTGAGAGCTGCTATAGGCCTCCCCAGACCTGCCCTTTCCGTCTGCATCTGGAGAGTCGTACCGTACCTAGCTAGTTCGTCCGCCCTGCAATTCCTCGTGATGTCCGAGTGACCAGGGACCCAGATTATCTGGATACTGAAATACTCGCTCATCTCATAAACAGATGATCGGCAATCCAGCGCCACCCGTGACCTCAGACAAACCGCCTCTGGTGATCTGACCGCCGCCTGACTGTCCACATAAATTGCGATATCCCTTACTGATACCACATTATGAGTCAACCATGTCACGACTTCCCCGATCGCCACCACTTCAGCTTGGTACACGCTGCAGTAGTCAGGAAGACGAACAGAAATATTAACATTAAGCTTCTCACATAAGACTCCGGGTCCTACCTTACTATCTAGCTTAGAGCCGTCCGTGAAAAATTGCACTGCCTCGTTTTCCAGTATTGATCCGTCCCTCCAGCATTCCCTTGAACGACAGACGGTCCGGAACCCTTTATCGAAGCACAAGGTTGGTATAACATAATCTAGACTCATCAGTTCATCCCTTGTGATCCAACTATCGTCGAGTGCCCCACCTGCAGACACTTCCAATAAGAGACAGCTGTAAGTCGCATAGCCACCTCGGCTGCCTTCTGCTTACCAAAAACATCTACTGGAATAAGGTGGAACATAACCTCCAAAGCGCGAGTAGGTGTCGTCGTAAGCGCCCAGCTTATAAGCATGCAGGCCGTTCTTTGCACCCTTTCCATTCTACTCCTGTATGTTACCTTGTCCAGAGCTGGCCATCGCACGCCCACTCCGTACATAAGTACAGGTCTCACCACGGCAGTGTACAGCCAGTGTACCAGCTCCGGTTTCAAACCCCATCTCTTACCTAAGGCATTCCTGCACGAGTAAATGGCTACAGTGGCCTTATTTACCCTTTCTAACGTGTTAGGCATCCAGCTGAGTTTACTATCCAAGATTATGCCCAAGAATCTCGCTCTATCAGAAAAAAGTCAGTCTAGTGCCCTTTATCGTAAGCGGGCAAACAACCGGAATTTTCTACTTCCTGGTAAAAAGTACCAGCTCTGTCTTGGACGGGTTGATCCCTAATCCACTTTTGCTGGCCCATTTAATAACGACCAATAGTGCATTCTGCATAACATCTCTAATCGTATCCAAATATTTACCTGATACCGCTATCGCTACATCATCTGCGTACCCTACAACCAATATTCCCTCTCTCTCCAGTTCCAACAGCAATTCGGTAATCACTATACTCCAGAGAGAAGGGGACATTACACCTCTCTGCGGGGTTCCTCTAACCACCCGCCTTCTAATTGTGAACTCCCCCAGTTCTGTAGTAATAACCCTGCTTAACAGCATATGATTAATCAACCTACTTATAGAGTAATCCACCTTCAAAGCTGACAATCCCTCCATGATCGCCTCCGTCTTCACGTTTTTAAAGGCACCTTCAATATCGAGGAATGAGACCATACAGAACTCCTGCGAGTAAATTGACTTCTCAATTGTGCGTACCAAAGCGTGCTTGACATTGCCCAATTGCTGGGTTCAATTTTTCATCGTATAAATACATCCACCATCCTTTCCAATGTTTTCAGGAGAAAGAATCATAGAGTTATAGGCCTCAGATCCTTCGGATAAGCATGCGAGCTTTTCCCCGCTTTCGGAATGAAGACCACCTTGACCTCCGTCCATTTCCTAAGAATATAGACAAATTTCAGACATCCTCTGAAGATCATCTCCAGCCAGGGAAGGATGACTGCCAAGTTCCTCTAGATCTCCGCTGGTAATAATCCTATCTGGGCCAGCCGATTTATAAGGCTTAAACCCGTTCATTGCCCACGCGTTCCGTTCCCTATCCACAATGCCCTCCATTTCTATTGAAGGTATTTCTCGATGAGCCCCCGGCTCTGTCGAGTCATCGAGGGTTCCCGGAAAGTGCGTATTTATTAGAAGCTCCAGAGATTCCGTACTAGAAGCTGTCCATGACCCATGCGGCCTAATTAAATAACTAGGACCGGTTGGGTTTGTAGAAAGAATCTTCCTAAGGCGGTAAGCCTCAGATACCTCTTCCATTTTACCACAGAAGTCTTCAGGACCCTCTTTGTGCCTTCCTCACCTCTCTTTTATAATTCCTCAGGTATATGAGTCCCAATGCCGGGCTTCCCTGGTATTCTTGGCCCTATTAAAGGCTACCCTACAAGCCTTCCGATAGGTCTCCAACCCAGTGGACCACCATGTTGGCTTCTGTTTGCCCCTAAGTTTTATCAGGGGGCACAAAGCATTTAATGAAAGATTGCATGCCTTTGTGACAATATCAACCATGCAATCCAGTTCTTCTACTGTCGCCGGAAGTTCTGGAACCTCCAGGGGCAATACCTCCTCTATCACCTCCCCACATTTGTTCCAGTTTGTCCTTCTAGGATTCCTGAAGGCTTTCCGGGTAACAGTTGAGGTTATAAATTACATACCGGTGATCAGAGAATGAGTGCTCATTCTCCACTCTCCATCCCCTGATCATATCAAAAATAATATCTGACGCAAATGTCACATCTAAGACCTCCTTTCAATTCCTCACAATAAATGTTGGTGCTCGCCCAATATTGCAAACTAAAAGGTTAGTATTTAATAAGTATTCAAAAAAATAACTCACCGCTTTCATTAATGTATGTGCTTCCCCAGATTGTGTGATGCGCGTTTGCATCACATCCAAGTATGACACCTACCTTTCTTTGACCTGCTTCCCGGATCAGTTCCCCAGGTTATCCGGTGGAACCTCCTTCTCCCGATCCGTATAGGCTGAGGCAGGCCATAATTTTTCACAGGCAACTTAAACGCTCGCCGCGGTAACATCCCCACTACTAAATTGAGGAAGAAGAAAAATATTCAATTATTTTTCGCCAAAATACACGATCTGATTTTCTCAGAGTTGCCTGAGTATAATAATTTATACCCTTTCGTTCTGGCCACAGATCCTGCTATTGTTAATCCAAGGTTCTTGGATTAGCACCAAGTCCTCACCTGACCTAGTCATTCTGAGAACGAGAGCTGTCGAGGCAGCCTTCGTGTGATGCAGGTTTATTTGTCTACAATGTTAACCATTGTGACCTACCTTATTCATCTCTTCCTCTACTTCTCGTTTCGGAAAAGTAACCCCTGGACAACCGCCGCTATCCGTCGTTTCACCGCCCATCTTCTCTTTTGATCGTTTTATGTGGTCGCCGTTGCCATGCCCCCTCGCGGAGACTTCAACTTTTCATACTTTTTGGTTTTCCCCATCAGAGTCTAGAGAAAGGGAGCAGGCTTGAACAACCATCATTTCGGCCTCCGTATCCGTCTCCGGAAGATCAACACCTTCCTTCCCGACGTTTATCCCAGGCTGGTTTCCCACTTGCGTGTCCACCTCATCCTTCTTATACACATTGAGCGTGATCGACCCGAATCCGAAGCTGATCACTCCCTTTGTTTCCGCGAAGAGAGTTAGGGACTCCCTGTTTAACAGCATAACAGTCAACCTATAGCCCCCTTTGGCCTCCTCTTGTTTCACTATCTTCCACTTCTTTGCCGGAAGATGTGGGTCAATGACCTCCTCAGGCTTCTCTGGCTTGGTTGGCAACCAAATGCGTGCCCTCGGTCTGCTCGGAATTTCCTCCTTATTGACCGCCTCCAGCTTCGCGCCCTGCCATACTTCGCCTACTTTGGCCACTGCCATTTTGTACAGATCCACCGATCTTTTATCTGGACGGTGGGGGTCCCGGATTATCTCTCAGGACTTCCAAAAATACGGAGTTCAGTTCGTTGTAAACCACGGATGAGAAGTTTGTCCTAAACTGTCCTAAACCAATAACAACAAATGTGGATGTGAGAATGTATGTGTTTAAATATAAAAAAAAAATGTCATTTAGGCGAAAATTATATATTGTAATAAAAAAATTTTATATATTTGAAATATTTTACATTAATATATATTTTATAACTGAACTAGATCCATTCTATATAAAACATGAGTAGGTACACAAGTATGTTAGGATTCCACATTAACTTGGTTATTACGTTGAAATCACAAATCAAAATTTTCATGAATTTTCTTTCGATATTTCTAAGAGGTTACTACGGCTGAAATGGACATTTTCACATTGAACTAAAACCATTCTATACAAAACATATCACATTTCCGGAAAATGTTGGGGAAAAGTATGTTAGGATCCACTTTCACTTGCTTAGTACGTTTAAATCAAAAATCAAAATTTTCATGAATTTTCTTTCGATATTTCTAAGAGGTTACTACGGCTGAAATTGACATTTTCACGTTGAACTAGAACCATTCTATACAAAACATATCACATTTCCGGAAAATGTTGGGGAAAAGTATGTTAGGATTCCACTTTTACTTGCTTAGTACGTTTAAATCAAAAATCAAAATTTTCATGAATTTTCTTTCGATATTTCTAAGAGGTTACTACGGCTGAAATGGACATTTTCACATTGAACTAGAACCATTCTATACAAAACATATCACATTTCCGGAAAATGTTGGGGAAAAGTATGTTAGGATTCCACTTTTACTTGCTTATTACGTTTAAATCAAAAATCGAAATTTTCATGAATTTTCTTTCGATATTTCTAAGAGGTTACTACAGCTGAAATGGACATTTTCACGTTGAACTAGAACCATTCTATACAAAACATATCCCATTTCCGGAAAATGTTGGGGAAAAGTATGTTAGGATCCACTTTCACTTGCTTAGTACGTTTAAATCAAAAATCAAAATTTTCATGAATTTTCTTTCGATATTTCTAAGAGGTTACTACGGCTGAAATGGACATTTTCACATTGAACTAGAACCATTCTATACAAAACATATCACATTTCCGGAAAATGTTGGGGAAAAGTATGTTAGGATTCCACTTTTACTTGCTTATTACGTTTAAATCAAAAATCGAAATTTTCATGAATTTTCTTTCGATATTTCTATGAGGTTACTACAGCTGAAATGGACATTTTCACGTTGAACTAGAACCATTCTATACAAAACATATCCCATTTCCGGAAAATGTTGGGGAAAAGTATGTTAGGATTCCACTTTTACTTGCTTATTACGTTTAAATCAAAAATCGAAATTTTCATGAATTTTCTTTCGATATTTCTAAGAGGTTACTACAGCTGAAATGGACATTTTCACGTTGAACTAGAACCATTCTATACAAAACATATCACATTTCCGGAAAATGTTGGGGAAAAGTATGTTAGGATTCCACTTTTACTTGCTTATTACGTTTAAATCAAAAATCGAAATTTTCATGAATTTTCTTTCGATATTTCTAAGAGGTAACTACAGCTGAAATGGACATTTTCACGTTGAACTAGAACCATTCTATACAAAACATATCCCATTTCCGGAAAATATTGGGGTAAAGTATGTTAGGATCCACTTTCACTTGCTTAGTACGTTTAAATCAAAAATCAAAATTTTCATGAATTTTCTTTCGATATTTCTAAGAGGTTACTACGGCTGAAATGGACATTTTCACGTTGAACTAGAACCATTCTATACAAAACATATCACATTTCCGGAAAATGTTGGGGAAAAGTATGTTAGGATCCACTTTCACTTGCTTAGTACGTTTAAATCAAAAATCAAAATTTTCATGAATTTTCTTTCGATATTTCTAAGAGGTTATTACGGCTGAAATGGACATTTTCACGTTGAACTAGAACCATTCTATACAAAACATATCACATTTCCGGAAAATGTTGGGGAAAAGTATGTTAGGATTCCACATTTACTTGCTTAGTACGTTAAAATCAAAAATCAAAATTTTCATGAATTTTTTTTTCGATATTTCTAAAAGGTTACTACGGCTGAAATGGACATTTTTATATTGAACTAGAACCATTCTATCCAAAACATATCACATTTCCGGAAAATGTTGGGGAAAAGTATGTTAGGATCCACTTTTACTTGCTTAGTACGTTTAAATCAAAAATCAAAATTTTCATGAATTTTCTTTCGATATTTCTAAGAGGTTACTACGGCTGAAATGGACATTTTCACGTTGAACTAGAACCATTCTATACAAAACATATCACATTTCCGGAAAATATTGGGGAAAAGTATGTTAGGATTCCACATTAACTTGGTTAGTACGTTAAAATCAAAAATCAAAATTTTCATGAATTTTTTTTCGATATTTCTAAGAGGTTACTACGGCTGAAATGGACATTTTCATATTGAACTAGAACCATTCTATACAAAACATATCACATTTCCGGAAAATGTTGGGGAAAAGTATGTTAGGATTCCACTTTTACTTGCTTATTACGTTTAAATCAAAAATCAAAATTTTCATGAATTTTCTTTCGATATTTCTAAGAGGTTACTACGGCTGAAATGGACATTTTCATATTGAACTAGAACCATTCTATCCAAAACATATCACATTTCCGGAAAATGTTGGGGAAAAGTATGTTAGGATTCCACTTTTACTTGCTTAGTAGGATTAAATCAAAAATCAAAATTTTCATGAATTTTCTTTCGATATTTCTAAGAGGTTACTACGGCTGAAATGGACATTTTCATATTGAACTAGAACCATTCTATCCAAAACATATCACATTTCCGGAAAATGTTGGGGAAAAGTATGTTAGGATTCCACTTTTACTTGCTTATTACGTTTAAATCAAAAATCAAAATTTTCATGAATTTTCTTTCGATATTTCTAAGAGGTTACTACGGCTGAAATGGACATTTTCACATTGAACTAGAACCATTCTATACAAAACATATCACATTTCCGGAAAATGTTGGGGAAAAGTATGTTAGGATTCCACTTTTACTTGCTTATTACGTTTAAATCAAAAATCGAAATTTTCATGAATTTTCTTTCGATATTTCTAAGAGGTTACTACAGCTGAAATGGACATTTTCACGTTGAACTAGAACCATTCTATACAAAACATATCCCATTTCCGGAAAATGTTGGGGAAAAGTATGTTAGGATCCACTTTCACTTGCTTAGTACGTTTAAATCAAAAATCAAAATTTTCATGAATTTTCTTTCGATATTTCTAAGAGGTTACTACGGCTGAAATGGACATTTTCACATTGAACTAGAACCATTCTATACAAAACATATCACATTTCCGGAAAATGTTGGGGAAAAGTATGTTAGGATTCCACTTTTACTTGCTTATTACGTTTAAATCAAAAATCGAAATTTTCATGAATTTTCTTTCGATATTTCTATGAGGTTACTACAGCTGAAATGGACATTTTCACGTTGAACTAGAACCATTCTATACAAAACATATCCCATTTCCGGAAAATATTGGGGAAAAGTATGTTAGGATCCACTTTCACTTGCTTAGTACGTTTAAATCAAAAATCGAAATTTTCATGAATTTTCTTTCGATATTTCTAAGAGGTTACTACGGCTGAAATGGACATTTTTACATTGAACTAGAACCATTCTATCCAAAACATATCACATTTCCGGAAAATGTTGGGGAAAAGTATATTAGGATTCCGGAAATGTGATATGTTTTGGATAGAATGGTTCTAGTTCAATGTGAAAATGTCCATTTCAGCCGTAGTAACCTCCTAGAAATATCGAAAGAAAATTCATGAAAAGTTTTACTTTTGATTTAAACGTACTAAGCAAGTAAAAGTGGAATCCCAACATACTTTTCCCCAACATTTTCCGGAAATATGATATGCTTTGGATAGAATAGTTCTAGTTCAATATAAAAATGTCCATTTCAGCCGTAGTAACCTCTAAGAAATATCGAAAAAAAAATTCATGAAAATTTTGATTTTTAACTTTACATTTATTTATTTATTATTTTGAAGCTTAATAATTACATCAATCTCAAAAAAAAAAATCCGCCTCAATGTTTTCTTGTTTTTCCTTACAAAACTTTATTATGTTCACTAATACTAATAAATAGTTTTGGGATCTAGGACAAACTTCTTAGTATTATATAACCATTCTACGTTAAAATCAAAAATCAAAATTTTCATGAATTTTTTTTCGATATTTCTAAGAGGTTACTACGGCTGAAATGGACATTTTCATATTGAACTAGAACCATTCTATCCAAAACATATCACATTTCCGGAAAATGTTGGGGAAAAGTATGTTAGGATTCCACTTTTACTTGCTTATTACGTTTAAATCAAAAATCAAAATTTTCATGAATTTTCTTTCGATATTTCTAAGAGGTTACTACGGCTGAAATGGACATTTTCACATTGAACTAGAACCATTCTATACAAAACATATCACATTTCCGGAAAATGTTGGGGAAAAGTATGTTAGGATTCCACTTTTACTTGCTTAGTACGTTTAAATCAAAAATCAAAATTTTCATGAATTTTCTTTCGATATTTCTAAGAGGTTACTACGGCTGAAATGGACATTTTCACATTGAACTAAAACCATTCTATACAAAACATATCACATTTCCGGAAAATGTTGGGGAAAAGTATGTTAGGATCCACTTTCACTTGCTTAGTACGTTTAAATCAAAAATCAAAATTTTCATGAATTTTCTTTCGATATTTCTAAGAGGTTACTACGGCTGAAATGGACATTTTCACATTGAACTAAAACCATTCTATACAAAACATATCACATTTCCGGAAAATGTTGGGGAAAAGTATGTTAGGATTCCACTTTTACTTGCTTAGTACGTTTAAATCAAAAATCAAAATTTTCATGAATTTTCTTTCGATATTTCTAAGAGGTTACTACGGCTGAAATGGACATTTTCACATTGAACTAGAACCATTCTATACAAAACATATCACATTTCCGGAAAATGTTGGGGAAAAGTATGTTAGGATTCCACTTTTACTTGCTTATTACGTTTAAATCAAAAATCGAAATTTTCATGAATTTTCTTTCGATATTTCTAAGAGGTTACTACAGCTGAAATGGACATTTTCACGTTGAACTAGAACCATTCTATACAAAACATATCCCATTTCCGGAAAATGTTGGGGAAAAGTATGTTAGGATTCCACTTTTACTTGCTTATTACGTTTAAATCAAAAATCGAAATTTTCATGAATTTTCTTTCGATATTTCTAAGAGGTTACTACAGCTGAAATGGACATTTTCACGTTGAACTAGAACCATTCTATACAAAACATATCACATTTCCGGAAAATGTTGGGGAAAAGTATGTTAGGATTCCACTTTTACTTGCTTATTACGTTTAAATCAAAAATCGAAATTTTCATGAATTTTCTTTCGATATTTCTAAGAGGTTACTACAGCTGAAATGGACATTTTCACGTTGAACTAGAACCATTCTATACAAAACATATCCCATTTCCGGAAAATATTGGGGTAAAGTATGTTAGGATCCACTTTCACTTGCTTAGTACGTTTAAATCAAAAATCAAAATTTTCATGAATTTTCTTTCGATATTTCTAAGAGGTTACTACGGCTGAAATGGACATTTTCACGTTGAACTAGAACCATTCTATACAAAACATATCACATTTCCGGAAAATGTTGGGGAAAAGTATGTTAGGATCCACTTTCACTTGCTTAGTACGTTTAAATCAAAAATCAAAATTTTCATGAATTTTCTTTCGATATTTCTAAGAGGTTATTACGGCTGAAATGGACATTTTCACGTTGAACTAGAACCATTCTATACAAAACATATCACATTTCCGGAAAATGTTGGGGAAAAGTATGTTAGGATTCCACATTTACTTGCTTAGTACGTTAAAATCAAAAATCAAAATTTTCATGAATTTTTTTTTCAATATTTCTAAAAGGTTACTACGGCTGAAATGGACATTTTCATATTGAACTAGAACCATTCTATCCAAAACATATCACATTTCCGGAAAATGTTGGGGAAAAGTATGTTAGGATCCACTTTTACTTGCTTAGTACGTTTAAATCAAAAATCAAAATTTTCATGAATTTTCTTTCGATATTTCTAAGAGGTTACTACGGCTGAAATGGACATTTTCACGTTGAACTAGAACCATTCTATACAAAACATATCACATTTCCGGAAAATATTGGGGAAAAGTATGTTAGGATTCCACATTAACTTGGTTAGTACGTTAAAATCAAAAATCAAAATTTTCATGAATTTTTTTTCGATATTTCTAAGAGGTTACTACGGCTGAAATGGACATTTTCTTATTGAACTAGAACCATTCTATCCAAAACATATCACATTTCCGGAAAATGTTGGGGAAAAGTATGTTAGGATTCCACTTTTACTTGCTTAGTAGGATTAAATCAAAAATCAAAATTTTCATGAATTTTCTTTCGATATTTCTAAGAGGTTACTACGGCTGAAATGGACATTTTCATATTGAACTAGAACCATTCTATCCAAAACATATCACATTTCCGGAAAATGTTGGGGAAAAGTATGTTAGGATTCCACTTTTACTTGCTTAGTAGGATTAAATCAAAAATCAAAATTTTCATGAATTTTCTTTCGATATTTCTAAGAGGTTACTACGGCTGAAATGGACATTTTCATATTGAACTAGAACCATTCTATCCAAAACATATCACATTTCCGGAAAATGTTGGGGAAAAGTATGTTAGGATTCCACTTTTACTTGCTTATTACGTTTAAATCAAAAATCAAAATTTTCATGAATTTTCTTTCGATATTTCTAAGAGGTTACTACGGCTGAAATGGACATTTTCACATTGAACTAGAACCATTCTATACAAAACATATCACATTTCCGGAAAATGTTGGGGAAAAGTATGTTAGGATTCCACTTTTACTTGCTTATTACGTTTAAATCAAAAATCGAAATTTTCATGAATTTTCTTTCGATATTTCTAAGAGGTTACTACAGCTGAAATGGACATTTTCACGTTGAACTAGAACCATTCTATACAAAACATATCCCATTTCCGGAAAATGTTGGGGAAAAGTATGTTAGGATCCACTTTCACTTGCTTAGTACGTTTAAATCAAAAATCAAAATTTTCATGAATTTTCTTTCGATATTTCTAAGAGGTTACTACGGCTGAAATGGACATTTTCACATTGAACTAGAACCATTCTATACAAAACATATCACATTTCCGGAAAATGTTGGGGAAAAGTATGTTAGGATTCCACTTTTACTTGCTTATTACGTTTAAATCAAAAATCGAAATTTTCATGAATTTTCTTTCGATATTTCTATGAGGTTACTACAGCTGAAATGGACATTTTCACGTTGAACTAGAACCATTCTATACAAAACATATCCCATTTCCGGAAAATATTGGGGAAAAGTATGTTAGGATCCACTTTCACTTGCTTAGTACGTTTAAATCAAAAATCGAAATTTTCATGAATTTTCTTTCGATATTTCTAAGAGGTTACTACGGCTGAAATGGACATTTTTACATTGAACTAGAACCATTCTATCCAAAACATATCACATTTCCGGAAAATGTTGGGGAAAAGTATATTAGGATTCCGGAAATGTGATATGTTTTGGATAGAATGGTTCTAGTTCAATGTGAAAATGTCCATTTCAGCCGTAGTAACCTCCTAGAAATATCGAAAGAAAATTCATGAAAAGTTTTACTTTTGATTTAAACGTACTAAGCAAGTAAAAGTGGAATCCCAACATACTTTTCCCCAACATTTTCCGGAAATATGATATGCTTTGGATAGAATAGTTCTAGTTCAATATAAAAATGTCCATTTCAGCCGTAGTAACCTCTAAGAAATATCGAAAAAAAAATTCATGAAAATTTTGATTTTTAACTTTACATTTATTTATTTATTATTTTGAAGCTTAATAATTACATCAATCTCAAAAAAAAAAATCCGCCTCAATGTTTTCTTGTTTTTCCTTACAAAACTTTATTATGTTCACTAATACTAATAAATAGTTTTGGGATCTAGGACAAACTTCTTAGTATTATATAACCATTCTACGTTAAAATCAAAAATCAAAATTTTCATGAATTTTTTTTCGATATTTCTAAGAGGTTACTACGGCTGAAATGGACATTTTCATATTGAACTAGAACCATTCTATCCAAAACATATCACATTTCCGGAAAATGTTGGGGAAAAGTATGTTAGGATTCCACTTTTACTTGCTTATTACGTTTAAATCAAAAATCAAAATTTTCATGAATTTTCTTTCGATATTTCTAAGAGGTTACTACGGCTGAAATGGACATTTTCACATTGAACTAGAACCATTCTATACAAAACATATCACATTTCCGGAAAATGTTGGGGAAAAGTATGTTAGGATTCCACTTTTACTTGCTTAGTACGTTTAAATCAAAAATCAAAATTTTCATGAATTTTCTTTCGATATTTCTAAGAGGTTACTACGGCTGAAATGGACATTTTCACATTGAACTAAAACCATTCTATACAAAACATATCACATTTCCGGAAAATGTTGGGGAAAAGTATGTTAGGATCCACTTTCACTTGCTTAGTACGTTTAAATCAAAAATCAAAATTTTCATGAATTTTCTTTCGATATTTCTAAGAGGTTACTACGGCTGAAATTGACATTTTCACGTTGAACTAGAACCATTCTATACAAAACATATCACATTTCCGGAAAATGTTGGGGAAAAGTATGTTAGGATTCCACTTTTACTTGCTTAGTACGTTTAAATCAAAAATCAAAATTTTCATGAATTTTCTTTCGATATTTCTAAGAGGTTACTACGGCTGAAATGGACATTTTCACATTGAACTAGAACCATTCTATACAAAACATATCACATTTCCGGAAAATGTTGGGGAAAAGTATGTTAGGATTCCACTTTTACTTGCTTATTACGTTTAAATCAAAAATCGAAATTTTCATGAATTTTCTTTCGATATTTCTAAGAGGTTACTACAGCTGAAATGGACATTTTCACGTTGAACTAGAACCATTCTATACAAAACATATCCCATTTCCGGAAAATGTTGGGGAAAAGTATGTTAGGATTCCACTTTTACTTGCTTATTACGTTTAAATCAAAAATCGAAATTTTCATGAATTTTCTTTCGATATTTCTAAGAGGTTACTACAGCTGAAATGGACATTTTCACGTTGAACTAGAACCATTCTATACAAAACATATCACATTTCCGGAAAATGTTGGGGAAAAGTATGTTAGGATTCCACTTTTACTTGCTTATTACGTTTAAATCAAAAATCGAAATTTTCATGAATTTTCTTTCGATATTTCTAAGAGGTTACTACAGCTGAAATGGACATTTTCACGTTGAACTAGAACCATTCTATACAAAACATATCCCATTTCCGGAAAATATTGGGGTAAAGTATGTTAGGATCCACTTTCACTTGCTTAGTACGTTTAAATCAAAAATCAAAATTTTCATGAATTTTCTTTCGATATTTCTAAGAGGTTACTACGGCTGAAATGGACATTTTCACGTTGAACTAGAACCATTCTATACAAAACATATCACATTTCCGGAAAATGTTGGGGAAAAGTATGTTAGGATCCACTTTCACTTGCTTAGTACGTTTAAATCAAAAATCAAAATTTTCATGAATTTTCTTTCGATATTTCTAAGAGGTTATTACGGCTGAAATGGACATTTTCACGTTGAACTAGAACCATTCTATACAAAACATATCACATTTCCGGAAAATGTTGGGGAAAAGTATGTTAGGATTCCACATTTACTTGCTTAGTACGTTAAAATCAAAAATCAAAATTTTCATGAATTTTTTTTTCGATATTTCTAAAAGGTTACTACGGCTGAAATGGACATTTTCATATTGAACTAGAACCATTCTATCCAAAACATATCACATTTCCGGAAAATGTTGGGGAAAAGTATGTTAGGATCCACTTTTACTTGCTTAGTACGTTTAAATCAAAAATCAAAATTTTCATGAATTTTCTTTCGATATTTCTAAGAGGTTACTACGGCTGAAATGGACATTTTCACGTTGAACTAGAACCATTCTATACAAAACATATCACATTTCCGGAAAATATTGGGGAAAAGTATGTTAGGATTCCACATTAACTTGGTTAGTACGTTAAAATCAAAAATCAAAATTTTCATGAATTTTTTTTCGATATTTCTAAGAGGTTACTACGGCTGAAATGGACATTTTCATATTGAACTAGAACCATTCTATACAAAACATATCACATTTCCGGAAAATGTTGGGGAAAAGTATGTTAGGATTCCACTTTTACTTGCTTATTACGTTTAAATCAAAAATCAAAATTTTCATGAATTTTCTTTCGATATTTCTAAGAGGTTACTACGGCTGAATTGGACATTTTCATATTGAACTAGAACCATTCTATCCAAAACATATCACATTTCCGGAAAATGTTGGGGAAAAGTATGTTAGGATTCCACTTTTACTTGCTTAGTAGGATTAAATCAAAAATCAAAATTTTCATGAATTTTCTTTCGATATTTCTAAGAGGTTACTACGGCTGAAATGGACATTTTCATATTGAACTAGAACCATTCTATCCAAAACATATCACATTTCCGGAAAATGTTGGGGAAAAGTATGTTAGGATTCCACTTTTACTTGCTTATTACGTTTAAATCAAAAATCAAAATTTTCATGAATTTTCTTTCGATATTTCTAAGAGGTTACTACGGCTGAAATGGACATTTTCACATTGAACTAGAACCATTCTATACAAAACATATCACATTTCCGGAAAATGTTGGGGAAAAGTATGTTAGGATTCCACTTTTACTTGCTTAGTACGTTTAAATCAAAAATCAAAATTTTCATGAATTTTCTTTCGATATTTCTAAGAGGTTACTACGGCTGAAATGGACATTTTCACATTGAACTAAAACCATTCTATACAAAACATATCACATTTCCGGAAAATGTTGGGGAAAAGTATGTTAGGATCCACTTTCACTTGCTTAGTACGTTTAAATCAAAAATCAAAATTTTCATGAATTTTCTTTCGATATTTCTAAGAGGTTACTACGGCTGAAATGGACATTTTCACGTTGAACTAGAACCATTCTATACAAAACATATCACATTTCCGGAAAATATTGGGGAAAAGTATGTTAGGATTCCACATTAACTTGGTTAGTACGTTAAAATCAAAAATCAAAATTTTCATGAATTTTTTTTCGATATTTCTAAGAGGTTACTACGGCTGAAATGGACATTTTCATATTGAACTAGAACCATTCTATACAAAACATATCACATTTCCGGAAAATGTTGGGGAAAAGTATGTTAGGATTCCACTTTTACTTGCTTATTACGTTTAAATCAAAAATCAAAATTTTCATGAATTTTCTTTCGATATTTCTAAGAGGTTACTACGGCTGAAATGGACATTTTCACGTTGAACTAGAACCATTCTATACAAAACATATCACATTTCCGGAAAATATTGGGGAAAAGTATGTTAGGATTCCACATTAACTTGGTTAGTACGTTAAAATCAAAAATCAAAATTTTCATGAATTTTTTTTCGATATTTCTAAGAGGTTACTACGGCTGAAATGGACATTTTCATATTGAACTAGAACCATTCTATACAAAACATATCACATTTCCGGAAAATGTTGGGGAAAAGTATGTTAGGATTCCACTTTTACTTGCTTATTACGTTTAAATCAAAAATCAAAATTTTCATGAATTTTCTTTCGATATTTCTAAGAGGTTACTACGGCTGAATTGGACATTTTCATATTGAACTAGAACCATTCTATCCAAAACATATCACATTTCCGGAAAATGTTGGGGAAAAGTATGTTAGGATTCCACTTTTACTTGCTTAGTAGGATTAAATCAAAAATCAAAATTTTCATGAATTTTCTTTCGATATTTCTAAGAGGTTACTACGGCTGAAATGGACATTTTCATATTGAACTAGAACCATTCTATCCAAAACATATCACATTTCCGGAAAATGTTGGGGAAAAGTATGTTAGGATTCCACTTTTACTTGCTTATTACGTTTAAATCAAAAATCAAAATTTTCATGAATTTTCTTTCGATATTTCTAAGAGGTTACTACGGCTGAAATGGACATTTTCACATTGAACTAGAACCATTCTATACAAAACATATCACATTTCCGGAAAATGTTGGGGAAAAGTATGTTAGGATTCCACTTTTACTTGCTTAGTACGTTTAAATCAAAAATCAAAATTTTCATGAATTTTCTTTCGATATTTCTAAGAGGTTACTACGGCTGAAATGGACATTTTCACATTGAACTAAAACCATTCTATACAAAACATATCACATTTCCGGAAAATGTTGGGGAAAAGTATGTTAGGATCCACTTTCACTTGCTTAGTACGTTTAAATCAAAAATCAAAATTTTCATGAATTTTCTTTCGATATTTCTAAGAGGTTACTACGGCTGAAATTGACATTTTCACGTTGAACTAGAACCATTCTATACAAAACATATCACATTTCCGGAAAATGTTGGGGAAAAGTATGTTAGGATTCCACTTTTACTTGCTTAGTACGTTTAAATCAAAAATCAAAATTTTCATGAATTTTCTTTCGATATTTCTAAGAGGTTACTACGGCTGAAATGGACATTTTCACATTGAACTAGAACCATTCTATACAAAACATATCACATTTCCGGAAAATGTTGGGGAAAAGTATGTTAGGATTCCACTTTTACTTGCTTATTACGTTTAAATCAAAAATCGAAATTTTCATGAATTTTCTTTCGATATTTCTAAGAGGTTACTACAGCTGAAATGGACATTTTCACGTTGAACTAGAACCATTCTATACAAAACATATCCCATTTCCGGAAAATGTTGGGGAAAAGTATGTTAGGATCCACTTTCACTTGCTTAGTACGTTTAAATCAAAAATCAAAATTTTCATGAATTTTCTTTCGATATTTCTAAGAGGTTACTACGGCTGAAATGGACATTTTCACATTGAACTAGAACCATTCTATACAAAACATATCACATTTCCGGAAAATGTTGGGGAAAAGTATGTTAGGATTCCACTTTTCCTTGCTTATTACGTTTAAATCAAAAATCGAAATTTTCATGAATTTTCTTTCGATATTTGTATGAGGTTACTACAGCTGAAATGGACATTTTCACGTTGAACTAGAACCATTCTATACAAAACATATCCCATTTCCGGAAAATGTTGGGGAAAAGTATGTTAGGATCCACTTTCACTTGCTTAGTACGTTTAAATCAAAAATCAAAATTTTCATGAATTTTCTTTCGATATTTCTAAGAGGTTACTACGGCTGAAATGGTCATTTTCACATTGAACTAGAACCATTCTATACAAAACATATCACATTTCCGGAAAATGTTGGGGAAAAGTATGTTAGGATTCCACTTTTACTTGCTTATTACGTTTAAATCAAAAATCAAAATTTTCATGAATTTTCTTTCGATATTTCTATGAGGTTACTACAGCTGAAATGGACATTTTCACGTTGAACTAGAACCATTCTATACAAAACATATCCCATTTCCGGAAAATATTGGGGAAAAGTATGTTAGGATCCACTTTCACTTGCTTAGTACGTTTAAATCAAAAATCAAAATTTTCATGAATTTTCTTTCGATATTTCTAAGAGGTTACTACGGCTGAAATGGACATTTTTACATTGAACTAGAACCATTCTATCCAAAACATATCACATTTCCGGAAAATGTTGGGGAAAAGTATATTAGGATTCCGGAAATGTGATATGTTTTGGATAGAATGGTTCTAGTTCAATGTGAAAATGTCCATTTCAGCCGTAGTAACCTCCTAGAAATATCGAAAGAAAATTCATGACAAGTTTTACTTTTGATTTAAACGTACTAAGCAAGTAAAAGTGGAATCCCAACATACTTTTCCCCAACATTTTCCGGAAATATGATATGCTTTGGATAGAATAGTTCTAGTTCAATATAAAAATGTCCATTTCAGCCGTAGTAACCTCTAAGAAATATCGAAAAAAAAATTCATGAAAATTTTGATTTTTAACTTTACATTTATTTATTTATTATTTTGAAGCTTAATAATTACATCAATCTCAAAAAAAAAAATCCGCCTCAATGTTTTCTTGTTTTTCCTTACAAAACTTTATTATGTTCACTAATACTAATAAATAGTTTTGGGATCTAGGACAAACTTCTTAGTATTATATAGTCGTATGAAGTTTTTCCTAAACTTGTCCTAAAATGTTGTTGTTGTTTTTAGGACAAATTTAGGACAAACTCCTCGCGAATTGTAAACCAACTTCCATTTTTCAGCCGTAATGCTCCCGTCTTCCTGACCCTTGTCAATAACGGCTAACATCAAGGCATGCTCTTTCAAGATTTCGCTGAACAGCTTCATCTTTTGGTTATTTTGGGCTCCTGTGGTCACCTTGGCTCGTTTAGCGTCGCTCGGTACTTCCTCATCAAGTGACCTCATTCTTTTCGAACCAAGATCCTTATTCAAAGTGCCATTGCCGACAACTTTCCTCGCCCATGCCCCAGATTCCTTTTGTTCTGCTGTTAACTGCCCCTCTGGAGTCGCAGTCAGCCTTTCCAAAATTATTTGCGCCGACCGTTTTTTACGATATCGTCACTTCGCCGGAGGGACCCCTTCCGATCCCCTGCTTTTTTGTTTGGCTCCGGTTCCGCTTATACCTGGGTTTAATGTCACGGTATTGCTTCCCACCGCCGCTAAGGAGGGAGCTCCACCTTTAAGGTTCAAGCTACTCCCCTCCTTGTTGCTTCCCGATTTTTGAAGGGTACCGGCCCCTATTTCTTTTATTTTTGTATCGTTCATGCTATTCCCACGAGTATCGGAGAAACATGGGTCCACCTGTGCAGAGATCCGTATACACAGTAAGGCTAAATACAACAGGGGGTCGGCAGGTATCCAGAGGGCTCCGTTAGCGGCCCCCAGCCTAGTTGATCATCAGCACGGGTCGCTTAACACCTTAATCCAGCCCATTCGGCTCGCTAGCACCCCGGCCTCCTAGCACCCCTTCCCTCTGCTCCACATTCTCTCTCTCATTCACCTATTCACATGGAGGTCCCAATCCAATGGGATCCATTTCATTCCCAGGGTCACCCGTTTATAGCGTGCGTACCCCACTCATCACCTGCCGAGACTCCGGAGGTGCAAAGAGGTCGTGACGCACAGTCCGCCGTGGTTATTGGTCGATGGTTTTCTGGCGCCATCCGTTCGCCTTTCCATGCTGGGCATCATAGGCACTCAGAATTTAATGAACTGAGGTTAACCACTGCTTCGTTCCCTGAAACTCTCGCACCAGCTGGACTGCGGTTGGGGGTGGCTTATTTAATTCACCGCTAACCTACCTATCGATAGGCCGTCCACTATCCACCACCTGCAGTTTAACTGAATATGTACGACAATTTGGGTGAATAAGAAGTCGCATGTTGACAACAATATAACCTCCCTAATTTTGTCATAATATGTAATTCGCCAAATAAATTTAAGTTTTTAAAAATAGTTTTTATTTTATTATTTTCTAATTTTATAGAGTTTAATGTTTATTGAAATTAAGAATGCACATATTTTATTGGTTCGAGATTTAGATCATTGTAAAATTATTTATGGAAATGAGTTTTGAATTTACGACTTGATATTATGTGAACATGAAAGGTTGCAATTGCAATTTCACTATAACTTAATATAATTAAAAATATATTTTACGATCCAATGAATTTTTCAAAACTATACAATTTTATGTATCCACATACATACCCTACATACGTAATATTTCAAGTGCATTAAATCATAAAATATTTTAACTGCATTTTGAAAATCGTTTTATAGTTTTATATCGGACGATATATATGTAGGTTAAATGAGACTTATTTACAACCAAACAACTAAATTCTTTTTCAGTTACAATTCGTCGCAATCTTAGACTAACAAATCAAAAGTAGAATTTATTTAAAGCGTTTTTTAACAAGATTTCTACCACACTCGTAACAAAAAATTAATTGAATTTTCCTTGTTTTACTAAAAATTACAGTTATCAACTGAAAATTGAACAAAAAAAAATTTTTTTTTACAGCAAATTAAAAACTTTTAAGTTCTATTTAATTTGCAAAGACGACAATTTCTTTACAGTTGGCAAAACTTAACTTTAATAGAGATATAACAGTTAATTTAATTAAAAGACAGAAACAAAATGAAATCACTCAATTTCGATATACGAGTAGTTTGAAAAGAAAACTTTTCATTATCTAGGAAAGATAAATACGGTTAAAAATAGAGTTTGCAAGGTACTTGGCAGTGTATGTATGTAAATATATACCTAGTTTTGAACATAGTTGAGAACATTTTTATTTTAATTATCAAAAAACTATAAATGTCACGTATTTCAAAAAAAAAAAAAAAATTGAAAATCAAGATTCCAGTATTTTAATTAATTTTCCCATTTATAATTTTAGCTTCTCCATTTGTCTATATATAAAGATTAAGCAAACCTAATTTGAATATACATACACATAATATACCTATAGATTAATTACGTATTTATTAAAAAAAAAGCATCGGTAAAAAAGTGAAGATTTGGGATTCAGTCTGATTTCACCTTTTCATAATACCTTTTAATTTATAAATCTCTCTTGATTTAAATAAAAGACTTAAAATCCTAAGCGAAACAAAACAACAAAAAAAAAATGTAGCAACTTTTAATTGAATATTTCGCATTGAAGAAAGCTCATTTACCGATTCAGGTAATTTAATTTAATTAAAAAATATTTTCCCTCTGGCATTTATTTATTTTTTCGTTTTTTTGTTGTTTTAATTCAGAACAAATTATAATTTATTATTTGATTTCTGTATTGAAAAAAAAACGCGCGAATAATACTGGACATATTGTAAAAATTTGTATGTATACTGATGTGGAGCCGCCCATTCGTGATTTATTTACAAATCAATATCTAGGTGTTAACTTTAAACAAATCATGAACTTTTTTATAATTAATTGAAAATTGGTGGTGAATATTTTATTTGATTTAACTACACAATATTTGTATAGGATTGTTGACATTTTTAAAGTTGTCTAATCTATGCAAAAAAAAAAGTAATTTAGTTTTAAAGTTACATTTATATGGTAATTTCGGTTGAATTTGATTAGGGGCGCACAATGTGTATAAAATATTTTTTTTTGCTTAAACAGAACATGTCTATGAATTTGGTTTTAAAGTTCTACTGAAATTTGAATAAATTGGCAATTTTTTGGTGTTGATGCTTTGTTTTCTATTCGGAACGTTTTCCAATTTACATTTCTAAGAAATTTAGACTTTGTACAGATTTTTAATAAAACATCTCTGTTTTGGGTTATAAATCCAAATTTGTATGTGTATCCAAACCTTTTCTGAAAGTAATAAACAAATTATTTGATTAATTAGCATATCACCAGGGGCCACTTTTATTTTTAAAATTTTTTTGAAAATGTTGTTGAGCTTAAATGAAATATTTGTATTATTTGAGAAGGCGGTGCATGATAAAGCGGGTTTGTGATTTGGGTTTATAATTAAACCAATATAACATCTTAGTCAGTTATTTAGTTATAAACCAAAGAAAATGTTATCGTTGAATTGTCGAACTATAAGTGTCAGTTAGAACGAGAATCAAAAGGCGTATACCGTTTGTTTATTTGAAAGTTTCCACCCGAATTATATCGAAAACCCAAAGTTGTATTATTTGGATGGAAGTAGGATGATATTATTTATTTTACATTTTCTTGAAAAATCTTAAAGGTTACTTCAACGTCATACTTTTTCTGAAATATTTTTTTGTTCGACTTTCTTTTTTCAAGATATTTAGTAAAGTTACGTTAAATTACTAAGCTGACATTTTGTAATAAAACACTGGTTATCGAAAGACTTCGCTAACTCATGGCTGCTTAAAAAACTCATAGTTCTTATTCAAAAAACCAGTTTGACCTTGAAATAACCTTTAAGATCTTATCCTCCTTTCTCCTCAAAACCGTTGGTTCACAAATTGATCGCTTGGACGTCTTATTCTTGTAGAATTCGCTATAAGCGAAAAACATTCCAAATAATAATAACACTATCTCTGAAATTATTTTACACACAAATTTGTCAACCAATAATGTAAATAAGCCTTCAAGTAGTATGCCCAATTCGCAAGCCAATTCTAACTCCGCAAAAAATAATGGAAGCAAGAGCAACAAAATTGACGTAAACTGAAGAATGAATAAATTTTAAATTCGTGATGCAATTTGAAAGGCTTGTGGTTGGTTGCACTCGACGTCTTTTCGACGATAAACTGAATAATTGAAAAAATCCGTGATATTGTATCGGTTTCGTGTATCTATCGTACAGTGAAGTTGAATGAGAATTTTGACATCGTAATCATTTCAAAAGAACGTATAGAAAACAGCGTTTTGCGAACGAGTAACCACTTCACAGCAATGTTTGGAAAAAAATGTTGCAAAATCTGTGTTGAAAAAAGATTATGTTGAAGTAGCAATTATACAGGAAACTGTTGCGGCTCAAAAATATAATTAATTTGAGCCCACACAAAAATTATATGTTCTTTGCAGAATATCCACGCTTTTGATCATTTTGCCCAACTATACCCTATTACAAATCATACTCTCATTAATTAACAAAATACAGAATCGGTGAGATCGAACACTATACGTTGCAGCAACGCACTATAAATGGTGAGAATTACTTTTGCTTTTACTACATATTTTCGGTCTTGAATTGCGATTTGCTTCTTTGTTCATAATTTGTTTTTGATAGTCAATTTCACTCATATATTTTTTTGTCGACAAATTCGGTTTGTTAATAATCTGCGAAACTATTTAAAAATAAAGTGTTGTGAAAATTGAACGATGTCGGACGGTGAAATACAGACACTAAAGGAAAATCGCGCAGCATGGATTCATAAATTTCTGTTCCGTTTCCACCCTTTTGCCATGAAATGCCAGCTCTTTGGTTTGTACAAGCCGTATTTAGCTCGAAACGGAAAACATCGGACAATCAGCAATATTTGCTAACGGTTGCTGCACTACCCGTTGATATAATCGCGACCGTGTCGGACATACTTACAAAACCGCCAGAAACTGGGAAATTGGCAGCTCTTAAGGCAGAAGTAATCAAACGATTAAGTCTATCGGAAACCTAACGCCTTGAAAAATACTTAGGCGCTACTGTTATGGGCGATTTAACACCTTCCGCGTTTTATCGCCGGTTGCAACAGTTGGCAGGTTCTTCGACTGCAGTGACTGATGACCTTATTAAAGCATTATGGTTAAAATGTTTACCAGATCAATTACGATCTATTGTACTAGTGCAAGAATTCGAAACGATCGAGAAATTAACTTGTCTAGCGGATAAAACTTGGGAATTTCATAGCCCATCAACGTTGTCATCGGGAGTCTATAGTGTCTCTAAACCAAACGAAACCTCCACGACTGGAACAGTAACCTTAGAGAGCCTTGCGGTAGCGATTAACGAACTTCGTCAACATGTTTTTATACAAAATCGATCAACATCTCAAAATCTCCAAATTCACGTAAACGTTCTTCCTCTGGCAGACGAAAATTTTGTTATTACCATTACCGATTTGGTTTTCGGCCAGAAAATGTGCGGGAGGTTCATGTGAGTTCGTTGGTCATTCCCATAATAATAATTATAGAAACGAACAGCCGGAAAACTAACTAGTCCCAAAGTTCTCGCGACAAATGATGGGACACATAATACTCGTGGCTTATTTATTAAATGTGCCAAAACTAAATTTAGTTTTCTTTCTGATCGATACAGGAGCTGACGTCTAAGTTGTTCCTGTAAGTTATTTCAAAAATATTACACGCGACTCAGACAGTAAAGTTTTCGCTGCAAATGGTTCTTCTATAGTAACTTATGGAGTAAGATTATTCGGCATCGATTTAGGTTTCCGCCGTGAATTCAAACATCCTTTTATAATTGCGTCACTAACTAGGCCTATTATAGGTGCTGATTTCTTGACTAAGTTTGGAATCGTGGTGGACTTAGGGAATAAATGGCTACTTGACTCGAACACGTCGTTATCAATTAATACTGGTACCGTGGACGTATACGATCCATTACCAACAATTCGGCTGTTCATGGTCAACGAGCCATTTGGAGATCTACTTCGATCATTTCCTAGCCTAACACAAGAATCCAGATACGACTTGCCGATTAAACATGATGTTGTGCATAGAATCATAACGGTAGGCCGACTTCCGTTTTCACGCGCACGTCGTTTAGACGCCGAAAAATACAGAATAGCAAAGAGCGAATTCGAGTATGTGAATTCACTAGGCCTGTGTAGACAATCAAAATCGTCCGTCTCTTGACCGTAGCGCAGACTTTTCAGCGTTTCATGGATAAAGTCACAGAAGAGTTGAATTTCACATACACTTATATCGACGATATTTTGGTGGCTAGCCGGTCAGAGTCCGAACACTTAAAACACCTTCTCATCCTCTTCCAACGCCTTACAGATTTCGGCATTATCCTAAAACCCTCGAAGTGTGTGTTCGGTGCAGCCTCGCTAAATGTCCTTACTCACGATATCTCTAAAGATGGAATACGACCATCTTCAGACAGAATCGTGGCTATAAACATTTTTCCCCAACCCACATCTATAAGGCAAGTGCAGCGTTTTATCGGAATGGTTAACTACTATCACCGATTCATTCCTCACTTAGCCGAACTGCTCGCTCCAATACACTCTCAATTAGCGATACTTCAACAAGGCAAGAAGAAAAATTGTATTTGGTCACCTGATTGTCAAGCAGCTATGGATAAAACCAAAGCTGCCTGGCTCAGGTAACACTTCTTGCCCATCCCCTGGAGCGTGGAAAATTCCGGATAACCACGGACGCTTCCAACACTGCGCTCGAGGCTGTATTGAACCATTGGGATTTTTCTCCAAAAGGCTCTCCCCACCCGAACGTAAGTATTTTGCCTTCGACCGTGAGTTGCTTGCAATAAATTGTGCCATCAAACATTTCAGATGCTTCGTCGAAGGTAGAGTATTTACTATCCTTACCGACCATAAACCGCTGACTACTGCCATGTCCTCAGGTTTAGATATCGAAAGACTCGTCTCACTTCAGGAATCAAACAACGAGTTAAAACACTTCTAAACACCAGTCATCCAGGTTCTAAATTAAAACTGCAAAAGATTCATCATTCTGCCTCCGAACTAGCAATCTGGTGTGAAACATCGATGGGCATTAATCGTCCGTATATACCACCAAAACTACGTCTGGAAGTATTCCAGAAATTTCACGGTTTATCCCACCCCGGAATACGGTCATCGCGTAAACTAGTATCATCAAAATATTTCTGGCCTAGTATGAATTTAGACACGGGGTTTTGGTCCAAAACCTGTACCGCCTGCCAGAAGTAAAAGGTCAATCGACATACACGCCCTGAATATGACCGTTTTGATGTTCCTTTTGGCAGGTTTGAGCACATTCATATCGACTTAGTTGGACCACTACCTCAGTCAAATGGTTATACATACCTACTGACCATAATTGACCGGTTTACGCGGTGGCCGGAAGCTATTCCTTTGGCGGATATGCGAACAACAACGGTAGTGCGTACATTCGTAGACCAGTACATCTCGAGATTCAGTCGACCAGTACCACTCGAGATAACGACTAATCAAGGCAATCAGTTTGAAAGTAATCTCTTTCAGGAATTTAACCAACTGTTAGGTTCACACAGAATACGGACTACGACTTATCATCCACAGGCAAATGGAATGGTGGAGCGATTCCATCGAACCAGAATAATTTCTTCATTATCAGACGAAACTTGATGTAGATACATTGCCTTCATTCTGGCAGCATAGGATCTTTATTGTGTTATTTATTTCACTGATTCTTCTTTCAATATGTATCGAAACAACAAAAAAACCATAACTCAACATTTATAAAACAGCCACCAATGCTTTTAAAAATGTAATGTGTACGTGTAATTTATGTATGGTCGGTTTTTGTGAGTTTTTTGACAAAATATTTATTATATTTACAATATAAACCTCGGTGGCTCAAGAGTACAATAGTTTTCAATACCGACTATAATTTTATATTTTCTAAGCCGGTCGCAGAAAATTCGAATTCGAAGTTCACTTCTGATTTCAAAATAGCCCCAATATTATATGTAAAGCTACCAATAATTTCTTTTAACTGCAAGTCTATATACTACGAAACTATAAAACATCTCTGAAATATTACCAACGCAAGAACTTGTAAATTTATAAATCTTTAAAGTAAACTACAAACAACCGAAATACTTCTTCCTCAAGTGTATAATTAAAAATCATCATTCCCGTAAAACGGTTGCACCAATTTCATGTCAAAGTTTCATAACATGGCTTTAGTTTTCCGTATGTGTTATTTTGTCGAAATGTCAAAGTCGCCATTTTTTTTGAGCTTCTGGAATGCTTTTGCTAAACAACGAAATACTGACCTTTAAAGCAAGGAAATTGAGTGCCGATGCGCAAAATGACTCGTATGACTCGTGAACTGTTGCTTGAAAGACCCAGAAGAAAAAGATTTTTGAATTGGCCATTTGTAACCATTTTTTTACCAACAAAAAATTTAAAAGTTAAGCCCACTGACAATAAAGCAAATTTTTTAGTTTTCATATTTCGATAGCTGTGAAATCTCAATGGTATTGATTTGATTACCTTGTCGAAAATGTTTAAATTTTAAATTTTTGTATAAAATCGTTCCAGAATCATTTTACATCAGCCCACTTAAATTTATCTCCATAGGATTCACTTTCGATAGATGAAAAATCCAAAAACTCATTTTTTCCCATTTCGATTACCTCAAAAATATTGTTAGAAATTACAGATCTGACGAATTGGTATAACTCTCGGGGGTGCTGTATTTTCACATTTTCGTTTTTTTCTCTTAGGCTCAAATATAGGGTGATCTATGTACGTATATACACATATCGCAATTTTGTAGGGCATGGTGTTGTGGCTTTTCCAATAATTGTTGTATCAAACAAGATGCAATTTCATTGCCATTCCATTTTACAATCTAGCAAAATGGCTTACTGTTTACACAATATAGTTACATGTTAATGTAATTTCATAAAGACGGGGTGTAAGCCACTGCTGCAAATCAAATGAATAAACGTTAACTTGCAAATTGTATTTCCCCAATTTTTATCAGCATCCTTCATTGAATATGCCATACCATCGTGGTGTTTGGCTGCTTTATAAATCGTGTTCTATTCCTTCCTTTGATTTAGCCTGATAGTCTCCATTTTTTTTAATTATCGTGTATTTCCGCAAAACATTTTTATTTAAGCTTGCTGACTAATCTGAATTTTTCGTTAACTTTTCAACAAAAAGAATACAAAAATGTTTTTTTTCGGAAAATAATACCGTTATATTTTTGCTAAATAATTGTCGGATCCGACAATATCGTTACCGATACAAAGGCGTCGATATATCGTTTTTTTTTTGTAAATTATGACGCCATCCCAGAATTGAACCCACCGTCTTATAATTTTTTGGTCGCTGATTACGAATTTATACTCGAAATTTTATGATTCATAATGGCGGATCCAATATGGCCTCTGTAACCTTCAGTTAAGAACTGTTTCACAATTATTCATACAATTAACGCATTACGAATCAGAGGTCGATTTATGACAATTTTAGAAATTTTTTTAGTTATATTTGATAAATAACGTTTCAAAAAGCCCTGTTTACAAAAATTGGTCGCAAAATTTTGAAAAACTTCAAACAATACCCACTTTCATAGTCACAGCGGCCGTATTTCCTAATTTACATTCAATTTTTGCTCCAAACTTCAAGGGCAGGAATTTTTGGAATCGCTGTTTACGAATTTATGGTTAAAATACTTTTTTGAATGATATTAACCTCAAAATTTCCAAAACTTTTATATAGCTATTTTTGACATTAAAGCAACCATATTAGATCTGCCATTTTGATTTTAGTTGTTTTCGACCTTCTTCTCTTAACGACCTCAGATTCGTAAACAGCGATCCCAAAAACAATTTTTTAGTCGACTCTATACCAGCGCCAATATTGGATCTGCCATATTGAATTCTAAAATATGGACAATATTGCAATAAAAAACTGTTACTTGCTAATAAAACATTATGCAAAAATAATCCTTTTCATGTGATAAACTTTGTTTTAAATCGTTTATAAAACCGATCAAATGAGGCAAGCTTCTACTTTCATTTGTGTTTTCTGCAATCCTATCAATGCTTTGGCTCTTTGGGATAAATTCAAGTTGGATTTGGCTTTAAGTTTTTTGAGAAATTATGACAGTGAAGCGATATGTAATTTAATGTGCTACATCAACATGGTGCTTAGTGAGCTATAGTTGGTCTACAACAATCAGCGAGAGCTGGGCATATTGCTAAACAATTCAACGTACTTGAGAAAGAAGAGAAAGCAGAACCTCGCATTCGAAAATTTAATCAAAAGCAGTTGAGAGCATTCACAAATATTTGTATCGCTATACGAAGATTTTGAGAATAATCAGGGGGCCGTTTATTCTTAGATCTCCTAGGAGGATCCAGTATGGTAAACCTTTACAATATGTTGATGCAATTTAATAAAGGTAAAGGACCACAACAGCAATAGCACCAACTTTGCTAAAAGGTGACCGCACAGTTCAAAGCGCCATAAATTATCATTACCTGGGTTGGAAACTTGATCATCTAGCATGAACAAATCAATCTGCAGTGAAATCATTCGTGACATTTTATAAAATATTATACAACTGATACTATAAAATAGAGATTCCAGAAACTATAGTCGTATATCAATCTTTTGATTGCAGTTGAACAGATTTCGTCGTTGAAATTTGATGCAACATGCCGTATATACTATACATTGCTTGTTATTTATATCACCAACCCCTAGGATTGACTATGTGATATTTTACATACAAGGCCTTTGTGATAGAGATCCCAGAAACTTTAGTCGCATGTCAAACTTCTGATTTTTGTTCAACGGATTTCGACGTTGAATTTGTTGCAACTGACGGTATGTAATATGTTCCAATGGGCCTGTTGTTTATTTAATTTTACATAAAATCAAAATGTAAGGCCAATGAACCGTTTTTGCTTTAGCCATTTTTGCTAATAAAAATCAAATATCTTTCAAATTAAATTGAATATTGGATTTCTCCTAAAAGATGATTATTTGAAAAAACTTATCTTGGCAAATTGGCATTTAGGCGAATAAGGTACCACCACATACATAAAATATATACGTATACAGAAAATTTGGGATTTTGTTTTGGGAAGTATTTCACAGACATCAGAAATGATGAATATTTTTTACGAACTATTTGGCCTACATTAGCCTACAACTATTTACTTGGTTGTTCTATTAGAATTGCATACATTTAGGCGATTATTAAAGTTTCGTACCTACTATGTATTTAAATGCGATCGACGTGACATCTGAGACTTTATCGATTAAATATTCTTTATTTTTTATTAAACTACTCATTACTAAAGCCAATTTAAATGTAAAATTTTGACCAAAATTATCAATATTTGTGAGACTGGGGAAGACAAACGTTATAAACATGTATGACTGGAAGGAAAGACACGACATTAATTTAATCCTTGTTTTGGCGGGTAATATTACACATATTAAAAAGGAACTTCATTCTAAAAAAAGGTGTTTCAGTGAGAAAACAATTTGACTAAAATGTCTTTTCAGTATTTGTACTGAACCACCTTCTTGAAAAGTACTTCAATGACAAATTTTTGAACTGGAATACCTTTTGCTATATTTGCTTCCATTAGACTGAAATCTGAATTTTCCAGAATATATTAAAACCGTTTCGGACATACCCATTGTCTGGACCAACCATAACATTAATTTCACTGTTTACAATTATTTTGCCTCTAATTCTGTTATAGTTGTTTGACTGAACCTCCTATTCAAAAGACATTTCAGTCTAAAACTATTTTGTCTGAGTTACCTTATACATTTTGACTAAAACTTCTTAGTATTTTTGAATGAAATGTTTTTGACTGGCGTTCCTGGAGCTGAAAATTCACACAAAATACCTCTTCCTAGGAAAAGTAATAAAATTATTATTTTGCCAACTGCCAATTTAAAGAGCTTTCTAAAGAGTCAAAATTGGTAACATTTTAACGCCATTTCTTTTACAATGTGCACAATTTATCTGTTTGGTTTTCCGATAGTATTTTATTTGATTTAAATGAAATGCTAAGTTTGTTATTATTCCGAAAGACGTTCAGCTGATTACATTAAAGTTATAACGTTTGTATAACTATATATTCAAATATATACTTTACTTATACGTTTTATTTTACTGAATAGTGAATGTCAGATAAATTATTTGATAAAAAATAAATGGAAATTCTTTGAATAGACGAGCATATACCTAAGTATATAATGAAATAGCAATTTCTAGCACAAAATAGCTAAAAGAAGTTGTTCTTAAAAAAAAACATTCACATATAACTATAACCCAGTACAAAGATGAAACATTTAATATACATATATAAGTAAAAACATCATCATTGCATCTGGATGCACAGTGATTTCTTATAAATTTTTTCGTCTGTTATTTTTCTCCAGAGAAATTTATTTTTATCTCCTCTGCAGTTTTTCACCCATTTTATTACAGCAGCAGCTATTTATACGGCAAACAAATATCATTTTTAAAATTCTTTGTTACACAAACAAAATGAAAAACCAAAGATGAATGAAACTATTTTCTTATATGTACGTCTATATACGTATATACATATTCTGTTCATCTTCATTCTTTTGTAACAAATTAATAATAAAAAGTAAAAAATTTACTATTTTTTTGTGCTAATTTAATTATTCATTGCTATTTGCAGTATTCTTTGCTGCATAAAAACGATTTTTTTCTATTTATTTAAATTAAATTTATAAAAATAATTTTCAGCGCGCGCAACACAATACACACACACATACACACACAAAAATGATTTTCTTTTAATTAATTACAGAAAGCGATATCAAAATTCATCTAGATCGAAGTCAAGATGGTAACTTTTAAATAAAATTTTAAGCAAAAACAAAAAAAATGTCCGTTGGCTGTTGTACGTTCTAGAGTTGTGCTCTGTATTTTGATTGGCGATATAGTTTTTATGCCAAATTCGTTTTGTGTTTTAGCCTGACTAAATCAAAATATTATGCAAAAATTTAGATCATCCTCCTCTATGTACATACATATAGTTGCTTTTCTACAAGTAAAACCTTTTAGTCTATGTTTTATAAAAGTAATTAGCGTTTTTGTTTTTGTACCTAAAGGCTGCAGTCGTCTGAGTGTTTCATTATAGGTCTAAAATCTAATTAACTTTATCATCTAATTTTAATTATTTTCTTTCTTAATTTTTTTTTTTTTTGTTTGGTACATTTTCTTTTAATTTTCCTCTCTTATAGATTTAATGTTAGAATATTTTGCGGGCGTCGTAAAACGTAATTACAGTAATGTTAATAATAATTACATCGTAACGTCCATTTAATTGAATTTAGTTTCTCGTGTTACATAATTTGTGTGTATGTGTATGTGTGTGTGTAGAATGACTTAAATTGTATACAGTAGATTATATTTTTTTTGGGGTAGTGCGTCCGTGTGTGAGGTATCCCTTTCTTATAAAATATATAAGAACCTAAGTAATTAAAGTTGTTAATTTATATTTCCCCCCAAATTTCTTATTTCGTTCTAGATGATGATACTGGTGAAAAATCTGTGTCCGTACTATTAAGTGGTGAGGAATCAGAGTTAATATTTATTGATCATCCACACAATGAGATGATGCCAGAAAATTGTATAGCCACATACGATCCGCATGGATATTGTGTTATATATTCGTCGGCGGACAAAAGTAGTTTTGGTTTGGCGGAAAAAATTTTACAAACGCTGTGGACATCGGAAAATATTGCACAAAAAGCGGTTATACTAGTTGGCAATAAAGCGGATTTAGCTAGAAGTCGTGTTGTAACGCCGGAAGGTAAGTGATTTAATTTTTATTAATTTGTATTTTATCTTTATGAAACAAAAAAAAAAAAGATTTTCCTTGCCTGACTTCATCGAACCGCACTCTTCTTTCATGATATTAATTGGATTAATAATATAAAACGAAAAATTTAAGAATTTCGGAAGAAGAAATTTTAATGTTTGATTGAGGAAAACCAACTGAATTTTTTTTTTGGTTGCTTTCACTTCAATGAATTATTTTGACTCCTATTTATGTTCATTTAAGTTGTGGGAACTATTCACATTTCGTATCATAAAATTATGCTGACCATACAGTGTAATAATTACAATTAAGTTAGGTAGTCTATAAGCATGTATTTTTTTTTTTTTTTTTTTTTTTTTTTTTTTATTAGGCTTGGCTCCTACATAAAAAAGAGCCATATCGCCAAAAATCATATTTATAATTTTCTGTTACATATTTTAATTCAATTTACATTTTTAATAAGATTTTCCTCACTCTTAAAAAGAACCAGATTATCCCCTCACATATTCCATCGGCTAGTAAATATTTGTTTCGTATTAAATTGTTATTCCACTCATCCTAATAAATTCATACATTTCCTTGTAAGCCAAAAAATCACCCTCATTCATTAAATCACTTAGATTTCTTGCATTCCGAAGGATGTTGAACTTTGATCTATATTGGCTATATCTGGGACAAGCCAATATGAGATGTTCAACATCCTCCACACTTCCACACAACTCACAATCTTTGTCCTCACTCAAATGACGTTTCCACAAGCATTCCTTCCAGTTTCCATGGTTCAGCCTGGGTTGGTCCTTTGAGCTCCTTAAAAAACGGAATTCTCAAAGGAGTACCACGGAGCACGCTGTACTTCATTCCTTTCGTTAGACTTTTCTCGTTAAATTCACTCTCCCATTTTCTCCACAGATTCATTTGAAACATTCGAAGTACATCTCTTGCATCATTCCTTTCGTACTCCTGAACCATGTCATTCAATGTACCCTTTTTAGCTAACATATCGGCTCTTTCATTCCCTTCGATCTGTCTATGTGATGGGATCCATTGTATGGTCACATCACGTTGACAGTCTCGAACACATTCAAAAATTAAATCAACATACACATTGCCTTCCCTTCCACCTCCACATTTTAGCAAACATAAACCACTCTGGGAATCGGAAAATATTACTATTTATAAGCATGTAGATCTACCCACAATGATAATTTTTTTGTCAAACTCCGAATCTAATACAATTAAGAAAGGCGTTATACCTAGGAATCGCTGATACCATCGCGAAGGACGCTGATATTCGATATTTGATGTGATATTCAATCTATTTAATTAAAAGTATTTGATTTCGAAAGTAGATGACACGAAATATCTTGCATAAATTTAAAATATTTGTTTTTAATAAGCTTTAAGCTTGATAATTAAATTATACGTTTTGGATTTGAACTTAACATTTGTGAGCCTTTTCATAATTTGAGGTTTTTGTTAAAATGTTTTATGAATATAAATTATGTATTTGCAAAAAATGTTGAACTTTTAGTTTTAGGAGCTTTCACGAATCGAATTTGTTGAACCCAAATCATTTACTTTTTATTCTAAAATTTGATAGTTTAAAAAAGGGTGAGATTTTGTAATAAATTTAGAATATTTCTTTTCAATGAGCTTTAAGCTTGACAATTAATTCATACTTTTTGGGTTTGAACTTAACATGTTTGAGCTTTTTTAATATTTTCAGTTTTTAATAAAATGTTTTATAAGCATAAATTATATTTTTGAAAAAATTGTGAAGAGCTTTAGTTTTAAGAGCTTACACTTATCGAAGCTTTTTAAACCAATTATTTTACTTCGAAATTTGATATTACAAGGGATGACGGAATTTTGGGTAGGATTTAGAATATTTGTTCTCAATGTAAATTATTAAGAGCTTTTCAAACCAAACCATTTGACTTTCAAATTGGATATTATAAAGGAAGGTGAAATTTTGGGATTAATTTATAGTATTTGTTTTTTTAATGAGCCTTCCCATAAATTCTGTCTTTCGTTAAAATGGTTTATGAGTTTGAATCATGTATTTGCAAGTAATGTCAAGAATTTTTAGTTTTAAGAGCTTTTACGTGTCGAAGCTTTCAACTCCAACAATTTTACTCAGAAATTTGATATTACCAAGTGTATATATCCTTTTCCAAAACGTGTTTCCACCGACCATCATTCAAATAGATGAAACAGAATATGGTTCATTTAAATGGCCTAAAACGAAAATCTTGCAACTCAATGCTCTGACGAGTTCTAAATATATCGGTAAAGCATCATAAATTTCGAAAATAATTTTAAAAATATCAAGAATTTTAAAATAATCTTAAAAATGTCGAATTTTCAAAGTATCTTGAATATTCTTGAAAGTTCTCAAATAACGAATTATCCGTAAATATTGTTATAAAATTGTATAAGCATTGGGTCTAAAGTTAACTTTTTAAGTTGAGCCTTTTTCATACTTTTAGGTTTTTGCTAAAATGTGTTATGTATTTGTAAAAAATCAAGAAGCTTTTTTAACTAAACCATTTTACTTAGATATATGATTTTACAAAGCATGCGGAATTTCGGGTAAAATTTAAAATATTTGTTTTCAAAGTTTATCATAAATCATCAAAAGCTTTTAGTTTTAAGAGGTTTTCAAACCAAACCAACAGGAAAGTGCTATTTTTAGATAAATTTAGATTTTTAGATAATTTAATCCGTATCTTCGGAAGTTGTTAAAAACGGGTCAATGAAAAATTACCTCTGCTTTTGGATGGATGTAACAAAAGCGATGTATTCATTTTAGATGAAACGGGTTTTTTTTATAGGATACTTCCTAATAAAACCATAGAGTTTAAAAATAATGATAGCGCTGGGGGAAAATTATGCAAGGAGCGGATCACGGTTTTAGTTAGGGTCACGGTTTTTGGGAATCATTAGTAGCCTTAGACAGACGTGTCGTATTTTTTTTGTGTTTTTTTTCCACCATAGGGGAAAAAAATATTAAAATAAATTAGGGCATAAATTGGGGCTCAACGGTTAAGTATTGTTCCTTTGTTTACGTTAAGTTGGCATTTATTACTTTGGTTGGATTTTGTTTCTTTTCGTTTTAGATTTCCCGTAATCCGGTTCGGTTTCGATGAAGCGTTCCTTATATTTATTTGTAAGTATTGCGCTTCAATCACGTCGCGTCGTGTTTACACTCGAGTGTAATATCGTTTAACAACCCCAATGTAGTTTTAAAATCTATGTTAGTCGATAGGTCTTTATTAAATGTAGCTAGTTTCAACGTGCAAAGTTTAGTCCCAAATATTGACTAGATTCGTCACATTTTTAATGGTGCTGCAGTGGACATTCTTTGTTTCTCTGAGAAATTTTTAAATCCGAATATCCCTAATTCAGCGTTGGCCATCAAAGGTTATAATATATTTAGGAAAGATAGAGCGGTACATCCCCTTAATTATGGTGGTTTATGTATGTTTGTAGGAGATCACATTAAGGCTAGATTAGTTACCATACCTTCTTCCATTTCAGAATTGTTAGTATCGGATTTAGAGTTTTTATTTGTCAATGTTTTCATTAATGGTCGTAAAATCTTAGTCGGTACCATCTATAACCCACCAAAAGCTAGTAAGAGATCGTATGCCAAATTTAAAAAATCACTTGTATACTTAGAAAGTTTATTTAGTTGTTTCTCTTGTAGATTCGATGAAATCAGGTGACTTTAATTTCGATATACTCCAAAATTCCGGCTTCCCTCGGGATTATTTGAATCTGTTAAATAGTCTTAATTTATCCGTACACAATACTGTGGCACCAACGTTTTCTTGTCCAACCGCTAGCGGGGCCTCTTATTCCCTTATTGATCATATCATCTCTTTTACTAATAACTCTATTTGTTTTTTCAATCAGTTGTCTCTCGGTATGGGATCCCATCATGATCTTTTAGTTTTTTCTGTAAACTCTTACTCTCCACCTAAACCTAAGAGTTTTAGCTTTAGAGATTTTTTTAGTACAGACAATTCCCGCCTTTACTTAGTTTGTAACTCAGTTTTTTCGGAGGATATTTTTTGCCTTAGTTCTGCAACTAGCCAAATAGAATTTTTCAACTCGTATATTAGTTTGGTGTTTAATAGTTGCGTTCCGCTTAAAAAGGTTACTTGCAAAGCAAAATCTCCGCCTTGGTTGTCTCAGGAAATTTCGAATGCCATAAATATTAGAGTTAGTAAATATCGTGTATGGAAAAGGTGTCCTAATAGTCAGTCTCATTTAGATTACAAGCAGGCTCGTAACAGAGTTGTAGGGTTAATTCGAATTACTAAACGTAATTTTTTCAAGGACAAGTTAGACTCCTCTCTTCCTCCCAAGGTTTTCTGGCGTAATGTTCGTAATTTAGGCCTAGGTAAATGCAAGATTAGTTCAAGTGGGGATTTCAAACCCAATGAAATTAATAGTTATTTTTGCTCTAGTCTGAACTCGGGCAGTAGTTCCGTCGATTTGTTCTCTAACGCGTCCTCTAATTCGTTTTCGTTTTCAAATATTTCTCTCGAGGATTTACAATCTGCTATTTGGAAGGTTAAATCGGAATCTTCTGGTCTGGATAACGTCAATTTAAAATTCGTTAAGGTAGTTTTCCCTTTCGTCTCAAAATACTTGTTACATATCTTCAATTTTATTCTCACGTCCTCTTCCTATCCAGATCAGTGGAAGCTAAGTAAAATAATCCCGATTCCAAAGATCAGTAATCCTTTAGAGCTATCCCATTTTCGGCCAATTAGCATTTTAAGTTCTCTCTCTAAGGCTTTCGAGATAGTTGTTAAAAATCAAATTCAATCGCATTTACATAGCAATAGTTTAATTAGTTGCTTCCAATCTGGGTTTAGAAAATTTCATAGTACTTCTACTGCGTTATTAAATGTATGTGATGATATTAGGCGTAATATGAATAATAGGGAATTAACTTCTTTAACTTTGTTAGATTTTTCTAAGGCCTTTGATTCTATTAATCACAGAATTCTTTTTAATAAACGGTTATCTCAGTTTAGATTTTCGCTTTCTGCTGCCAAATTGATTTTTAACTATCTTTCTAATCGTTCTCAGGCAGTTTTTTCGACAATTCCTTGTCTGATTTTCTTCCTGTAATTTCCGGCGTGGCTCAGGGTTCAGTGCTGGGTCCTCTATTATTTTCAATGTACATAAATGACATAGAAACCTCCATTCAACATTGTTCATTTCATATTTTCGCTGATGACGTTCAAATTTATAGAAATAGTCGTTTAGATCAGGATTCTATTGTTAGGAATATTTCTCTGATAAATGAAGATTTAAGTAATATCGTTAGCTGGTCGGTCTCTAACAGGCTCGTTTTAAACGCGAATAAATCTCAGTCGATTACAATTTATGAAAAATCGTTAGATACCTCGTCCTTTCCTGGTATTTTTCTGCAGGGTTCGCTAATTGAATATTCAAATACTGTTAGGGATTTAGGCTTAGTTATTAATAAAACTCTTACTTGGGGTGACCATTTAGTTACTATTAGTAAGAAGGTCTTTGGCATGCTTAGTTGTTTGTATAAAATGGTTGGATTTTCTGATAGTCAGTTTAGGAAAAAATTATTTTTGTCTTATCTTCTTCCTCATTTTATTTACGGTGATATAGATTTATTCGGTATGCTTCAGGAAAATATGAATGTTCTCCAAAGATGTTTCAATTCTTGTACCAGGTTTATTTTTGGTATTAGGAAGTTCGATCATATTTCTGCCTACTCCAGCCTTGTTTTAGAATATAGTTTATCTATTTTTTACGAATTTCACGTTTGTCTTTTTATTTTTAAACTTCTCAAAGCTAAGGAGCCTTGTTATCTATATAGGAAATTAATGTTTAGTGGGTTTCATTCCTCTAACTTCCGCCTAATTCCGGCTAAAAATTGTTGTAGGTCGGTAAACACGTCATTTTATGTTAAGGGAGTTTCCCTTTGGAATTCAATTCCGTTGGAAATTAAGAGATTAGGATCGGCAAAATTATTTAGGTCAAAATTTTTGGAGTGGCGTGATTGATGGGCAATACGTAGTTTTTTTAATGTATTTTTATTAACTTTGTTATTTTTGTTAATTTTTAATATTATTTCACCTCGTGCTGTACATTTTATTGTAAATGAGCTACTGCTCAAAATAGAATGTGTAAGCATGAGGTGGAAATTGTTTGAAAAAATTTAAGAGGTTTTTATGCCTAATGGAAGCAACTTCTTTTTTCTTTTTTTGTTTCGATTGCTTTGTTTCCATATGTGCTTTTCCTTTTAATACTAAATTATTTATAAAATACTATAAATAAATAAATAAATTGTAAAGGCTTATATACAAGTATAAGTTGTTTATAATTAATAAATGTTTTAATTTTATTTTTGAATAAACCGTTTTTGTTTTGTTTTTGGTTAATCTTTCTTATAACGAACATGATTCATTATAACCGAATATTTGATTAAAACGAACAGCTGGCTATAGTGAACCAAAAATTACGTCCCTTGAGTGTTCGCTATAAGCGAATTCTACTATCCTTTTCCAAAACGTGTTTCCACCGACCATCATTCAAGTAGATGAAACAGAACGTGATTCAGTAGATGCAACAGAATGTGGTTCATTTGAATGGCCTAAAACGAAAATCTTGCAACTCAATGCTCTGACGATCTCTAAATATATCGGTAAAGCATCACAAATTTCGAAAATAATTTTAAAAATATCAAGAATTTTCAAATAATCTTAAAAATGTCGAATTTTCAAAGTGTCTTGAACATTCTTGAAAGTTCCTAAATAACAAATTAACCGTAAATGTTGTTAAAAAATTGTATAAGCATTGGGTCTTAAGTTAATTTTTAAAGTTGAGCCTTTTTCATACTTTTAGGTTTTTGCTAAAATGTTTTATGTATATTTGTAAAAAATCAAGAAGCTTTTTTAACCAAACCATTTAACTCAGATATATGATTTTACAAAGCGGGACGGAATTTTGGCTAAAATTAAAAATATTTGTTTTCAAAGTTTATCGTCAATCATCAAAAGCTTTTAGTTTTAAGAGGTTTTCAAACCAAACAATTTTACTACGAAACTTGATATTATAAAGAAATGTGGTAGTTTTAGATAAATTTAGAATATTTGTTTTTAATGAGCTTTAAGCTTGATAATTAAATTATACGTTTTCGATTTGAACTTAACATTTGTGAGCCTTTTTATAATTTGAGGTTGTTGTTAAAATGTTTTATGAATATAAATTATGTATTTGCAAAAATGTTGAACTTTTAGTTTTAGGAGCTTTCACGGATCGAACTTGTTTAACCCAAATCATTTACTATTTATTCTGAAAGTTGATAGTTTAAAGAAAGATGAGATTTTGTAATAAATTTAGAATATTTCTTTTCAATGAGCTTTAAGCTTGACAAATAATTCATACTTTTTGGGTTTGAACTTAACATTTGTGAGCTTTTTTAATAATGTTAGGCTTTTAATAAAATGTTTTATAAGCATAAATTATCTTTTTGAAAAAATTGTGAAGAGCTTTAGTTTTAAGAGCTAACACATATCGAAGCTTTTTAAATCAATCATTTTACTTCGAAATTTGATATTACAAGTGATGACGGTATTCTGGGTAGGATTTAGAATATTTGTGTTCAATGTAAATTATTAAGAGCTTTTCAAACCAAACAAAAATCTTGCAACTCTATGCTATGACGAGTTCTAACTATATCGGTAAAGCATCACAAATTTCGAATTTTCATAGTATCTTGAATATTCTTGAAAGTTCTCAAAAATAAAACTATCTATAGTGTGCAAAACCAAAGGAAATCCTTTACATGCTAATCACTGCCACGTACAACGTAAATAACCTGAAAATTCTTGAATAATTTTGAGTAACCTACAGGAGATTGGAGAAATATCGAAGTTTTGGCATAATATCTTTTAAACATCACCATTTAGATTTATATGTGTAACTCTGCAAGTTCTTAAAAATCTCAAAACCCCACGCAAATTTTGAAAAATTTCGAAAATTCGTGTAAATATGAAATTATTGGTCAAGTTACTTAATATTACTAATACTACTAAGCAAGTTAAGGCTAAGTTCAACAAAACGAGATGATAGTTTAGCAAAGTTTCTTCCAAATCCAATTTACTAGAAATAAATCTTTCTGCCAATTTGCACTTTAATCTTAATCTGAGCTATATAATCTTAAATTTGAACTAATCAAGGAAATATCGTGCGCCCCCCGTAGTTGGGAGTGCTACGGGTACCCAGTTACGCCACGGATGTGTATTCATTGCTGTTATTCATATGATGTTACAGATTATTCCAAAATATAGAAGATGTTTGGTAATTCTTCGAGTTACTGCCAATTTTCCAGATGGCTTAAGATTTTTAGGATTTATTGAAAATTGTTCAAAGTTAAGCTAAAATAACTAAGGTAGCAGGCCTGCAATATCATACCTTGGCTAATTTTTTTTTTGTTAGTCAGTTGAAACAATGTTTGTTTTAAATAATGTAAAAGACCTTTAAAACTGTGCTTATCAAGTATCAAGTTGATTTATTCTAGATTCCGTTCCGCCTCCACAAATTTAAACCAAGAAAGGAAAATTGATGTTGGAAAAAAAATGTTAATAATAATTTGTTTTTCAACACTTGGTTATTTAAATAGCAATCGACGCAAAAAGAGCTTAAAATATTGCTCAAGAAGAGGATTAAAGTTGTGCTTAGGGTTTCTTTCTTCTTAACCCTCGCCACATACATAACGGTACAATTGTACCTCTGCCGCTTATTAACATTGTAAAATTATGCCGTTGGGCGAGAGTTGATATGTTTGCACAACCGTAGACACAAGCCAGTACATTTTTTATTTTGATTGAAACTAAGAAGAAAAGAAAATTTTTATGATGATGTAACAAGCTTTTGGTTGAAGAGACACTAATAATAATTTGCTCTTTTATTTTATTCCCACTTACATATCCTCAGTTGAAATTGCTTTTTTTCTCTAATTAAACAGCAAATGTAAGTTTTTGCGTGTGGCAGTTTAATGTAAGGAAATAAAACAAAAAATGTAGGTTGCGTAAAGTAGCAACTCGTAAAGGAATAAGGTTCGCTGAAAAAGTTGATAGTGAAATTATTTAGAATTTCTTTACGTATGCAACACATCGATTGTATCAATGGACCAACCGTCTCCGTAACGGGTTACGTAGACAAGTAAATCCAAAGATAATAATAAACAAAACCGTACAGAACTCCACGAATCACCTTTACACCCTAAAAAAGTAGCTAACCGGATTTGAAATTTATTTATTTTTTTTTTTTTAATATTTAATATATTACCTCCAGTGGTATACAATCGGCAACAATAATTTAAATCAAAAAATGAAAAGTATATACATAATGAAATAAAAACAATAAAATGCCTATAAGATCTTAAAAAGTTCACGTCTAAACGAATCTCTAGTCAAATTAAAATCAAAAACATTGTATGAATAATTGAAAAGTCGAGACATGGTCAAGGCTGGCTCCGAAAGTTGATATTTTGTTGAGCCAGAATCGATTAGTAAAAAACCATCACGACGACGCAGACAACGTTCAGGAGCATAAATATTGAGTCGTGCGAGTAATTCAGCACAATCAATACGATACATTAAAATGTCGCGAACAAATAAAACGCAAGCCGCCCGACGCTGTTCTAAACGCTGTAATCTCAAAAGGTTGCAGCGCTCATGATAATGTGGAATAGCATAATTATTCTCTTCTTCTTATGAAACCCAACATCATATAAGCCATTGCTATAACAGAATCAATGTGCCTCACAAACGTCAGATCGGAAGAAAATACTACCCCAAGATCGGACATATACTCTACCCTTTCCACGACTTCATTAAACAGCGAATACCCATGAAATACCGGAGAGCGAATGCGATAGAAAGAAATAGTTTTACATTTCGCTATATTCAGGGACAATTTGTTGTTAGCCGACCAGACACAAAATGTGTCTAAATTCCTTTGCAACATAAGACAGTCAGATACACTACAAATTGGTGCAAATATTTTCAAATCGTCTGCATACAGCAGGCAATGCGCGAACTCAAAGCACTGAACAACATCATTAATAAACAGTGAAAAAAGAAGAGGTCAAATATGACTTCCCTGTGTGACACCAGAGGACGAACTAAAACTGAAGACGAGTCATAGATCTTAATATACTGCCATCGAGCCGAAAGATAAGATTGAAGCCACTTAGTTGGAATGAATTGACAGTTCAATTTCCCAAGCTTATTGATAAGTATCAAATGATCAATCTTATCAAAAGCCTTTGAGAAGTCCGTGTACACAACATCCAGTTGTTGCCTGATTGCAATACTGCTATGTAAGTGCCCACAAAACGAAATCAGGTTGGTAACTGTGAATCTTCCAGGATAAAAGCCATGTTGAGCAGGACAGATTAACGATTTCAAATGAAAAAATACAAATTTTTGTACCAATGCTTCGAATAGTTTCGGTATAGCAGAGAGTATAACGATTCCACGGTAATTGCTGATTTCATACCTTTTGCACGATTTGTAAGTCGGGCGAATGAAGGAAATCTTCCAAGGTTCCGGGAAAACCCCTGTACGGAGGCTTTCATTAAAAATAAACGCGAGAGGAACAGCTTAACCATCTGCACAGTTTTTCATAAGGATGGGGGGAATGCCGTCATGTCCTGAGCCCTTATTTACGTCAAGTCGCTACAAACTATCGGAGATCTCATCTACAGAAAACCTCAACAGACTAAATTCCGAATAGTCACTAGATTTAGTAATAGTAGTATGAGATTGCTCATAGACAGACTTAAAATAATTGGCAAATAAATTACAGATATCCGAGGGCCGACTTGCAGATGTGTTCTGATAAATCATAGGTGACGGAAATCCAACAACATTTCTTTTGCTGTTAATGAAATTCCAGAAATTTTTAGGATTAGTAGTAAGATCTTCTTCAATCTGCAAAATATAATTATTATAAAGGAACCGGTTTAAAATTCGAAACTCCACACGGGCTGCATTGAACCCAGAGTAAAACTTATCCCCATGTACGCTATATAATACATGAAGTTTATTACGACGCTTCTCGAGTAGCACAAGTTTATCATTATACCATGGCTCACGAAATTGCGGTTTGTCTTTTACCTTCGGAACAAACATGTCGATGCCAGCCATGATCCGCTCGTCCAGCAAAGGGACAATCTTGTTCAAGTCCACTCCTCGTTGAACAAAGCTCCAGTCCGAATTGGCTACAAATTCGTTTAAGGAGACATAATCTGCACATCCAAAATTAAAATGAAAACCATTATTGTAAGTAAAATTAGTAACTCACTTTTCATGAAATATATTTATCATAATAGGAGTGTGGTAAATGCTCGCACAGCCAGTGAAATCCTCACAAGATGAAATCTCCGAATGTAAAATATCAGTAGCGAAAACCAGGTCCAAAAACTTGCTGCAGCTGTTAGACACTCTGTTTTGTTGAGTGGTAGCAATGCTCGCAAAATATTCTATCGTATGTAACACCCTTTCGTCTGTAGAAGACAAAGTAAAAACTCCATCAACATCGAACCAAATAGCATCACGAAGATTAAAGTCGTCAACAAACATAAGGTGTTCGCCAGCACTTACCAAAATTAACACAATTGAATCAACAAAATTAGTAATCTCCACATAATAATCCAAGTTTGAGCCACTAGCAATATATACAGCGACCACGATCACGGAGGAATGGGCGACCTTTACACGGACTGCCATAATATCTAGTTGAGAATGACAAGCGATCATCTCGTTCAAAATCGAACACTTCACAGCAATCAGCACTCCCCCACCTTTCATGCTGGTTCCGAAGTTATAACGGTCTTTCCTAATTGTCGTGGGGGTTAAGTTGCCTTAAGCACGGACGAAGTAAAGGTTACTCTTTTAGCGTCAAAACGAAGAGTAGCCCCGTTAAAGAAATTAACCATCTCAAGGTTAGAATTATCTGGAAAGGTTTTGTTAACAAGTCTATATAAAATCGTACAACAGTCATTTAAAACAACAGTTTATAGAAGGATTCAAACAACGTCCTCCAACGTTCGAAAATCTATCGCACCCAAGAAGAAGTGACGAAAAATAAAATAATAACTTAACCATCGATGGTTAGCTTTCTATTAACGCCTGGGATAAATAATCATCACTTAAAACCAAACACCTGGTGCACTAACGCCAAGCGAATTAAGAAATAGCCGGAACAGAATAATTGCGTACATTCAAACATCAGAGTTCCATAAAAAAGAAAATCTTCAGAGAGCTGTTATTGCTTGGACCAGAAAAGCTCTATATCCAATTTTTTTGCCTATACACCATCATCAGCTAGTGTTCAGTTACATAACAAAGCAAGATTGAATCACAAATGCCAAACTCAGAAAAAACACAAATAATGGGAGGAATATTTTCAGTAAGAGTGAAACCATGACTGTCTGACACAGAAATTAAACATGGCTGGCCTTATCCGAATTAAATCTTAAGAATGGCGCAGTGAAAAGATGTATGAAGCTCAAATAGCGGTATTGTGTGTAGTCATAAAGGCAGTGTACTTAAAACTCAGAAGATTTAAGGCTCAGGATCAGGCAAATGATTGAACTTTATTAATTTTTTTGTTGAATGTTAATTAATTCATGTAATTTCTAATATGCTTCAGGTGATTAGACCATTTTAAGTGTGTTTCGACTAACACGAGAAGTTGTAAGGTTCCAATTATCACTTCATCATAATATTTTGGCGGTTTGGATATTGAATATCGAGTTCGGTAATATTTTTATGATTCCTATGTCATAAAAGGTAAACAAATAAAGTTTACTTTCTGGTTGTAAACTCGGACTGAGCTTGGTCCGACCAACGACATCTATTTTAAATGGTAAAACAAAAATCCGAAACCAAATTCCAAACAAAACACCAATATCTACCATAAAGTTTTAAATTTAAATTATCATGAATGAAATTATTTTTCATTAAAGCTTATTATCTTTGGACATGAAACAAATCGAAAATAAATTTATTTTATTACCTTTTATGACATAGGAATCATAAAAATATTACCGAACTCGATATTCAGAGACCCATCGCAAATAATAAAAAACTCTTAAAGACGTATCTTTCGTCACCGTCTCCTCGTACACCACTATAGTATTAAATAAATCCAAAGTGTTCATACGGAATTAAAAAAAAAATTGTTGAACTTTACCCTACCTCTCCAGTATTACCTAACTCAGAGGATTTACTGAATTACCGCTATTAATGAAACCTAAAATAGAACCATATTCTGAAATAGATGAATTTAAAATTTAGTCACCGGATCTAAACTTGACTGATATATTTTTTTTAAAAGATCAACGAGTGAACTATCCTGTAGTAGATCATAACGATACCTACTCATAGCTATACAAACCTTAACTAAAACTTTTAGTTTTTAAGTATATTACATATTAAGTACAAAAAAAACAATAATGTTTATGTGGAAAATAAAAAAAATCAATTTATCTTACTGTATGATCCAAACAAATAATTTTGAAATGTTCATTCCGGTGCGAAATCTTTCGTATGGAAAACTGCTAACTCTTTTCCATTCATATGTTCTGAAAGGTAAACATTACAACCTATTTGTGTTTTAATTTTGCATTTTACTCGCTTTGCTAATTTTGACGAAAAACTCTTGGATGCATCGGATAATTGAAAATGCTTCTTCCAAACGACATCTCCTATTGAAAATGTATGTGTCCGTGTTCTCAGATTATAATAATAAGCGGCTTTCTGATGCGCCCTTTCCAGATTTTTCTTTACGGTAGCCTTTAAATTTGCAAAATCTTCTAATTTCTTTATTCGAGTTGGTATATCAATTTCATCTTCATTTACATAATCTGGACTTTCGATGCTCCAATATCATATCCGTAGTGGTACATCTCACGTCCAAAGTTTAAAAAATATGGAGTAAAACCTGTCGACTCGTGGTTTGCAGTCCGTAGAGCGCAACCAATTTTGTGAAGTTCTTTGTCCCAATCTTTGTGATTATCTTTAAGATAGGTACGAATAGAGGTGATTACAACGCGATTAACCCTTTCTGCTGGATTATTTTGCGGATGATAGCGTGCATTGCGATAATGCCGCACTCCGTTTTCTTGTAAAAAGGATTGAAACTGATGTGAAATGAACTGTGGTCCGTTATCTGATATAAGTGTTTCGGGGGTACCAAATAACAAAAATACATTTTGTGCTAAAATTTTAATTGTGTTAGATGTTTCCGAATTTCTTAATGGGAACAGTAATACAAACTTTGTAAAGATATCCACCACCAGAAATATATATGCATTTCCCTGCTTGGATCTCGTAAGAGGTCCAAGAAAATCGATTGCAATAACTGACCAGGGTTCGTGGGGAATCTTTGCTGCACCCATAGGGGATCTCACCATTGGAAATTCTTTTGATGCTTTGCATACTTCACATTTACGCACGTACTCTTTAACCATACTTGCCAATTTTGGCCAGTAATATTGGTCTTTAATACGGGCTATTGTCTTTTTAACGCCAAGATGAGCAGAAATTGCGCTGTCGTGACATGCTTCCAGAAACTTGATTCGATCTCCCAGTGGAACAACTAGTTTTACAACATCATCTTGGTAGTTTTTGTAAATATTTTCGTTAATTATTTTAAACGATGGATAATCTTGTGGTGAATTTTTAATTCCCGTTAGTAAATTTTCATACCACAAGTCGGTTCCAGGCGATAACACTTCAACCGCCATACTACGCGATAACGCATCCGGTGCAAGGTGAAATTCACCTTTTCTATGTTTAAGCTCAAACTGGTTATTAATTGTTTATTTTTAATTATAATTAAGTATTATTAATTTTTTTTTTCTTTCCATTTAAATTTAATTATATTAATTTTAATTCTATTCTTAATTTTTTTTTTGAATTACGTTAAGTTTTTTTCCAATTTCTCATTAAATTTTAGTTAGTAAATTAATTTTTTTATAAAATTTATTTCATTAATTTTCGTCTGATCTTTTTTTAATTTTGGCACGCTACAAAGTATATTAGTATTTACGAACAGTAATTCAACGAAACCGATTAATAGATAGAATCCTATTTATTTAATTATATGATTTTAATATGTTCCGAAGATTGTAAGAGAATTCAATCCAGTTTCGAACTGATGAGCTTAACACAAAAAATTAAGAAAGTAAAAATTAGCGTACACAGAAATAGAGCTGTGTGAATATTGTGAAGAAGAAAAATTGTAAGAGAATTCATCTGTATTAGTACGATTCGCTAGTACTTAACGCACAGCACATTCTGTATACATAGAATGTAAATTGTGGTATAATCAGTCCAGTCGCCGCGGCCTGATGAAAAGATTGATTTTTTCATAATCATAAGCTCATCAGTTCGAAACTGGATTGAATTCTCTTACAATCTTCGGAACATATTAAAATCATATAAATGATTGAAGGCCAACATCAAGGATTCAATACGTGGTTGTAATGGCCTCATTTTGAAGAATTGTGAGAAGTTTCTCAAAAATTAGACAAGTCAATTTACAACGAATATTTTATGAAGAGACTTTGTTGAGGTATGAGGGAACATCAACAGCCCGCTGGAATTAACCGCTTTAAAGTTGTCCCAGTAGAAATTGGGGCCTGTAATAGTTATTTAGGGCATAAAATGAGTAGGATAAATGGATCGAATTGTGAACACCCTAACGACGTACAAGACATAACAGACGTCAAGAGTAGAATTTTGCTAGCCTTTCTTTTCACTCACTTGTTTCGTAATGGTTTTTTCTTGTATTAGTGTAATCACATTTTTGAAACTAATTACAAGAAGCGAAGAGTACAAATTATAAAGATCCATAAAACACAAATTCCGCACATATAAACATAGCGTCAAAATATTTTCCACATCTTTTGATCTACAAACAAATTAAAGTACTCTTTAATACATAAAATTATCGTCTCTTGAAAAATTTATGCAAATGACATTCAGTTTGTTTTATCTCTCTTTTGTGTTAAATTTTTGTATAAATTCAGAAAAGCCTGAAGAATGAAAAATATAATTTCAAGATGTAAGAATTAATTGGTTTGCTTATACAATATAAATAAAAAAAAAATTTTTGAATTATTATTATTATTAATATTATTATTATAACACTCAACAACTATACGAATTGTATAAAATTATAATAATTAATTTGGATTTTATAAGAAAATTCAATTTTTGTAATTTATTTTGCAGTTGGCCTATTTACACATAAAATTATAATCAAAGAATTAATTTATAATCAGAAAGCAAATGGAGATTTAATTCATCGAATTTTTAACTAAACAAACATCAAGTATTTATGTAGGCAGAAAAGGTTCCGCGTTTTTATTCCTCAAAAAAAAATTCGATCTTAATACAAAATATTCATGTCCTATACGTATCTCTTTGGTATTTGAAAAGATTCCATCAGGGAATTGTTTAAAAAAAAAATGTAATAAAATACAAAACAGACAACACGACAATAGATTCACAATTTAATACCATACACAATATATAATGTATATTTAAGATTGGTGTTGGGTTTCTTTTTGTTTTTGGGAGGGAACGGATGAGACAATTACCAAATCTCCAGAGATGGTTTTTTTTTTTTTTTTTATTGTAGGATGAAATTATACAAAATGTCTTTTATGTTTGTGAAACATTCACACACGCCATAATCCAAAATTAAACGACATTAATTAAGTTATGCACCAAAATTTATTATGTTTACATCTTAAAACATAAACTTGGCATTTTGTGTTAATATACAAAATATGGATCTGTCGCCCCGCTGTAGGTGGCAACAACAGTGCCAGTCCAAATTATATTAATTACTCAGAATGTTTAATGATTCTATATACACAACAGATAAAATCACGTATGTCATTATGTACGAGTATGTGGCAGAAATGTAAAACAAAATAAAAATATTTTGTTGTTGTCAAATGTAAAGGAAAACATTTTTGAAGTTGTTCTTAGGCGTTTAATTGATGCGTATAAAATAAAAACTAAAGATTAATCTGTTGCTGAAGATGATTATGTGATGTTCAAGTTTATAGATGAGAGGAGTGACTTTAAATTGGTTAATTTATCAATAAAGCGCCCTTTTTTAAAGCTCTGGCTGTTTTATGCGTCAATTAACTCCCTCTTTTTAGGTTAATTGTTTGGCGTTCTAAATTAATTTACTTTCTTTTGAGCAAATACCTAGTAGGTACTATTAGCAACAACAAGGGTATAGACTTTCTCCACAAACATCATCCATTTCAAATAAAAAGCGACTAAATATGTGCTTTCTAGATGAAGTCTAAATTCCAGCAACAGGGAAAGGGATATCGTGTCGAACCGTAGAAAAAAAAAATTTTCAAAATGGTCAATATCATGAAATGTTAGCTATTTCAGTGTAAGTCAGAACCAGAGAATTGCCAGATGATTAGTTTCAAATGAGGACGACGGATTTCAACAAAAAAAATTAATAAAGTAAAATTAGCTTACACACAGTACACAGATGACAGTATGACTATCGTGAAAAAGAAAAATTGTAAGAGAGTTCATCTGTATTAGTATGATTCGCTAGTACTTAACGCACAGCACATTCTGTATATATAGAATGTAAGTTGTGGTATAATGAGTCCAGTCGCCGCGGCCTGATGAGAAGATTGATTTTTTCATAATCATAAGCTCATCAGTTCGAAACTGGATTGAATTCTCTTACAATCTTCGAAACATATTAAAATCATTTAACTCACTTAAGCAAAATGCAAGCTTACTAAATCCTAACTCTACTTCAACTCAACTTAGCTCGACTCAAATCTGAACCCTCTGCTCTACTCTATACTTATTGGCCAACCCAATTCCAAAATTAACTCGATTCGAAAGCTGTATGCGTGTATGAAATAAACTCAATCTAACCTTCCACTAAGCCCTAAACTCGACCTAGAATTAATCTATGGATTATAGAACTACTCTCTCAAATTCAACTCAATTTCAACTCAAACCATACTCACAATCATACCATAATAGCAAAGTCTAATCATACTGGCATACGTATCGTCGTACCATCAAAGCCTTAAACAATCATTCCATTATACCATCTTACCATCATGATACTATATCATTAAAACATCTTACAGTCATACCATCGTACCATAATGACGTCGAACCATCCCACCATCACACCGTGATATATGTATATACCATATCATCATAACATTGAACCATCGTACCAGCATACAATCATATAATCATACCATCATACCATCGTACCATCGTACCATCGTATCATTACACCATCATATAATCATATCATCATACTGTTAGGACATGATATTATCATACCATTCAACCGACATAACATTATACCCTCATACTATCACACCATCGTACGTTGTATCATATATGCAATCATACCATGATACAGTAATATCAATCCATCGTACCACTATATGATTACAACCTCACACAATCATACCATCATATATACCATCTTACCACGATACCATCATACCATCGTACCGTCATACCATTTTACGATCATACCATTATACCATCGTACCATCATACTATCATATCGGCATACCTTCATAACATCATACGATAATTTTCTTACCATCACCATAATATCATCATACCATCAAATCATGATATCACCATACCACTATACCCTCATACCATCTTACCATCATACCATCATGTCATCATACCCTCGTTTCCAAGATCATACCTTCATGCCATCATACCAACATATCATCGTACCATTATACCATCATACAGGTTTTACACTTCAAATTGATCCTTTAATATACCAAATTGAACTTTTTACATTCCAAAATGAACCTTTTTCATTTCAAATTGAACCCTTAGCAAATCATATGAATGGGCAATTAGAAGAACTTGATCTAAAAATCATTTTAAAATCGTTTTTCAATCGCACATGTAAAATTCCATTAAAATCCGATAAAAAATGGACAAGTTCTATCCTAACTGCCCATAATCCAGAATTTCGACTAAAAATAATTTTAGAATCCCAATACTAGTCTACAAATTAAATTTCATCATTACCGGTTGAGAAATAGGCAAGTGCTATCATTCTTGGCCATATTCCAGAACTTCACCCAAAAATCATTTTACAATCCCATTTCCAACTCACCCGCCAAATTTCATCAAAATCGGTTGAGAAATAGGCAAGTTCCAACTTTATCCAAAAACCATTTTGAATCCTATTTCCATAGCGGATGTCAAATTTCACTAAAATCCGTTAAGAAATAGATAAGTTTAGGCCAATTAGGAGGCCATTCAAATAATTTGTTGAAGGTTTAATTTGAAATGTAAAAGGTTCAATTTGGGGTTTGAGATATTAACGGTGGACCTTTCTTAAGTCTTAAACAATATTTGTGTACAGTTTGGGCGTCTGGATTTGTTTAAATATTATACACATATGCTTTACATACGTACAAACATTCACTTATATAGATTGCTCAACTGCTCACTAAATACTAATCCAACCCTAACTAAACCTGAATTCAACCCACAAACGGGCCATAACTCAGCACTCCCTCCCCAGACATCCAGACGTCCAGGCAGACGAACGAACATTTTTTTTTTTTGTTTTTTAGACTAAGGGACTTTCAAAACGTCCAGAAAAGTGATTTTGGACCAACCAAATTTTTGACAGGATTTCCATTTTTGACAGGATTTCAATACTTTGATACACAGATACACAACCGTTAATATGACGTACTTGTATGGACCCCTGTTGTTCCAGTATCGATAATTTCAATTCCCTTTATTTTGAGTAGGGCGGTGTTCTTTGGGTTTTGCAAGCCCAACTCTGATCCTTGCCACCACAATTCGTTCTTCCACAACATTGTCGGACTGAGTCCTCGTGACACGACATCGGCTCTAGAAATTTGATTTAATATCCTTGTTACTCGATTGGCTACGAAACATTCCCACTTTCTAGATGAAGGTGTAAGCATAAACTTTCAATTCTCTTCTTTAACCGCTTTGCTTACAATTTTCATCAAGCGACTTCCGAGTAATGCAACACAAAGTTCCAACCGTGGTAGTGACAGCTGTTTGATATGAGCTACTTTAGATTTTGCTGCAACCATTCGGATACCTATTCGTTATCTACCCTAAAAAAAAAACGACAGATACATAGGCATTTTCCTATGCGTCTGTGAATAAGTAAAGTAGTTCGGGATAGTGTTGGTTGCTCAAAAACCGTAGTATAGTAAAACGAGGAACTTCAAATTCTTCCAAATTAATTAACTGCGATCTCAGGTTAGTCAAATAAGAATTTATATCAGGAGGTAACACTTCGTCCCACTGAATTTTACTAATCCATTAATGCTGAAAAATCATCTGAATTATCGAAAATTTTTGAGGACTCCGTAAATAAACTTCTATTTGTGTGGAAAGTTCTATTATCAAGATGCATCTTAAATTGGAAAAGGTCACGTGCTGGGCACCAAATCAATTCTAAGCTTTTTACAAGCCCAAGCTCTGTTAACTTTTCGGGTTTGCATTAGTGCTCTTGGATTTGATAAACACTTCCTCAATGTATGTAAATCCCCCATTCGCTACTAAGCTTCCACATAAAAGTCACGTTGTAAAATATTTGATGCTTCGAGAAACTCATTGTTGTAATAGTCAGCGAGCTAATGCAACGTACGTACTACTAAAAAGGAAGCACAAAATACCCCATAAGTTACAGTGAGCTGCCGGTAATATTCGATATCTTGATTATTGCTATCCAAGTCACTCTTTGATAATCAGCATCATCATGATTAATTAGAATCTGCCGATATATCTTCTTTATATCGGCTACAATTGCAATATGCTTGGTACGACGGCAAATGATTATACCTTGCATCATAAACAAATTTAGGTTTTGCCGTGGTGCTTGCTGTTTTTTTCAACGGCGTTTTAGGTACTACTTACCATGTGACCCAATCGATGGTACTCATCTATGAATGTTTTATATTCAGTTGCTAATTCCGGGTTCCTAGTAAATTTTCGTTCTGAAGCTGAAATGGTTTAATTGTGACCACTTGGTTATATCAAGCGAAGCTAGGAATAACATCAATGTAGCAGCTGTTCTAGGCAAACCAATACGTTGGACGGTATTTTTGGATATAAGCGTAGACTGTGAGCCGCTGTCTAAGAGAGCTCTGACTCTATGCATTTAATTGTATCGATCAGTGATCAACACAAAATAATTCAAGCATGATGTATTTGTTGTATCAGCTTTTTTTTAGCAGATTAGATGGTTTCTTGGTCGGTGCAGAGTTGACAGCTGATTTGCTGTTGCTGGAAGTTTCTGGTTGCTTTATGTGATTATCGCACTTGAAGTATGGTACATTTATTGATAAATGTAGCATCGTGCTTTCGACGAGCAGTTATTGATAGTATGGTTCGACCGTAAGCAATTACTACACAAAAGATGTTTCTGCACAACATATGTGTATCTCTTCGTAATGAGATTTTTTGATCCCAAAAATGTTTACATCGGAATATTAAATGATCTTCAGTTCTGTTTTAACAGTATAAAAATTAGCCACGGATCCTTGGATTCCGAATTGCTGCCTATTGTCCGAATTGCCCTTAGCACTTCATCAGACAAATCGTATATACTTCGTAATGATTTCACATTCGAAATTTGCAAATTTCAGCTTCATCCAAGCTTCGTGAACTACTTACTGCATTATTAGAAATCGAACTCGAATAACAATTAAAATACGATGAACTTGAGTAAAACTAGAGGGAAATCTAAAGGTAATAAAATAAGCTTCAATTCAGAATTGGACGTAATGATTGTGAATGAAATTTTAAGGTAAAATTTTAAATTTAATTTAGAAATGAAAAAATTCTGAATTCAAACATGAATTTTAGTAAAATATTTAATGCCATTTACGTAAGAAAAGTCGAGATACATTTGTGAATTTCAACACATCGAATATAAAATCAGAATTTCGAGCAAAAATCTGAATGAGAATTTGAATTTCTAAACGTTCTAAACGTAGTTTTCACTAATAAACGGATAGAGAGAGTTAGTTTGTAAAATAAATAGAGATTGAATTCCAATCTGTGAATAAAAATTCTAACCAGGGCTAGACTAAATATTGAGTGGATTTAACAAATCTCCGGTTTTAAATCCATAAATTTTCAGTTTAAAACTAAACAGATACAATTTTAATTGAGTAACAATTCGAACTATAACGCCAACAACATTTTGAGTGAAATTTAAAATAGAAAGTTGGATTAAACTCCATTTTGCGTGGAATTTAAATAGTATAAATTGTGGTTAAAAATGGATTTGGAAATTTAGATTAGAAATTGATTAGCACATTCTTGGGTTTGAGTGTAAATTTGTTGTTCTAACCTAGATTTAAATATAATTTTTAATGCAATTAGGTAAGAATTGAGTTGCGATACGAGATTCGATCTCAAACAAACAACAAAATTTCCTTTGAATTTAGTTTAGAAATTTGAATCGGAAATTTTGAGTGAAATTTTAATAAGTTAAATTTGAATTACTCGAATTTTGATTTTACAAAATTTTGAGAGATATAAGTTTACACAATAGATGTCATAGGTGGAGCAAAGAATAGAAACATAGGTCAAGGGTAAACCTTCGAATAAAATCTTGGATGTATCCAGAATAACAATTCCATCTGGATTTGAACAAACTTTGAGTGACATTTTAATCCGAAATTAAGTTAAACTTCTAATCTGTACTTGAATGTTGATTGTAATTTTGATCACACTCATTGAATTAAATTGAAAAAAAAAACTATTTTGCTAGGAAATTAGTTTGAATTCTAAATTCGATATATTGAGTTTGAGTGAAATTTTAAGTACAAATTGTCTTCTTTATATTACATTTGAGAAACATATTTCGAAAATAATTTTAGCAAAATATTTACTGCACTTTATGTGACTGAGTTTAAATTCTAAACACGATTTCAACAAATTGCTTAGTTAAACTAGAAAATCAGTAATCGAGCAAAAATCTGAATGCTTTTTGTTTTATAATCGAAGCATTTCAATTTTAAACCATAATTAAATCAAATCTAAAGTAGGAACTTACATTATCAATAGAGTTTAAATTACAATATGATTTAAGCAAATACATGAGCTTAAATTACCTTAAAACTTGAGTTTGGAATCCGGACTGGCTTTAATAACAATTTGAGTGAATTTTAAAAATTTAGAACGGAGTAAAACAATGTTTGAACCAAGTTAGGACTAAAAACTCAATTTCAATTCAATCGAGAGTTTGAGTAAAAATTTGGATGAAATTAAAAACTATTTCAAAATTTAATTAACACAAAATTCTGGTCACAAATCAAGTAAAAATTCCAACATAGATATGTCTAAATGTACTTGATTAGAAATTTGCAGTACAACTTCAGAAAGCTGCATTGAAGAAACATTTAAGTATTATTAGCAATGCTGAATTAGTAATTGAGAAAGATGTTGAGTAGAAATAAAATTTGAATAGTAATTTGAACTTAAGCAAAAACATAACTGTAATGTAGTTTTTAATTTAAAAGTAGAGTTTGGAATTGGACTGGCAAGAGAGAAATTAAAGATTAGTCAGGGCAAAATTCTGAGAAAAAGTTGTTTTTGAATTCCAAAATTTTGGTTGCAGTTAGACAGAAATTTTATGATATTTTCAAAACAAATAGGCTAAGTTCTAAACTCGATTTGACGAAATTGAAGGAGGAATTGAGTTATAATTTTGAGTGAAATTAAAAATACAAAATTTACAGTTCAATTTCAGTTTTAATTTTAAAATGATACCGACATGTGTAAGTTTGATGTTCCAAAGTAAGTTTTAATGGAAATTACAGTAAAAATTGCAATACGATGATTTCAATAAAACAACAAAATTATTTAGTATCAGCACGATGTATGTATGTATAAAAGAATATGAATTCTAAACAGTAATTGAATATTGGGGCCAGGGTGCCCCAGTAATCATTCTGAGAATTTTTCACTGCCTTTTAACAAAGTCAATATTTGAATTTGAAGTTGATTGCCTTACTTGACAGCCATACGGCCAGATTGGTTTAATCATTGTGTTACACAGGAGAAACTTGTATTCTAGATCAAGATTTGAATAATTCCCCATCAACCAGTGCATTTTATATATTTTTAATTTGATATGTCCTCGTTTCATTTCAATATGTTTTCGCCAGGTTAATCGTCGGTCTAGATGGACGCCTAGGTAGTTTGCTTCGTTTGCCTGAGGGATTTGTATTCCGTTCATTGTGACCAGCGGACACGTAAGCTATGTTACGTGAGTCGATTTTTCTTCATTGACCTTTATCCTTTATTTTTTTCGGCCATGCACACTGCCTTGTGGTACTCCTGCCAGGACGTTTTTCTCGACCAATTTGGAGGTATTGTGTTTGATTTAATATCTGCGATTCGACAAATATGACTTCATAAGTTGGTAAGTTTCTGGCAATTTAATATTAATTTTATAAAGCAAACCCTCGTGCCAAACTTTATCGAATGCTTGAGCAACATCCAAGAAAACTGCAGAGCAGTATTTCTTTTCCTCGTGTGCTGATCTTATCTATGTAGCTATTTTCGGTGCACTTGCTCAATGGTTCCATGCTCGGCTCTAAAACCAAATTGATGTATTTTCGAAGATTTTCGAGATGATTGGCAGTGGTTGGATTGGTTTATATGACGAGACCGTAGTAGGAACCTTGCCAGGTTTTGGCATCATTTTTATACTTGACAGTTTCCAGCACTCAGGGATGCATCCTAATTCATAGATTGAATTGAATATTTCAGCTAGTCGATCAAAGCCACACTCAGGCAATTTTTTAAGGATTTCACCTGTAATTTGATCATACCTAGGGGCTTTCTTTAATTGAGTTTGGTGAGCAATAATAAACTTTACTAGTGGCCTCTTTATCTCTATTTGATCTCAGGTACGATTGCTACGTCTGTTTGAACCACCGATAATCCAGGGTTGGGACTGAAACACCTTCAAGATGATCAGCGAAGGCTTTAGCTTTTTCCTCGTCACTTCTAGCCCAGTCACCGTTGGGCAGACGAATTAGCGGGTTTGGTTGCTGAGGCCGTTTAAGGTATTTAGTGGCCTTCCATAATGAATAGTTTGTGTCAAAGCAGGGTGGTAACCGCTTAACGTAGTTTTGCCTCGATCATTTCTCGGTTTATTTTATCTGTGACTGCAAAATCAAGGATGTCAGAAATTTTTCTACGATCAGTAGGCCAATACATTGGATGGCCACACGATGCAACATCGTAATGATTTTCCTGAGTAACATTCATTAATTGACGCCCCCTTGGAGTAGATCTTGAACCCCTATAGGTAAGTTTGGCATTCGATTTGACCCAGAAAAAAACGTTTTATAGATATCTGTCGAAATGTTATTATTTGGAGAACAATATATTGAAGCGATGACTAAACTTTTTTATCAAGGTCGACACATACAGATCCTTCAGTGCTATACTCATTCAGAACATAATGGCCAATCCGATTTTTTATAATGATAGCAGTTCCTCCTCGACTTCTGCCCAAGGGATGTTTAGTATCATAGACCTCGTAACCATTTATTCTAAAATTTAGTTTATTGGTTAAATGGGTTTCAGAAACCAGCATAAGATCAATTTCGTGTTTTGCAAGAAAATGTTGTAATTCTAGTTTTTGTAGGTTTATACAGATATCTTCAGATAATTCATCGGAGACATACTAGTTTCTGGATGATAATAGTCTGATTTTGCAGCATTGCTTGTAGCATATTTTGCATTGTTGTCATTAACTGCATCAACAGTTGCATACAGTTATTCAGGGGAGGTTCAGCATTTGAGGATTTACCACTGAGAACGCTTGCATATTTTGGTTTCCAGGCTGATGTTCTGGGCGAATCAGATTTTTTGGTTTCGGGCAACTATTGGTTGAGTGTAGTTCACCGCATACAACGCTTACGTATATCAACTTGCAATAAGTTCTTGAGTGACCGTATTCTTGGCAGTTTAAACACTGAATTGGTCCGGACCTTTTATTTGGTTCTCCAACAGTTATGCGTCTATGCATGAGGTACTTTAATTTATACATTGGATGAATTTCCCCCTTTTTCAAAGTGCTTTCGGATAGAACCAGCTCAACTTTGACCATTGGTTGTGGTTGCCTCAAGCGGTTCATGATCCTATTTACATTCTGAACTTGGACATCGATGCCTTTAATAACGACTGAAAGACCCTTTGATGACTTCAAACGGTATGCACAATAGTTTCTATTGTGAGCATCGTAATAATTAATGACTTCTCTATAGTCGTTGGCCTCGTGTGTTTGAATTTTTACTTCGCGTATTTTGCCATGAAGCACGCTTGATTTAAGTATTTACACTAGGTACTTTGTTTGTATCAGCTTCACGCAAGTAGATTGTAGGTGGCTTATATTTTCGATTTGCCTGTTCTTCAATGTTTACATTTTCAGGTTCGCTCTCTTTCACGTCCTTACCAGCGAATATTTCAAATCGGTTTTTTAGCTATTTTTTCGACATTTGGTTTCTTACAGTAATATGTATATCGATCGATGCCAGTTTGTGTCATATGTACATTACGTTTAGTGCTCTCTATAAGGCTAGTATCGCTGTTGCCCTTTCCAAGGTGTATATTCGTCGTGCCATTTACCACGTCTGGCTCCGTATTCTATAACGAATTTGTTGAAATTGATCGATGGATAGTACTTGCGGCGGACGATTTTATAGGGGATCTCGTTATTGAAGTACTTCTTCGGAAAGATGTAGATATTGCTTGTAGAAGCATATAATGTGGTAACTAAGCGCTGCATCAATACACTACTGCGGTCACTGGATCTCGGCTACACCGTAAAAGTTTCCTCCTCTTGGCGAAACATGGTGGTTTTTTGATCAGGGTGTCCTTCCCTTAGCATTTTAAATCTATACTGCCAGGTAGAAAAAAACTCAGCCGCCTCTAACATGAGGAACAGACGCTGTATGAAGCCGCACCTCCTGGTAAATAGACGCTTCTGCTAGTTTTGTTCCGCGGGTGGTATTTTATTTCCCACCTACCCGCTCGGATGTTTCCCTTTTCAGGTTGCAGAATCTACAACGGTTTGCAGGGGACTTTCCCATATTCTCCAGATGTCCATTAAAAGGGCTATGTACTGTTAAGTACAAGATGAGGGATTTTAGAGACTGTCTATCCATCTTGATTGCCTGATCTAAACATCTAATATCATAGCTTAATAGTTTTTTGGTGTGTCTCATCCCAATGGAGGACTCCCAGAATATTTTCGTATGTTTTTGTTCCCAATTCCTTATGCCATTTGCCAGATGGCTCTTGGAGTAACCAATACTAGGCTCGGGGCCAAGGAAAGCGCTCTCCGCTGCCTCTTTTGCACAGCGATCTGCCGTCTCATTTCCCTGTATATCGGAATGGCCGGGGACCACAAAAGGGTTACTTTATTCTCCCTGCTGAGTTCTAGAAGATTGCGATAGCAGCTCCAGATTATTTTGGAATAAAAGACAGATTCTCCTAAGGCATGCAATGCCGCCTGGCTGTCCGATGTTACGTAAATCTCGGTTTTTCTATATTTTTTGTGAGACATCGAAGCGCACATACCTCGATCGCAAATATCTCTGCTTGGAAAGCTGTGGGGAATACAGAGTTCGAGACCCGGCCCGATTATACCCGCACCCGTACTCACCCCTGATTTTGAACCGTCAGTGTACCATATGAAGGCATGACGGGGTAACGAGGAGATGATACTCCCCGCTTGTTCCCTTTCGGGTATCTCAATCGTAAAATTCCTCCGGCAGTCAATAGTTTTAACCATCACGTCTGATAGTTGGATTATTTCCTCGTCCAGATTCAATTTCTCCAGGATGCTATTATGTGATGTGTATTCCTGATCTAATAGTTTTAATTTGAGGTGCACCTTTTAAAGTGCAAGTGTACTCGTAGTTGTGAGAGCCCCAATAGCTTCTCAAGAGCAGCTGTAGGGCAGGTTTTCATTGCTCCCGTTACACTCAAACAAACTAGCCTTTGGATCCTATACAATATTAAGCAGGCACCACTTTGCTCTGTCTAAGGCCACCACATAAACGCCGCATAAGAGATTATTGGTCTTACGATAGTTGAGTATAACCAAAGTGCCATTTGGGGATTCAGACCCCACGTTTGGCCAATCATTCTTTGGCAAGTGAAATGCGCCCTATTTGCCATGTTTGACATATTTTAAAACTGGGTTCCATGTCAGTTTCTGATCAAGTATCACTCCCAGGTACTTAATCTCCGTCGCCATTTGGAGAATTGCCCCATTTTGAGATAGAGGTGAGAGAATTGTTTTCCTCCGATTTGTAAAGAAAGTACAAATAATTTTGTTGGGGTTTACTCTAAGGCCCGTCTCAATACACCAGTCGCTTACCAACTCAAAAGCATATTGCATACGTTCCGCTATTGTACTCTCGAATTTCCCCCTGACCATTAAGACTAGATCGTCCGCGTAGGTGATATTCGAGAAGTGAGAGTTTTTTAATCTTATAAGTAGTCCATCCATCACGAGTAGCCACAAAAGGGGTGAGAGAACTCCCCCCTGGGGACAACCCCTGGTAGCCGCAATCGTGATGGTTTTATCACCAAAGGAGGCCGTTATGCTACTGTTTCTAAGCATATTTATTATCCACCCTATGGTGGAGGAGTCTATTCACCTTGCATGTGCTTGTTCTTGAATCATTTCGAACTTGGTATTGTCAAAAGCCCCTTGAATATCGATGAAGGAGCATAACAAAACCTCTTTATTCGGAAATGTATCTTCGATATTTGTTGTCAGCTCGTGGAGCGCTGTTTCTGTCGATCTCCCAGTCTGATATGCATGTTGGCTGGGGTCTAGAGAATGCCTTAGGAGGGCATTGGATCTAATATATAGGCCCAGTATCTTCTCCATGGTTTTCAGAATAAATGATGTGAGGCTAATGGGTCTATAAGACCCGGCGTCCTAATCAAATAAGGCAACAGTATTTGTAGGCCTTGCTGTAAAAATGAACTATATATAAAATCCCCTCCCGGCGATTTAAAGGGACCAAAGGAATTGACGGCCTATTTTATTTTTTCGGGAGTGAAAATATCTCTTGAGAACCTGTAAGCTTCCCTTGGAATCAGGTAGGGATACACGCTGTCTACATCGAGGTCTTCCTGACCTCCAAGGACAGTACACTCTGGGAAGTGGCCTTTCACCAGGCATTCGAGAGTTTCTTCCCTCGATGTAGTTGTCTCTCCATTCGGTTTCCTTACAGATCCCAACGGATTTCTGTGGTCCAAGGAGATTGCCTTCTGAAGTCGACAAGCCGCAGGCAGCCCAACTATTTTTTTCACAGAAGTCTCTCCAGCTTGACCTCTTGCTTTTCCTAAGAGCGATGTCATACTGGGTAAGAGACATTTAATAGGTTGTCCAATCGTTTGTCCTCTTAGTCCTGTTGAAAAGTTTACGAACCTCTCGTCTTTGGTTTCCAGGGTGTGGTTTCACCAAGGAACGTCCCTTGTCTCCCTAATACGAACCAGGCGTGATCTTGAGTGGTAGGCATCAATAATTGCCTCGATAACATTGCTTGAAACTCTATCGAGATCCTCAATAGAGTTGATGTTGGTCTGTAGACCAGTTACGTTATCATAAAGTCTTTCATTATAGACTAGTCAATTAGTACGTTTTGAAGGGGTTTTAATATCCAACCTGATATACATGTGATCCGAAAAGGATGCTTCCTTTGACGCATGCCAGTCCAGAATTGTACCAGAGGTACCCATGTCAGACAGGATAAGATCTAGCACCTCCTTCCAGACTGCACTCACAAAATTCGCATCGTTCCCTTTGTTATTAATGATTACATTTTTTGTCAAACAAAATTCAAAAAGTTGCTCACCCCTGATGTTGGTGTCACTACTTTCCCAGACTATGTGGTGTGAATTTGCATCGCAACCGATGATGATTTTTTGATGATGATTCGTGCAATCATTAACGAATCTCTGTACCGGTTCTGGAGGTGGGTCGTTTTCGTCCACAGTTGAGCGTGCTTCCGCCTCCTTTGGGTTAAGGCGTCACTATCGAGATCGCTGTTAAGTCCCTGGAAATAAATTCATTAATAGAGAATATATTAAGTGTCGAGCGACAAAGAATTGCTGTCCTCGGCCTATCGACTTCCGTGTTGTAAATTAGCTTACCTGTTTTACTCGGCAAACCTTTGATTTTTTCATTGTGGGCCCACGGCTCCTGAATGAGCGCTATGTCCCAGTTCTTTATTAAGAAAAGGCGGCTTAGGTTATAAGTGGCCGCTTTTGATCGATGAAGATTTATCTGCAGTTTATCTTAGTTTAAAACTTGCTTGTGATGTTCTTTTGAAGCAAAGATCGCTTACCAGTTAAAATTTTTAAGTGTATGGATGTGGAACCATTTTTGACGACTTCTCCAGCACTTTGTTTGTAACCGAGGAAAGTTAGTTTATCCAACTTAATAGCTAAAAACTTGATAAGTTTTTGTTAATGAGCGAATTGAAATCCTCTTAAGATAAGGTCTAGTTTTGGTTTTCTTGTACACCATTTTGAATAATCACCGTGAAACTGTTCTATCTGAATTCGAGGTAGCCAAACGTCACCGTGTAAAACTACTATTCGATCGAGGAATCCTTCAGCTTGAGTTTGATTACCAGTATTGATCGATGGAGCACGAGGATTTACACTTGGTGAGCGGTTATTTAATATTCTTTTCAAATTAGCTTTCATCTCAAAATACTTGTCTGCAAACTCGTTTGATTCAGAATTCAGCTCTTGTATTAATTTGTCGACCCATTTCTTGATAACTTTTACCGTTTCCTTGAGTGAACCATGTTTTTGTATATTAGACTGTCACTTGGTTTATCGACACTTTACTACTATTAATTCACAAAATGTCAATGGGCTTATAACTAACTACACATCGTTAATTTGTGAAGCTACATTGACAACGGTTCAAGATAGTGTGTTGTCAGTTTGTTTGTAGACTGGGTTACCTCAGGAAACCTGTCCGTAGCCCTATATACTTATTATTATTATTATTATTGGAGGGCCATGTGGGCGATCAGCCACCTCGCACTGCGACCTAAAAGATGTATTGTGCTGGACCCTGCTTAATTATCCGTCCAGTCAATATTCAGATTCTTAATGAACCTGATAATACTGCCAGCCGGTACGTGATACATACTATCTGGGCTTATTGCTCTCCCTCCTAGATGTTTACTACAGCATGTACATAGTTCCGCTAGAAAGACGGTAGCATTGGAGCACAAGTACTTCGAGAGGGCTGTCCCACTCCCATATTATTATTATTAAGCTTCTGTTAGTCATCTAATGAATTTCCTTCAATCCGTCTTTAAATCTTCTAAATATGCATTCTTGATAAATGTGAACAATATTTTGTATAGGATGTCCACAATCACAGGCAGCTGACATTTTTTGATTGTAACGGTTTAATTCAGAATTTGTCACCCAGTGATTAGTTCTAAATCTATTGACTAAGGTCCAACGATAACATAAATTTGTAAATCCAGGGACAACTAATGTTGGATATTCAATTAGATGCTTGTTGACAAACTCTGATTCATTGAAAAGTGCCTTCCAATTGTTATTGATGTCATAGTTGGTTAAGTCTCCCAACTCAGCAAGTTTTGTCCAAAAAGGTTTTCTAGAATTCAAACGGTTTTCTATTCTTTCTCCTATTCTCCATGCTAACTGCCTTCTAAGGTGAGCTGGTTCAATATTGGACAATATCGGCAGCCATGGTAATGGTGTTGTTTTAATTGTACCCGAAATAATTCGCATGCAACTAATGAGTTTTGTATCTACATGATTTGTATGGGCACTATGTTCCCAGACAGGTGAACAATATTCAGCCGTTGAATACACCAGTGAAATTGCTGATATACGTAACGTTTTAGCATTCGCACCACCATCGAGTTCCAGATAGTTTTTGGATAATGTTCACTCTTGATTTAATCTTTTGTCCAAGTTTTAAACAATGAATTCTAAAAGTTAAAGCTCGATCCAAAGTAACCATCCATGTAAACATTTAATCGAGTATTCGAATGTTGATTTGATAAATGAAAAAATGCAACTTCGGTTTTGCTGGGATTCGCCTTCAGTCGGCCAATTCTTGTAATCACATTTAGTAAATCCAAATCCAATGTCAAAGTACGCTCTGCATCAACCACCGCTCTGTCATTGTATGGAAATTGGTAAGCTCGAATTCTACTTTTCTGATTTCCCAAATGTACAACAAATTTTCGATTCGATAACAAAGCAGAGATCATGTTTAAAGTTCTTGAACATTTTAAAATTTTACTTAATTTCAACATCAATCCTTTCTTCCAAATCGTATCATATGCTGCACTTAGATCCACGAAAGCAACAGCTGTTTGTAATTTGTCTTGGAATCCTGCTTCAATATGTGTTACCAAAGACAAAACTTTATCACAACAATTTCTTCCTGGACGATAACCGGCTTGATAATTTGGAATATTTTCATCAAGTGTTGGAAAAATTCTGTTATAAATGATTTTTTCGAAAATTTTATAACCAATGCACGCAACAAAGATATCGGTCTATAATTTTCAGGTAGATGTTTGTCCTTTCCAGGATTTAAAATGTCACGAACTTTTGATAAATTCCAAATCGAAGGAATTTTGCCACGATTATAACAATCAGAATAAAATTCGCCAACCAATTACGGGCGTTTTTTGATAAATTAATAAAAAATTCGGGAAACACCTCATCCACTCCACTAGCTTTTCTTGGTTTTAGATATGTTAGTACACTATTAATTTCATCAAAAGATACGGACGAAGCCAATGGAGAATCCGTAATTAATTTCTTTGATCTTCTCCATTTATTTTTAACGTTCCGAATTTTATTTTTGGGTATACGACATTTTAAATTTTTGACTAATCTTAACGCAACATCCTTCGGATGTACTGTTGTAATGTTAACACCATTCTTATTACTAGAATCACAACTTTTATCCATTTCGCATGTTTATTTCTCTGGTTAGGGAATACCTTAGTAGCTTGATGAATGGGGAATTTAATCGAATATTTCTTGAACTATCACAACTTGAGTCCAAATCTCTGAGATTGGCCGTTAATGGCCTTTAATCAATTTCATGCAAAATCGCAATTTGAACTCAAAAATTCGCAGCACATTTATTTCTCTTATCTTATTAACGGCCATTCTCAGAGATTTGGACTCAAGTTGTGATAGTTCAAGAAATAGTCGATTAAATTCCCTATCCATAAAGCTATTAAGGTATCCCCTAGCCAGAGAAATAAATGTGCTGCGATTTTTTAAGTTCAAATTGCGATTTTGCATGAAATTGATAAAAGGCCATTAACGGCCATTCTCAGAGATTTGGACTCAAGTTGTGATAGTTCAAGAAATAGTCGATTAAATTATGGATGGATAGGGAATTTAATCGACTATTATATGTGTGATATGTGTGGAATTTAATCAGCTATTTCGTGAACTATAACAACTTGAGTCCAAATCTCTGAGAATGGCCATTAGTAGCCTTTCATCAATTTCATGCAAAATCGCAATTTGAACTCAAAAATTCGCAGTATATTTATTTCTCTGGTTAGGGGATACCTTTATAGCTTGATGGATAGGGAATATAATCGACTATTTCTTGAACTATCACAACTTGAGTCCAAATCTCTGAGATTGGCCGTTAATGGCCTTTAATCAATTTCATGCAAAATCGCAATTTGAACTCAAAAATTCGCAGCACATTTATTTCTCTTATCTTATTAACGGCCATTCTCAGAGATTTGGACTCAAGTTGTGATAGTTCAAGAAATAGTCGATTAAATTCCCTATCCATAAAGCTATTTAGGTATCCCCTAGCCAGAGAAATAAATGTGCTGCGAATTTTTAAGTTCAAATTGCGATTTTGCATAAAATTGATGAAAGGCCATTAACGGCCATTCTCAGAGATTTGGACTCAAGTTGTGATAGTTCAAGAAATAGTCGATTAAATTCCTTATCCATAAAGCTATTAAGGTATCCCCTAGCCAGAGAAATAAATGTGCTGCGAATTTTTAAGTTCAAATTGCGATTTTGCATGAAATTGATAAAAGGCCATTAACGGCCATTCTCAGAGATTTGGACTCAAGTTGTGATAGTTCAAGAAATAGTCGATTAAATTATGGATGGATAGGGAATTTAATCGACTATTATATGTGTGATATGTGTGGAATTTAATCAGCTATTTCGTGAACTATCACAACTTGAGTCCAAATCTCTGAGAATGGCCATTAGTAGCCTTTCATCAATTTCATGCAAAATCGCAATTTGAACTCAAAAATTCGCAGCACATTTGTTTCTCTGGCTAAGGGATACCTTTGTAGCTTGATGGATAGGAAATCTAATCGACTATTTCTTGAACTATCACAACTTGAGTCCAAATCTCTGGGAATGGCCGTTAATGGCCATTTATCAATTTTATGCAAAATCGGATTTTGAACTCAAAAATTCACAGCACATTTATTTCTCTGACTAGATGATACCTTAATAGCTTGATGGATAGGGAATTTAATTGACTATTTCTTGAACTATCAAAACTTGAGTCCAAATCTCTGGGAATGGCCGTTAATGGCCTTTTATCAATTTTCTGCAAAATCGGAATTTGAACTCAAAAATTCGCAGCACATTTATTTCTCTGGCTAGGGGATACCTTTATAGCTTGATGGATAGGGAATTTAATCGACTATTTCTTGAACTATCACAACTTGAGTCCAAATCTCTGAGAATGGCCGATAATGGCCTTTCATCAATTTCATGCAAAATCGCAATTTGAACTCAAAAATTCGCAGCACATTTATTTCTCTGGCTAGGGGATACCTTTATAGCTTGATGGATAGGGAATTTAATCAGCAATTTCGTGAGTTATCACAACTTGAGTCCAAATCTCTGAGAATGGCCGTTAATGGCCATTTATCAATTTTATGCAAAATCGGAATTTGAACTCAAAATATCGCAGCACATTTATTTCTCTGACTAGATTATATCTTTATAGCTTGATGGATAGGGAATATAATCGACTATTTTTTGAACTATCACAACTTGAGTCCAAATTTCTGAGAATGGCCGATAATGGCCTTTCATCAATTTCATGCAAAATCGCAATTTGAACTCAAAAATTCGCAGCACATTTATTTCTCTGGCTAGGGGATACCTTTATAGCTTGATGGATAGGGAATTTAATCAGCAATTTCGTGAGTTATCAAAACTTGAGTCCAAATCTCTGAGAATGGCCGTTAATGGCCATTTATCAATTTTATGCTAAATCGGAATTTGAACTCAAAAATTCGCAGCACATTTATTTCTCTGACTAGATGATACCTTAATAGCTTGATGGATAGGGAATATAATCGACTATTTCTTGAACTATCACAACTTGAGTCCAAATCTCTGAGAATGGCCGTTAATGGCCTTTTATCAATTTTATGAAAAATCGGAATTTTAACTCAAAAATTCGCAGGACATTTATTTCTCTGGCTAGGGGATACCTTTGTAGCTTGATGGATAGGGGAATTTAATCGACTATTTCGTGAACTATCACAACTTGAGTCCAAATCTCTGGGAATGGCCGTTAATGGCCTTTCATCAATTTCATGCAAAATCGCAATTTGAACTCAAAAATTCGCAGCACATTTATTTCTCTGGCTAGGGGATACCTTTATAGCTTGATGGATAGTGAATTTAATCGACTATTTCGTGAACTATCACAACTTGAGTCCAAATCTCTGAGAATGACCGTTAATGGCCTTTCATCAATTTTATGCAAAATCGCAATTTGAACTCAAAAATTCGCAGCACATTTATTTCTCTGGTTACGGGATACCTTTATAGCTTGATGGATAGGAAATCTAATCGACTATTTCTTGAACTATCACAACTTGAGTCCAAATCTCTGGGAATGGCCGTTAATGGCCATTTATCAATTTTATGCAAAATCGGAATTTGAACTCAAAAATTCACAGCACATTTATTTCTCTGACTAGATGATACCTTAATAGCTTGATGGATAGGGAATTTAATTGACTATTTCTTGAACTATCACAACTTGAGTCCAAATCTCTGGGAATGGCCGTTAATGGCCTTTTATCAATTTTCTGCAAAATCGGAATTTGAACTCAAAAATTCGCAGCACATTTATTTCTCTGGCTAGGGGATACCTTTATAGCTTGATGGATAGGGAATTTAATCGACTATTTCTTGAACTATCACAACTTGAGTCCAAATCTCTGAGAATGGCCGATAATGGCCTTTCATCAATTTCATGCAAAATCGCAATTTGAACTCAAAAATTCGCAGCACATTTATTTCTCTGGCTAGGGGATACCTTTATAGCTTGATGGATAGGGAATTTAATCAGCAATTTCGTGAGTTATCACAACTTGAGTCCAAATCTCTGAGAATGGCCGTTAATGGCCATTTATCAATTTTATGCAAAATCGGAATTTGAACTCAAAAATTCGCAGCACATTTATTTCTCTGACTAGATTATACCTTTATAGCTTGATGGATAGGGAATATAATCGACTATTTCTTGAACTATCACAACTTGAGTCCAAATTTCTGAGAATGGCCGATAATGGCCTTTCATCAATTTCATGCAAAATCGCAATTTGAACTCAAAAATTCGCAGCACATTTATTTCTCTGGCTAGGGGATACCTTTATAGCTTGATGGATAGGGAATTTAATCAGCAATTTCGTGAGTTATCAAAACTTGAGTCCAAATCTCTGAGAATGGCCGTTAATGGCCATTTATCAATTTTATGCTAAATCGGAATTTGAACTCAAAAATTCGCAGCACATTTATTTCTCTGACTAGATGATACCTTAATAGCTTGATGGATAGGGAATATAATCGACTATTTCTTGAACTATCACAACTTGAGTCCAAATCTCTGAGAATGGCCGTTAATGGCCTTTTATCAATTTTAAGAAAAATCGGAATTTTAACTCAAAAATTCGCAGCACATTTATTTCTCTGGCTAGGGGATACCTTTGTAGCTTGATGGATAGGGGAATTTAATCGACTATTTCTTGAACTATCACAACTTGAGTCCAAATCTCTGGGAATGGCCGTTAATGGCCATTTATCAATTTTATGAAAAATCGGAATTTTAACTCAAAAATTCGCAGCACATTTATTTCTCTGGTTACGGGATACCTTTATAGCTTGATGGATAGGAAATCTAATCGACTATTTCTTGAACTATCACAACTTGAGTCCAAATCTCTAAGAATGGCCGTTAATGGCCATTTATCAATTTTATGCAAAATCGGAATTTGAACTCAAAAATTCACAGCACATTTATTTCTCTGACTAGATGATACCTTAATAGCTTGATGGATAGGGAATTTAATTGACTATTTCTTGAACTATCACAACTTGAGTCCAAATCTCTGGGAATGGCCGTTAATGGCCTTTTATCAATTTTCTGCAAAATCGGAATTTGAACTCAAAAATTCGCAGCACATTTATTTCTCTGGCTAGGGGATACCTTTATAGCTTGATGGATAGGGAATTTAATCGACTATTTCTTGAACTATCACAACTTGAGTCCAAATCTCTGAGAATGGCCGATAATGGCCTTTCATCAATTTCATGCAAAATCGGAATTTGAACTCAAAAATTCGCAGCACATTTATTTCTCTGGCTAGGGGATACCTTTATAGCTTGATGGATAGGGAATTTAATCAGCAATTTCGTGAGTTATCACAACTTGAGTCCAAATCTCTGAGAATGGCCGTTAATGGCCATTTATCAATTTTATGCAAAATCGGAATTTGAACTCAAAAATTCGCAGCACATTTATTTCTCTGACTAGATTATACCTTTATAGCTTGATGGATAGGGAATATAATCGACTATTTCTTGAACTATCACAACTTGAGTCCAAATTTCTGAGAATGGCCGATAATGGCCTTTCATCAATTTCATGCAAAATCGCAATTTGAACTCAAAAATTCGCAGCACATTTATTTCTCTGGCTAGGGGATACCTTTATAGCTTGATGGATAGGGAATTTAATCAGCAATTTCGTGAGTTATCAAAACTTGAGTCCAAATCTCTGAGAATGGCCGTTAATGGCCATTTATCAATTTTATGCTAAATCGGAATTTGAACTCAAAAATTCGCAGCACATTTATTTCTCTGACTAGATGATACCTTAATAGCTTGATGGATAGGGAATATAATCGACTATTTCTTGAACTATCACAACTTGAGTCCAAATCTCTGAGAATGGCCGTTAATGGCCTTTTATCAATTTTATGAAAAATCGGAATTTTAACTCAAAAATTCGCAGCACATTTATTTCTCTGGCTAGGGGATACCTTTGTAGCTTGATGGATAGGGGAATTTAATCGACTATTTCTTGAACTATCACAACTTGAGTCCAAATCTCTGAGAATGGTTGTTAATGGCCTTTTATCAATTTCATGCAAAATCGCAATTTGAACTCAAAAATTCGCAGCACATTTGTTTCTCTGGCTAAGGGATACCTTTGTAGCTTGATGGATAGGAAATCTAATCGACTATTTCTTGAACTATCACAACTTGAGTCCAAATCTCTGGGAATGGCCGTTAATGGCCATTTATCAATTTTATGCAAAATCGGATTTTGAACTCAAAAATTCACAGCACATTTATTTCTCTGACTAGATGATACCTTAATAGCTTGATGGATAGGGAATTTAATTGACTATTTCTTGAACTATCAAAACTTGAGTCCAAATCTCTGGGAATGGCCGTTAATGGCCTTTTATCAATTTTCTGCAAAATCGGAATTTGAACTCAAAAATTCGCAGCACATTTATTTCTCTGGCTAGGGGATACCTTTATAGCTTGATGGATAGGGAATTTAATCGACTATTTCTTGAACTATCACAACTTGAGTCCAAATCTCTGAGAATGGCCGATAATGGCCTTTCATCAATTTCATGCAAAATCGCAATTTGAACTCAAAAATTCGCAGCACATTTATTTCTCTGGCTAGGGGATACCTTTATAGCTTGATGGATAGGGAATTTAATCAGCAATTTCGTGAGTTATCACAACTTGAGTCCAAATCTCTGAGAATGGCCGTTAATGGCCATTTATCAATTTTATGCAAAATCGGAATTTGAACTCAAAATATCGCAGCACATTTATTTCTCTGACTAGATTATATCTTTATAGCTTGATGGATAGGGAATATAATCGACTATTTTTTGAACTATCACAACTTGAGTCCAAATTTCTGAGAATGGCCGATAATGGCCTTTCATCAATTTCATGCAAAATCGCAATTTGAACTCAAAAATTCGCAGCACATTTATTTCTCTGGCTAGGGGATACCTTTATAGCTTGATGGATAGGGAATTTAATCAGCAATTTCGTGAGTTATCAAAACTTGAGTCCAAATCTCTGAGAATGGCCGTTAATGGCCATTTATCAATTTTATGCTAAATCGGAATTTGAACTCAAAAATTCGCAGCACATTTATTTCTCTGACTAGATGATACCTTAATAGCTTGATGGATAGGGAATATAATCGACTATTTCTTGAACTATCACAACTTGAGTCCAAATCTCTGAGAATGGCCGTTAATGGCCTTTTATCAATTTTATGAAAAATCGGAATTTTAACTCAAAAATTCGCAGCACATTTATTTCTCTGGCTAGGGGATACCTTTGTAGCTTGATGGATAGGGGAATTTAATCGACTATTTCGTGAACTATCACAACTTGAGTCCAAATCTCTGGGAATGGCCGTTAATGGCCTTTCATCAATTTCATGCAAAATCGCAATTTGAACTCAAAAATTCGCAGCACATTTATTTCTCTGGCTAGGGGATACCTTTATAGCTTGATGGATAGTGAATTTAATCGACTATTTCGTGAACTATCACAACTTGAGTCCAAATCTCTGAGAATGACCGTTAATGGCCTTTCATCAATTTTATGCAAAATCGCAATTTGAACTCAAAAATTCGCAGCACATTTATTTCTCTGGTTACGGGATACCTTTATAGCTTGATGGATAGGAAATCTAATCGACTATTTCTTGAACTATCACAACTTGAGTCCAAATCTCTGGGAATGGCCGTTAATGGCCATTTATCAATTTTATGCAAAATCGGAATTTGAACTCAAAAATTCACAGCACATTTATTTCTCTGACTAGATGATACCTTAATAGCTTGATGGATAGGGAATTTAATTGACTATTTCTTGAACTATCACAACTTGAGTCCAAATCTCTGGGAATGGCCGTTAATGGCCTTTTATCAATTTTCTGCAAAATCGGAATTTGAACTCAAAAATTCGCAGCACATTAATTTCTCTGGCTAGGGGATACCTTTATAGCTTGATGGATAGGGAATTTAATCGACTATTTCTTGAACTATCACAACTTGAGTCCAAATCTCTGAGAATGGCCGATAATGGCCTTTCATCAATTTCATGCAAAATCGCAATTTGAACTCAAAAATTCGCAGCACATTTATTTCTCTGGCTAGGGGATACCTTTATAGCTTGATGGATAGGGAATTTAATCAGCAATTTCGTGAGTTATCACAACTTGAGTCCAAATCTCTGAGAATGGCCGTTAATGGCCATTTATCAATTTTATGCAAAATCGGAATTTGAACTCAAAAATTCGCAGCACATTTATTTCTCTGACTAGATTATACCTTTATAGCTTGATGGATAGGGAATATAATCGACTATTTCTTGAACTATCACAACTTGAGTCCAAATTTCTGAGAATGGCCGATAATGGCCTTTCATCAATTTCATGCAAAATCGCAATTTGAACTCAAAAATTCGCAGCACATTTATTTCTCTGGCTAGGGGATACCTTTATAGCTTGATGGATAGGGAATTTAATCAGCAATTTCGTGAGTTATCAAAACTTGAGTCCAAATCTCTGAGAATGGCCGTTAATGGCCATTTATCAATTTTATGCTAAATCGGAATTTGAACTCAAAAATTCGCAGCACATTTATTTCTCTGACTAGATGATACCTTAATAGCTTGATGGATAGGGAATATAATCGACTATTTCTTGAACTATCACAACTTGAGTCCAAATCTCTGAGAATGGCCGTTAATGGCCTTTTATCAATTTTATGAAAAATCGGAATTTTAACTCAAAAATTCGCAGCACATTTATTTCTCTGGCTAGGGGATACCTTTGTAGCTTGATGGATAGGGGAATTTAATCGACTATTTCTTGAACTATCACAACTTGAGTCCAAATCTCTGGGAATGGCCGTTAATGGCCTTTCATCAATTTCATGCAAAATCGCAATTTGAACTCAAAAATTCGCAGCACATTTATTTCTCTGGCTAGGGGATACCTTTATAGCTTGATGGATAGTGAATTTAATCGACTATTTCGTGAACTATCACAACTTGAGTCCAAATCTCTGAGAATGACCGTTAATGGCCTTTCATCAATTTTATGCAAAATCGCAATTTGAACTTAAAAATTCGCAGCACATTTATTTCTCTGGCTAGGGGATACCTTAATAGCTTTATGGATAGGGAATTTAATCGAATATTTCTTGAACTATCACAACTTGAGTCCAAATCTCTGAGAATGGCCGTTAATGGCCTTTCATCAATTTCATGCAAAATCGCAATTTGAACTCAAAAATTCGCAGCACATTTATTTCTCTGGCTAGGGGATACCTTAATAGCTTGATGGATAGGGAATTTAATCGACTATTTCTTGAACTATCACAACTTGAGTCAAAATCTCTGAGAATGGCCGTTAATGGCCTTTCATCAATTTCATGCAAAATCGCAATTTGAACTCAAAAATTCGCAGCACATTTATTTCTCTGGTTACGGGATACCATTATAGCTTGATGGATAGGGAATTTATTCGACTATTTCATGAACTATCACAACTTGAGTCCAAATCTCTGAGAATGGCCGTTAATGGTCTTTAATCAATTTTTAATTTGTTATCAATAAAAATTCGAAGCTCATTTATTTCTCTGGTTAGCGGATACGATTATAGCTTGTAGATAGGAAATTTAATCGACTATTTCTTGAACTATCACAACTTGAGTCCAAATCCCTGAGAATGGCCGTTAATGGCCTTTTATCAATTTCATGCAAAATCGCAATTTGAACTTAAAAATTCGCAGCACATTTATTTCTCTGGCTAGGGGATACCTTAATAGCTTGATGGATAGGGAATTTAATCGACTATTTCTTGAACTATCACAACTTGAGTCCAAATCTCTGAGAATGGCCGTTAATGGCCTTTCATCAATTTCATGCAAAATCGCAATTTGAACTCAAAAATTCGCAGCACATTTATTTCTCTGGTTACGGGATACCTTTATTGCTTGATGGATATGGAATTTAATCGACTATTTCTTGAACTATCACAACTTGACTCCAAATCTCTGAGAATGGCTGATAAAAGGCCATTAACGGCCATTCTCAGAGATTTGGTCTCAAGTTGTGATAGTTCACAAAATAGCCGATTAAATTCCCTATCCATCAAGCTACAACCAGAGAAATAAATGTACTTCGAATTTTTGAGTTCAAATTGCGATTTTGCATAAAATTGATAAATGACCATTAACGGCCATTCTCAGATATTTGGACTCAAGTTGTGATAGTTCACGAAATAGCTGATGAAATAGCCTATTATATTTTCTACCCATCAAGCTATGAACGTATCCCCTAACCAGAGAAATAAATGTGCGAAATTCGAATTTTAATCTTCAAATTGAGGTTTTATATGAAATTGGCCAAAGTCCATTAACACTTTTTGTGACAGATTAGGGCTCAGTTTCCGCGGAATACCTGAACAAATTCGCGACCTATTGAAGTATATTCATTGAAAAGTATTTTATAAACTAATTTTTTGCTTAACATTTTTTTTTGGTGTACTTTATTTTTTCTATTGGACAGAAAATTGAATTCTTATTGGAACAAATTTATAATTTGTACTAAAACTTTGATGTTTATTTTAATGGTTCGGAACTTTGGTTTTATATTTAGCACATTGATATTTATCGGAATAAATCGATATGTACCAACAAAGTAAAATTAATTTAATATATTTAATTAAACTAATTCAATGTTCGGACTAAGCTAAACAAAATAATCGTTGTGTTTTAATAAAACGCCTAATATGTTTGTTTTATTATTTTACTCTATCGTGAAGATTAAGAAATTCAGTAAAATAATGCACGGTAATAGCACAAATTAACATAATATGTATTCATTTATGGACCGAATCTTTATATTTCAATATAAATGAGCTTTGTGATTCGCATTTTTACAAATTTTCTTACAAAAGTTTCAATTAAAATTATGTTCATTTAATCCCTTGAATTTAATCGAAATTTATTTTAATAACAAAACATTTATAGATAATTTCTGAATTCTTAACAGTGTACAATAAGCACCAACACATACCAAAATCAATGAGAATCCAATAGAATTTTGTTTATTCCAATAGGATTTGTATACATATATCTGGGAAAAAAATGGGAAAAACTTCACATCCATTTAAATACTGGTAATGGTGTTGACCAAGAAAAGCGAGGAGGTTTATAAACGATCGTCACATAAATCACTTCTTATAAATGTCACAATTCCATAACGTCCCGTACATTACTCCCGTATATTCCTATCCTTGCCCCGTCTTCCGTTTGATTTTACTCTTACGAGTTGCTGGGAATTGCAAATCGCCTGTAGGTCCACCCAGCTTTACTACAGGAAAACTAAATAAAACTAGAGGTTGCCTGGTATCCAGAGTCCGCATATTTTGGACTGATTAACCTATCAGACATTCATCCATCGGCATATGCTGTTCCACCTTAGATTAGGGTTTTTTGTCAAGGTTTCTATTTTAGCGCCGTACTTTAGCCTGTGCCAAATAGCCTTAGTTACCAGTGGTTGCCACGAGGAGGCAGCACATATAATTGCGAATTGTGAACAGTTTACCCATTACACAATTGTACCCATCAGACACACATCACGTGATGCACACCCTACTGGAAGGTTACGGAGCCGGTAGATGAATCTACTCAACTTTGGTCCTCCCCTCCAATAGACGCCAAACCACCGGCCCTGTATACTTACATTCAAATTGTGAAAATCTGAATCTGACAACTAAATTTGGACACCAAAATATTTTATTTGGAAAATGAGGGAGTTTAATGCCATAGTATGAGAATCATTGTATTTATGTTCTGAATATTTATCTAAACCACAGTACATACAACATTTCGTCCCAATCGCATCTTTATTAACAGCAATACCCCGTGTACATAGCTGATAATATTTATTTTACATGATTGACAACCGATATTACCAATTTCTTACAGCAATATAATACACAAAACCATTCTTATTTTTTTTTTGGTTAATAGAATCGATTAAATTATGAAGATATACAAGGACAAACCAAATAAAACAGACTAGATTTTCGCATCACTGGTCCATGAGATGGGTACCCCATTCAATATATCCCTTATTTTATACAGCAACAACAACAACAAAAATTCTTGTGTACACATAAAGCCGAACAAGAATAATAAACTGTGCTGCCATCGGTGTTCAATTTTCATATTTGTTCAACAACAATAACAACAAAATACGACGGAAAGATAAATAGAAAATGTTTAATATTTTTCCAAATGAATAGCAATCGAAATAAATTGAATTGTTCCAAATAAAAAGAAAATCGGAAAAAATAAAACAGCGGGCGGGAAATTTTTTTTATAATTTCAAACAACCCACAATTTTAAATTTGTTTAATTTTCACTTTTTTTTTTTTTTTGTTTGTATGTATGTGTATATTTGCAGAAGGAAAATCAATGGCAACAGCATACGATTGTAAATTTATAGAAACATCAGTCGGTATTAATCACAATGTTGATGAATTGCTTGTCGGCATTTTATCGCAAATACGTTTGAAATTGGAAAATCCGGAAAAGTCAAGGTACACGAGCATAAATTTTATACAGTTCCACAGTGGTTTTAATAAACGTTATTATTTTTATTTTATTTTACAGAGATTTATTTCGGAAGCGATCAACGCGAAAATCAAAACGTCGTGCTTGCAGTCCATTAGGAACGGCGGCCGCATGTTTATCGGGAAATGGTGGTACTAATACAAGTACACCGGTTTCAAATATTGCATTTAATGATTTTTCATCAACACCACCGGGTAGTGCACATAGCAGGTTAGTACTAAACATTATGTGTTTATTTATTGTTAAAAGTGTATACATAGAATATATTCTCGACGGAATACCATAACAGATTATTTATGATAAGAAACTAGACAAGACCGCGTGAATGTCATTTTAAGCTAAGTAATAAAATTTACTTTATAAAATTGTGTTCTTGTGTTTGTGCATATAGCATATACATTATTCAACACAAATATAAACATAAAACATACTATTTAATGATTAACATTTATTATATTCGAGTTATCGTGAAACTGTTTAAGAAGTTGAAATTTTGGCATTGGATCGTAACACATCGTAAAAGAATTTTTTTATAGCGGCTATCTCCGGATCGTCATTTTATCCTTAAAAAATAAAGTTAAGCTGGGTACTTGTGTAATGCAATTTCTGCATGATTATATTTGGTCTGTGATATATTATGTAAGTGATCTGGGATATACATAAGCAAATTTAATTTCCCATGCAACTTTCCCTTGCTATTTGGCAAATTTTCGTTTTGTGTTTAATTGTATCTTGAAGTTATAGCAACATTTTCACTAAAAATGAATAGCAAAACTTGTACTCGAAGCATTGCGTCTCTTAATCGCGAATCGCGGTCACCTTATGAAATCACGAAATTTCAAGGCGCAACCGAAACGATTTGAACAGCGATTATGGTTTGATTTGATTTTATCTTCAATGCCTGCTGAAGGGGCACAAGCGTTTTAATGCTGAAGAAATTTCCCAATTTGTTCACATTCCACAAATGTTATGCGGCCAACACAATTCCAAAAACTAAAACAATTTCTTAATTTTCACTTGCTGAGCGTTTCTGCTGAAGAGCTCGCCGGTACTCGGTTGACCAGCGATTCCAAAACGTACGATGGAAAAAATCGACTTGCTTCCAGGTTTCAAACGGCGGTCAGTCAACTAGACCAGGTATTGGTAGCGGATTAAGCGGTCGTCCAATCAGGAAATGTCCAGGTGTTAGACAATCGATGTCATCGACACTGCTTAAAATTGGCCCAAGTGGCCGAGAATTTAAAACTGCCTCTACTTGTTTTATCAGCGTCAATAGTTGTTCATAAGTGAGCTTAGCTGAGCCCATCGAGCAACGAAATTGAAATTTAGCTAGTTGGTTCACTCAACATTCTATGCGATCATCTTCACACATCGGCTGCAGTTGTTTCTTCAAGACTTGTGAAAAAAGAAGTGCATAGAGTTCACGCAATTTAGAACTTGCTCCGATAAAATTAGTACCATTATCGAAAAATACCCGTTTGCAAAGGCCTTGGGTGCTCACAAAACGCTTGAAACATCACATAAACGCTTGTGTACTCATATCAGAGGCCAATTCGAGGTGTATTGCCTTCGTGACGAAACAGATAAACAGCCAGCTGTATGTCTTCGTTGGTGGCTTACAGCGGATGGGATAGTGTACGTAAAATGACCCGGCGAAGTCCACTCCAACTGTATAGAAAGGTGGTGAGGCGACAACCCGTTCTGATGGTAAATTTCCCATTTGTTGCATCATGGAAATTGGCCGAACACGAAAGCACTCTCTGCATTCTCGAAACACCTTTTTGCAGACAGTCATTCCATACAGAGGCCAATAGTATTGACGAACAGCAGCCAGTAATGCCTTTGGACCAGCTTGTAACAGCTTCCTGTGATAAAAATTAATCAAGGTTAATGTAAATTCATGAGAGTTTTGTAATAGGATAGGATGTTTCGAAGTATATGGTAAGGTAGTGTGATGAAGGTGACCACCAACTCGAATAATATGGTTCTTGTTCAGGAATAGTGACAGCGAGCGGAGTGCCGGATGGTTCACGGCGATTTGTGTCTTTTCCAATCTCATTTAGTTGACAGGGAATGATTCCTTTTGAATTGTGGGCTCGGTCTAATTCCTGTAACTTTAGCGGTCCGCTAAATTTGTAATTAGGCGTTGGTTTGAACCGAAGGAGGTAGGCCACAATTCGTTTTAGTCTCCGGAAGTTGTTGTAATATTTGATATCAGTCAGAATGTTTGGTGCTTCGTTTGACACTATGTTGGTACTTGTAGTTTTTCGTGCCTCACACAATTCTTCTGGCACTGGAAATTGCTCACGAAGTGTTGGCCAAAAAGATGTTTCCTGGCGTAAGAATGCAGGGCCCTGAATCCAGAGATCTGATTCAATAAACTCGAGATAGTAGATCAGCTGGATTCCAATCGGTCGGTAGGTGTAGCCAATTTTCCAATGATGACAGTTCTTGTATTGTAGACACTCGATTTGATACGAAGGTTTTCCATCTGGAACGGCAAGACTTTATCCAATGGAGTGTTATTGTAGAATCTGACCAATAGAAAACTTTATCAACATTAAAATTCAAGTTCTCGCGAATTGTAGTTGTCTTCTGTAGAGGTGCAACTCGAGATTTTGAGCATAGCAGCTTAACGAAGACATGCCCATTATGATCCAAACTGCGAACGTACAATACAGCACCATACGCACTTTCGCTAGCATCGGCAAATCCGTGTATTTGGGTGCTAATTGGATTATTCGTAGAAGGATGAATTGCAAATTTATTTAGGTTCATGAGACTATGTCGGTACATTTCCCAGTATATGTGTAAATGTTGTGGAAGCGATTGGTCCCAATTCAGCTTTAACTGCCATACAGATTGCATTAATAATTTCCCCAACACCACAACCGGTGCCAAAAACCCAAGCGGATCATATGTATATTCTGCCAATTTGGGAAAAAATAGATCGCTTTGAGACGGTGGAATCATGGTTAAAGTTGACAAAAAATTTAAATTCGTCTGATGTTGGATGCCAAAAAATGCCAAGGGTTTTGACTAACTCATTTCCATCAATTCTGAGATATTTTTCGGTGTGGTCTTCTAGCACATCTTGTATAATTTCTTTAGTATTAGCACACAACTTTCTTAAATCCATTCCCGCAGTTCGAAGTATATTTGAAATTTGATGTTTAAGTTGTATTGCGGCTGCAATTGAATTTGTACCAGTCAATAAATCGTCGACATAGAAATCCTTAACAATACTATCGGCAGCGATGGGAGACGTATCTTTGTTATCGAGAGCTAACTGCTTTAGACATCTTGTGGCGAGGTATGGTGCGGATGAGGTGCCATATGTGACTGTTGTCAATTTAAATGTCTGGAGTGGTTCAGACGGAGAGTTTCGCCACAAAATGGACTGGAAATTATGATTGGCAATGTCAGCGCTGAAAGCATACGCGTGTGATCGAAAACGAATTAGGACCGAGAACAAATCACTTTGTACTACTGGTCCCATCATCATTATTGCATTGAGTGATTTTCCGTTCGAAGTTTTAGCCGAACCATCAAAGACTACGCGTAATTTTGATGAAGAGCTTTCGGGTTTCATGACACTGTGATGCGGGAAGTAATAATTTGGTAAAGCCTTTGGGTCGGCTAATTCCATATGACCCAATACTTTATATTCATCAATGAACTTTGAATAGCTGGCTAGTAAATCTGGTGATTTGTGTAGACGCCTCTCCAAATTTTGAAATCTGCGGGTAGCCAAAAATTTGGAGTCACCCAGTGATGTCGGATCCGAAGAAAATGGTAGTTTCACTACAAATCATCCTTCTTTGTTGCGCTTGGTAAATTGTTCAAAATGTTTCTCACATTCAGCTTCCTCAAGAGACAACTGTTTAACGGAATAAGGTAGATTTTCAACAGTCCAGAATTTCACAATTTGATCGTTCAGTGTGGCAGAATCTTTGATAGCCACGTGACAAGCATAATCAGACCCTGAATTGGAAGACATTTTTCCAGAAACTATACATCCCAATACGGTGTTTTGTAACATAAACAGATGATCAGCTAACTTAATTTGTCCCACAGAGAGCAATTCTTGATAAATTTCTGCACCCAACAATAAATCGACGTTCTGAAACTCAAAAAATTCCGGATCTGGGGTGCTATTCTTGAACCATTACGAAAATTTTCGTAACCGAAAATTTTCGTAATGCTATTTTCGTAATAGTAATGGTGAAATCATAATTTAGTATTCTTGAAACCATTACGAATACAGCGAAGAGAGGAAAAAAGAAATAATAAAATTTCGAGAGAGAAGATGAAAATGTAAGTTACTAAAATGGTATTCTTGAAATCCGGATTACGAAAATTTTCGCAACGGAACGTTACTAAAATTTTCGGATGGTTTTTTTGTTCCTTATTGCATTTCGTAATGAAATCATTTAGGTTTTTGTTTTAATTATATTCATATAAGGATGTTTATAAAACTCAATAATTTCTGTTGATGGTTAAAAATAATATGTATTTACATTTCGCTAAATATTTATTATTTTATTACCACAAAAAAAGGGTACCAATTTGCTTGTGGTATGTTTATTATTTTCTTAAAAATAAGGGTAATAGCTACAATACTAATTGACAATTTGGGATGTATTTTTAAATGTCGCGTGTTGTAATTGGAATTGAATTGATATACTGTCATAGGCTGCTAATACTAATGGTACGTAAAGTCATACAATCATACCGTACGACAATACGATCTAAAATCATATCGCCATAGAATCATAGGACAATGCCACTACATAAATATCCATGATATCAGTCTACAAAAGTCAAATCTCCAATATAAAGAGGGGAATAAAGATTTGTATTTTCCTATGAAACGTAAACAAAATCATATGGGAATTATTTTGTGTTGTCTTTATTTTCAATTTAAATGAACACTTTTATTGATAAATATAAATAATTTTAAATTAAATATATCGAATTGCAGCTTGTCCACAATTTTAATTAAAATTAATAAAATTTTAATTCACAATCTTGCGTTTTAGTAAACTGATTTTTATTCTCAAACATCGTCAGGCTCCGTGCTTTTTTTACAATTTCATTTCATAGATTACTAGATTAGTTTTATTACTTTACCAATGCTACTACATAAACAGCCATGATTTATAATAAAACTAATCTAGTAATCTACGAAAAGAAATTTAAAAAAAAACACGAAGCCTAACGATTTCCCTAAAAATCAATTTACTAAAATGCAAAATTGTTAATTAAAATTTTATTAATTTCAATTAAAATTCTGTACAAGCTGCAAGATATACAATGTGTTTCGTCGGAATATTTAAGTAAAATTATCGCAAAAAATCCTTTAAAGTGGGTGTCTCATTTTCAAGTTTTGGGCTCGATTATAATTCTGTTTGCGGTTTTTGAAAAGATGATGTTTATGAGCCACTTTATTTGATAGTTTGCGCACTTAGCCAGGTTTTCTTAAAGAATGTAAAAAATTACGGGAAAATAACATTTTTTTTACTAAAGAAAACCTCTACTTTTTAAACACTGAACTGTAAACCGTGAAAATGTCCCATTAAGTTAATTATTTTAATTATTATTATTAATCTACAGCATAATATCTACAAATTGATAAAACTTTGTTACTAGCTAACTCTTAAAAATACCGCGCAAAAATTACCTAGAGAAATTAGGAAAATCGTATTAATCGTATTTAATCCTGTTCCAACGTGTACGTTAATATTCACGCTGGACTCGTGTTGTTGTTAGAATAATCCCTGTTCGGAAAAACGTCGATGTATTGCAATGAACGTCCTATACCCAAGTACTGGCCTGCTGGATATCGACGCCTGTATTTTTCGACAGTAGCGCGTGCATTTCCATTACAGAACAGGTTTACAAAATGCATATCGGCTACACGAGAAGGTCATTGCACGCAAATGTCTCATTGTAATGATTAAGCGTTTACTTAACACAAACTGTCCTTTTAATTATATCACACAAACTTAAAATTGTTAAAACACAGAACACTGAGAGTACATAGTGTCACACGATCGGTTAGCGAACAACTTAACTATTTATTATTACTTACCAATTTGAGTTTTCGATCATTTAAAAGATTTGGTTAGAAAACATCACTATACCTAAACGGCTACAAACGCCATTTTTTCGACAAATTGCTGTTCGAATGTTTTATGAGTTAGGTAGTAACAATGTTTTGTGAATTTGTAGATATTATGCTGTAGATTAATAATTATAAATAAAATAACCATGTCATGGGACATTTTTTCGACTTACAGTTCATTTTTTTTTTAAAGTAGAGGTTTTTTTTAATTAAAAAACTCGTTTAAGTAAAAAAATGTGATTTTCCCATAACTTGTTGCATTCCTTACAAAAACCTGGCTTAGTGCACACTAATAACCAATAAAGTGACTCATAAGCTTTCAAAAACTGCAAACAGAATTTAAATCGAGCCCATAACTTGGGAGATATGATGAAAAATGTGAAAAGGTATCACCAACACACAAGGGGCCACTTGCCGGCGAAACAGATTGTATTTAATTTAAAATTATTTCTATTTATCAATAAAAATTTTCATTTAAATTGAAAATAAAGGCAACATAAAATCTCATATGATTTTGTTTACGTTCCATAGGAAAATAAAAATCGTTATTCCCTTAACACCACTACAAGTTTTTTTTCATGGCTTTTTATGTAGTGACATTGCATAGAATCATATCATCGTACTACCATAACATCAAACCATCATGCCATCATACACGACATAACATTATATCATCGTGCAATCGTATCATCATACAATCATGTGTACCGTCGTACCATAAAAACAGATTGGTGGAAAAAAAATTCTAAATCGGATAAGCGATTCTCAGACGTCCAGAAAGACGGACAGACACATTATTTTTTTTTTCTTTTCCGGACTCAAGGACTTTCAAAACGTCGAGAAAAATGGATTTGGATCAAACAAATGTTTGGCCATTTTTCACAAGATTTCAATACATAGGTCTTTTTAGACCGAAGTAATTTTCCCTTTAAAAGAAAAAGTAGCATACATAATCATTTTTAATATATTTAATTTAATATTAAATAAATAAGCCATTATTGACAAAAATTCACGACAATTATTAATTTTAAGTAAAGAAAGCGTCCGCTTCGCTTAATATTCTTAGTTATACTAACATTTTAAATCATCTCTTTCGAAATCTTCTTAGTTTTTTATTCCTCTCTTCGTAATTTTCGTAATGGCTTCAAGAATACTAAGTTATGATTTCACCATTACGATTACGAAAATATTGTGCATTACGAAAATTTTCGTAATGTTTGAAGACAGGGCATTTAAAATGATAAAACAAAATTGTTCCAAATGAACTTAATGAATGATAAAAATCACACTTTAAATTACACATTGCATTAATTAATTTCCAATCAGTACAATTTTAACAAATAAATATAAAAGTTAAATAGGCAATATAGCTTTAAATAACATATTTTTGTTGTATTGAATCACATATTCCATTTTTGTCCGCTATAGCCAATTGTCAATTACGAAAAAAATCTCATACCCTTACACGTATTGTTTAAAATTAGAAAGTGGTCAAGCATTTAAAAAAATATCCCAAGATTTAGGTATACGACTACAAAAATTTAGAAGAAAATATGGTTTGGTTCTAGTTAGGTAGTAAACAAAACCGAATGCATAGTTATGTACTCGTTATCTCGAAATAAATAATATATTTTTAAGAACACGTGAAACAAAGAAAAAAAGGTACGCTTTTGCTTTCACTTTTTTATAAAATATTGAGAATAGAAAATATTGAGTTTTATGAACATCCTTATCAATATAATTAACACAAAAATCCAAATGATTTCATTACGAAATGCAATGGGAAACGAAAAAACCATTACGAAAATTTTAGTAACGTTCCGTTGCGAAAATTTTCGTAATTCGATTTCAAGAATAGGATTTTAGGGTTTTCGTAATACTTTGACACTAACTCGCAATACGAAAGTTTTCGTAATGTTTCAAGAATAGCACCCCAGGTCCCGAAACCTATTGATAGAGGTATCAACCATCGTAATCGGACCATTTTAGATTTTTGCCGCCCAAAAACTTGTGGGCTATAACACAGTTGATTTTCAATAAAATTGAATTTTGTAAGAAATGTTTAGAAATAATCGAGCAATCAAAATGAAAATTGTCACAGCAATTACAGGTCCCGAAACCTATTGATAGAGGTATCAACCATCGTAATCGGACCATTTTAGATTTTTGCCGCCCAAAAACTTGTGGGCTATAGCACAGTTGATTTTCAATAAAATTGAATTTTGTAAGAAATGTTTAGAAATAATCGAGCAATCAAAATGAAAATTGTCACAGCAATTACAGGTCCCGAAACCTATTGATAGAGGTATCAACCATCGTAATCGGACCATTTTAGATTTTTGCCGCCCAAAAACTTGTGGGCTATAGCACAGTTGATTTTCAATAAAATTGAATTTTCTAAGAAATGTTTAGAAATAATCGAGCAATCAAAATGAAAATTGTCACAGCAATTACAGGTCCCGAAACCTATTGATAGAGGTATCAACCATCGTAATCGGACCATTTTAGATTTTTGCCGCCCAAAAACTTGTGGGCTATAGCACAGTTGATTTTCAATACAATTGAATTTTCTAAAAAAATGTTTAGAAATAATCGAGCAATCAAAATGAAAATTGTCACAGCAATTACAGGTCCCGAAACCTATTGATAGAGGTATCAACCATCGTAATCGGACCATTTTAGATTTTTGCCGCCCAAAAACTTGTGGGCTATAGCACAGTTGATTTTCAATAAAATTGAATTTTCTAAGAAATGTTTAGAAATAATCGAGCAATCAAAATGAAAATTGTCACAGCAATTACAGGTCCCGAAACCTCTTGATAGAGGTATCAACCATCGTAATCGGACCATTTTAGATTTTTGCCGCCCAAAAACTTGTGGGCTATAGAACAGTTGATTTTCAATACAATTGAATTTTCTAAAAAATGTTTAGAAATAATCGAGCAATCAAAATGAAAATTGTCACAGCAATTACAGGTCCCGAAACCTATTGATAGAGGTATCAACCATCGTAATCGGAGCATTTTAGATTTTTGCCGCCCAAAAACTTGTGGGCTATAGCACAGTTGATTTTCAATAAAATTGAATTTTGTAAGTAATGTTTAGAAATAATCGAGCAATCAAAATGAAAATTGTGACAGCAATTACAGGTCCCGAAACCTATTGATAGAGGTATCAACCATCGTAATCGGACCATTTTAGATTTTTGCCGCCCAAAAACTTGTGGGCTATAGCACAGTTGAGTTTCAATAAAATTGAATTTTGTAACAAATGTTTAGAAATAATCGAGCAATCAAAATGAAAATTGTCACAGCAATTACAGGTCCCGAAACCTATTGATAGAGGTATCAACCATCGTAATCGGACCATTTTAGATTTTTGCCGCCCAAAAACTTGTGGGCTATAGCACAGTTGATTTTCAATAAAATTGAATTTTCTAAGAAATGTTTAGAAATAATCGAGCAATCAAAATGAAAATTGTCACAGCAATTACAGGTCCCGAAACCTATTGATAGAGGTATCAACCATCGTAATCGGACCATTTTAGATTTTTGCCGCCCAAAAACTTGTGGGCTATAGCACAGTTGATTTTCAATAAAATTGAATTTTCTAAGAAATGTTTAGAAATAATCGAGCAATCAAAATGAAAATTGTCACAGCAATTACAGGTCCCGAAACCTATTGATAGAGGTATCAACCATCGTAATCGGACCATTTTAGATTTTTGCCGCCCAAAAACTTGTGGGCTATAGCACAGTTGATTTTCAATAAAATTGAATTTTCTAAGAAATGTTTAGAAATAATCGAGCAATCAAAATGAAAATTGTCACAGCAATTACAGGGATTGGAATCGTCTGATCTATAGTAAGGTGATTTTCATCAAATCGAAGTTTCTATGAAATGTACCGAAATAATTATGGAATCTAAATACGCGTTGGCACAGCAGTTACAGGTCTTGAGACCTGTCATTAAAGGTATTAAGAACTGAAATCTGAGCATAATTTCAGATTTTGGATTTTTACTGCTCTGAATCGACTGATGTATAGTAAGGTGATTTTCAATGGAATCAAGGAACCTAAATACTCGTTGGCCTAAAAATTTACAGGTCCTGAGGCCTTACAATAGATGAATCAAGAACATCAATCGGAGCACAATTGCAAATTTTGGATTTCTAAAGCTCTGAACCGTCTGATCTATAGTAAGGTGATTTTCATCAAATCGAAGTTTCTATGAAATGTACCGAAATAATTATGGAATCTAAATACGCGTTGGCACAGCAGTTACAGGTCTTGAGACCTGTCATTAAAGGTATCAAGAACTGAAATCTGAGCATAATTGCAGATTTTGGATTTTTACTGCTCTGAATCGACTGATGTATAGTAAGGTGATTTTCAATGGAATCAAGGAACCTAAATACTCGTTGGCCTAAAAATGTACAGGTCCTGAGGCTTTTCAATAGAGGTATCAAGAACATCAATCGGAGCACAATTGCAAATTTTGGATTTCTAAAGCTCTGAATCGTCTGATCTATAGTAAGGTGATTTTCAACAAATCGAAGTTTCTATGAAATGTACCGAAATAATTATGGAATCTAAATACGCGTTGGCACAGCAGTTACAGGTCTCCAAATATTGTTTTTATCAGGTTTTCGCTAAACAATTGAATTAAATATCACAGTTTGACAATTAATATGTTTAGTTTACCAATAAATAAAATTTAGGTATAGTACTAATGGCATTTTGATCGATACCATAAGTCAAATACATTTACCAGTTTTGGTTTTCCGTACACAGCTATCCCACTTTTCTATGTATTTTAATGATACATATTACATTTCGGAGTTATTATGATGATTCGATATAATGAGTTCCTAACCTTAATCATATTAAATCACGTCCTAAAGAATTTTTTGAGCTAGTCGTTTGGACTAGAGTTCGAATTAAATTTTGTTGAAATTATTATTTTTTCTGCTCCCTCCTCATTTTTGCATTGCCGCTAATGATTTTATTTTTATTTTTTTTAGGTTGTGTCAGAAGTGATCGAAAACAAAATAATAAAAAAAAATGCACCAAGATCACAGAACCGGTATTCAAATCAATCATATATCCTGGCTCTCCATCCCTCCAAAAATGGATTTTTATCAGGATCCTAGCATTCTCATTTTCCGAACCGTGGACTGTTGTATATTTGTTGAACGGCGGTTGGAACCAGTTTTTCACATCCATCCAAAATAGCACAAAGTTTATTAAAAATAAGAATTTAAATTATTTGAAGGAAAAATGAAATTTAATGAAATAAAACTACATCCATTTTCAGTAGGAGAATGTCAAAATAAAACTGCAAGACAATTTCTGGTGTCAGAATTTAACCGTGACATACAACAAAGATGCATGGGAGTCTGGATTTTCTTCAAATATAAACAAAGGATTTGAAAATATTGATGTCAAGGCGTATTGGACGAATGAAATTTCCCATATCACACTGCATAAATCCAGACTTCCATACAACTTTTTAGTCTGAAAACGTTAAATGACTGGAGAAATTATTTTACAGTATTATTTTTATATGTATAGAGGTCGTAGTCTAAGTTTGAGAGAGGAGATAGCATTGTAAATGCAGATTTCCATATCGATACCTTGCTTAAAGCACACAAGTGCTATGTTCACTTTTTCTTAATATATACCTTTTTATATCTCTAAATTTGGGATAAGGAGCTGCATCGTTGTGTTGTTTCTAAATCTTAATGGAACATTCGAAAAAATTAAGAAATGTAAAAAAATTTTGTTCTCTATAATTTTGTTTACAAGCACGCAAAAGTATTATGTCCATAATTTTTGGATTGCTTGTGATCAATTCTCAATTCTCTCTCTACTATTTTGAATTGTAAAAAGTGGACATATCACTTGTGTGCTCTAAGGTATCGGTATATCGTTTTGGCGCGATAATGCTAAATGACCACATAATTTGTTGGGTAACGTAATTTTTGTATTCAGGTGAATATTTAAAGTCAGGTAATCTCTGCGTGAGTCTTAAAAATTAGGAACTTTGTAAATTTCCTTTGCACTCGCTCAACTTGCTCGCTATATATTCGTAGCATGGGTTCCAAATTTGCGAAGCGTACTCTATTTTACTTCTTACTAGACTATTTTATAATATAGTTAGGACTTCGGGATTACGAAATTCTCTTCCTCTGCGAATATTAAATCCAAGAATTTGATGTGTTTTTCGAATGTCAATTTTGTGTCAAAAATAACACCTAAGTTCACAATACTATAACTGACTAATAACGGGCGAATTTTTTTAGTAAAGGTAGTCACCAAGCATTTTTCAGTATTCAAGTTAAGTTTATTTACATGGCACCAGTTTTGCAGTTTATCAAGATCCATTTGCAGATGAGGTGCAGTCTCATCGGTAATTCTTCAAAAAAATTTCAAATCATCAGCATAAAACAGATGACGTCAAAATTTCAAATAAATTGGTCAATCGTTTTTTTATAGAAAAATTTACCCTGTTGACATTTTTGTATTAGTACCAAATATTGTCACATAGCAGTTAAGAATCCGTATTGCACGAAATTTTTTTCTAAAATTTTTACTGACACATATTTTATTTAAACAACACTCAGAACAAAAGTCACTGAAATTAAAATCAATGACCATATCCTGCGATTTGTCACATTAGTTTTTGTGATATTTTGAGAAAGTTCCTTTATCAGAAGAGAGTTTTAGTATTCCCTCACACTAGTTAACATTTTATTTCAAAGCCACCAACAAATTTCGTTTGTCACTTGATCGAATCTACCACCAGGCTTAACACCTTAAGTGTCTACGAGTGAGAATACACTTACATTTATTATTCTGCAAAACTAGTACATTATGACATTTTGTGGCAAATATGCATTGAAAGTTAACAAAGGGGATTTATTTCATATGTCATGTGTTGGTTTGAACAAAGTGGAATTAAATTTTTCTCACAATGCTAGAAATTTTTGGAACTGCCCAAATTGTGACAATAAAGCGAAAATTAACAAAATTCAAGTCGACGTCTCAACCTCATTATCGGATCATTCAAACGTGTTGATCGTTCTTTGCCGAATGTAATCAAACACATTGGAAATAAGTCAAAGTGAAGCTAACAACTAGCTATAGTTACTCGACTTGAGATGTTGGAGACCGCTTTATAAAAAATTGACCATCTTACAGAATAAAACAAATGCTTAGTGGTACAAATGGAAAATATGCAACAAAAATTGAAATGTTAGAACAATATCAATTTCAAAATCCACAATTTTGATGCCAGTCAAACGGTTATTGTCTCTGCTTGCCGGAAAAACTTAAAAACGGAAAGAAATATCTTGTTTTTATACTTAATTTGATTAATTGCGGTATACCTTTTTGGATGGATACCGTAACCATTCATTCAACAACATTTACACGTGACATCACGTGTTTATACATCCTTCAACATAATGTGAGATCACTCTTAATTAAGGTGGCTTGATTTGAACAACTATTTCCCTTAAAGTCCTCGTTGCTAAAAAAGGTGCTAATGCTAACCCATATGTAACAATGCGTAAACAATAATGGCGAATGGATCCTCCTGCCAAAACAATGATCTGGCGGTACATCTTATCCACATCGGCAGGAAAGGCAATATTATAAATTTTACGAAAGCCCAGAAGAATTGCGAACAAAGTTTCTTGAACTTTAGGCTTTACCACCAAATCACCGTTCAAAGAACGTTAACAACGAGTTAATTACAACTCTGAGTGTGGTGGTCGACGATGTGGCAAATAAAATCTTCCATCATCGATATCGTTTCCATGAATTTCTTCCATATGGTGAAATTTTTCGTATTTCAGCATTCCTTGTATAATTTCCGTGGCTCGAAGTCTTGTGATGTCCATATTTAGTGATTGACCTAACTTACTCGGCGAATTCATGAATGGTAGCAATACACTCTTCGGATGTTAAAAGAACTGGTGATGGACTGTCAATAATTTATGATGAACTATTCGCTTTACTCATTTTCCAAGCAACCGCCTAACCCGCTTGCGTCAGTAATTCCTGATCGTGTCACTTATGATCTCGATCAACAGGCAACAACTTGACGGGATCCGTTCAACATGGCATATTTCAAAACGGAATATTTCAAAACGGAACCTGAAAATATGACATAAGGTATACTATGGCATATTTCAATACGGCATATTTATAAACGGCATATGGTACACTACGGCATAATATACACTATGGCATATTTCAAAACGGCATATTTCAATAGGCTTATGCTACATTATGGCATAAGGTACACTATGGCATATTTCAAAGCGCAATATGGTAAACTATGGCATATGGTACGTTACGTAATATTTACACTATGGCATATTTCAATATAGCATTCAAAACTTCACTTTTCATTCAAACTATTTACTAGTCGATTATGTTGAAAATTGACAAGTGCAATGAAAATGGAACACTAAAATGGATTATAGACAAAGTTCTGAAATATGGCCAATTAGGGTGGAACTTGGCTAATTATTAACCGAATATGATGAAATTCAACATATGTGTATAAGATGGAAATGGGAGTCTAAAACTGATTTTAGATGAAGTTCTGGAATATAGCCAACGTTGATGTGGCTCTTTCTGAACCAATTATGATGAAATTGGACAAGTATGATGGATATGGGATTTTAAAATGGTTTTTAGATAAAGTTATGGATATGGCCAATTTTCATGGAACCTTGGCTGTTTCCCAACGGATTATGATGCTATTCGACATATACGATCGAAATGAGATTCTAAAACGGATTTTACATGAAATTCTGTAATATGGCCAATTATGATGGGACTAGGCTATTTATTAACTGATGATTATAAAATTCGACAAGAGCGATGGCAATGGGTTTCTTAAATCGTTTTAATCTTCAACTAACAAAGTTACCCTATAGTTACTAAAATTGCCCTTTACCTATTGGAATTTTATTTCGCTTAATATAATTTTCCTTCACCTAATAAAATTAAATTTATTCTCCCAACGGAAATAACAATATCGGCAATGAAGATGTAATCGGGAAGTGCTATCTATAATTTTTAATTTTTAGTTAAATCTAATTTTAAAAGTAGAAATATGTATAATATTAGCCCTTCAGGTTTATTTTAGTTCATTGAAATTATTTTTAATGAGGGAACACCCCCGTCCCCCGCCTCTTCCCCATTTTTTACCAACATCAAAATTTAGCAACTTAATTGGCTAATCGCATATTTATTTAAGAATTTTTTATTATTTTAGTAATAATTTTTTTCGAATCACTAGTATGAACTCGTTTATAAGTATTTTAAAAAAACCTAACCGATTATGGTGAAATTCAACATATTCGACGAAAATAGGGTTCTAAAATGGTTTTCAGATAAAATTCGGCTGTTCCTTAACCGATTGTTATGAAATTCGAAAAGTACGAAGGAAGTGGAATCTTAAAATGATATGAATATGAAGTTCTGAAATAAGTTAAATTAATCTGGAACTACGTAACGAATTTTCCTTTAAACCTTCACTTAATAGAATTTTCCAGAATTATTAAATAGAGAAATTTAGAGCCGTAATAATTTAGTAAACGTAAAAAAACAAAATTTCATTGCAAAAAATCACATTTTTTTTTTGTAAGCTCACAATTTTAAGTTAACAAACTTATTTTAGAATCCCTTTTCCAACATACTTGTCGAATTTCATCTTAATCGGTTAACAAATGGCCAAGTTTTAAAATACGCCGTTTTGAAATATACCATAGCTTATCATATGCCGTAGTGTACAACATGCCGTTTTGAAATATGTCATAATGTACTATATGCCATAGTGTACCATATGCCGTTTCGAAATATGCCGTTTTGAAATATGCCATTTTGAAACATGGCGTTTTGCCATATTTCGTAATCAAATATGTCATATCGACTAGGACCCAAAGTTGACCTACGCCGCTGATGAAAAGTTGAGGATTGCACCATTTTGGACGTAACTGTTGAGAGCAGAAGCCTCTGTAAAGAAGCTGGGCTGAGAAAGTTGATATGGCTTCGGAAGCGTTGACATTTTCATTAGCCTCATTTAGATGCTAAGTATCTGCGCCATGTAAATATTGCAGTGTATGATGGTTTCTTATGCAGATGTGTTATCTAGAAAGGCTTTTAAAAATTGGGTGTTTCACACTGAAACAATTGTAATATCTTTCTTTTAATTTTGACCATTCTATGCGCTGGTTAGCTAGCATTGAGCTCGTTGAACAGATTGAGTTTCGTTGAGAGATGGAGAGACTGGGTTCCTGACTGTGACTCTTGAGAAGAGCATAAAAAACGCAAGAAACAAAACCGGGTATGTTATGGCAAGTTTTTCACAAGTTCTCTCTAAACAAAAAAGTGAATCGAAGCGTAAACGAACATTTTTTCACTAACACATTCATGCTGTATACCAGGTAATTATAAGAGTAAACGTGTAACGCAAATAAAAATCGCCCATTTAATTTTATAAGGGGAATTGCTATCAAATTTGAAGACCAGTTGATTTGTAGGTAAAGATTTCGCGCGGATTTAATTCAGTTTAAAAAAATTTAATGTCACGGATTTAATTCATATTGAAAATGAATTAAATTCGTGCTGCGGAATAAATTCATATTTAACAGTGAGTTTAATTTATTTTCCAGATTATGCCGACTTACTATTATAAGTTTTTAGATAATTTCGTTTGAGTTATCTTCTTTCAGATTGTTTTGCGTATTATATATTTAGGATTTTATTGAAGGTAAATCACTCATTACTGTGAACACAATCTATAATTTTCAGATAGTAAATTTATACAGATTTAGATTTATATAGTTTAGAGAGGTTTTAGCTAAATATTTGGTTGCAATTTTCAGGCACATTTGGCACTTTGGGATTAGATGGACTTCCTGGTTAGCTTTCCGAAGTAGCCTTGCTTTTACCGAAGGGCCTCATTTTCGAGTAGTTGACTGCCTCTTGAGCTAGTTCCTTCGGAATAAGTTCAAAGATCTTTCACAGTTGTTTCGAAGGACCTTAGCAATTGACGTGTTATATAAAGTATCAAACTCTTTCAGAATCTGTTCATGTAAGACTAGCGATAGGGTTATCTTACTACCAGAAAAATGTCGAATTAACTATCGATTGGAAGAATTGACATAATTGGTTAGAAGAATTCAAAAGTGATGTTTTGAATTAAATCTGACTCAGCTGAATTCTTTCAAATTAAGTGAAATATTTAATATACCTAACGAGAATTTCCAAATTGTGAAGTCCCGCCAATTTTATATGTATGATGATAACAGTGGCCAGGAAAAATGTTTGTAAGAAAAAAGCGCAAAGGGAAACAACACACAATGAAAAATATTTTAATTCGTGTTTTTAATTTTTTTGTGTAGAATTTTTCTGTGAGTAACCCACTGTTGATAGGATTTTGAACTGTCCAAATTTTCCGGAAGGCAAAACCTCTAAATATACTTCTTCTCTCAAAACGCGGCCATACTTTCTCAAAACCAATAGGATTCTGATGGTTACCTTACCATCAGTGGGTTAACGGGAATTAAGTTTCCGCACTAATCTTATCACCAAGTCACTTGCGTCTCTACTGAAGATTCCTCATCATAGTAGCAGCATCAAAATTCATGGAATCGGGTCTAGTATCGTCGGAGCTTCGAGCAGCTCCACAATCACTTTGCAAACCAACATTACAAATTATTGCACTATGTTGAATGTGTAAATAATACCAAAAATCACCAACTATCACCAAACTATTCCAATTGATAATATCAAGTCGTGGACAATTCCAGCAAGCTTTCCAGTAGCAGGGGTGCTATTCTTGAAACATTACGAAAACTTTCGTATTGCGAGTTAGTGTCAAAGTATTACGAAAACCCTAAAATCCTATTCTTGAAATCGAATTACGAAAATTTTCGCAACGGAACGTTACTAAAATTTTCGTAATGGTTTTTTCGTTTCCCATTGCATTTCGTAATGAAATCATTTGGATTTTTGTGTTAATTATATTGATAAGGATGTTCATAAAACTCAATATTTTCTATTCTCAATATTTTATAAAAAAGTGAAAGCAAAAGCGTACCTTTTTTTCTTTGTTTCACGTGTTCTTAAAAATATATTATTTATTTCGAGATAACGAGTACATAACTATGCATTCGGTTTTGTTTACTACCTAACTAGAACCAAACCATATTTTCTTCTAAATTTTTGTAGTCGTATACCTAAATCTTGGGATATTTTTTTAAATGCTTGACCACTTTCTAATTTTAAACAATACGTGTAAGGGTATGAGATTTTTTTCGTAATTGACAATTGGCTATAGCGGACAAAAATGGAATATGTGATTCAATACAACAAAAATATGTTATTTAAAGCTATATTGCCTATTTAACTTTTATATTTATTTGTTAAAATTGTACTGATTGGAAATTAATTAATGCAATGTGTAATTTAAAGTGTGATTTTTATCATTCATTAAGTTCATTTGGAACAATTTTGTTTTATCATTTTAAATGCCCTGTCTTCAAACATTACGAAAATTTTCGTAATGCACAATATTTTCGTAATCGTAATGGTGAAATCATAACTTAGTATTCTTGAAGCCATTACGAAAATTACGAAGAGAGGAATAAAAAACTAAGAAGATTTCGAAAGAGATGATTTAAAATGTTAGTATAACTAAGAATATTAAGCGAAGCGGACGCTTTCTTTACTTAAAATTAATAATTGTCGTGAATTTTTGTCAATAATGGCTTATTTATTTAATATTAAATTAAATATATTAAAAATGATTATGTATGCTACTTTTTCTTTTAAAGGGAAAATTACTTCGGTCTAAAAAGACCTATGTATTGAAATCTTGTGAAAAATGGCCAAACATTTGTTTGATCCAAATCCATTTTTCTCGACGTTTTGAAAGTCCTTGAGTCCGGAAAAGAAAAAAAAAATAATGTGTCTGTCCGTCTTTCTGGACGTCTGAGAATCGCTTATCCGATTTAGAATTTTTTTTCCACCAATCTGTTTTTATGGTACGACGGTACACATGATTGTATGATGATACGATTGCACGATGATATAATGTTATGTCGTGTATGATGGCATGATGGTTTGATGTTATGGTAGTACGATGATATGATTCTATGCAATGTCACTACATAAAAAGCCATGAAAAAAAACTTGTAGTGGTGTTAAGGGAATAACGATTTTTATTTTCCTATGGAACGTAAACAAAATCATATGAGATTTTATGTTGCCTTTATTTTCAATTTAAATGAAAATTTTTATTGATAAATAGAAATAATTTTAAATTAAATACAATCTGTTTCGCCGGCAAGTGGCCCCTTGTGTGTTGGTGATACCTTTTCACATTTTTCATCATATCTCCCAAGTTATGGGCTCGATTTAAATTCTGTTTGCAGTTTTTGAAAGCTTATGAGTCACTTTATTGGTTATTAGTGTGCACTAAGCCAGGTTTTTGTAAGGAATGCAACAAGTTATGGGAAAATCACATTTTTTTACTTAAACGAGTTTTTTAATTAAAAAAAACCTCTACTTTAAAAAAAAAATGAACTGTAAGTCGAAAAAATGTCCCATGACATGGTTATTTTATTTATAATTATTAATCTACAGCATAATATCTACAAATTCACAAAACATTGTTACTACCTAACTCATAAAACATTCGAACAGCAATTTGTCGAAAAAATGGCGTTTGTAGCCGTTTAGGTATAGTGATGTTTTCTAACCAAATCTTTTAAATGATCGAAAACTCAAATTGGTAAGTAATAATAAATAGTTAAGTTGTTCGCTAACCGATCGTGTGACACTATGTACTCTCAGTGTTCTGTGTTTTAACAATTTTAAGTTTGTGTGATATAATTAAAAGGACAGTTTGTGTTAAGTAAACGCTTAATCATTACAATGAGACATTTGCGTGCAATGACCTTCTCGTGTAGCCGATATGCATTTTGTAAACCTGTTCTGTAATGGAAATGCACGCGCTACTGTCGAAAAATACAGGCGTCGATATCCAGCAGGCCAGTACTTGGGTATAGGACGTTCATTGCAATACATCGACGTTTTTCCGAACAGGGATTATTCTAACAACAACACGAGTCCAGCGTGAATATTAACGTACACGTTGGAACAGGATTAAATACGATTAATACGATTTTCCTAATTTCTCTAGGTAATTTTTGCGCGGTATTTTTAAGAGTTAGCTAGTAACAAAGTTTTATCAATTTGTAGATATTATGCTGTAGATTAATAATAATAATTAAAATAATTAACTTAATGGGACATTTTCACGGTTTACAGTTCAGTGTTTAAAAAGTAGAGGTTTTCTTTAGTAAAAAAAATGTTATTTTCCCGTAATTTTTTACATTCTTTAAGAAAACCTGGCTAAGTGCGCAAACTATCAAATAAAGTGGCTCATAAACATCATCTTTTCAAAAACCGCAAACAGAATTATAATCGAGCCCAAAACTTGAAAATGAGACACCCACTTTAAAGGATTTTTTGCGATAATTTTACTTAAATATTCCGACGAAACACATTGTATATCTTGCAGCTTGTACAGAATTTTAATTGAAATTAATAAAATTTTAATTAACAATTTTGCATTTTAGTAAATTGATTTTTAGGGAAATCGTTAGGCTTCGTGTTTTTTTTTAAATTTCTTTTCGTAGATTACTAGATTAGTTTTATTATAAATCATGGCTGTTTATGTAGTAGCATTGGTAAAGTAATAAAACTAATCTAGTAATCTATGAAATGAAATTGTAAAAAAAGCACGGAGCCTGACGATGTTTGAGAATAAAAATCAGTTTACTAAAACGCAAGATTGTGAATTAAAATTTTATTAATTTTAATTAAAATTGTGGACAAGCTGCAATTCGATATATTTAATTTAAAATTATTTATATTTATCAATAAAAGTGTTCATTTAAATTGAAAATAAAGACAACACAAAATAATTCCCATATGATTTTGTTTACGTTTCATAGGAAAATACAAATCTTTATTCCCCTCTTTATATTGGAGATTTGACTTTTGTAGACTGATATCATGGATATTTATGTAGTGGCATTGTCCTATGATTCTATGGCGATATGATTTTAGATCGTATTGTCGTACGGTATGATTGTATGACTTTACGTACCATTAGTATTAGCAGCCTATGACAGTATATCAATTCAATTCCAATTACAACACGCGACATTTAAAAATACATCCCAAATTGTCAATTAGTATTGTAGCTATTACCCTTATTTTTAAGAAAATAATAAACATACCACAAGCAAATTGGTACCCTTTTTTTGTGGTAATAAAATAATAAATATTTAGCGAAATGTAAATACATATTATTTTTAACCATCAACAGAAATTATTGAGTTTTATAAACATCCTTATATGAATATAATTAAAACAAAAACCTAAATGATTTCATTACGAAATGCAATAAGGAACAAAAAAACCATCCGAAAATTTTAGTAACGTTCCGTTGCGAAAATTTTCGTAATCCGGATTTCAAGAATACCATTTTAGTAACTTACATTTTCATCTTCTCTCTCGAAATTTTATTATTTCTTTTTTCCTCTCTTCGCTGTATTCGTAATGGTTTCAAGAATACTAAATTATGATTTCACCATTACTATTACGAAAATAGCATTACGAAAATTTTCGGTTACGAAAATTTTCGTAATGGTTCAAGAATAGCACCCCTGTAATTGCTGTGACAATTTTCATTTTGATTGCTCGATTATTTCTAAACATTTCTTACAAAATTCAATTGTATTGAAAATCAACTGTGCTATAGCCCACAAGTTTTTGGGCGGCAAAAATCTAAAATGCTCCGATTACGATGGTTGATACCTCTATCAATAGGTTTCGGGACCTGTAATTGCTGTGACAATTTTTATTTTGATTGCTCGATTATTTCTAAACATTTCTTACAAAATTCAATTTTATTGAAAATCAACTGTGCTATAGCCCACAAGTTTTTGGGCGGCAAAAATCTAAAATGGTCCGATTACGATGGTTGATACCTCTATCAATAGGTTTCGGGACCTGTAATTGCTGTGACAATTTTCATTTTGATTGCTCGATTATTTCTAAACATTTCTTAGAAAATTCAATTTTATTGAAAATTAACTGTGCTATAGCCCACAAGTTTTTGGGCGGCAAAAATCTAAAATGGTCCGATTACGATGGTTGATACCTCTATCAATAGGTTTCGGGACCTGTAATTGCTGTGACAATTTTCATTTTGATTGCTCGATTATTTCTAAACATTTCTTACAAAATTCAATTTTATTGAAAGAAAACTGTGCTATTGCCCACAAGTTTTTGGGCGGCAAAAATCTAAAATGGTCCGATTACGATGGTTGATACCTCTATCAATAGGTTTCGGGACCTGTAATCGCTGTGACAATTTTCATTTTGATTGCTCGATTATTTCTAAACATTTCTTAGAAAATTCAATTTTATTGAAAATCAACTGTGCTATAGCCCACAAGTTTTTGGGCGGCAAAAATCTAAAATGGTCCGATTACGATGGTTGATACCTCTATCAATAGGTTTCTGGACCTGTAATTGCTGTGACAATTTTCATTTTGATTGCTCGATTATTTCTAAACATTTTTTAGAAAATTCAATTGTATTGAAAATCAACTGTGCTATAGCCCACAAGTTTTTGGGCGGCAAAAATCTAAAATGCTCCGATTACGATGGTTGATACCTCTATCAATAGGTTTCGGGACCTGTAATTGCTGTGACAATTTTTATTTTGATTGCTCGATTATTTCTAAACATTTCTTAGAAAATTCAATTTTATTGAAAATCAACTGTGCTATAGCCCACAAGTTTTTGGGCGGCAAAAATCTAAAATGGTCCGATTACGATGGTTGATACCTCTATCAATAGGTTTCGGGACCTGTAATTGCTGTGACAATTTTCATTTTGATTGCCTGATTATTTCTAAACATTTCTTACAAAATTCAATTTTATTGAAAATCAACTGTGCTATTGCCCACAAGTTTTTGGGCGGCAACAATCTAAAATGCTCCGATTACGATGGTTGATACCTCTATCAATAGGTTTCGGGACCTGTAATTGCTGTGACAATTTTCATTTTGATTGCTCGATTATTTCTAAACATTTCTTACTAAATTCAATTTTATTGAAAATCAACTGTGCTATAGCCCACAAGTTTTTGGGCGGCAAAAATCTAAAATGGTCCGATTACGATGGTTGATACCTCTATCAATAGGTTTCGGGACCTGTAATTGCTGTGACAATTTTCATTTTGATTGCTCGATTATTTCTAAACATTTCTTAGAAAATTCAATTTTATTGAAAATCAACTGTGCTATAGCCCACAAGTTTTTGGGCGGCAAAAATCTAAAATGGTCCGATTACGATGGTTGATACCTCTATCAATAGGTTTCGGGACCTGTAATTGCTGTGACAATTTTCATTTTGATTGCCTGATTATTTCTAAACATTTCTTACAAAATTCAATTTTATTGAAAATCAACTGTGCTATTGCCCACAAGTTTTTGGGCGGCAAAAATCTAAAATGGTCCCATTACGATGGTTGATACCTCTATCAATAGGTTTCGGGACCTGTAATTGCTGTGACAATTTTCATTTTGATTGCTCGATTATTTCTAAACATTTCTTACAAAATTCAATTTTATTGAAAATCAACTGTGCTATAGCCCACAAGTTTTTGGGCGGCAAAAATCTAAAATGGTCCGATTACGATGGTTGATACCTCTATCAATAGGTTTCGGGACCTGTAATTGCTGTGACAATTTTCATTTTGATTGCTCAATTATTTCTAAACATTTCTTACAAAATTCAATTTTATTGAAAATCAACTGTGCTATAGCCCACAAGTTTTTGGGCGGCAAAAATCTAAAATGGTCCGATTACGATGGTTGATACCTCTATCAATAGGTTTCGGGACCTGTAATTGCTGTGACAATTTTCAATTTGATTGCTCGATTATTTCTAAACATTTCTTAGAAAATTCAATTTTATTGAAAATCAACTGTGCTATAGCCCACAAGTTTTTGGGCGGCAAAAATCTAAAATGGTCCGATTACGATGGTTGATACCTCTACCAATAGGTTTCGCGACCTATAATTGCTGTGGCAATTTTCATTTTGATTGCTCGATTATTTCTAAACATTTCTTAGAAAATTCAATTTTATTGAAAATCAACTGTGCTATAGCCCACAAGTTTTTGGGCGGCAAAAATCTAAAATGGTCCGATTACGATGGTTGATACCTCTATCAATAGGTTTCGGGACCTGTAATTGCTGTGACAATTTTCAATTTGATTGCTCGATTATTTCTAAACATTTCTTACAAAATTCAATTTTATTGAAAATCAACTGTGCTATAGCCCACAAGTTTTTGGGCGGCAAAAATCTAAAATGGTCCGATTACGATGGTTGATACCTCTATCAATAGGTTTTGGGACCTGTAATTGCTGTGACAATTTTCATTTTGATTGCTCGATTATTTCTAAACATTTCTTAGAAAATTCAATTTTATTGAAAATCAACTGTGCTATAGCCCACAAGTTTTTGGGCGGCAAAAATCTAAAATGCTCCGATTACGATGGTTGATACCTCTACCAATAGGTTTCGGGACCTGTAATTGCTGTGACAATTTTCATTTTGATTGCTCGATTATTTCTAAACATTTCTTAGAAAATTCAATTTTATTGAAAATCAACTGTGCTATAGCCCACAAGTTTTTGGGCGGCAAAAATCTAAATTGGTCCGATTACGATGGTTGATACCTCTATCAATAGGTTTCGGGACCTGTAATGGCTGTGACAATTTTCATTTTGATTGCTCGATTATTTCTAAACATTTCTTAAAAAATTCAATTTTATTGAAAATCAACTGTGCTATAGCCCACAAGTTTTTGGGCGGCAAAAATCTAAAATGGTCCGATTACGATGGTTGATACCTCTATCAATAGGTTTCGAGACCTGTAATTGCTGTGACAATTTTCATTTTGATTGCTCGATTATTTCTAAACATTTCTTAGAAAATTCAATTGTATTGAAAATCAACTGTGCTATAGCCCACAAGTTTTTGGGCGGCAAAAATCTAAAATGGTCCGATTACGATGGTTGATACCTCTATCAATAGGTTTCGGGACCTGTAATTGCTGTGACAATTTTCATTTTGATTGCTCGATTATTTCTAAACATTTCTTACAAAATTCAATTTTATTGAAAATCAACTGTGCTATAGCCCACAAGTTTTTGGGCGGCAAAAATCTAAAATGGTCCGATTACGATGGTTGATACCTCTATCAATAGGTTTCGGGACCTGTAATTGCTGTGACAATTTTCATTTTGATTGCTCGATTATTTCTAAACATTTCTTACAAAATTCAATTTTATTGAAAATCAACTGTGCTATAGCCCACAAGTTTTTGGGCGGCAAAAATCTAAAATGCTCCGATTACGATGGTTGATACCTCTATCAATAGGTTTCGAGACCTGTAATTGCTGTGACAATTTTCATTTTGATTGCTCGATTATTTCTAAACATTTCTTAGAAAATTCAATTGTATTGAAAATCAACTGTGCTATAGCCCACAAGTTTTTGGGCGGCAAAAATCTAAAATGGTCCGATTACGATGGTTGATACCTCTATCAATAGGTTTCGGGACCTGTAATTGCTGTGACAATTTTCATTTTGATTGCTCGATTATTTCTAAACATTTCTTAGAAAATTCAATTTTATTGAAAATCAACTGTGCTATAGCCCACAAGTTTTTGGGCGGCAAAAATCTAAAATGGTCCGATTACGATGGTTGATACCTCTATCAATAGGTTTCGGGACCTGTAATTGCTGTGACAATTTTCATTTTGATTGCTCGATTATTTCTAAACATTTCTTAGAAAATTCAATTGTATTGAAAATCAACTGTGCTATAGCTCACAAGTTTTTGGGCGGCAAAAATCTAAAATGGTCCGATTACGATGGTTGATACCTCTATCAATAGGTTTCGGGACCTGTAATTGCTGTGACAATTTTCATTTTGATTGCTCGATTATTTCTAAACATTTCTTAGAAAATTCAATTTTATTGAAAATCAACTGTGCCCACAAGTTTTTGGGCGGCAAAAATCTAAAATGGTCCGATTACGATGGTTGATACCTCTATCAATAGGTTTCGAGTCCTGTAATTGCTGTGACAATTTTCATTTTGATTGCTCGATTATTTCTAAACATTTCTTAGAAAATTCAATTTTATTGAAAATCAACTGTGCCCACAAGTTTTTGGGCGGCAAAAATCTAAAATGGTCCGATTACGATGGTTGATACCTCTATCAATAGGTTTCGAGTCCTGTAATTGCTGTGACAATTTTCATTTTGATTGCTCGATTATTTCTAAACATTTCTTACAAAATTCAATTTTATTGAAAATCAACTGTGTTATAGCCCACAAGTTTTTGGGCGGCAAAAATCTAAAATGGTCCGATTACGATGGTTGATACCTCTATCAATAGGTTTCGGGACCTGTAATTGCTGTGACAATTTTCATTTTGATTGCTCGATTATTTCTAAACATTTCTTAGAAAATTCAATTTTATTGAAAATCAACTGTGCCCACAAGTTTTTGGGCGGCAAAAATCTAAAATGGTCCGATTACGATGGTTGATACCTCTATCAATAGGTTTCGAGTCCTGTAATTGCTGTGACAATTTTCATTTTGATTGCTCGATTATTTCTAAACATTTCTTACAAAATTCAATTTTATTGAAAATCAACTGTGCTATAGCCCACAAGTTTTTGGGCGGCAAAAATCTAAAATGGTCCGATTACGATGGTTGATACCTCTATCAATAGGTTTCGGGACCTGTAATTGCTGTGACAATTTTCATTTTGATTGCTCGATTATTTCTAAACATTTCTTAGAAAATTCAATTGTATTGAAAATCAACTGTGCTATAGCCCACAAGTTTTTGGGCGGCAAAAATCTAAAATGGTCCGATTACGATGGTTGATACCTCTATCAATAGGTTTCGGGACCTGTAATTGCTGTGACAATTTTCATTTTGATTGCTCGATTATTTCTAAACATTTCTTAGAAAATTCAATTTTATTGAAAATCAACTGTGCTATAGCCCACAAGTTTTTGGGCGGCAAAAATCTAAAATGCTCCGATTACGATGGTTGATACCTCTATCAATAGGTTTCGGGACCTGTAATTGCTGTGACAATTTTCATTTTGATTGCTCGATTATTTCTAAACATTTCTTACAAAATTCAATTTTATTGAAAATCAACTGTGCTATAGCCCACAAGTTTTTGGGCGGCAAAAATCTAAAATGGTCCGATTACGATGGTTGATACCTCTATCAATAGGTTTCGAGACCTGTAATTGCTGTGACAATTTTCATTTTGATTGCTCGATTATTTCTAAACATTTCTTAGAAAATTCAATTGTATTGAAAATCAACTGTGCTATAGCCCACAAGTTTTTGGGCGGCAAAAATCTAAAATGCTCCGATTACGATGGTTGATACCTCTATCAATAGGTTTCGGGACCTGTAATTGCTGTGACAATTTTCATTTTGATTGCTCGATTATTTCTAAACATTTCTTAGAAAATTCAATTTTATTGAAAATCAACTGTGCTATAGCCCACAAGTTTTTGGGCGGCAAAAATCTAAAATGCTCCGATTACGATGGTTGATACCTCTATCAATAGGTTTCGGGACCTGTAATTGCTGTGACAATTTTCATTTTGATTGCTCGATTATTTCTAAACATTTCTTACAAAATTCAATTTTATTGAAAATCAACTGTGCTATAGCCCACAAGTTTTTGGGCGGCAAAAATCTAAATTGGTCCGATTACGATGGTTGATACCTCTATCAATAGGTTTCGGGACCTGTAATGGCTGTGACAATTTTCATTTTGATTGCTCGATTATTTCTAAACATTTCTTAAAAAATTCAATTTTATTGAAAATCAACTGTGCTATAGCCCACAAGTTTTTGGGCGGCAAAAATCTAAAATGGTCCGATTACGATGGTTGATACCTCTATCAATAGGTTTCGAGACCTGTAATTGCTGTGACAATTTTCATTTTGATTGCTCGATTATTTCTAAACATTTCTTAGAAAATTCAATTGTATTGAAAATCAACTGTGCTATAGCCCACAAGTTTTTGGGCGGCAAAAATCTAAAATGGTCCGATTACGATGGTTGATACCTCTATCAATAGGTTTCGGGACCTGTAATTGCTGTGACAATTTTCATTTTGATTGCTCGATTATTTCTAAACATTTCTTACAAAATTCAATTTTATTGAAAATCAACTGTGCTATAGCCCACAAGTTTTTGGGCGGCAAAAATCTAAAATGCTCCGATTACGATGGTTGATACCTCTATCAATAGGTTTCGAGACCTGTAATTGCTGTGACAATTTTCATTTTGATTGCTCGATTATTTCTAAACATTTCTTAGAAAATTCAATTGTATTGAAAATCAACTGTGCTATAGCCCACAAGTTTTTGGGCGGCAAAAATCTAAAATGGTCCGATTACGATGGTTGATACCTCTATCAATAGGTTTCGGGACCTGTAATTGCTGTGACAATTTTCATTTTGATTGCTCGATTATTTCTAAACATTTCTTAGAAAATTCAATTTTATTGAAAATCAACTGTGCTATAGCCCACAAGTTTTTGGGCGGCAAAAATCTAAAATGGTCCGATTACGATGGTTGATACCTCTATCAATAGGTTTCGGGACCTGTAATTGCTGTGACAATTTTCATTTTGATTGCTCGATTATTTCTAAACATTTCTTACAAAATTCAATTGTATTGAAAATCAACTGTGCTATAGCTCACAAGTTTTTGGGCGGCAAAAATCTAAAATGCTCCGATTACGATGGTTGATACCTCTATCAATAGGTTTCGGGACCTGTAATTGCTGTGACAATTTTCATTTTGATTGCTCGATTATTTCTAAACATTTCTTAGAAAATTCAATTTTATTGAAAATCAACTGTGCCCACAAGTTTTTGGGCGGCAAAAATCTAAAATGGTCCGATTACGATGGTTGATACCTCTATCAATAGGTTTCGAGTCCTGTAATTGCTGTGACAATTTTCATTTTGATTGCTCGATTATTTCTAAACATTTCTTAGAAAATTCAATTTTATTGAAAATCAACTGTGCCCACAAGTTTTTGGGCAGCAAAAATCTAAAATGGTCCGATTACGATGGTTGATACCTCTATCAATAGGTTTCGAGTCCTGTAATTGCTGTGACAATTTTCATTTTGATTGCTCGATTATTTCTAAACATTTCTTACAAAATTCAATTTTATTGAAAATCAACTGTGTTATAGCCCACAAGTTTTTGGGCGGCAAAAATCTAAAATGGTCCGATTACGATGGTTGATACCTCTATCAATAGGTTTCGGGACCTGTAATTGCTGTGACAATTTTCATTTTGATTGCTCGATTATTTCTAAACATTTCTTAGAAAATTCAATTTTATTGAAAATCAACTGTGCCCACAAGTTTTTGGGCGGCAAAAATCTAAAATGGTCCGATTACGATGGTTGATACCTCTATCAATAGGTTTCGAGTCCTGTAATTGCTGTGACAATTTTCATTTTGATTGCTCGATTATTTCTAAACATTTCTTACAAAATTCAATTTTATTGAAAATCAACTGTGCTATAGCCCACAAGTTTTTGGGCGGCAAAAATCTAAAATGGTCCGATTACGATGGTTGATACCTCTATCAATAAGTTTCGGGACCTGTAATTGCTGTGACAATTTTCATTTTGATTGCTCGATTATTTCTAAACATTTCTTAGAAAATTCAATTGTATTGAAAATCAACTGTGCTATAGCCCACAAGTTTTTGGGCGGCAAAAATCTAAAATGGTCCGATTACGATGGTTGATACCTCTATCAATAGGTTTCGGGACCTGTAATTGCTGTGACAATTTTCATTTTGATTGCTCGATTATTTCTAAACATTTCTTAGAAAATTCAATTTTATTGAAAATCAACTGTGCTATAGCCCACAAGTTTTTGGGCGGCAAAAATCTAAAATGCTCCGATTACGATGGTTGATACCTCTATCAATAGGTTTCGGGACCTGTAATTGCTGTGACAATTTTCATTTTGATTGCTCGATTATTTCTAAACATTTCTTACAAAATTCAATTTTATTGAAAATCAACTGTGCTATAGCCCACAAGTTTTTGGGCGGCAAAAATCTAAAATGGTCCGATTACGATGGTTGATACCTCTATCAATAGGTTTCGAGACCTGTAATTGCTGTGACAATTTTCATTTTGATTGCTCGATTATTTCTAAACATTTCTTAGAAAATTCAATTGTATTGAAAATCAACTGTGCTATAGCCCACAAGTTTTTGGGCGGCAAAAATCTAAAATGGTCCGATTACGATGGTTGATACCTCTATCAATAGGTTTCGGGACCTGTAATTGCTGTGACAATTTTTATTTTGATTGCTCGATTATTTCTAAACATTTCTTAGAAAATTCAATTTTATTGAAAATCAACTGTGCTATAGCCCACAAGTTTTTGGGCGGCAAAAATCTAAAATGCTCCGATTACGATGGTTGATACCTCTATCAATAGGTTTCGGGACCTGTAATTGCTGTGACAATTTTCATTTTGATTGCTCGATTATTTCTAAACATTTCTTAGAAAATTCAATTGTATTGAAAATCAACTGTGCTATAGCCCACAAGTTTTTGGGCGGCAAAAATCTAAAATGCTCCGATTACGATGGTTGATACCTCTATCAATAGGTTTCGGGACCTGTAATTGCTGTGACAATTTTAATTTTGATTGCTCGATTATTTCTAAACATTTCTTAGAAAATTCAATTTTATTGAAAATCAACTGTGCTATAGCCCACAAATTTTTGGGCGGCAAAAATCTAAAATGCTCCGATTACAATGGTTGATACCTTTATCAATAGGTTTCGAGACCTGTAATTGCTGTGACAATTTTCATTTTGATTGCTCGATTATTTCTAAACATTTCTTAGAAAATTCAATTTTATTGAAAATCAACTATGCTATAGCCCGCAAGTTTTTGGGCGGCAAAAATCTAAAATGGTCCGATTACGATGGTTGATACCTCTATCAATAGATTTCGAGACCTGTAATTGCTGTGACAATTTTCATTTTGATTGCTCGATTATTTCTAAACATTTCTTACAAAATTCAATTTTATTGAAAATCAACTGTGCTATAGCCCACAAGTTTTTGGGCGGCAAAAATCTAAAATGCTCCGATTACGATGGTTGATACCTCTATCAATAGGTTTCGAGACCTGTAATTGCTGTGACAATTTTCATTTTGATTGCTCGATTATTTCTAAACATTTCTTAGAAAATTCAATTTTATTGAAAATCAACTGTGCTATAGCCCACAAGTTTTTGGGCGGCAAAAATCTAAAATGCTCCGATTACGATGGTTGATACCTCTATCAATAGGTTTCGGGACCTGTAATTGCTGTGACAATTTTCATTTTGATTGCTCGATTATTTCTAAACATTTCTTAGAAAATTCAATTTTATTGAAAATCAACTGTGCTATAGCCCACAAGTTTTTGGGCGGCAAAAATCTAAAATGGTCCGATTACGATGGTTGATACCTCTATCAATAGGTTTCGGGACCTGTAATTGCTGTGACAATTTTCATTTTGATTGCTCGATTATTTCTAAACATTTCTTAGAAAATTCAATTTTATTGAAAATCAACTGTGCTATAGCCCACAAGTTTTTGGGCGGCAAAAATCTAAAATGCTCCGATTACGATGGTTGATACCTCTATCAATAGGTTTCGGGACCTGTAATTGCTGTGACAATTTTCATTTTGATTGCTCGATTATTTCTAAACATTTCTTAGAAAATTCAATTTTATTGAAAATCAACTGTGCTATAGCCCACAAGTTTTTGGGCGGCAAAAATCTAAAATGCTCCGATTACGATGGTTGATACCTCTATCAATAGGTTTCGAGACCTGTAATTGCTGTGACAATTTTCATTTTGATTGCTCAATTATTTCTAAACATTTCTTAGAAAATTCAATTGTATTGAAAATCAACTGTGCTATAGCCCACAAGTTTTTGGGCGGCAAAAATCTAAAATGGTCCGATTACGATGGTTGATACCTCTATCAATAGGTTTCTGGACCTGTAATTGCTGTGACAATTTTCATTTTGATTGCTCGATTATTTCTAAACATTTCTTAGAAAATTCAATTTTATTGAAAATCAACTGTGCTATAGCCCACAAGTTTTTGGGCGGCAAAAATCTAAAATGCTCCGATTACGATGGTTGATACCTCTATCAATAGGTTTCGGGACCTGTAATTGCTGTGACAATTTTCATTTTGATTGCTCGATTATTTTTAAACATTTCTTAGAAAATTCAATTTTATTGAAAATCAACTGTGCTATAGCCCACAAGTTTTTGGGCGGCAAAAATTCAAAATGCTCCGATTACGATGGTTGATACCTCTATCAATAGGTTTCGAGACCTGTAATTGCTGTGACAATTTTCATTTTGATTGCTCGATTATTTCTAAACATTTCTTAGAAAATTCAATTGTATTGAAAATCAACTGTGCTATAGCCCACAAGTTTTTGGGCGGCAAAAATCTAAAATGCTCCGATTACGATGGTTGATACCTCTATCAATAGGTTTCGGGACCTGTAATTGCTGTGACAATTTTCATTTTGATTGCTCGATTATTTCTAAACATTACTTAGAAAATTCAATTGTATTGAAAATCAACTGTGCTATAGCCCACAAGTTTTTGGGCGGCAAAAATCTAAAATGGTCCGATTACGATGGTTGATACCTCTATCAATAGGTTTCGGGACCTGTAATTGCTGTGACAATTTTCATTTTGATTGCTCGATTATTTCTAAACATTTCTTAGAAAATTCAATTTTATTGAAAATCAACTGTGCTATAGCCCACAAGTTTTTGGGCGGCAAAAATCTAAAATGCTCCGATTACGATGGTTGATACCTCTATCAATAGGTTTCGAGACCTGTAATTGCTGTGACAATTTTCATTTTGATTGCTCGATTATTTCTAAACATTTCTTAGAAAATTCAATTTTATTGAAAATCAACTGTGCTATAGCCCACAAGTTTTTGGGCGGCAAAAATCTAAAATGCTCCGATTACGATGGTTGATACCTCTATCAATAGGTTTCGGGACCTGTAATTGCTGTGACAATTTTCATTTTGATTGCTCGATTATTTCTAAACATTACTTAGAAAATTCAATTGTATTGAAAATCAACTGTGCTATAGCCCACAAGTTTTTGGGCGGCAAAAATCTAAAATGGTCCGATTACGATGGTTGATACCTCTATCAATAGGTTTCGGGACCTGTAATTGCTGTGACAATTTTCATTTTGATTGCTCGATTATTTCTAAACATTTCTTAGAAAATTCAATTTTATTGAAAATCAACTGTGCTATAGCCCACAAGTTTTTGGGCGGCAAAAATCTAAAATGGTCCGATTACGATGGTTGATACCTCTATCAATAGGTTTCGGGACCTGTAATTGCTGTGACAATTTTCATTTTGATTGCTCGATTATTTCTAAACATTTCTTACAAAATTCAATTTTATTGAAAATCAACTGTGCTATAGCCCACAAGTTTTTGGGCGGCAAAAATCTAAAATGGTCCGATTACGATGGTTGATACCTCTATCAATAGGTTTCGAGACCTGTAATTGCTGTGACAATTTTCATTTTGATTGCTCGATTATTTCTAAACATTTCTTAGAAAATTCAATTGTATTGAAAATCAACTGTGCTATAGCCCACAAGTTTTTGGGCGGCAAAAATCTAAAATGCTCCGATTACGATGGTTGATACCTCTATCAATAGGTTTCTGGACCTGTAATTGCTGTGACAATTTTCATTTTGATTGCTCGATTATTTCTAAACATTTCTTAGAAAATTCAATTTTATTGAAAATCAACTGTGCTATAGCCCACAAGTTTTTGGGCGGCAAAAATCTAAAATGGTCCGATTACGATGGTTGATACCTCTATCAATAGGTTTCGGGACCTGTAATGGCTGTGACAATTTTCATTTTGATTGCTCGATTATTTCTAAACATTTCTTAGAAAATTCAATTTTATTGAAAATCAACTATGCTATAGCCCACAAGTTTTTGGGCGGCAAAAATCTAAAATGGTCCGATTACGATGGTTGATACCTCTATCAATAGGTTTCGGGACCTGTAATTGCTGTGACAATTTTCATTTTGATTGCTCGATTATTTCTAAACATTTCTTAGAAAATTCAATTTTATTGAAAATCAACTGTGCTATAGCCCACAAGTTTTTGGGCGGCAAAAATCTAAATTGGCCCGATTACGATGGTTGATACCTCTATCAATAGGTTTCGGGACCTGTAATGGCTGTGACAATTTTCATTTTGATTGCTCGATTATTTCTAAACATTTCTTAGAAAATTCAATTTTATTGAAAATCAACTGTGCTATAGCCCACAAGTTTTTGGGCGGCAAAAATCTAAAATGCTCCGATTACGATGGTTGATACCTCTATCAATAGGTTTCGAGACCTGTAATTGCTGTGACAATTTTAATTTTGATTGCTCGATTATTTCTAAACATTTCTTAGAAAATTCAATTTTATTGAAAATCAACTGTGCTATAGCCCACAAGTTTTTGGGCGGCAAAAATCTAAAATGGTCCGATTACGATGGTTGATACCTCTATCAATAGGTTTCGGGACCTGTAATTGCTGTGACAATTTTCATTTTGATTGCTCGATTATTTCTAAACATTTCTTACAAAATTCAATTTTATTGAAAATCAACTGTGCTATAGCCCACAAGTTTTTGGGCGGCAAAAATCTAAAATGGTCCGATTACGATGGTTGATACCTCTATCAATAGGTTTCGGGACCTGTAATTGCTGTGACAATTTTCATTTTGATTGCTCGATTATTTCTAAACATTTCTTAGAAAATTCAATTTTATTGAAAATCAACTGTGCTATAGCCCACAAGTTTTTGGGCGGCAAAAATCTAAAATGGTCCGATTACGATGGTTGATACCTCTATCAATAGGTTTCGAGACCTGTAATTGCTGTGACAATTTTCATTTTGATTGCTCAATTATTTCTAAACATTTCTTAGAAAATTCAATTGTATTGAAAATCAACTGTGCTATAGCCCACAAGTTTTTGGGCGGCAAAAATCTAAAATGCTCCGATTACGATGGTTGATACCTCTATCAATAGGTTTCGGGACCTGTAATTGCTGTGACAATTTTCATTTTGATTGCTCGATTATTTCTAAATATTTCTTAGAAAATTCAATTGTATTGAAAATCAACTGTGCTATAGCCCACAAGTTTTTGGGCGGCAAAAATCTAAAATGCTCCGATTACGATGGTTGATACCTCTATCAATAGGTTTCGGGACCTGTAATTGCTGTGACAATTTTCATTTTGATTGCTCGATTATTTCTAAACATTTCTTAGAAAATTCAATTTTATTGAAAATCAACTGTGCTATAGCCCACAAGTTTTTGGGCGGCAAAAATCTAAAATGGTCCCATTACGATGGTTGATACCTCTATCAATAGGTTTCGGGACCTGTAATTGCTGTGACAATTTTCATTTTGATTGCTCGATTATTTCTAAACATTTCTTATAAAATTCAATTTTATTGAAAATCAACTGTGCTATAGCCCACAAGTTTTTGGGCGGCAAAAATCTAAAATGGTCCGATTACGATGGTTGATACCTCTATCAATAGGTTTCGGGACCTGTAATTGCTGTGACAATTTTCATTTTGATTGCTCGATTATTTCTAAACATTTCTTACAAAATTCAATTTTATTGAAAATCAACTGTGCTATAGCCCACAAGTTTTTGGGCGGCAAAAATCTAAAATGGTCCGATTACGATGGTTGATACCTCTATCAATAGGTTTCGAGACCTGTAATTGCTGTAACAATTTTCATTTTGATTGCTCGATTATTTCTAAACATTTCTTAGAAAATTCAATTGTATTGAAAATCAACTGTGTTATAGCCCACAAGTTTTTGGGCGGCAAAAATCTAAAATGGTCCGATTACGATGGTTGATACCTCTATCAATAGGTTTCGGGACCTGTAATTGCTGTGACAATTTTCATTTTGATTGCTCGATTATTTCTAAACATTTCTTAGAAAATTCAATTTTATTGAAAATCAACTGTGCCCACAAGTTTTTGGGCGGCAAAAATCTAAAATGGTCCGATTACGATGGTTGATACCTCTATCAATAGGTTTCGAGTCCTGTAATTGCTGTGACAATTTTCATTTTGATTGCTCGATTATTTCTAAACATTTCTTACAAAATTCAATTTTATTGAAAATCAACTGTGCTATAGCCCACAAGTTTTTGGGCGGCAAAAATCTAAAATGGTCCGATTACGATGGTTGATACCTCTATCAATAGGTTTCGGGACCTGTAATTGCTGTGACAATTTTCATTTTGATTGCTCGATTATTTCTAAACATTTCTTAGAAAATTCAATTGTATTGAAAATCAACTGTGCTATAGCCCACAAGTTTTTGGGCGGCAAAAATCTAAAATGGTCCGATTACGATGGTTGATACCTCTATCAATAGGTTTCGGGACCTGTAATTGCTGTGACAATTTTCATTTTGATTGCTCGATTATTTCTAAACATTTCTTAGAAAATTCAATTTTATTGAAAATCAACTGTGCTATAGCCCACAAGTTTTTGGGCGGCAAAAATCTAAAATGCTCCGATTACGATGGTTGATACCTCTATCAATAGGTTTCGAGACCTGTAATTGCTGTGACAATTTTCATTTTGATTGCTCGATTATTTCTAAACATTTCTTAGAAAATTCAATTGTATTGAAAATCAACTGTGCTATAGCCCACAAGTTTTTGGGCGGCAAAAATCTAAAATGCTCCGATTACGATGGTTGATACCTCTATCAATAGGTTTCGGGACCTGTAATTGCTGTGACAATTTTCATTTTGATTGCTCGATTATTTCTAAACATTTCTTACAAAATTCAATTTTATTGAAAATCAACTGTGCTATAGCCCACAAGTTTTTGGGCGGCAAAAATCTAAAATGGTCCGATTACGATGGTTGATACCTCTATCAATAGGTTTCGAGACCTGTAATTGCTGTGACAATTTTCATTTTGATTGCTCGATTATTTCTAAACATTTCTTAGAAAATTCAATTGTATTGAAAATCAACTGTGCTATAGCCCACAAGTTTTTGGGCGGCAAAAATCTAAAATGCTCCGATTACGATGGTTGATACCTCTATCAATAGGTTTCGGGACCTGTAATTGCTGTGACAATTTTCATTTTGATTGCTCGATTATTTCTAAACATTTCTTAGAAAATTCAATTTTATTGAAAATCAACTGTGCTATAGCCCACAAGTTTTTGGGCGGCAAAAATCTAAAATGCTCCGATTACGATGGTTGATACCTCTATCAATAGGTTTCGGGACCTGTAATTGCTGTGACAATTTTAATTTTGATTGCTCGATTATTTCTAAACATTTCTTAGAAAATTCAATTTTATTGAAAATCAACTGTGCTATAGCCCACAAATTTTTGGGCGGCAAAAATCTAAAATGCTCCGATTACAATGGTTGATACCTTTATCAATAGGTTTCGAGACCTGTAATTGCTGTGACAATTATCATTTTGATTGCTCGATTATTTCTAAACATTTCTTAGAAAATTCAATTTTATTGAAAATCAACTATGCTATAGCCCGCAAGTTTTTGGGCGGCAAAAATCTAAAATGGTCCGATTACGATGGTTGATACCTCTATCAATAGATTTCGAGACCTGTAATTGCTGTGACAATTTTCATTTTGATTGCTCGATTATTTCTAAACATTTCTTACAAAATTCAATTTTATTGAAAATCAACTGTGCTATAGCCCACAAGTTTTTGGGCGGCAAAAATCTAAAATGCTCCGATTACGATGGTTGATACCTCTATCAATAGGTTTCGAGACCTGTAATTGCTGTGACAATTTTCATTTTGATTGCTCGATTATTTCTAAACATTTCTTAGAAAATTCAATTTTATTGAAAATCAACTGTGCTATATCCCACAAGTTTTTGGGCGGCAAAAATCTAAAATGCTCCGATTACGATGGTTGATACCTCTATCAATAGGTTTCGGGACCTGTAATTGCTGTGACAATTTTCATTTTGATTGCTCGATTATTTCTAAACATTTCTTAGAAAATTCAATTTTATTGAAAATCAACTGTGCTATAGCCCACAAGTTTTTGGGCGGCAAAAATCTAAAATGGTCCGATTACGATGGTTGATACCTCTATCAATAGGTTTCGGGACATGTAATTGCTGTGACAATTTTCATTTTGATTGCTCGATTATTTCTAAACATTTCTTAGAAAATTCAATTTTATTGAAAATCAACTGTGCTATAGCCCACAAGTTTTTGGGCGGCAAAAATCTAAAATGCTCCGATTACGATGGTTGATACCTCTATCAATAGGTTTCGAGACCTGTAATTGCTGTGACAATTTTCATTTTGATTGCTCAATTATTTCTAAACATTTCTTAGAAAATTCAATTGTATTGAAAATCAACTGTGCTATAGCCCACAAGTTTTTGGGCGGCAAAAATCTAAAATGGTCCGATTACGATGGTTGATACCTCTATCAATAGGTTTCTGGACCTGTAATTGCTGTGACAATTTTCATTTTGATTGCTCGATTATTTCTAAACATTTCTTAGAAAATTCAATTTTATTGAAAATCAACTGTGCTATAGCCCACAAGTTTTTGGGCGGCAAAAATCTAAAATGCTCCGATTACGATGGTTGATACCTCTATCAATAGGTTTCGGGACCTGTAATTGCTGTGACAATTTTCATTTTGATTGCTCGATTATTTCTAAACATTTCTTAGAAAATTCAATTTTATTGAAAATCAACTGTGCTATAGCCCACAAGTTTTTGGGCGGCAAAAATCTAAAATGCTCCGATTACGATGGTTGATACCTCTATCAATAGGTTTCGAGACCTGTAATTGCTGTGACAATTTTCATTTTGATTGCTCGATTATTTCTAAACATTTCTTAGAAAATTCAATTGTATTGAAAATCAACTGTGCTATAGCCCACAAGTTTTTGGGCGGCAAAAATCTAAAATGCTCCGATTACGATGGTTGATACCTCTATCAATAGGTTTCGGGACCTGTAATTGCTGTGACAATTTTCATTTTGATTGCTCGATTATTTCTAAACATTTCTTAGAAAATTCAATTTTATTGAAAATCAACTGTGCTATATCCCACAAGTTTTTTGGGCGGCAAAAATCTAAAATGCTCCGATTACGATGGTTGATACCTCTATCAATAGGTTTCGGGACCTGTAATTGCTGTGACAATTTTCATTTTGATTGCTCGATTATTTCTAAACATTTCTTAGAAAATTCAATTTTATTGAAAATCAACTGTGCTATAGCCCACAAGTTTTTGGGCGGCAAAAATCTAAAATGGTCCGATTACGATGGTTGATACCTCTATCAATAGGTTTCGGGACATGTAATTGCTGTGACAATTTTCATTTTGATTGCTCGATTATTTCTAAACATTTCTTAGAAAATTCAATTTTATTGAAAATCAACTGTGCTATAGCCCACAAGTTTTTGGGCGGCAAAAATCTAAAATGCTCCGATTACGATGGTTGATACCTCTATCAATAGGTTTCGAGACCTGTAATTGCTGTGACAATTTTCATTTTGATTGCTCAATTATTTCTAAACATTTCTTAGAAAATTCAATTGTATTGAAAATCAACTGTGCTATAGCCCACAAGTTTTTGGGCGGCAAAAATCTAAAATGGTCCGATTACGATGGTTGATACCTCTATCAATAGGTTTCTGGACCTGTAATTGCTGTGACAATTTTCATTTTGATTGCTCGATTATTTCTAAACATTTCTTAGAAAATTCAATTTTATTGAAAATCAACTGTGCTATAGCCCACAAGTTTTTGGGCGGCAAAAATCTAAAATGCTCCGATTACGATGGTTGATACCTCTATCAATAGGTTTCGGGACCTGTAATTGCTGTGACAATTTTCATTTTGATTGCTCGATTATTTCTAAACATTTCTTAGAAAATTCAATTTTATTGAAAATCAACTGTGCTATAGCCCACAAGTTTTTGGGCGGCAAAAATCTAAAATGCTCCGATTACGATGGTTGATACCTCTATCAATAGGTTTCGAGACCTGTAATTGCTGTGACAATTTTCATTTTGATTGCTCGATTATTTCTAAACATTTCTTAGAAAATTCAATTGTATTGAAAATCAACTGTGCTATAGCCCACAAGTTTTTGGGCGGCAAAAATCTAAAATGCTCCGATTACGATGGTTGATACCTCTATCAATAGGTTTCGGGACCTGTAATTGCTGTGACAATTTTCATTTTGATTGCTCGATTATTTCTAAACATTACTTAGAAAATTCAATTGTATTGAAAATCAACTGTGCTATAGCCCACAAGTTTTTGGGCGGCAAAAATCTAAAATGGTCCGATTACGATGGTTGATACCTCTATCAATAGGTTTCGGGACCTGTAATTGCTGTGACAATTTTCATTTTGATTGCTCGATTATTTCTAAACATTTCTTAGAAAATTCAATTTTATTGAAAATCAACTGTGCTATAGCCCACAAGTTTTTGGGCGGCAAAAATCTAAAATGGTCCGATTACGATGGTTGATACCTCTATCAATAGGTTTCGGGACCTGTAATTGCTGTGACAATTTTCATTTTGATTGCTCGATTATTTCTAAACATTTCTTACAAAATTCAATTTTATTGAAAATCAACTGTGCTATAGCCCACAAGTTTTTGGGCGGCAAAAATCTAAAATGGTCCGATTACGATGGTTGATACCTCTATCAATAGGTTTCGGGACCTGTAATGGCTGTGACAATTTTCATTTTGATTGCTCGATTATTTCTAAACATTTCTTAGAAAATTCAATTTTATTGAAAATCAACTATGCTATAGCCCACAAGTTTTTGGGCGGCAAAAATCTAAAATGGTCCGATTACGATGGTTGATACCTCTATCAATAGGTTTCGGGACCTGTAATTGCTGTGACAATTTTCATTTTGATTGCTCGATTATTTCTAAACATTTCTTAGAAAATTCAATTTTATTGAAAATCAACTGTGCTATAGCCCACAAGTTTTTGGGCGGCAAAAATCTAAATTGGCCCGATTACGATGGTTGATACCTCAATCAATAGGTTTCGGGACCTGTAATGGCTGTGACAATTTTCATTTTGATTGCTCGATTATTTCTAAACATTTCTTAGAAAATTCAATTTTATTGAAAATCAACTGTGCTATAGCCCACAAGTTTTTGGGCGGCAAAAATCTAAAATGCTCCGATTACGATGGTTGATACCTCTATCAATAGGTTTCGGGACCTGTAATTGCTGTGACAATTTTCATTTTGATTGCTCGATTATTTCTAAACATTTCTTAGAAAATTCAATTTTATTGAAAATCAACTGTGCTATAGCCCACAAGTTTTTGGGCGGCAAAAATCTAAAATGCTCCGATTACGATGGTTCATACCTCTATCAATAGGTTTCGGGACCTGTAATTGCTGTGACAATTTTCATTTTGATTGCTCGATTATTTCTAAACATTTCTTAGAAAATTCAATTTTATTGAAAATCAACTGTGCTATAGCCCACAAGTTTTTGGGCGGCAAAAATCTAAAATGCTCCGATTACGATGGTTGATACCTCTATCAATAGGTTTCGGGACCTGTAATTGCTGTGACAATTTTCATTTTGATTGCTCGATTATTTCTAAACATTTCTTACAAAATTCAATTTTATTGAAAATCAACTGTGCTATAGCCCACAAGTTTTTGGGCGGCAAAAATCTAAAATGGTCCGATTACGATGGTTGATACCTCTATCAATAGGTTTCGGGACCTGTAATTGCTGTGACAATTTTCATTTTGATTGCTCGATTATTTCTAAACATTTCTTACAAAATTCAATTTTATTGAAAATCAACTGTGCTATAGCCCACAAGTTTTTGGGCGGCAAAAATCTAAAATGCTCCGATTACGATGGTTGATACCTCTATCAATAGGTTTCGGGACCTGTAATTGCTGTGACAATTTTCATTTTGATTGCTCGATTATTTCTAAACATTTCTTACAAAATTCAATTTTATTGAAAATCAACTGTGCTATAGCCCACAAGTTTTTGGGCGGCAAAAATCTAAAATGGTCCGATTACGATGGTTGATACCTCTATCAATAGGTTTCGGGACCTGTAATTGCTGTGACAATTTTCATTTTGATTGCTCGATTATTTCTAAACATTTCTTACAAAATTCAATTTTATTGAAAATCAACTGTGCTATAGCCCACAAGTTTTTGGGCGGCAAAAATCTAAAATGCTCCGATTACGATGGTTGATACCTCTATCAATAGGTTTCGAGACCTGTAATTGCTGTGACAATTTTCATTTTGATTGCTCGATTATTTCTAAACATTTCTTAGAAAATTCAATTGTATTGAAAATCAACTGTGCTATAGCCCACAAGTTTTTGGGCGGCAAAAATCTAAAATGCTCCGATTACGATGGTTGATACCTCTATCAATAGGTTTCGGGACCTGTAATGGCTGTGACAATTTTCATTTTGATTGCTCGATTATTTCTAAACATTTCTTAGAAAATTCAATTTTATTGAAAATCAACTGTGCTATAGCCCACAAGTTTTTGGGCGGCAAAAATCTAAAATGGTCCGATTACGATGGTTGATACCTCTATCAATAGGTTTCGGGACCTGTAATGGCTGTGACAATTTTCATTTTGATTGCTCGATTATTTCTAAACATTTCTTACAAAATTCAATTTTATTGAAAATCAACTGTGCTATAGCCCACAAGTTTTTGGGCGGCAAAAATCTAAAATGGTCCGATTACGATGGTTGATACCTCTATCAATAGGTTTCGGGACCTGTAATGGCTGTGACAATTTTCATTTTGATTGCTCGATTATTTCTAAACATTTCTTAGAAAATTCAATTTTATTGAAAATCAACTGTGCTATAGCCCACAAGTTTTTGGGCGGCAAAAATCTAAATTGGCCCGATTACGATGGTTGATACCTCTATCAATAGGTTTCGGGACCTGTAATGGCTGTGACAATTTTCATTTTGATTGCTCGATTATTTCTAAACATTTCTTAGAAAATTCAATTTTATTGAAAATCAACTGTGCTATAGCCCACAAGTTTTTGGGCGGCAAAAATCTAAAATGGTCCGATTACGATGGTTGATACCTCTATCAATAGGTTTCGGGACCTGTAATTGCTGTGACAATTTTCATTTTGATTGCTCGATTATTTCTAAACATTTCTTAGAAAATTCAATTTTATTGAAAATCAACTGTGCTATAGCCCACAAGTTTTTGGGCGGCAAAAATCTAAAATGCTCCGATTACGATGGTTGATACCTCTATCAATAGGTTTCGAGACCTGTAATTGCTGTGACAATTTTCATTTTGATTGCTCGATTATTTCTAAACATTTCTTAGAAAATTCAATTGTATTGAAAATCAACTGTGCTATAGCCCACAAGTTTTTGGGCGGCAAAAATCTAAAATGCTCCGATTACGATGGTTGATACCTCTATCAATAGGTTTCGGGACCTGTAATTGCTGTGACAATTTTCATTTTGATTGCTCGATTATTTCTAAACATTACTTAGAAAATTCAATTGTATTGAAAATCAACTGTGCTATAGCCCACAAGTTTTTGGGCGGCAAAAATCTAAAATGCTCCGATTACGATGGTTGATACCTCTATCAATAGGTTTCGGGACCTGTAATTGCTGTGACAATTTTCATTTTGATTGCTCGATTATTTCTAAACATTTCTTACAAAATTCAATTTTATTGAAAATCAACTGTGCTATAGCCCACAAGTTTTTGGGCGGCAAAAATCTAAAATGGTCCGATTACGATGGTTGATACCTCTATCAATAGGTTTCGGGACCTGTAATTGCTGTGACAATTTTCATTTTGATTGCTCGATTATTTCTAAACATTTCTTAGAAAATTCAATTTTATTGAAAATCAACTGTGCTATAGCCCACAAGTTTTTGGGCGGCAAAAATCTAAAATGCTCCGATTACGATGGTTGATACCTCTATCAATAGGTTTCGGGACCTGTAATTGCTGTGACAATTTTCATTTTGATTGCTCGATTATTTCTAAACATTTCTTAGAAAATTCAATTGTATTGAAAATCAACTGTGCTATAGCCCACAAGTTTTTGGGCGGCAAAAATCTAAAATGCTCCGATTACGATGGTTGATACCTCTATCAATAGGTTTCGGGACCTGTAATTGCTGTGACAATTTTCATTTTGATTGCTCGATTATTTCTAAACATTTCTTAGAAAATTCAATTGTATTGAAAATCAACTGTGCTATAGCCCACAAGTTTTTGGGCGGCAAAAATCTAAAATGCTCCGATTACGATGGTTGATACCTCTATCAATAGGTTTCGGGACCTGTAATTGCTGTGACAATTTTCATTTTGATTGCTCGATTATTTCTAAACATTTCTTAGAAAATTCAATTGTATTGAAAATCAACTGTGCTATAGCCCACAAGTTTTTGGGCGGCAAAAATCTAAAATGCTCCGATTACGATGGTTGATACCTCTATCAATAGGTTTCGAGACCTGTAATTGCTGTGACAATTTTCATTTTGATTGCTCGATTATTTCTAAACATTTCTTAGAAAATTCAATTTTATTGAAAATCAACTGTGCTATAGCCCACAAGTTTTTGGGCGGCAAAAATCTAAAATGCTTCGATTACGATGGTTGATACCTCTATCAATAGGTTTCGGGACCTGTAATTGCTGTGACAATTTTCATTTTGATTGCTCGATTATTTCTAAACATTTCTTACAAAATTCAATTTTATTGAAAATCAACTGTGCTATAGCCCACAAGTTTTTGGGCGGCAAAAATCTAAAATGGTCCGATTACGATGGTTGATACCTCTATCAATAGGTTTCGAGACCTGTAATTGCTGTGACAATTTTCATTTTGATTGCTCGATTATTTCTAAACATTTCTTACAAAATTCAATTTTATTGAAAATCAACTGTGCTATAGCCCACAAGTTTTTGGGCGGCAAAAATCTAAAATGCTCCGATTACGATGGTTGATACCTCTATCAATAGGTTTCGGGACCTGTAATTGCTGTGACAATTTTCATTTTGATTGCTCGATTATTTCTAAACATTTCTTAGAAAATTCAATTGTATTGAAAATCAACTGTGCTATAGCCCACAAGTTTTTGGGCGGCAAAAATCTAAAATGGTCCGATTACGATGGTTGATACCTCTATCAATAGGTTTCGGGACCTGTAATTGCTGTGACAATTTTCATTTTGATTGCTCGATTATTTCTAAACATTTCTTAGAAAATTCAATTGTATTGAAAATCAACTGTGCTATAGCCCACAAGTTTTTGGGCGGCAAAAATCTAAAATGGTCCGATTACGATGGTTGATACCTCTATCAATAGGTTTCGGGACCTGTAATGGCTGTGACAATTTTCATTTTGATTGCTCGATTATTTCTAAACATTTCTTACAAAATTCAATTTTATTGAAAATCAACTGTGCTATAGCCCACAAGTTTTTGGGCGGCAAAAATCTAAAATGCTCCGATTACGATGGTTGATACCTCTATCAATAGGTTTCGAGACCTGTAATTGCTGTGACAATTTTCATTTTGATTGCTCGATTATTTCTAAACATTTCTTAGAAAATTCAATTGTATTGAAAATCAACTGTGCTATAGCCCACAAGTTTTTGGGCGGCAAAAATCTAAAATGCTCCGATTACGATGGTTGATACCTCTATCAATAGGTTTCGGGACCTGTAATGGCTGTGACAATTTTCATTTTGATTGCTCGATTATTTCTAAACATTTCTTACAAAATTCAATTTTATTGAAAATCAACTGTGCTATAGCCCACAAGTTTTTGGGCGGCAAAAATCTAAAATGGTCCGATTACGATGGTTGATACCTCTATCAATAGGTTTCGAGACCTGTAATTGCTGTGACAATTTTCATTTTGATTGCTCGATTATTTCTAAACATTTCTTAGAAAATTCAATTGTATTGAAAATCAACTGTGCTATAGCCCACAAGTTTTTGGGCGGCAAAAATCTAAAATGCTCCGATTACGATGGTTGATACCTCTATCAATAGGTTTCGGGACCTGTAATTGCTGTGACAATTTTCATTTTGATTGCTCGATTATTTCTAAACATTTCTTAGAAAATTCAATTGTATTGAAAATCAACTGTGCTATAGCCCACAAGTTTTTGGGCGGCAAAAATCTAAAATGGTCCGATTACGATGGTTGATACCTCTATCAATAGGTTTCGGGACCTGTAATTGCTGTGACAATTTTCATTTTGATTGCTCGATTATTTCTAAACATTTCTTAGAAAATTCAATTGTATTGAAAATCAACTGTGCTATAGCCCACAAGTTTTTGGGCGGCAAAAATCTAAAATGCTCCGATTACGATGGTTGATACCTCTATCAATAGGTTTCGAGACCTGTAATTGCTGTGACAATTTTCATTTTGATTGCTCGATTATTTCTAAACATTTCTTAGAAAATTCAATTGTATTGAAAATCAACTGTGCTATAGCCCACAAGTTTTTGGGCGGCAAAAATCTAAAATGCTCCGATTACGATGGTTGATACCTCTATCAATAGGTTTCGGGACCTGTAATTGCTGTGACAATTTTCATTTTGATTGCTCGATTATTTCTAAACATTTCTTACAAAATTCAATTTTATTGAAAATCAACTGTGCTATAGCCCACAAGTTTTTGGGCGGCAAAAATCTAAAATGCTCCGATTACGATGGTTGATACCTCTATCAATAGGTTTCGAGACCTGTAATTGCTGTGACAATTTTCATTTTGATTGCTCGATTATTTCTAAACATTTCTTAGAAAATTCAATTGTATTGAAAATCAACTGTGCTATAGCCCACAAGTTTTTGGGCGGCAAAAATCTAAAATGCTCCGATTACGATGGTTGATACCTCTATCAATAGGTTTCGGGACCTGTAATTGCTGTGACAATTTTCATTTTGATTGCTCGATTATTTCTAAACATTTCTTAGAAAATTCAATTGTATTGAAAATCAACTGTGCTATAGCCCACAAGTTTTTGGGCGGCAAAAATCTAAAATGGTCCGATTACGATGGTTGATACCTCTATCAATAGGTTTCGGGACCTGTAATTGCTGTGACAATTTTCATTTTGATTGCTCGATTATTTCTAAACATTTCTTAGAAAATTCAATTGTATTGAAAATCAACTGTGCTATAGCCCACAAGTTTTTGGGCGGCAAAAATCTAAAATGCTCCGATTACGATGGTTGATACCTCTATCAATAGGTTTCGAGACCTGTAATTGCTGTGACAATTTTCATTTTGATTGCTCGATTATTTCTAAACATTTCTTAGAAAATTCAATTGTATTGAAAATCAACTGTGCTATAGCCCACAAGTTTTTGGGCGGCAAAAATCTAAAATGCTCCGATTACGATGGTTGATACCTCTATCAATAGGTTTCGGGACCTGTAATTGCTGTGACAATTTTCATTTTGATTGCTCGATTATTTCTAAACATTTCTTACAAAATTCAATTTTATTGAAAATCAACTGTGCTATAGCCCACAAGTTTTTGGGCGGCAAAAATCTAAAATGCTCCGATTACGATGGTTGATACCTCTATCAATAGGTTTCGAGACCTGTAATTGCTGTGACAATTTTCATTTTGATTGCTCGATTATTTCTAAACATTTCTTACAAAATTCAATTGTATTGAAAATCAACTGTGCTATAGCCCACAAGTTTTTGGGCGGCAAAAATCTCAAATGCTCCGATTACGATGGTTGATACCTCTATCAATAGGTTTCGGGACCTGTAATTGCTGTGACAATTTTCATTTTGATTGCTCGATTATTTCTAAACATTTCTTACAAAATTCAATTTTATTGAAAATCAACTGTGCTATAGCCCACAAGTTTTTGGGCGGCAAAAATCTAAAATGGTCCGATTACGATGGTTGATACCTCTATCAATAGGTTTCGAGACCTGTAATTGCTGTGACAATTTTCATTTTGATTGCTCGATTATTTCTAAACATTTCTTAGAAAATTCAATTGTATTGAAAATCAACTGTGCTATAGCCCACAAGTTTTTGGGCGGCAAAAATCTAAAATGCTCCGATTACGATGGTTGATACCTCTATCAATAGGTTTCGGGACCTGTAATTGCTGTGACAATTTTCATTTTGATTGCTCGATTATTTCTAAACATTTCTTACAAAATTCAATTTTATTGAAAATCAACTGTGCTATAGCCCACAAGTTTTTGGGCGGCAAAAATCTAAAATGCTCCGATTACGATGGTTGATACCTCTATCAATAGGTTTCGAGACCTTTAATTGCTGTGACAATTTTCATTTTGATTGCTCGATTATTTCTAAACATTTCTTAGAAAATTCAATTGTATTGAAAATCAACTGTGCTATAGCCCACAAGTTTTTGGGCGGCAAAAATCTAAAATGGTCCGATTACGATGGTTGATACCTCTATCAATAGGTTTCGGGACCTGTAATTGCTGTGACAATTTTCATTTTGATTGCTCGATTATTTCTAAACATTTCTTAGAAAATTCAATTTTATTGAAAATCAACTGTGCTATAGCCCACAAGTTTTTGGGCGGCAAAAATCTAAAATGCTCCGATTACGATGGTTGATACCTCTATCAATAGGTTTCGAGACCTTTAATTGCTGTGACAATTTTCATTTTGATTGCTCGATTATTTCTAAACATTTCTTAGAAAATTCAATTGTATTGAAAATCAACTGTGCTATAGCCCACAAGTTTTTGGGCGGCAAAAATCTAAAATGGTCCGATTACGATGGTTGATACCTCTATCAATAGGTTTCGGGACCTGTAATTGCTGTGACAATTTTCATTTTGATTGCTCGATTATTTCTAAACATTTCTTAGAAAATTCAATTTTATTGAAAATCAACTGTGCTATAGCCCACAAGTTTTTGGGCGGCAAAAATCTAAAATGGTCCGATTACGATGGTTGATACCTCTATCAATAGGTTTCGAGACCTTTAATTGCTGTGACAATTTTCATTTTGATTGCTCGATTATTTCTAAACATTTCTTAGAAAATTCAATTGTATTGAAAATCAACTGTGCTATAGCCCACAAGTTTTTGGGCGGCAAAAATCTAAAATGGTCCGATTACGATGGTTGATACCTCTATCAATAGGTTTCGGGACCTGTAATTGCTGTGACAATTTTCATTTTGATTGCTCGATTATTTCTAAACATTTCTTAGAAAATTCAATTTTATTGAAAATCAACTGTGCTATAGCCCACAAATTTTTGGGCGGCAAAAATCTAAAATGGTCCGATTACGATGGTTGATACCTCTATCAATAGGTTTCGGGACCTGTAATTGCTGTGACAATTTTCATTTTGATTGCTCGATTATTTCTAAACGTTTCTTAGAAAATTCAATTGTATTGAAAATCAACTGTGCTATAGCCCACAAGTTTTTGGGCGGCAAAAATCTAAAATGGTCCGATTACGATGGTTGATACCTCTATCAATAGGTTTCGGGACCTGTAATTGCTGTGACAATTTTCATTTTGATTGCTCGATTATTTCTAAACATTTCTTAGAAAATTCAATTGTATTGAAAATCAACTGTGCTATAGCCCACAAGTTTTTGGGCGGCAAAAATCTAAAATGCTCCGATTACGATGGTTGATACCTCTATCAATAGGTTTCGGGACCTGTAATTGCTGTGACAATTTTCATTTTGATTGCTCGATTATTTCTAAACATTTCTTACAAAATTCAATTTTATTGAAAATCAACTGTGCTATAGCCCACAAGTTTTTGGGGGCAAAAATCTAAAATGGTCCGATTACGATGGTTGATACCTCTATCAATAGGTTTCGAGACCTGTAATTGCTGTGACAATTTTCATTTTGATTGCTCGATTATTTCTAAACATTTCTTAGAAAATTCAATTGTATTGAAAATCAACTGTGCTATAGCCCACAAGTTTTTGGGCGGCAAAAATCTAAAATGCTCCGATTACGATGGTTGATACCTCTATCAATAGGTTTCGGGACCTGTAATTGCTGTGACAATTTTCATTTTGATTGCTCGATTATTTCTAAACATTTCTTAGAAAATTCAATTGTATTGAAAATCAACTGTGCTATAGCCCACAAATTTTTGGGCGGCAAAAATCTAAAATGCTCCGATTACGATGGTTGATACCTCTATCAATAGGTTTCGAGACCTGTAATTGCTGTGACAATTTTCATTTTGATTGCTCGATTATTTCTAAACATTTCTTAGAAAATTCAATTTTATTGAAAATCAACTGTGCTATAGCCCACAAGTTTTTGGGCGGCAAAAATCTAAAATGGTCCGATTACGATGGTTGATACCTCTATCAATAGGTTTCGAGACCTTTAATTGCTGTGACAATTTTCATTTTGATTGCTCGATTATTTCTAAACATTTCTTAGAAAATTCAATTGTATTGAAAATCAACTGTGCTATAGCCCACAAGTTTTTGGGCGGCAAAAATCTAAAATGGTCCGATTACGATGGTTGATACCTCTATCAATAGGTTTCGGGACCTGTAATTGCTGTGACAATTTTCATTTTGATTGCTCGATTATTTCTAAACATTTCTTAGAAAATTCAATTTTATTGAAAATCAACTGTGCTATAGCCCACAAATTTTTGGGCGGCAAAAATCTAAAATGCTCCGATTACGATGGTTGATACCTCTATCAATAGGTTTCGAGACCTGTAATTGCTGTGACAATTTTCATTTTGATTGCTCGATTATTTCTAAACATTTCTTAGAAAATTCAATTTTATTGAAAATCAACTGTGCTATAGCCCACAAGTTTTTGGGCGGCAAAAATCTAAAATGCTCCGATTACGATGGTTGATACCTCTATCAATAGGTTTCGAGACCTTTAATTGCTGTGACAATTTTCATTTTGATTGCTCGATTATTTCTAAACATTTCTTAGAAAATTCAATTGTATTGAAAATCAACTGTGCTATAGCCCACAAGTTTTTGGGCGGCAAAAATCTAAAATGGTCCGATTACGATGGTTGATACCTCTATCAATAGGTTTCGGGACCTGTAATTGCTGTGACAATTTTCATTTTGATTGCTCGATTATTTCTAAACATTTCTTAGAAAATTCAATTTTATTGAAAATCAACTGTGCTATAGCCCACAAGTTTTTGGGCGGCAAAAATCTAAAATGGTCCGATTACGATGGTTGATACCTCTATCAATAGGTTTCGAGACCTTTAATTGCTGTGACAATTTTCATTTTGATTGCTCGATTATTTCTAAACATTTCTTAGAAAATTCAATTGTATTGAAAATCAACTGTGCTATAGCCCACAAGTTTTTGGGCGGCAAAAATCTAAAATGGTCCGATTACGATGGTTGATACCTCTATCAATAGGTTTCGGGACCTGTAATTGCTGTGACAATTTTCATTTTGATTGCTCGATTATTTCTAAACATTTCTTAGAAAATTCAATTGTATTGAAAATCAACTGTGCTATAGCCCACAAGTTTTTGGGCGGCAAAAATCTAAAATGGTCCGATTACGATGGTTGATACCTCTATCAATAGGTTTCGGGACCTGTAATTGCTGTGACAATTTTCATTTTGATTGCTCGATTATTTCTAAACATTTCTTAGAAAATTCAATTTTATTGAAAATCAACTGTGCTATAGCCCACAAATTTTTGGGCGGCAAAAATCTAAAATGCTCCGATTACGATGGTTGATACCTCTATCAATAGGTTTCGAGACCTGTAATTGCTGTGACAATTTTCATTTTGATTGCTCGATTATTTCTAAACATTTCTTAGAAAATTCAATTTTATTGAAAATCAACTGTGCTATAGCCCACAAGTTTTTGGGCGGCAAAAATCTAAAATGCTCCGATTACGATGGTTGATACCTCTATCAATAGGTTTCGAGACCTTTAATTGCTGTGACAATTTTCATTTTGATTGCTCGATTATTTCTAAACATTTCTTAGAAAATTCAATTTTATTGAAAATCAACTGTGCTATAGCCCACAAGTTTTTGGGCGGCAAAAATCTAAAATGGTCCGATTACGATGGTTGATACCTCTATCAATAGGTTTCGAGACCTGTAATTGCTGTGACAATTTTCATTTTGATTGCTCGATTATTTCTAAACATTTCTTAGAAAATTCAATTTTATTGAAAATCAACTGTGCTATAGCCCACAAGTTTTTGGGCGGCAAAAATCTAAAATGGTCCGATTACGATGGTTGATACCTCTATCAATAGGTTTCGAGACCTGTAATTGCTGTGACAATTTTCATTTTGATTGCTCGATTATTTCTAAACATTTCTTAGAAAATTCAATTTTATTGAAAATCAACTGTGCTATAGCCCACAAGTTTTTGGGCGGCAAAAATCTAAAATGCTCCGATTACGATGGTTGATACCTCTATCAATAGGTTTCGAGACCTTTAATTGCTGTGACAATTTTCATTTTGATTGCTCGATTATTTCTAAACATTTCTTAGAAAATTCAATTGTATTGAAAATCAACTGTGCTATAGCCCACAAGTTTTTGGGCGGCAAAAATCTAAAATGGTCCGATTACGATGGTTGATACCTCTATCAATAGGTTTCGGGACCTGTAATTGCTGTGACAATTTTCATTTTGATTGCTCGATTATTTCTAAACATTTCTTAGAAAATTCAATTTTATTGAAAATCAACTGTGCTATAGCCCACAAATTTTTGGGCGGCAAAAATCTAAAATGCTCCGATTACGATGGTTGATACCTCTATCAATAGGTTTCGAGACCTGTAATTGCTGTGACAATTTTCATTTTGATTGCTCGATTATTTCTAAACATTTCTTAGAAAATTCAATTGTATTGAAAATCAACTGTGCTATAGCCCACAAGTTTTTGGGCGGCAAAAATCTAAAATGCTCCGATTACGATGGTTGATACCTCTATCAATAGGTTTCGAGACCTTTAATTGCTGTGACAATTTTCATTTTGATTGCTCGATTATTTCTAAACATTTCTTAGAAAATTCAATTGTATTGAAAATCAACTGTGCTATAGCCCACAAGTTTTTGGGCGGCAAAAATCTAAAATGCTCCGATTACGATGGTTGATACCTCTATCAATAGGTTTCGAGACCTGTAATTGCTGTGACAATTTTCATTTTGATTGCTCGATTATTTCTAAACATTTCTTAGAAAATTCAATTGTATTGAAAATCAACTGTGCTATAGCCCACAAGTTTTTGGGCGGCAAAAATCTAAAATGCTCCGATTACGATGGTTGATACCTCTATCAATAGGTTTCGAGACCTGTAATTGCTGTGACAATTTTCATTTTGATTGCTCGATTATTTCTAAACATTTCTTAGAAAATTCAATTTTATTGAAAATCAACTGTGCTATAGCCCACAAGTTTTTGGGCGGCAAAAATCTAAAATGCTCCGATTACGATGGTTGATACCTCTATCAATAGGTTTCGAGACCTTTAATTGCTGTGACAATTTTCATTTTGATTGCTCGATTATTTCTAAACATTTCTTAGAAAATTCAATTGTATTGAAAATCAACTGTGCTATAGCCCACAAGTTTTTGGGCGGCAAAAATCTAAAATGCTCCGATTACGATGGTTGATACCTCTATCAATAGGTTTCGGGACCTGTAATTGCTGTGACAATTTTCATTTTGATTGCTCGATTATTTCTAAACATTTCTTAGAAAATTCAATTTTATTGAAAATCAACTGTGCTATAGCCCACAAGTTTTTGGGCGGCAAAAATCTAAAATGGTCCGATTACGATGGTTGATACCTCTATCAATAGGTTTCGAGACCTGTAATTGCTGTGACAATTTTCATTTTGATTGCTCGATTATTTCTAAACATTTCTTAGAAAATTCAATTTTATTGAAAATCAACTGTGCTATAGCCCACAAGTTTTTGGGCGGCAAAAATCTAAAATGCTCCGATTACGATGGTTGATACCTCTATCAATAGGTTTCGGGACCTGTAATTGCTGTGACAATTTTCATTTTGATTGCTCGATTATTTCTAAACATTTCTTAGAAAATTCAATTGTATTGAAAATCAACTGTGCTATAGCCCACAAGTTTTTGGGCGGCAAAAATCTAAAATGGTCCGATTACGATGGTTGATACCTCTATCAATAGGTTTCGGGACCTGTAATTGCTGTGACAATTTTCATTTTGATTGCTCGATTATTTCTAAACATTTCTTAGAAAATTCAATTTTATTGAAAATCAACTGTGCTATAGCTCACAAGTTTTTGGGCGGCAAAAATCTAAAATGGTCCGATTACGATGGTTGATACCTCTATCAATAGGTTTCGAGACCTGTAATTGCTGTGACAATTTTCATTTTGATTGCTCGATTATTTCTAAACATTTCTTAGAAAATTCAATTTTATTGAAAATCAACTGTGCTATAGCCCACAAGTTTTTGGGCGGCAAAAATCTAAAATGCTCCGATTACGATGGTTGATACCTCTATCAATAGGTTTCGAGACCTGTAATTGCTGAGACAATTTTCATTTTGATTGCTCGATTATTTCTAAACATTTCTTAGAAAATTCAATTGTATTGAAAATCAACTGTGCTATAGCCCACAAGTTTTTGGGCGGCAAAAATCTAAAATGCTCCGATTACGATGGTTGATACCTCTATCAATAGGTTTCGAGACCTGTAATTGCTGTGACAATTTTCATTTTGATTGCTCGATTATTTCTAAACATTTCTTAGAAAATTCAATTGTATTGAAAATCAACTGTGCTATAGCCCACAAGTTTTTGGGCGGCAAAAATCTAAAATGGTCCGATTACGATGGTTGATACCTCTATCAATAGGTTTCGGGACCTGTAATTGCTGTGACAATTTTCATTTTGATTGCTCGATTATTTCTAAACATTTCTTACAAAATTCAATTTTATTGAAAATCAACTGTGCTATAGCCCACAAGTTTTTGGGCGGCAAAAATCTAAAATGCTCCGATTACGATGGTTGATACCTCTATCAATAGGTTTCGAGACCTGTAATTGCTGTGACAATTTTCATTTTGATTGCTCGATTATTTCTAAACATTTCTTAGAAAATTCAATTTTATTGAAAATCAACTGTGCTATAGCCCACAAGTTTTTGGGCGGCAAAAATCTAAAATGGTCCGATTACGATGGTGGATACCTCTATCAATAGGTTTCGGGACCTGTAATTGCTGTGACAATTTTCATTTTGATTGCTCGATTATCTCTAAACATTTCTTAGAAAATTCAATTTTATTGAAAATCAACTGTGCTATAGCCCACAAGTTTTTGGGCGGCAAAAATCTAAAATGGTCCGATTACGATGGTTGATACCTCTATCAATAGGTTTCGGGACCTGTAATGGCTGTGACAATTTTCATTTTGATTGCTCGATTATTTCTAAACATTTCTTACAAAATTCAATTTTATTGAAAATAAACTATGCTATAGCCCACAAGTTTTTGGGCGGCAAAAATCTAAAATGGTCTGATTACGATGGTTGATACCTCTATCAATAGGTTTCGGGACCTGTAATTGCTGTGACAATTTTCATTTTGATTGCTCGATTATTTCTAAACATTTCTTAGAAAATTCAATTTTATTGAAAATCAACTGTGCTATAGCCCACAAGTTTTTGGGCGGCAAAAATCTAAATTGGTCCGATTACGATGGTTGATACCTCTATCAATAGGTTTCGGGACCTGTAATGGCTGTGACAATTTTCATTTTGATTGCTCGATTATTTCTAAACATTTCTTAGAAAATTCAATTTTATTGAAAATCAACTGTGCTATAGCCCACAAGTTTTTGGGCGGCAAAAATCTAAAATGCTCCGATTACGATGGTTGATACCTCTATCAATAGGTTTCGGGACCTGTAATTGCTGTGACAATTTTCATTTTGATTGCTCGATTATTTCTAAACATTTCTTAGAAAATTCAATTTTATTGAAAATCAACTGTGCTATAGCCCACAAGTTTTTGGGCGGCAAAAATCTAAAATGGTCCGATTACGATGGTTGATACCTCTATCAATAGGTTTCGGGACCTATAATTGCTGTGACAATTTTCATTTTGATTGCTCGATTATTTCTAAACATTTCTTAGAAAATTCAATTTTTTTGAAAATCAACTGTGCTATAGCCCACAAGTTTTTGGGCGGCAAAAATCTAAAATGCTCCGATTACGATGGTTGATACCTCTATCAATAGGTTTCGAGACCTGTAATTGCTATGACAATTTTCATTTTGATTGCTCGATTATTTCTAAACATTTCTTAGAAAATTCAATTGTATTGAAAATCAACTGTGCTATAGCCCACAAGTTTTTGGGCGGCAAAAATCTAAAATGCTCCGATTACGATGGTTGATACCTCTATCAATAGGTTTCGGGACCTGTAATTGCTGTGACAATTTTCATTTTGATTGCTCGATTATTTCTAAACATTTCTTAGAAAATTCAATTGTATTGAAAATCAACTGTGCTATAGCCGACAAGTTTTTGGGCGGCAAAAATCTAAAATGGTCCGATTACGATGGTTGATACCTCTATCAATAGGTTTCGGGACCTGTAATTGCTGTGACAATTTTCATTTTGATTGCTCGATTATTTCTAAACATTTCTTAGAAAATTCAATTTTATTGAAAATCAACTGTGCTATAGCCCACAAGTTTTTGGGCGGCAAAAATCTAAAATGGTCCGATTACGATGGTTGATACCTCTATCAATAGGTTTCGAGACCTGTAATTGCTGTGACAATTTTCATTTTGATTGCTCGATTATTTCTAAACATTTCTTAGAAAATTCAATTTTATTGAAAATCAACTGTGCTATAGCCCACAAGTTTTTGGGCGGCAAAAATCTAAAATGCTCCGATTACGATGGTTGATACCTCTATCAATAGGTTTCGGGACCTGTAATTGCTGTGACAATTTTCATTTTGATTGCTCGATTATTTCTAAACATTTCTTAGAAAATTCAATTTTATTGAAAATCAACTGTGCTATAGCCCACAAGTTTTTGGGCGGCAAAAATCTAAAATGGTCCGATTACGATGGTTGATACCTCTATCAATAGGTTTCGGAACCTGTAATTGATGTCACAATTTTCATTTTGATTGCTCGATTATTTCTAAACATTTCTTAGAAAATTCAATTTTATTGAAAATCAACTGTGCTATAGCCCACAAGTTTTTGGGCGGCAAAAATCTAAAATGCTCCGATTACGATGGTTGATACCTCTATCAATAGGTTTCGGGACCTGTAATTGCTGTGACAATTTTCATTTTGATTGCTCGATTATTTCTAAACATTTCTTAGAAAATTCAATTTTATTGAAAATCAACTGTGCTATAGCCCACAAGTTTTTGGGCGGCAAAAATCTAAAATGGTCCGATTACGATGGTTGATACCTCTATCAATAGGTTTCGAGACCTGTAATTGCTGTGACAATTTTCATTTTGATTGCTCGATTATTTCTAAACATTTCTTAGAAAATTCAATTTTATTGAAAATCAACTGTGCTATAGCCCACAAGTTTTTGGGCGGCAAAAATCTAAAATGCTCCGATTACGATGGTTGATACCTCTATCAATAGGTTTCGGGACCTGTAATTGCTGTGACAATTTTCATTTTGATTGCTCGATTATTTCTAAACATTTCTTAGAAAATTCAATTTTATTGAAAATCAACTGTGCTATAGCCCACAAGTTTTTGGGCGGCAAAAATCTAAAATGGTCCGATTACGATGGTTGATACCTCTATCAATAGGTTTCGGAACCTGTAATTGCTGTGACAATTTTCATTTTGATTGCTCGATTATTTCTAAACATTTCTTACAAAATTCAATTTTATTGAAAATCAACTGTGCTATAGCCCACAAGTTTTTGGGCGGCAAAAATCTAAAATGGTCCGATTACGATGGTTGATACCTCTATCAATAGGTTTCGAGACCTGTAATTGCTGTGACAATTTTCATTTTGATTGCTCGATTATTTCTAAACATTTCTTAGAAAATTCAATTTTTTTGAAAATCAACTGTGCTATAGCCCACAAGTTTTTGGGCGGCAAAAATCTAAAATGCTCCGATTACGATGGTTGATACCTCTATCAATAGGTTTCGAGACCTGTAATTGCTGTGACAATTTTCATTTTGATTGCTCGATTATTTCTAAACATTTCTTAGAAAATTCAATTGTATTGAAAATCAACTGTGCTATAGCCCACAAGTTTTTGGGCGGCAAAAATCTAAAATGCTCCGATTACGATGGTTGATACCTCTATCAATAGGTTTCGGGACCTGTAATTGCTGTGACAATTTTCATTTTGATTGCTCGATTATTTCTAAACATTTCTTAGAAAATTCAATTTTTTTGAAAATCAACTGTGCTATAGCCCACAAGTTTTTGGGCGGCAAAAATCTAAAATGCTCCGATTACGATGGTTGATACCTCTATCAATAGGCTTCGGGACCTGTAATTGCTGTGACAATTTTCATTTTGATTGCTCGATTATTTCTAAACATTTCTTACAAAATTCAATTTTATTGAAAATCAACTGTGCTATAGCCCACAAGTTTTTGGGCGGCAAAAATCTAAAATGATCCGATTACGATGGTTGATACCTCTATCAATAGGTTTCGGGACCTGTAATGGCTGTGACAATTTTCATTTTGATTGCTCGATTATTTCTAAACATTTCTTAGAAAATTCAATTTTATTGAAAATCAACTATGCTATAGCCCACAAGTTTTTGGGCGGCAAAAATCTAAAATGGTCCGATTACGATGGTTGATACCTCTATCAATAGGCTTCGGGACCTGTAATTGCTGTGACAATTTTCATTTTGATTGCTCGATTATTTCTAAACATTTCTTACAAAATTCAATTTTATTGAAAATCAACTGTGATATAGCCCACAAGTTTTTGGGCGGCAAAAATCTAAATTGGTCCGATTACGATGGTTGATACCTCTATCAATAGGTTTCGGGACCTGTAATGGCTGTGACAATTTTCATTTTGATTGCTCGATTATTTCTAAACATTTCTTAGAAAATTCAATTTTATTGAAAATCAACTGTGCTATAGCCCACAAGTTTTTGGGCGGCAAAAATCTAAAATGCTCCGATTACGATGGTTGATACCTCTATCAATAGGTTTCGGAACCTGTAATTGCTGTGACAATTTTCATTTTGATTGCTCGATTATTTCTAAACATTTCTTACAAAATTCAATTTTATTGAAAATCAACTGTGCTATAGCCCACAAGTTTTTGGGCGGCAAAAATCTAAAATGCTCCGATTACGATGGTTGATACCTCTATCAATAGGTTTCGGGACCTGTAATTGCTGTGACAATTTTCATTTTGATTGCTCGATTATTTCTAAACATTTCTTAGAAAATTCAATTTTATTGAAAATCAACTGTGCTATAGCCCACAAGTTTTTGGGCGGCAAAAATCTAAAATGGTCCGATTACGATGGTTGATACCTCTATCAATAGGTTTCGAGACCTGTAATTGCTGTGACAATTTTCATTTTGATTGCTCGATTATTTCTAAACATTTCTTAGAAAATTCAATTTTATTGAAAATCAACTGTGCTATAGCCCACAAGTTTTTGGGCGGCAAAAATCTAGAATGCTCCGATTACGATGGTTGATACCTCTATCAATAGGTTTCGAGACCTGTAATTGATGTGACAATTTTCATTTTGATTGCTCGATTATTTCTAAACATTTCTTACAAAATTCAATTGTATTGAAAATCAACTGTGCTATAGCCCACAAGTTTTTGGGCGGCAAAAATCTAAAATGCTCCGATTACGATGGTTGATACCTCTATCAATAGGTTTCGGGACCTGTAATTGCTGTGACAATTTTCATTTTGATTGCTCGATTATTTCTAAACATTTCTTAGAAAATTCAATTGTATTGAAAATCAACTGTGCTATAGCCCATAAGTTTTTGGGCGGCAAAAATCTAAAATGCTCCGATTACGATGGTTGATACCTCTATCAATAGGTTTCGGGACCTGTAATTGCTGTGACAATTTTCATTTTGATTGCTCGATTATTTCTAAACATTTCTTAGAAAATTCAATTTTATTGAAAATCAACTGTGCTATAGCCCACAAGTTTTTGGGCGGCAAAAATCTAAAATGGTCCGATTACGATGGTTGATACCTCTATCAATAGGTTTCGGGACCTGTAATTGCTGTGACAATTTTCATTTTGATTGCTCGATTATTTCTAAACATTTCTTACAAAATTCAATTTTATTGAAAATCAACTGTGCTATAGCCCACAAGTTTTTGGGCGGCAAAAATCTAAAATGGTCCGATTACGATGGTTGATACCTCTATCAATAGGTTTCGGGACCTGTAATGGCTGTGACAATTTTCATTTTGATTGCTCGATTATTTCTAAACATTTCTTAGAAAATTCAATTTTATTGAAAATCAACTATGCTATAGCCCACAAGTTTTTGGGCGGCAAAAATCTAAAATGGTCCGATTACGATGGTTGATACCTCTATCAATAGGCTTCGGGACCTGTAATTGCTGTGACAATTTTCATTTTGATTGCTCGATTATTTCTAAACATTTCTTACAAAATTCAATTTTATTGAAAATCAACTGTGATATAGCCCACAAGTTTTTGGGCGGCAAAAATCTAAATTGGTCCGATTACGATGGTTGATACCTCTATCAATAGGTTTCGGGACCTGTAATGGCTGTGACAATTTTCATTTTGATTGCTCGATTATTTCTAAACATTTCTTAGAAAATTCAATTTTATTGAAAATCAACTGTGCTATAGCCCACAAGTTTTTGGGCGGCAAAAATCTAAAATGCTCCGATTACGATGGTTGATACCTCTATCAATAGGTTTCGGAACCTGTAATTGCTGTGACAATTTTCATTTTGATTGCTCGATTATTTCTAAACATTTCTTACAAAATTCAATTTTATTGAAAATCAACTGTGCTATAGCCCACAAGTTTTTGGGCGGCAAAAATCTAAAATGCTCCGATTACGATGGTTGATACCTCTATCAATAGGTTTCGGGACCTGTAATTGCTGTGACAATTTTCATTTTGATTGCTCGATTATTTCTAAACATTTCTTAGAAAATTCAATTTTATTGAAAATCAACTGTGCTATAGCCCACAAGTTTTTGGGCGGCAAAAATCTAAAATGGTCCGATTACGATGGTTGATACCTCTATCAATAGGTTTCGAGACCTGTAATTGCTGTGACAATTTTCATTTTGATTGCTCGATTATTTTTAAACATTTCTTACAAAATTCAATTTTATTGAAAATCAACTGTGCTATAGCCCACAAGTTTTTGGGCGGCAAAAATCTAAAATGCTCCGATTACGATGGTTGATACCTCTATCAATAGGTTTCGGGACCTGTAATTGCTGTGACAATTTTCATTTTGATTGCTCGATTATTTCTAAACATTTCTTAGAAAATTCAATTTTATTGAAAATCAACTGTGCTATAGCCCACAAGTTTTTGGGCGGCAAAAATCTAAAATGGTCCGATTACGATGGTTGATACCTCTATCAATAGGTTTCGGAACCTGTAATTGCTGTGACAATTTTCATTTTGATTGCTCGATTATTTCTAAACATTTCTTACAAAATTCAATTTTATTGAAAATCAACTGTGCTATAGCCCACAAGTTTTTGGGCGGCAAAAATCTAAAATGGTCCGATTACGATGGTTGATACCTCTACCAATAGGTTTCGGGACCTGTAATTGCTGTGACAATTTTCATTTTGATTGCTCGATTATTTCTAAACATTTCTTAGAAAATTCAATTTTATTGAAAATCAACTGTGCTATAGCCCACAAAATTTTGGGCGGCAAAAATCTAAAATGGTCCGATTACGATGGTTGATACCTCTACCAATAGGTTTCGGGACCTGTAATTGCTGTGACAATTTTCATTTTGATTGCTCGATTATTTCTAAACATTTCTTGCAAAATTCAATTTTATTGAAAATCAACTGTGCTATAGCCCACAAGTTTTTGGGCGGCAAAAATCTAAAATGGTCCGATTACGATGGTTGATACCTCTACCAATAGGTTTCGGGACCTGTAATTGCTGTGACAATTTTCATTTTAATTGCTCGATTATTTCTAAACATTTCTTAGAAAATTCAATTTTATTGAAAATCAACTGTGCTATAGCCCACAAATTTTTGGGCGGCAAAAATCTAAAATGCTCCGATTACGATGGTTGATACCTCTATCAATAGGTTTCGGGACCTGTAATTGCTGTGACAATTTTCATTTTGATTGCTCGATTATTTCTAAACATTTCTTAGAAAATTCAATTTTATTGAAAATCAACTGTGCTATAGCCCACAAATTTTTGGGCGGCAAAAATCTAAAATGGTCCGATTACGATGGTTGATACCTCTATCAATAGGTTTCGGGACCTGTAATTGCTGTGACAATTTTCATTTTGATTGCTCGATTATTTCTAAACATTTCTTACAAAATTCAATTTTATTGAAAATCAACTGTGCTATAGCCCACAAATTTTTGGGCGGCAAAAATCTAAAATGCTCCGATTACGATGGTTGATACCTCTATCAATAGGTTTTGGGACCTGTAATTGCTGTGACAATTTTCATTTTGATTGCTCGATTATTTCTAAACATTTCTTACAAAATTCAATTTTATTGAAAATCAACTGTGCTATAGCCCACAAGTTTTTCGGCGGCAAAAATCTAAAATGGTCCGATTACGATGGTTTATACCTCTACCAATAGGTTTCGGGACCTGTAATTGCTGTGACAATTTTCATTTTGATTGCTCGATTATTTCTAAACATTTCTTAGAAAATTCAATTTTATTGAAAATCAACTGTGCTATAGCCCACAAGTTTTTGGGCGGCAAAAATCTAAAATGCTCCGATTACGATGGTTGATACCTCTATCAATAGGTTTCGGGACCTGTAATTGCTGTGACAATTTTCATTTTGATTGCTCGATTATTTCTAAACATTTCTTAGAAAATTCAATTTTATTGAAAATCAACTGTGCTATAGCCCACAAGTTTTTGGGCGGCAAAAATCTAAAATGCTCCGATTACGATGGTTGATACCTCTATCAATAGGTTTCGAGACCTGTAATTGCTGTGACAATTTTCATTTTAATTGCTCGATTATTTCTAAACATTTCTTAGAAAATTCAATTTTATTGAAAATCAACTGTGCTATAGCCCACAAGTTTTTGGGCGGCAAAAATCTAAAATGCTCCGATTACGATGGTTGATACCTCTATCAATAGGTTTCGGAACCTGTAATTGCTGTGACAATTTTCATTTTGATTGCTCGATTATTTCTAAACATTTGTTACAAAATTCAATTTTATTGAAAATCTACTGTGCTATAGCCCACAAGTTTTTGGGCGGCAAAAATCTAAAATGGTCCGATTACGATGGTTGATACCTCTATCAATAGGTTTCGAGACCTGTAATTGCTGTGACAATTTTTATTTTGATTGCTCGATTATTTCTAAACATTTCTTAGAAAATTCAATTGTATTGAAAATCAACTGTGCTATAGCCCACAAGTTTTTGGGCGGCAAAAATCTAAAATGCTCCGATTACGATGGTTGATACCTCTATCAATAGGTTTCGGAACCTGTAATTGCTGTGACAATTTTCATTTTGATTGCTCGATTATTTCTAAACATTTCTTACAAAATTCAATTTTATTGAAAATCAACTGTGCTATAGCCCACAAGTTTTTGGGCGGCAAAAATCTAAAATGGTCCGATTACGATGGTTGATACCTCTATCAATAGGTTTCGAGACCTGTAATTGCTGTGACAATTTTCATTTTGATTGCTCGATTATTTCTAAACATTTCTTACAAAATTCAATTTTATTGAAAATCAACTGTGCTATAGCCCACAAGTTTTTGGGCGGCAAAAATCTAAAATGCTCCGATTACGATGGTTGATACCTCTATCAATAGGTTTCGGAACCTGTAATTGCTGTGACAATTTTCATTTTGATTGCTCGATTATTTCTAAACATTTCTTACAAAATTCAATTTTATTGAAAATCAACTGTGCTATAGCCCACAAGTTTTTGGGCGGCAAAAATCTAAAATGGTCCGATTACGATGGTTGATACCTCTACCAATAGGTTTCGGGACCTGTAATTGCTGTGACTGTTTTCATTTTGATTGCTCGATTATTTCTAAACATTTCTTACAAAATTCAATTTTATTGAAAATCAACTGTGCTATAGCCCACAAGTTTTTCGGCGGCAAAAATCTAAAATGGTCCGATTACGATGGTTGATACCTCTACCAATAGGTTTCGGGACCTGTAATTGCTGTGACAATTTTCATTTTGATTGCTCGATTATTTCTAAACATTTCTTAGAAAATTCAATTTTATTGAAAATCAACTGTGCTATAGCCCACAAAATTTTGGGCGGCAAAAATCTAAAATGGTCCGATTACGATGGTTGATACCTCTACCAATAGGTTTCGGGACCTGTAATTGCTGTGACAATTTTCATTTTGATTGCTCGATTATTTCTAAACATTTCTTGCAAAATTCAATTTTATTGAAAATCAACTGTGCTATAGCCCACAAGTTTTTGGGCGGCAAAAATCTAAAATGGTCCGATTACGATGGTTGATACCTCTACCAATAGGTTTCGGGACCTGTAATTGCTGTGACAATTTTCATTTTAATTGCTCGATTATTTCTAAACATTTCTTAGAAAATTCAATTTTATTGAAAATCAACTGTGCTATAGCCCACAAATTTTTGGGCGGCAAAAATCTAAAATGCTCCGATTACGATGGTTGATACCTCTATCAATAGGTTTCGGGACCTGTAATTGCTGTTACAATTTTCATTTTGATTGCTCGATTATTTCTAAACATTTCTTAGAAAATTCAATTTTATTGAAAATCAACTGTGCTATAGCCCACAAATTTTTGGGCGGCAAAAATCTAAAATGGTCCGATTACGATGGTTGATACCTCTATCAATAGGTTTCGGGACCTGTAATTGCTGTGACAATTTTCATTTTGATTGCTCGATTATTTCTAAACATTTCTTACAAAATTCAATTTTATTGAAAATCAACTGTGCTATAGCCCACAAATTTTTGGGCGGCAAAAATCTAAAATGCTCCGATTACGATGGTTGATACCTCTATCAATAGGTTTTGGGACCTGTAATTGCTGTGACAATTTTCATTTTGATTGCTCGATTATTTCTAAACATTTCTTACAAAATTCAATTTTATTGAAAATCAACTGTGCTATAGCCCACAAGTTTTTCGGCGGCAAAAATCTAAAATGGTCCGATTACGATGGTTTATACCTCTACCAATAGGTTTCGGGACCTGTAATTGCTGTGACAATTTTCATTTTGATTGCTCGATTATTTCTAAACATTTCTTAGAAAATTCAATTTTATTGAAAATCAACTGTGCTATAGCCCACAAATTTTTGGGCGGCAAAAATCTAAAATGGTCCGATTACGATGGTTGATACCTCTACCAATAGGTTTCGGGACCTGTAATTGCTGTGACAATTTTCATTTTGATTGCTCGATTATTTCTAAACATTTCTTAGAAAATTCAATTTTATTGAAAATCAACTGTGCTATAGCCCACAAGTTTTTGGGCGGCAAAAATCTAAAATGCTCCGATTACGATGGTTGATACCTCTATCAATAGGTTTCGGGACCTGTAATTGCTGTGACAATTTTCATTTTGATTGCTCGATTATTTCTAAACATTTCTTAGAAAATTCAATTTTATTGAAAATCAACTGTGCTATAGCCCACAAGTTTTTGGGCGGCAAAAATCTAAAATGCTCCGATTACGATGGTTGATACCTCTATCAATAGGTTTCGAGACCTGTAATTGCTGTGACAATTTTCATTTTGATTGCTCGATTATTTCTAAACATTTCTTAGAAAATTCAATTTTATTGAAAATCAACTGTGCTATAGCCCACAAGTTTTTGGGCGGCAAAAATCTAAAATGCTCCGATTACGATGGTTGATACCTCTATCAATAGGTTTCGGAACCTGTAATTGCTGTGACAATTTTCATTTTGATTGCTCGATTATTTCTAAACATTTCTTACAAAATTCAATTTTATTGAAAATCAACTGTGCTATAGCCCACAAGTTTTTCGGCGGCAAAAATCTAAAATGGTCCGATTACGATGGTTGATACCTCTACCAATAGGTTTCGGGACCTGTAATTGCTGTGACAGTTTTCATTTTGATTGCTCGATTATTTCTAAACATTTCTTACAAAATTCAATTTTATTGAAAATCAACTGTGCTATAGCCCACAAGTTTTTGGGCGGCAAAAATCTAAAATGGTCCGATTACGATGGTTGATACCTCTACCAATAGGTTTCGGGACCTGTAATTGCTGTGACAATTTTCATTTTGATTGCTCGATTATTTCTAAACATTTCTTAGAAAATTCAATTTTATTGAAAATCAACTGTGCTATAGCCCACAAATTTTTGGGCGGCAAAAATCTAAAATGGTCCGATTACGATGGTTGATACCTCTATCAATAGGTTTCGGGACCTGTAATTGCTGTGACAATTTTCATTTTAATTGCTCGATTATTTCTAAACATTTCTTAGAAAATTCAATTTTATTGAAAATCAACTGTGCTATAGCCCACAAATTTTTGGGCGGCAAAAATCTAAAATGCTCCGATTACGATGGTTGATACCTCTATCAATAGGTTTCGGGACCTGTAATTGCTGTGACAATTTTCATTTTGATTGCTCGATTATTTCTAAACATTTCTTAGAAAATTCAATTTTATTGAAAATCAACTGTGCTATAGCCCACAAATTTTTGGGCGGCAAAAATCTAAAATGGTCCGATTACGATGGTTGATACCTCTATCAATAGGTTTCGAGACCTGTAATTGCTGTGACAATTTTTATTTTGATTGCTCGATTATTTCTAAACATTTCTTAGAAAATTCAATTGTAATGAAAATCAACTGTGCTATAGCCCACAAGTTTTTGGGCGGCAAAAATCTAAAATGCTCCGATTACGATGGTTGATACCTCTATCAATAGGTTTCGGAACCTGTAATTGCTGTGACAATTTTCATTTTGATTGCTCGATTATTTCTAAACATTTCTTAGAAAATTCAATTTTATTGAAAATCAACTGTGCTATAGCCCACAAGTTTTTGGGCGGCAAAAATCTAAAATGGTCCGATTACGATGGTTGATACCTCTATCAATAGGTTTCGAGACCTGTAATTGCTGTGACAATTTTTATTTTGATTGCTCGATTATTTCTAAACATTTCTTAGAAAATTCAATTGTATTGAAAATCAACTGTGCTATAGCCCACAAGTTTTTGGGCGGCAAAAATCTAAAATGCTCCGATTACGATGGTTGATACCTCTATCAATAGGTTTCGGAACCTGTAATTGCTGTGACAATTTTCATTTTGATTGCTCGATTATTTCTAAACATTTCTTACAAAATTCAATTTTATTGAAAATCAACTGTGCTATAGCCCACAAGTTTTTGGGCGGCAAAAATCTAAAATGGTCCGATTACGATGGTTGATACCTCTATCAATAGGTTTCGAGACCTGTAATTGCTGTGACAATTTTCATTTTGATTGCTCGATTATTTCTAAACATTTCTTACAAAATTCAATTTTATTGAAAATCAACTGTGCTATAGCCCACAAGTTTTTGGGCGGCAAAAATCTAAAATGCTCCGATTACGATGGTTGATACCTCTATCAATAGGTTTCGGAACCTGTAATTGCTGTGACAATTTTCATTTTGATTGCTCGATTATTTCTAAACATTTCTTAGAAAATTCAATTTTATTGAAAATCAACTGTGCTATAGCCCACAAGTTTTTGGGCGGCAAAAATCTAAAATGCTCCGATTACGATGGTTGATACCTCTATCAATAGGTTTCGGAACCTGTAATTGCTGTGACAATTTTCATTTTGATTGCTCGATTATTTCTAAACATTTCTTACAAAATTCAATTTTATTGAAAATCAACTGTGCTATAGCCCACAAGTTTTTGGGCGGCAAAAATCTAAAATGGTCCGATTACGATGGTTGATACCTCTACCAATAGGTTTCGGGACCTGTAATTGCTGTGACAGTTTTCATTTTGATTGCTCGATTATTTCTAAACATTTCTTACAAAATTCAATTTTATTGAAAATCAACTGTGCTATAGCCCACAAGTTTTTGGGCGGCAAAAATCTAAAATGGTCCGATTACGATGGTTGATACCTCTACCAATAGGTTTCGGGACCTGTAATTGCTGTGACAATTTTCATTTTGATTGCTCGATTATTTCTAAACATTTCTTAGAAAATTCAATTTTATTGAAAATCAACTGTGCTATAGCCCACAAAATTTTGGGCGGCAAAAATCTAAAATGGTCCGATTACGATGGTTGATACCTCTACCAATAGGTTTCGGGACCTGTAATTGCTGTGACAATTTTCATTTTGATTGCTCGATTATTTCTAAACATTTCTTAGAAAATTCAATTTTATTGAAAATCAACTGTGCTATAGCCCACAAATTTTTGGGCGGCAAAAATCTAAAATGGTCCGATTACGATGGTTGATACCTCTATCAATAGGTTTCGGGACCTGTAATTGCTGTGACAATTTTCATTTTGATTGCTCGATTATTTCTAAACATTTCTTACAAAATTCAATTTTATTGAAAATCAACTGTGCTATAGCCCACAAATTTTTGGGCGGCAAAAATCTAAAATGCTCCGATTACGATGGTTGATACCTCTATCAATAGGTTTTGGGACCTGTAATTGCTGTGACAATTTTCATTTTGATTGCTCGATTATTTCTAAACATTTCTTACAAAATTCAATTTTATTGAAAATCAACTGTGCTATAGCCCACAAGTTTTTCGGCGGCAAAAATCTAAAATGGTCCGATTACGATGGTTTATACCTCTACCAATAGGTTTCGGGACCTGTAATTGCTGTGACAATTTTCATTTTGATTGCTCGATTATTTCTAAACATTTCTTAGAAAATTCAATTTTATTGAAAATCAACTGTGCTATGGCCCACAAGTTTTTGGGCGGCAAAAATCTAAAATGCTCCGATTACGATGGTTGATACCTCTATCAATAGGTTTCGGAACCTGTAATTGCTGTGACAATTTTCATTTTGATTGCTCGATTATTTCTAAACATTTCTTACAAAATTCAATTTTATTGAAAATCAACTGTGCTATAGCCCACAAGTTTTTGGGCGGCAAAAATCTAAAATGGTCCGATTACGATGGTTGATACCTCTACCAATAGGTTTCGGGACCTGTAATTGCTGTGACAGTTTTCATTTTGATTGCTCGATTATTTCTAAACATTTCTTACAAAATTCAATTTTATTGAAAATCAACTGTGCTATAGCCCACAAGTTTTTGGGCGGCAAAAATCTAAAATGGTCCGATTACGATGGTTGATACCTCTACCAATAGGTTTCGGGACCTGTAATTGCTGTGACAATTTCCATTTTGATTGCTCGATTATTTCTAAACATTTCTTAGAAAATTCAATTTTATTGAAAATCAACTGTGCTATAGCCCACAAATTTTTGGGCGGCAAAAATCTAAAATGCTCCGATTACGATGGTTGATACCTCTATCAATAGGTTTCGGGACCTGTAATTGCTGTGACAATTTTCATTTTGATTGCTCGATTATTTCTAAACATTTCTTAGAAAATTCAATTTTATTGAAAATCAACTGTGCTATAGCCCACAAGTTTTTGGGCGGCAAAAATCTAAAATGCTCCGATTACGATGGTTGATACCTCTATCAATAGGTTTCGGGACCTGTAATTGCTGTGACAATTTTCATTTTGATTGCTCGATTATTTCTAAACATTTCTTAGAAAATTCAATTTTATTGAAAATCAACTGTGCTATAGCCCACAAGTTTTTGGGCGGCAAAAATCTAAAATGCTCCGATTACGATGGTTGATACCTCTATCAATAGGTTTCGAGACCTGTAATTGCTGTGACAATTTTCATTTTGATTACTCGATTATTTCTAAACATTTCTTAGAAAATTCAATTGTATTGAAAATCAACTGTGCTATAGCCCACAAGTTTTTGGGCGGCAAAAATCTAAAATGCTCCGATTACGATGGTTGATACCTCTATCAATAGGTTTCGGGACCTGTAATTGCTGTGACAATTTTCATTTTGATTGCTCGATTATTTCTAAACATTTCTTACAAAATTCAATTTTATTGAAAATCAACTGTGCTATAGCCCACAAGTTTTTGGGCGGCAAAAATCTAAAATGCTCCGATTACGATGGTTGATACCTCTATCAATAGGTTTCGAGACCTGTAATTGCTGTGACAATTTTCATTTTGATTACTCGATTATTTCTAAACATTTCTTAGAAAATTCAATTGTATTGAAAATCAACTGTGCTATAGCCCACAAGTTTTTGGGCAGCAAAAATCTAAAATGCTCCGATTACGATGGTTGATACCTCTATCAATAGGTTTCGGGACCTGTAATTGCTGTGACAATTTCCATTTTGATTGCTCGATTATTTCTAAACATTTCTTAGAAAATTCAATTTTATTGAAAATCGACTGTGCTATAGCCCACAAGTTTTTGGGCGGCAAAAATCTAAAATGCTCCGATTACGATGGTTGATACCTCTATCAATAGGTTTCGAGACCTGTAATTGCTGTGACAATTTTCATTTTGATTGCTCGATTATTTCTAAACATTTCTTAGAAAATTCAATTTTATTGAAAATCAACTGTGCTATAGCCCACAAGTTTTTGGGCGGCAAAAATCTAAAATGCTCCGATTACGATGGTTGATACCTCTATCAATAGGTTTCGAGACCTGTAATTGCTGTGACAATTTTCATTTTGATTGCTCGATTATTTCTAAACATTTCTTAGAAAATTCAATTTTATTGAAAATCAACTGTGCTATAGCCCACAAGTTTTTGGGCGACAAAAATCTAGAATGCTCCGATTACGATGGTTGATACCTCTATCAATAGGTTTCGAGACCTGTAATTGATGTGACAATTTTCATTTTGATTGCTCGATTATTTCTAAACATTTCTTAGAAAATTCAATTGTATTGAAAATCAACTGTGCTATAGCCCACAAGTTTTTGGGCGGCAAAAATCTAAAATGGTCCGATTACGATGGTTGATACCTCTATCAATAGGTTTCGGGACCTGTAATTGCTGTGACAATTTTCATTTTGATTGCTCGATTATTTCTAAACATTTCTTAGAAAATTCAATTGTATTGAAAATCAACTGTGCTATAGCCCATAAGTTTTTGGGCGGCAAAAATCTAAAATGGTCCGATTACGATGGTTGATACCTCTATCAATAGGTTTCGGGACCTGTAATTGCTGTGACAATTTTCATTTTGATTGCTCGATTATTTCTAAACATTTCTTACAAAATTCAATTTTATTGAAAATCAACTGTGCTATAGCCCACAAGTTTTTGGGCGGCAAAAATCTAAAATGATCCGATTACGATGGTTGATACCTCTATCAATAGGTTTCGGGACCTGTAATGGCTGTGACAATTTTCATTTTGATTGCTCGATTATTTCTAAACATTTCTTAGAAAATTCAATTTTATTGAAAATCAACTATGCTATAGCCCACAAGTTTTTGGGCGGCAAAAATCTAAAATGGTCCGATTACGATGGTTGATACCTCTATCAATAGGCTTCGGGACCTGTAATTGCTGTGACAATTTTCATTTTGATTGCTCGATTATTTCTAAACATTTCTTACAAAATTCAATTTTATTGAAAATCAACTGTGCTATAGCCCACAAGTTTTTGGGCGGCAAAAATCTAAATTGGTCCGATTACGATGGTTGATACCTCTATCAATAGGTTTCGGGACCTGTAATGGCTGTGACAATTTTCATTTTGATTGCTCGATTATTTCTAAACATTTCTTAGAAAATTCAATTTTATTGAAAATCAACTGTGCTATAGCCCACAAGTTTTTGGGCGGCAAAAATCTAAAATGCTCCGATTACGATGGTTGATACCTCTATCAATAGGTTTCGGAACCTGTAATTGCTGTGACAATTTTCATTTTGATTGCTCGATTATTTCTAAACATTTCTTAGAAAATTCAATTTTATTGAAAATCAACTGTGCTATAGCCCACAAGTTTTTGGGCGGCAAAAATCTAAAATGCTCCGATTACGATGGTTGATACCTCTATCAATAGGTTTCGGAACCTGTAATTGCTGTGACAATTTTCATTTTGATTGCTCGATTATTTCTAAACATTTCTTAGAAAATTCAATTTTATTGAAAATCAACTGTGCTATAGCCCACAAGTTTTTGGGCGGCAAAAATCTAAAATGGTCCGATTACGATGGTTGATACCTCTATCAATAGGTTTCGGGACCTGTAATTGCTGTGACAATTTTCATTTTGATTGCTCGATTATTTCTAAACATTTCTTAGAAAATTCAATTTTATTGAAAATCAACTGTGCTATAGCCCACAAGTTTTTGGGCGGCAAAAATCTAAAATGGTCCGATTACGATGGTTGATACCTCTATCAATAGGTTTCGAGACCTGTAATTGCTGTGACAATTTTCATTTGGATTGCTCGATTATTTCTAAACATTTCTTAGAAAATTCAATTGTATTGAAAATCAACTGTGCTATAGCCCACAAGTTTTTGGGCGGCAAAAATCTAAAATGGTCCGATTACGATGGTTGATACCTCTATCAATAGGTTTCGGGACCTGTAATTGCTGTGACAATTTTCATTTTGATTGCTCGATTATTTCTAAACATTTCTTACAAAATTCAATTTTATTGAAAATCAACTGTGCTATAGCCCACAAATTTTTGGGCGGCAAAAATCTAAAATGCTCCGATTACGATGGTTGATACCTCTATCAATAGGTTTCGGAACCTGTAATTGCTGTGACAATTTTCATTTTGATTGCTCGATTATTTCTAAACATTTCTTACAAAATTCAATTTTATTGAAAATCAACTGTGCTATAGCCCACAAGTTTTTGGGCGGCAAAAATCAAAATGGTCCGATTACGATGGTTGATACCTCTATCAATAGGTTTCGGGACCTGTAATTGCTGTGACAATTTTCATTTTGATTGCTCGATTATTTCTAAACATTTCTTACAAAATTCAATTTTATTGAAAATCAACTGTGCTATAGCCCACAAGTTTTTGGGCGGCAAAAATCTAAAATGGTCCGATTACGATGATTGATACCTCTACCAATAGGTTTCGGGACCTGTAATTGCTGTGACAATTTTCATTTTGATTGCTCGATTATTTCTAAACATTTCTTACAAAATTCAATTTTATTGAAAATCAACTGTGCTATAGCCCACAAGTTTTTGGGCGGCAAAAATCTAAAATGGTCCGATTACGATGGTTGATACCTCTACCAATAGGTTTCGGGACCTGTAATTGCTGTGACAATTTTCATTTTGATTGCTCGATTATTTCTAAACATTTCTTAGAAAATTCAATTTTATTGAAAATCAACTGTGCTATAGCCCACAAAATTTTGGGCGGCAAAAATCTAAAATGGTCCGATTACGATGGTTGATACCTCTACCAATAGGTTTCGGGACCTGTAATTGCTGTGACAATTTTCATTTTGATTGCTCGATTATTTCTAAACATTTCTTGCAAAATTCAATTTTATTGAAAATCAACTGTGCTATAGCCCACAAATTTTTGGGCGGCAAAAATCTAAAATGCTCCGATTACGATGGTTGATACCTCTATCAATAGGTTTCGGGACCTGTAATTGCTGTGACAATTTTCATTTTGATTGCTCGATTATTTCTAAACATTTCTTAGAAAATTCAATTTTATTGAAAATCAACTGTGCTATAGCCCACAAATTTTTGGGCGGCAAAAATCTAAAATGGTCCGATTACGATGGTTGATACCTCTATCAATAGGTTTCGGGACCTGTAATTGCTGTGACAATTTTCATTTTGATTGCTCGATTATTTCTAAACATTTCTTACAAAATTCAATTTTATTGAAAATCAACTGTGCTATAGCCCACAAATTTTTGGGCGGCAAAAGCTAAAATGCTCCGATTACGATGGTTGATACCTCTATCAATAGGTTTTGGGACCTGTAATTGCTGTGACAATTTTCATTTTGATTGCTCGATTATTTCTAAACATTTCTTACAAAATTCAATTTTATTGAAAATCAACTGTGCTATAGCCCACAAGTTTTTCGGCGGCAAAAATCTAAAATGGTCCGATTACGATGGTTGATACCTCTACCAATAGGTTTCGGGACCTGTAATTGCTGTGACAATTTTCATTTTGATTGCTCGATTATTTCTAAACATTTCTTAGAAAATTCAATTTTATTGAAAATCAACTGTGCTATAGCCCACAAGTTTTTGGGCGGCAAAAATCTAAAATGCTCCGATTACGATGGTTGATACCTCTATCAATAGGTTTCGGGACCTGTACTTGCTGTGACAATTTTCATTTTGATTGCTCGATTATTTCTAAACATTTCTTACAAAATTCAATTTTATTGAAAATAAACTGTGCTATAGCCCACAAGTTTTTGGGCGGCAAAAATCTAAAATGCTCCGATTACGATGGTTGATACCTCTATCAATAGGTTTCGGGACCTGTAATTGCTGTGACAATTTTCATTTTGATTGCTCGATTATTTCTAAACATTTCTTAGAAAATTCAATTTTATTGAAAATCAACTGTGCTATAGCCCACAAATTTTTGGGCGGCAAAAATCTAAAATGGTCCGATTACGATGGTTGATACCTCTATCAATAGGTTTCGGGACCTGTAATTGCTGTGACAATTTTCATTTTGATTGCTCAATTATTTCTAAACATTTCTTACAAAATTCAATTTTATTGAAAATCAACTGTGCTATAGTATAGCCCACAAGTTTTTGGGCGGCAAAAATCTAAAATGGTCCGATTACGATGGTTGATACCTCTACCAATAGGTTTCGGGACCTGTAATTGCTGTGACAATTTTCATTTTGATTGCTCGATTATTTCTAAACATTTCTTACAAAATTCAATTTTATTGAAAATCAACTGTGCTATAGCCCACAAGTTTTTGGGCGGCAAAAATCTAAAATGGTCCGATTACGATGGTTGATACCTCTACCAATAGGTTTCGGGACCTGTAATTGCTGTGACAGTTTTCATTTTGATTGCTCGATTATTTCTAAACATTTCTTAGAAAATTCAATTTTATTGAAAATCAACTGTGCTATAGCCCACAAGTTTTTGGGCGGCAAAAATCTAAAATGCTCCGATTACGATGGTTGATACCTCTACCAATAGGTTTCGGGACCTGTAATTGCTGTGACAATTTTCATTTTGATTGCTCGATTATTTCTAAACATTTCTTACAAAATTCAATTTTATTGAAAATCAACTGTGCTATAGCCCACAAATTTTTGGGCGGCAAAAATCTAAAATGGTCCGATTACGATGGTTGATACCTCTATCAATAGGTTTCGGGACCTGTAATTGCTGTGACAATTTTCATTTTGATTGCTCGATTATTTCTAAACATTTCTTACAAAATTCAATTTTATTGAAAATCAACTGTGCTATAGCCCACAAGTTTTTGGGCGGCAAAAATCTAAAATGGTCCGATTACGATGGTTGATACCTCTACCAATAGGTTTCGGGACCTGTAATTGCTGTGACAATTTTCATTTTGATTGCTCGATTATTTCTAAACATTTCTTAGAAAATTCAATTTTATTGAAAATCAACTGTGCTATAGCCCACAAGTTTTTGGGCGGCAAAAATCTAAAATGGTCCGATTACGATGGTTGATACCTCTACCAATAGGTTTCGGGACCTGTAATTGCTTTGACAATTTTCATTTTGATTGCTCGATTATTTCTAAACATTTCTTACAAAATTCAATTTTATTGAAAATCAACTGTGCTATAGCCCACAAGTTTTTGGGCGGCAAAAATCTAAAATGCTCCGATTACGATGGTTGATACCTCTATCAATAGGTTTCGGGACCTGTAATTGCTGTGACAATTTTCATTTTGATTGCTCGATTATTTCTAAACATTTCTTAGAAAATTCAATTTTATTGAAAATCAACTGTGCTATAGCCCACAAGTTTTTGGGCGGCAAAAATCTAAAGTGGTCCGATTACGATGGTTGATACCTCTACCAATAGGTTTCGGGACCTGTAATTGCTGTGACAATTTTCATTTTGATTGCTCGATTATTTCTAAACATTTCTTAGAAAATTCAATTTTATTGAAAATCAACTGTGCTACAGCCCACAAGTTTTTGGGCGGCAAAAATCTAAAATGGTCCGATTACGATGGTTGATACCTCTACCAATAGGTTTCGGGACCTGTAATTGCTGTGACAATTTTCATTTTGATTGCTCGATTATTTCTAAACATTTCTTACAAAATTCAATTTTATTGAAAATCAAGTGTGCTATAGCCCACAAGTTTTTGGGCGGCAAAAATCTAAAATGGTCCGATTACGATGGTTGATACCTCTACCAATAGGTTTCGGGACCTGTAATTGCTGTGACAGTTTTCATTTTGATTGCTCGATTATTTCTAAACATTTCTTAGAAAATTCAATTTTATTGAAAATCAACTGTGCTACAGCCCACAAGTTTTTGGGCGGCAAAAATCTAAAATGGTCCGATTACGATGGTTGATACCTCTACCAATAGGTTTCGGGACCTGTAATTGCTGTGACAATTTTCATTTTGATTGCTCGATTATTTCTAAACATTTCTTACAAAATTCAATTGTATTGAAAATCAACTGTGCTATAGCCCACAAGTTTTTGGGCGGCAAAAATCTAAAATGCTCCGATTACGATGGTTGATACCTCTATCAATAGGTTTCGGGACCTGTAATTGCTGTGACAATTTTCATTTTGATTGCTCGATTATTTCTAAACATTTCTTACAAAATTCAATTTTATTGAAAATCAACTGTGCTATAGCCCACAAGTTTTTGGGCGGCAAAAATCTAAAATGGTCCGATTACGATGGTTGATACCTCTACCAATAGGTTTCGGGACCTGTAATTGCTGTGACAATTTTCATTTTGATTGCTCGATTATTTCTAAACATTTCTTACAAAATTCAATTTTATTGAAAATCAACTACGATGGTTGATACCTCTATCAATAGGTTTCGGGACCTGTAATTGCTGTGACAATTTTCATTTTGATTGCTCGATTATTTCTAAACATTTCTTACAAAATTCAATTTTATTGAAAATCAACTGTGCTATAGCCCACAAGTTTTTGGGCGGCAAAAATCTAAAATGCTCCGATTACGATGGTTGATACCTCTACCAATAGGTTTCGGGACCTGTAATTGCTGTGACAATTTTCATTTTGATTGCTCGATTATTTCTAAACATTTCTTACAAAATTCAATTTTATTGAAAATCAACTGTGCTATAGCCCACAAATTTTTGGGCGGCAAAAATCTAAAATGCTCCGATTACGATGGTTGATACCTCTATCAATAGGTTTCGGGACCTGTAATTGCTGTGACAATTTTCATTTTGATTGCTCGATTATTTCTAAACATTTCTTACAAAATTCAATTTTATTGAAAATCAACTGTGCTATAGCCCACAAGTTTTTGGGCGGCAAAAATCTAAAATGGTCCGATTACGATGGTTGATACCTCTACCAATAGGTTTCGGGACCTGTAATTGCTGTGACAATTTTCATTTTGATTGCTCGATTATTTCTAAACATTTCTTACAAAATTCAATTTTATTGAAAATCAACTACGATGGTTGATACCTCTATCAATAGGTTTCGGGACCTGTAATTGCTGTGACAATTTTCATTTTGATTGCTCGATTATTTCTAAACATTTCTTACAAAATTCAATTTTATTGAAAATCAACTGTGCTATAGCCCACAAGTTTTTGGGCGGCAAAAATCTAAAATGGTCCGATTACGATGGTTGATACCTCTACCAATAGGTTTCGGGACCTGTAATTGCTGTGACAATTTTCATTTTGATTGCTCGATTATTTCTAAACATTTCTTACAAAATTCAATTTTATTGAAAATCAACTGTGCTATAGCCCACAAGTTTTTGGGCGGCAAAAATCTAAAATGGTCCGATTACGATGGTTGATACCTCTACCAATAGGTTTCGGGACCTGTAATTGCTGTGACAGTTTTCATTTTGATTGCTCGATTATTTCTAAACATTTCTTACAAAATTCAATTTTATTGAAAATCAACTGTGCTATAGCCCACAAATTTTTGGGCGGCAAAAATCTAAAATGCTCCGATTACGATGGTTGATACCTCTATCAATAGGTTTCGGGACCTGTAATTGCTGTGACAATTTTCATTTTGATTGCTCGATTATTTCTAAACATTTCTTACAAAATTCAATTTTATTGAAAATCAACTGTGCTATAGCCCACAAGTTTTTGGGCGGCAAAAATCTAAAATGGTCCGATTACGATGGTTGATACCTCTACCAATAGGTTTCGGGACCTGTAATTGCTGTGACAATTTTCATTTTGATTGCTCGATTATTTCTAAACATTTCTTACAAAATTCAATTTTATTGAAAATCAACTGTGCTATAGCCCACAAGTTTTTGGGCGGCAAAAATCTAAAATGGTCCGATTACGATGGTTGATACCTCTACCAATAGGTTTCGGGACCTGTAATTGCTGTGACAATTTTCATTTTGATTGCTCGATTATTTCTAAACATTTCTTACAAAATTCAATTTTATTGAAAATCGCCACTATTGGCTGGGACCTGTAATTGCTGTGCCAACGCGTATTTAGATTCCATAATTATTTCGGTACATTTCATAGAAACTTCGATTTGATGAAAATCACCTTACTATAGATCAGTCGATTCAGAGCTTTAAAAATCCAAAATCTGCAATTATGCTCAGATTTCAGTTTTTGATACCTTTAATGACAGGTCTCGAGACCTGTAACTGCTGTGCTAACGCGTATTTAGATACCATAATTATTTCGGTACATTTCATAGAAACTTCGATTTGATGAAAATCACCTTACTATAGATCAGACGATTCAGAGCTATAAAAATCCAAAATTTGCAATTGTGCTCCGATTGCTGTTTTTGATACCTCTATTGAAAAGCCTCAGGACCTGTACATTTTTAGGCCAACGAGTATTTAGCAGGAACTCGACGAATTCCCACTGAGGAATTCAACAATGCAATTGATATTGTAAATTGTCAAATAAAATACGGCTATAGAGTTACTCGTATCAAGATTTCAGTACATGCTCAGTTTAATAAAATATTAATAGAAACACAGCAAGTGTAAAAAAAATAACAATTTTTTTAAAATCATTTTAATTCGTTTGATACCTTTGATGGTGGGGCTGCCGCCCTCAAACCCCTGCCTGCTCATACTTTATGGAAATTTCAGGACTTCCAGTTTTTTTTTAAATGTTACATGTTCTTAAAATATGTGTATTTTTAATAATTATTGATATACTAAAATTGAGAACTCCTCAAAGCCGCTTAATATCGGCCCCTCCCTCTTTGCACTAAGAAGACAAATCAATACCAGAATTTTTCACAATCTTTTGGGTTTACTTTTTCTATTTCGCATACTAAAATAACGAACTTCCCAAAGCCAATTAGCATTGGCCCCTTTACAAAATGATGACAAATAAATGCCAAACATTTTTAAAATATTTTGATTTCACTTTTTTTTTTTTCTTCACAAATACTTAAAAACTCTTAAATATTATAATTAAACTAAAACTCCTAATTTACCGTAGAATTTGAATCACTCGAGAACATCTCATCGCCGTCGTCTAGGTCAACTTCGATTTTATCAAATTTTATTAAACCTTGCTCCTGATGCAAGCTAGCCGTTCTATTCTGCGCTCTACATCTTTTAATAAACATGTAATGCGGTAAATATATACCCGTCAAAGGAATCCTTTCGTCTCCTGTAGTGGGGCAGCCGGTTTTTGATGTGTCTCCAAAAACTCTCCACAGTATTGGGAAACGCACCTGTCTTCTTATTTTTAAATTCCTTAGAATAAACTGTTGTAAGCGGCCCAACCATCACGCATGATTGTGGTTCCCGACAAAACATATTTTTATTATTATGCGGTTAGAGTGTTCGCATCGCTTTTCTTCACCGCTACAAAAAGACATGAATTTGTGTCCCTCTCGACCGCCCCAAAAACCCACTGCCCTTATCGTCTTTTTCGTAACGAAATCGGTTTTGCCAAATAATTTTTTTTTTGCGATTTGTCGAAATTTTATTTTTGCAGGTCCACATTTTTTTCCCCCTCCAAAATACCATCACCATAGATCCTTCACAGTTGTCGTATTTTTTTTCTTTTGGTATTACACCCCAACTCTGGAGTAGTGGAATTAATTCTCCTCTTTCGTCCAACTGATAAATTTCAATTAGACTTAACATCTAAAATAATATATAACGAGAAAAATAAATATTACAAGTGTTTGCATAATGTAAAAGTAATTCGGCATATTCACAAAGGATTCACTTACTTTAAATTTATTAAACTGTATATGTTCACTGTCTAATATCTGCATTATCTATCTACTTTCGGTAAAGATACTTTCACATCAAAAATGTAAATATGGCCAACTAAAGGCGGTAAATTAAACTCAACTTTGACACAGACAAACAACAAACCTAACAACACTATGAAAAATACATTAATCCATTTTTTATTTTATATCTTTTCAGTCCCCGAAAATATCGTGGATCTCGAACGTCGGCCAGCTTAAAAGTGAAAGGCCTTTTGGGCCGCGTCTGGGCACGAGATTCAAAATCAAAAAGCTGTGAAAATTTACACGTTTTGTAAAAAAAAAAAAGAAATACAACCACATATAAAAATAAATTTCACTTCCGCGTTATGGCATATAAATTTTTTAAAGTGACCGCTGTGTGTTTGACTGAAATTCCTATATAAATAAACATTTATATATTATAATAATATATAACCTTTATTTTTTTAATAAAACATTATGATTTTATATTTTTTTTTTACTAGTGGGTAATTTTCGTATATTTAATTTGAACACACAAAAAATAATAAGTATTACTATTGAATTATAAATTAATTAATTTTTATAATATTAATGAAAAGTATAAAAATATTTAAATAATTATTATAATATAAAATTATATTTAAAAAAAAAAAACAAAAAAAAAAATTGTTGAATGGTAAATTTTTTGATTTTTCATATTTAACTACTTTAATATACATACTTATACATTATATAAAAAATAATAAAAAAAAACTAACATTTAAACCCAAAAATTTAGAAAATATTTATATATCAAAAAAACGTCCTTAAACACAAAATAATAAATAAACAATTTGTAAAAATAAAATCCAGAATAAAATAATTAATAATTAAATTTTATACCCCGAATTATTACTATAAATTATACATACATACGAGTACATACATATATAAAAGTTATTTTGTATATTTAACAAAACCAAAAAATCAAAAAAATAATGTCATATACTATATATATGTACTTAAATCAAGCGTATTTACAATAATTAATTTTATAAGTTTAATTCTTAGTTTAAACATAATTAAAACAATTCAGATCTAAATGTAGCGCAATTTACTAGTTTCACGATATACACAAATTGGCATGTACCAACCAAAAAAAAAAAATATGTTTAATATGTTATACTATAAATTATGTATGATTTTATGATTTCTGTATAAATTATATTCAAAAAAAAAATAAAAATTCTTAATTTGAAATAATATTTTCATTTCGTCTGTCACAACACACACACACATCTTTTTGTTATTTTATTTAAATTTTCTACAACTTAATCTTAACTTACGTATAAATAATAAAATAACAAAAAAATTAAAAAGCAATTTATATTTACATAAATAAAAATATACATACATAAATTTATTATTATTAATAATAATTTATTTTTTATTAATAATTGTTATTTAACAATAGTTAAAACCTCCCCAAAACTAATACCGATAAAATAGCTTAACAGTTTTTGTTTTTGTAGTATATTTTGTTTGTCGCTTTATAGAATTTTACGGTTTCAGTTTGAGTGTGCTCTGAAAAATCACGATCTTGATGTAAATAATCGCTAAAAACAACTCAATGTCTTACTCATTTAAAACACAGGTCCTTAAATTTCCCTATTTTTCCCTAGGAAATTAATGACGTCGTGATTTATCCACATCTAAAACCAATGGTAAGAAAAACACAACACGTCTCCGCTCAACAATCGAAATTAAAATAAATCAAAAAGAGGGAAACAGAATAAAATTAAATTCTATACAGTGAGCGTGAAGAAAACAAAAAATCAAAACAATCTAGCATGCTTCGCAAATTCAAAATAACAATAGAGAGATATTCGAATTCAAAATTGAATAGAGGCAATGAAAGAGATGATTATTGTAGAGTTTATTAATTTCGAGTTATCAGTTTATGACGTATGTATATTAAAGCTCATAATTCTAACAAAATTAAAATAGTAGGCTCTTATTTATACAGTAAACTCTGGTGCGTGTGTCAAGTGGGTGATGCGTGTGCGGGGAAATATGTATAAGGTAAGAGCTTTTATGTATGTATGTATTAAATGTAAGATATGGGCAGGATTAATCATGAAAATTTTACTTTTTTTTATTAAAGTTTTATAAATTTGTAATCAGGTGAGTACGATGCAACCAAATTAAAAGTAATATTTGAAATAATGTTTCCACTAGTTTGCCGCCATGATAGAATTTGCCTTTATTCAATAATTTTCTGGTAAGGCATTGATGATCTAGACAAAATGCAGCGATTTGATCTTTTCAATAGTATTTATATCAGAAGGAGAAATCTTCCTTCCTTATGCTATTATCGCCTAAACTTCAAACAAAATTGGGACTCCGAATTTCATGGCAAAATTGTGTTTTGTCGCTTATTACCAAATTCTCACCATGATATTTTAAAGATATTGACACGACACACTAAAGCATAATGTTAGCCAAACTAGTAATACACCAAAAAAATAGATAAAAGATAAAAATCGATTTAGCACCAAAAGAAGGTAGAGAATGTGGGTTTATTTAATCGTGAGCAAACATTATAGAAATATTATAAAACCCAAAAGAGAGTGAAAAAAATTAAAAATAGTGCCGAAATTCAAACACAAAGCATAACATACGTGGTTAAGTGAAATAATTAATGATAAGAAAAAATGAAATAGAGAGGAAAGAAGATTCATAAGTCATGTAGGCACAAAAAAATAGGATCAATAATTTTAGTTAGTGTTTGTTAGAAATTTGATAAAGGAATAACATCAAAAAAATTCTAGATATACTGAATTTAGTTAAACTAGTTTCGTCTTAATCTGGATAAAAGTTTCAGATCATTAAAAGCAGTTCACGGTTGGGCGACAGTATCGAAAAATGTGAAGACCTAATAAATCGCTTTAAAGTAAATTTAACGGTTTTTCTATAGAGGAGTTGTAAAATTTAGGGCGTAGAACCAGCATATTACCCAATTCTGCCAAGGAACAGTTTAGCTGGAAATAACATCGATTGTCTTTTTTATTTAAAAAATCCAGTACAAATGATTTCAGGAACAATACAAATAACAAATAAAACAAAGAGAACAACAAAAGTGGCTAAAGTAAAAGTAGAAAATACAAGTTTTAAAAATATTTAAAATACTAAATACAGTCTCTAGATATTGAGACGTCAAACAATTCTTCTACCATGTCTTCTAATAATTGGTCTATATTCCCAAAAAATTTGTTCTGCCTTCAATTTCCAAGAATAAAAATTGAGTCAGTTTTACTAGGAGTACAAATGCAGTAAATGTTGACCCAAGCAAGGACTTTTCGCTTCATCAAACGGAAGACGGGCATCGTATGGATTGACAATAACTTAGAAGATCTTTAGGTCAACATGAAACAGAGGTACCGGTGAGTTGACAATAACATTGAGGATGCTAACCATGGGCTCACTTGTATAATTTGTAACCATACGAGTAAAATCAATCTACAAAATCAATTGAAAAGCAAAGGAATGCAGGCTTTTCAACACTTTGCAGTGGCTGATGGAATCAAAAGTATTGCTGAAGTAGGTGTAGACTGATACTCTTCGAAGTCTTTGATAATACTAGTGGTAAATTTAACTAAATTGAGTCGATCTACCCGGTATAAACCTATGTTAACAGTTAGAAAATATGACCTCGGACGAGAGGAACACGATTTAGTTTCCCCTGCTGGATGTCCTTTAACTTTACGTTTGGCAGCAAAGTATTTCAAAAAATATTTTAGAACATATTTGAAGTAATTTTGATATCAGGCTTTAGGAACCATTCTGATAACATTGAATTCCTCAATTTTAAATTTATTCTTGATGAACCTTTAAAAATGATCATCAGTAACGGACAAAAATACATCGTCTAAATTTTGCCGCACTAATGGTTGTTGTTGTGTTTCGTTAGGACCTGCCGAAGATTGCGACAATATATATAGCTCCATTCCTTCATTGTTTTACCTTCTCATTATGAGTTACTCACCTAAAGTTTCCAGTTAATGTTTCTTTAAACCTAGTGTGTCTTATTAGACCTTAATTTCAAATCAATTTGAAATTAGCTCCTAAACGAAAAAAAACATTCGCATTTCGTTGCATTTTAGTGCGAACAGCGGTCAAACAGATGTTCCGAAAAACATTTATTGTAGACCACCTCTATAAAAAATTCAATAAAATCACTTAAACGTTAGTTGTCATTTCCGGTTAAACCGGAAGTAGACAGAAATTAATAATGCCCTCTATTTCATACCACCTTTGTAGAAAATTGAACTGTTTTTTTTTTTGTTTTACCATCTAGCGCCGCTATTTTTGTAGACACCGTAAATAAACCAATGAGTACCTTAACCTTCTCTCCGTGTATTTGGGGTCAAATTGAAGGTTAAAATAAACCAAACTATCATAAGCTAAATTAGGTTTATATTTTGCATTATGAATTGTAATATCTGCTATGTCACAAAGGCCGCCCATAAATTCTTTTGTTTGTTCGAAAACTGCCCCGGAGAAAAAATCAAACATTAATGTCTTAGCATAAATACGAATCACCATCCATGATAACCGGAACTCAGCATAAAATACATAAATAAATAAATATACACAATGGTGGAGTGGTGGTAAAATATTTCAGCGCACTGTAGTGAGAGAATATCACATCTGATCGGAGCAATTCTGGCGTTAATTTGTGCTAGAAAGAAACTATAGCAGATAATATCTTTTAAAATAAAATAATTAAGATCATTGTGAGTTTTTTCCAATGAATGTGAATGATGAACGAAAGAATAGTGGATGGAGTTCAACGTAAAATCGAGCTGAAACAATAATTAAGCAAAGCTTAATATGGAATGCGAAAAGTGGACTGAATATTTCAAAAACGTTTCTCTGAAACATACCACGTCAAGATCTGATCGTTAAGTTTAGGATATTCCGGGCATTAAAGGAACACATCTTTAGCCTTTTGTTATTATTTAGTTCACATTTCAACACAACATTTGAATAATTTATTTGTTGTTACAAATCCGTGGATCTATCATATTTATCAAATGCAACTTTCAAAAAGAGAAAATTACGGCTCTAACGTCACCGAAACAGTTTTAGATCTAAATCGTGACGCAACGAGGCTTGTACGATCATGGTGGCCCACGTTCAAAATCATTTACTTAGTTGACCTCTATTTACAATACCCTCAACACACTTTGTTTTTACACACTGACAATTTGTTTTTACACGGTAGCTACGTTCACATCGTGTAAAAAAACGAATCGTGTAAAAAGAACCGTGTAAAAAGGACGGTGTAAAAAGAACCGTGTAAAAGCTGATTTAACTTTTCTCATTTATTACCATCTAAAAACAATGCAAAATAATGGAAATACTTTTATCTTTTGTTATTTGCTGTGCAAATCTCATCTTTCAAAATATAATAAAAAATGTTGTGCAGCCTTTTTATAGACAAATACGAAAACCCTCTTTCAATGAATTTTTACAAATTTTGTGTTATTATGTCTACCCAAATTATAAAATCATTCATAAGCTAAAATTTGATATAACCTTTCAGTTTGCAATCAAAACGTTGATCTAACTGGTGAGCTGTCTCTTTGGTGATCTTTACGCGAAATTTCAAGCTTACGCCGATTTTTTTGTACACTTTCAAACATGCACGAAAAAATTGTAGTAATATTCATGAATTTAAAATTTATAATAAAATAATAAATTTGTAAGAATTTTAGAAGCGACAACCAAACCACTAAAAACTGGAACCGACAAGAAAACAAGATATACTGTAAAAAAACAAACATTTACTTTAAAAACTAAAATAAAACATTTATAAGAAATAAATAAATACTAAATAAAAATGAGCTTATTTGCATTTAACAAACTTAAATTAAAAATAAAACAATTTTTTTGATCTTTACAATTTTTTTTTTAAATTAAAATATTTATAAATACAAAAAAAAAAAAAACAATAGAATACAATATTCTAGAACCATTAAACAAAAATCCCCAGCATTGAAAATTATTATTATAATTATGTATTCATTAAAATAAATTAATATTGTTAACTATTTTGTAAGTTTATGATAAAAGCAACCAAAAAAACAAAAATTAAATAAATTTGTTTTTATTTTTTTTTTTAATTTACAATAAATTAATAATCAAAAATAATTAATGGCAATAATTAAAACAAAATTAAATTTTATAAATTAAAATTTTCTAGTTAATTATATTTTATACATACATAGCAATATAAATCTTTTTCAGTTTTTATTTAGAAATTTTTTACAAGAAGTGGAATCAAGTTGTACGACTCTAGAGGACTGATTGTCGGTTTGTTTGATGTTTATGAGGTTGAGCAGTAAGTAAAAATCTTTTTATTTTTCCCACTATAACGTTGTTATATCGGGCAAGTATTGTAATCGCGAAAAAAAAAAGATGTTCCAGATATTCACGTTTCTCGACGAATTATGTTACCGGTGTCGTGTCCGGCCTTCCGTCCTTCCAGTCATACATTTTTATTATTTTTGTTTTTGCCTCCCATTCTCACAAGTATTCATAGTTTTGGTCGAAATTTTGTACAAAAGATAGATTTTCGTAATAAGCAGTTTGTGTTAGCTTTTAGGTCGATTTGAGCCTAGAATAGTTGGGGTTGCAGTGGAAGAAAAAACTGCCAAACAAATTTTCTAAAAAAACGGGACCGACGATATTTTTGTTATGTTAATAATAAATTTTCGTCGGCTCGACTTAGAGTTTACACAAAATTGACATCTCAATCGGCTATTCGTTGGTTTTTAAAGCTATTGCCCGGTCAATCACAGCGCCTAAGTCATGTGGTCAATCCGGCAATTGTTGGCTGATTCTAGTACTGCAATCATCGATTAATTTTTAGGGCCTTTCCCAATCGTATATTAAAATTTTTTTTTTTTTTGAAGCACTGTTAAAATTAACCACTGCGTTTTATTATTCAACCGGTCCACATCCACTGTGTTTTATAGTAAACCGGTTCACATTCACACTATCATACGGCGTTTTGTATTTCGCCCGGGGTATACATTTTTTTATACACGGTGTAAAATGATTTTTATTTGAATTTTTGAAATATGATAAATTAGGATGGAACTTGGCTATTTCTCAACCGATTACGATGAAACTCGACAGATACAATGAAAGTGGGATTCTAAAATGATATTGAGATGAAGTTCTGGAATTTGACCAATTTGAATAAAACTAAGCTGTTTCTTTACCGATATTAGTGAAATTTGACATATGCCTCGAAAATGGGAATCTAAAACGGTTTTTGTGTAGAGTCCTGGTAATAACCAAGTAGGATGGAACTTGATTTTCCCTTACGCGATTTTAGTGCAATTTGACATGTGCCTTATAAATGGGATTCTAAAATGATTTTTGGGTAAAGTTCTGGAATTTGACCAAATAGGATAGAACTTTATTATTTCTTAACAGAGTTTAGTGAAATTTCCCATATGTGTGCGAAATGGGATTAAAAACGGTTTTTAGATCAAGCTCTGGAATATAGCCAATGCCATGTGACTTGACTATTCTTTAACCGATTATGATGAAATTTTTCATATGAGTTAGAGCTGGGATTCTAAAATTATTTTTAATTAAAATAAATTTAAGAACCAATTTCTATCTCAAATGTCCAATTTCATTAAAATCGGTTTTGGAATTGCTAAGTTCAATCCTAATAGACGATATCTTAAGCTATAAATTTTTAAACGAATTTTAGCGAAATTTGACATTTTATAGTCCTGGAATATCGCTGATTATGATAGAATTTGGCTAATCTTTAACTGATTATGATGAAATTCGATATGCGCTATGGAAATGAAATTTTAAAATGATTTTTCTAATCCGGGACCCTACACCACCTACCCAAGTAACATTGTGCTAGCTACTAGTTCTGGCATTGCTATAAAAAGGTTCTAAAACAGCAAATGAGGAGCTAATCACCACAGTACAGCATGAATGCATACTTCAAGCTTTAATGTAAAAAACAGTAGCTCTTTAAAGCATGTTTGCAGCACTGTTAAATTTAATATTTTAAAGATCTGATAGCTCATTTGAAGGCTCCAAGAGACAGCATAAAGTTTTAATAGTTTATGTATTAGAGTTAACCAAATAATATAGCCACTGATTTTTTAAGAGTAATACAAAACACGTAGCTTTTATATTAATTGGCTATAAACTTTTATAAATTTTGGTTTATGAAAAGCTTGTTAATTTATTTAAATAGCAGCTTTCTGAATCTCTTTCTCTTCAGTGAGAAATTTGGTGCCGTTTCTAAGCAAACTTATCAAAATAAGTTGGCTTAAACACGAATGCAAATTTGCCATCTTCTTTGCTCATTGCTCCGCCTGCCCACGAGCATTACACTAAAAACTACCTCTAAAAAATATTATCGAAAAGCAGCATCATTTTTACCTACGACATACCTCATTTGAGCAACCTAAAAGAACACAGTAGAGTTAATTAAATTTTATTAAAACCGCAGTCATTTTCATAACATTAAATTTATATTATCCGACTTAAGTAAAGAATTTAAAGATTTTGCTTCATCAAACGTTGAAACCTTTTGAAAAATTTTCTTAGAAAATTGGTTATGATCAGTGGCTTCTGCAACGCTGCCTTTCACCAAATTTCCAATTTGCGTTAATATTTAGTAGAAAATTATTATACGATTTGTCCTTGATGCCGTCTCCTTTTTAAAATCTGTCATTAGTATCGGTTCGGCCTCCTCTTCTAAAGGTATTTCGTCGTAGATTACATAACACCTACCTGTAAGTGACCTCTAAATTATTCTAATGGACTGATGCAACTGTTGCAAATGACATGTTTGCAGCAATTACTTTGAAACCAGGTTGGGGCGAACGTGTAACATTAGAAACTTTTGTTCTGCTCGTCGTTTCTGTGGTTATTTTAGTAATTTCGTTGCTTTCGATACAACCATCTAGTGTATAGTGACGTTTTTGACCAGTAGATCCCTCCTCAATTTGTTAGGCCAAAGCAATCGTTTTAATTTTGTTTTTTTTTTTTGACAAGATATGTCTGGAGAAGATCGTTTTATCTGGTTGTAGGCATTTTTTGCATTTTTTTGGTGGATACCAAAATACGCAATTTAACTCTCTTTAGCTAGTATGGCTAGAACATCCTAGAGCAAATTTAAATGTCACATGCTGGAAAATAAGGCTTTAAAAGCGCTGCTGTATAGAAGAGCAGAAAATATTAGTTCGGTACCACTAGAAGTTTACCTAATGCTACGCCTGCGGTCACACACTTGTTTTTATATTCCTTTAGTTGTAATTAAATTTCCCGACAGATGTATTAGAAATATTTCAATAGCTACCAGATTAAGCAAAACCTTAACAGACAATAGGTATCATAAAAGCTATTGTCTTTTGGGGTTTCTATAAACCAGGCAGTGGTTGAGGTTCATCTGCTGAGGGCAGATCAAAAATTGGTTAAGCCAAGTTCCATCCTAATTGACCATATTCCAGAAATTAGTTTATCATATTTCCAACGCATATATCGAATTTCATTTTTATCGGTTAAGGAATAGTCAAGTTCCACTCTAGAACTTTCGATTTGTGAACGAATAAAGAAATCGCTTCATAATATTTCAGAATTTAATCAAAATTTTTGAAATTTTTGGAGAATTTGATTAGACAGTTTTTGTTTAGTTTGTTTAAAAGTGGTGTCAATACTTTGTTGGATTCAATATTCAGAATTCTTTTAAATTTTTAAGAAATTTTTCTGATCATAGTAAAAAAAATTTATAAGTAAACCTCACCATAACTCCAAAGAGTACTTTTTAAAATTTTACACTTCAACCGTTAGTTAAAGATCACAAGTCGATAGAGAGTCTGCTACGACCGGCCACTACCTTTCAGCTGGCAATTCTCTCTTTCAATCACGATATACGGCTAAATACAACATATAGTTGGCGATTATTCTGTAAATTTGATCGGAATTTGATATTTCAACGTTTTTATCCTCTAAACATTTCCATTTTCGCAAAAGCTCCTAATTTGTGTTATCCATAATCAACAATATTTTGCGAGTAATTGGTACTATTATGCATTGCGTTTCTAAGGACCAACGCAATTGAATGCAAATGTTTGTCCCAATTTTAATGATTCCCATCTAAGTAAGACTGCGCCTAAAATTGATCGGTTATTATAGTTCGAACGTGCTTCACACAATACCTTAGTACTATGATCAGCCAATTATTTGGCAATAAACTGTTTGCCATTATCACTAGAAATAGTTTCGGGAACGTCCAATAAATTGAATAAGCGATGTTTAGGGAATGTAAAGTAACATTTCTAGTCGTCATCTCTATTACATAATACAAGCTCAGTATAAGGAATCCTTCTACATATTGCCTAAATTTCCCCAAGACTCAACACAGCCGCAAAACACTCAAGCTCTACAGTAATATACTTTCGTTGTGCTGAAATAGCACACCCTCTACGCCAATACTCGTTTCATCATACTGAATAAAAAACGGGGATAAATCATCTGGATTACTTAAGACCGGTGCTGTGCATAACGGCCCTTTAAGACCTTTGAAAACATTATTCTTCTTATCCTGGTCAATGGCTCTGCGCGATCTCAAAATATTCCGAAATAAATCGCTGATACCAGCCGGAAGACGCCTAAGAACCTACGTATTTCCTTAATGCTTTTCGGTTCTGGATAATTTGATATGGCAGATTCTTCATCGGTTTCTACCTTTAAGACACCGTCACCTTTTATGTATCCATTTATTTCTATAATAAGAAATTTACTTTTACCAATATTAAAGTATAAATTTGAACGTTTTATCAGGTTGTGCTCCTCGAAAGATTCACTTGTTATCGTCCAGATCGTCCAGGTAGACAAAGAGATCAGCATGTAGCTCGTGGTGGGATTACTCGATGCATTAAGCGACATGTCGTTTGTGGCGCATACACAGACATGATTGTGAACTGGTAAAACGGTTTTATTTGACCACTCATCTAATGGCATTTACCAGAAAGCGTCTTGTAAACCTTTACTTAAAATATAACAGGTCTTGTTAAGACGCCCCAGCAAACCATCAATGATGGGCAAAGGATAAGCAGAGATTCCAAAGTGTGCTTTTTAATTTCTTAACGCAATTTAAAATATTGAATACTTCTTGATGTCTTGTGGATATTGTTTGGTACGAATTTAAAAAAAGGTTGTGGAATAACGTTTCAGGGAGCCGCTTTGTTTCTATGCAGCCTAGTGTAAAACTGGGTATCTATGGTATGCGTTTATTCTCGAAGTATGTTGTTTTGTTCGAAGTATGTTGTTGTTAATCTCTTTTGGTTTCCCGGATTTACTTTACACTTTATGCAATGTGAATATAGCATGCCTAGCGCACCACATCCGTTACAAACTATGCGGCTACGACAGTCTAGTCTTTGGTCTAATTGTAAAGCAGCGATACCGGTCGTATCAGCAGTCTGTAAGCCTGATTTCTGGATTGTTACATTCGTTATTTCCGATTTAATGTAGATATGAATCTGCATTGTTGACATAGCAGCTCTGTTAATATGCCCGATTGATGCCAGACATCTTCATGCGCCACACCACATTCCTGCAAGCCCGCCTGCGTGGGATGTTCAGCTTGGAAGGAAATTGCTATCATTTCCTGGTAAAAATCTAAAAAATTTTCTCCTGGTTTTTTTTGCGGTTATGAAAGTGTCTACAAAAATTGAAATCCGACCTTCGATCTTAAAATCGATTTTTTTAAAACTTCATTGAGTGTATTCCAACTTTCATGGCATTGGATAATGTCTCAGTACCAATTGTAAGCGGTTCCTTGTATATAGTTAAAATCCATCACCAATTTCGTTTTTAGGGTTCTTGCGAGCTATTACGTGTGGGTTGATCGGTACCAATTGAAAATGTATGACCTCTAATTCTAGGCGTTCTGTTAAATTAACTAGTTTCTCTGTCAATGACTTGTCCAGAATCTTACAAAGTTCACATTCTAGGTTAAACTCGTCCACGTCTAGTTGTATGATATTAACCTATCACTTTTAGGCTCCCATATAAAAATCACGATTTACGACTAAAAAAACTTATTGGAACGGCTAAGAGTAGTAACAATACGAAAACAAAATGTTTACAGAATTTCTAAATTTCTCTTGTTAATTTTCAGAATATATAAATTTAAATTTCTAATTTCATTGTTGCAAGATAATTTAGGGAGATTCGTTACTTATACGAAAACTTTTCAAAATCGATCTGTTAGATTAAATATTTAAAATATTCTTTAAAACAGATATTTTCCGGTACTGAGCCAGCTCTGAAGTAATATTGGGAAAACTGCAATTTAAGATGTGATTAAGATTAAGACAAACAAAGCAAGTAATTATTTTATTCGGAATTTCGGATGGAGAGCAAATTTTTCTACCACATTTCAGTTTTCAACTCTTTCACAACCAACAATCATTCATAAAATTAAAAATTCCATAATTAATTTAAATCAACAAACCAAAACTTAACTAAAATAAAATATTTTTAAGACTGAAAAATAAGTTTAAATAAATAAAGTAAACTTTAAAAATTAATAATTTATCAAAATTAAATAAAAAAAATTTGTTTGTATCATCGTACTATATAAATTTAATTAACAATCACTAAATAAATATTAAGTTGAGTTTAAAAATTATAATTTAATTTTTTTTTTATATTTATAAATATATACACACACACACAATATTTATATAAATAAAATTATCTCGTCTAATTAATTATAATAATAATTATATAATGCATAAAAAAAAAAAAAAATAAAATAAATTTTTACATTTTAATAATAAAATTAATGAATAAATAAAACAATATTTATACATACATTCTATCATATAAATAAATATTTAATTAAAAAAAAAGAAATCTTTTTGTCTATAATCACAAAAAAAAAAAAATTAATTAAATTAAATTAATATTCTATATTATACAACATACATGCAAACATAAAATATTTATCTTCATCGTTATGATTAAATTACAAACCAAAAATATTAATCATAAATAATAAAGATAACATTTAAATTTTAAATGTCAAATTATTTATTTTTTACTTACCCATAATATTGTTTATTTACTCATTTTTAATAAAAAATAATTTAATTTAATTACAAAATTTTCCACTTGACTTTAATTTATTTAACTACAACTTTTCAATCGTAGTTTTGCAGATAACAAAAAAAAAAATAATAATAATTTAAAATTCTATTTTATTATTAATATTTAATTGAAATAACAACCAATTCTCTGTAAAATAATTTTTTGTTTTATTTTATGAATATTATTATAAAAACAAAAAAAAAAAAAAAAAATTTCAATTAATTTTCAATTTATATTTAACTTTCTATTAATTGTTTAGTATTTTGTTTGTGGTGCTTATTGAACAGAGTTTAAATTATTAATAACAATTCAGCAGTTTAATATTATTATTCCCAACCCTTATTCGTATTTTTCGTTTGTACAAATTTCCGTACGATATTTGAAAATGTTAATGTGAATGTGGATGTGGTTTATAAAGTTGGGGGGGAAATTATTAATTTAATAATAGTTGAAGAGATTTACATAATATATGGACCATAAAAAAATGAATCAAGTGGCGTAAATGACATTTAACAATTGTAAGTCTTAATCGCCAGAAAAAATGGCTAGAACAAGAAATAGTTAATCGGCATAATGGACCACAATTTTAAGCAGCTACTCCATGATCTGCCTGATCCCAAGTTCAAATATCAAGTAGTAGGTATTAACGGTCAAAGAAAGATTTCAGACGAAACCTTAATTGGTATATAAAGTTTCCAGGCGAATTTATTCCCCTGGATAAGTGGTAGTTTTTGGGCTCGATGGATTGAGTAGTAGGCCAACTACTATATGTACTATCAGAAAGTGAATTCAAATCTCTGACAAGGAGTGCTAAGGCCAATTTATCAGTTTCATATCCATATTCATCAATAATTATTTATATTTTCTAATTGCTGGGTTCCATTTAACGTGGGAAAGTACACACAAGTACTTCTGACTGCACGCAGCTACTATTGCTAAATTTTATGAGTAGTTTGCTTTTTGAATTTATGGCGATTTCGTTACCAGAATATTTAGTACAACTATTCCATATTATTTTAATGCAATAATAATGTTACGTAATTAATTATTAATTATTTAAAAAATCGAGCCTCAGACATTTTTACAAAAGTAAAATACACGCCCTCTTTTAAGCAAAACCAAATATTTCAGCACTTAGCAGAAACACTGTGTAGTAAATGTAGTACATATGCCCTAACAGAGATGTCACCATATCGACATACTATAGACACATTTGTTTTGATTGCATAAAACAAACAAATGTATATTAACATGTATATGATGTGATAGCCGAGGTAGTAAGGTGATGGAATGGAGCGAAGAAGGTCTGGAGTTCGAATCTAAGCAAAGCCAACGAAAAATTTGTTTTTAGATGAAAAATTTTGACTTGGGGATAATCCGAAAAGATTAATCGGGATCGAGATCGCTACAAAAAAAATTTGGTATCAAATTCGTGGAAATAAAAAAAAATCAAATTTTTGCTTTACAAAAAATAAAGTCGGAAGTTTGAAGAATCGAACTTACAAACCTTTCGCACACCACTCCTTCATCTTACCACCCAACCACTCATCTCTATATAATTTCCACTCAGTTTTTCGTTTAAATGCTGATAAATTCGGACTTGGTGAAAAATCGCATACAAATTTTTGTTATTTTACCAGGCGAACAGAATTTAAAAAACAACATAATTGTCAGCAACGTGACATTATTTTGTATCAAAGCGTGCCACTTCAAGTTATGTGACACTTGAACATACAAAATAGAGTCATATTGCTGACAATTCTACCTTCTTGTAATTTCTGTTCGCCTGTTAAAATGACAAAATTGTTTTGCGATTTTTGATGAAAAAAAAAAATTTTTTTTTTTTAATTTCTGCTCACCTGGTAAATAAAAATTAACATTTTTTAATTAAAAAGGCAATCATAACTCTAGGCAACCACCCAAATAGAAAATTTGGAGCTTTTTATTACAAAAAGAAATCCTTCTGCCCGCGATGATCGAACTATTACCATAAGAGAGCAGATAAAAAAAATAGAGGTTTCTCGAGTTCGATCCCCGCACCTGAAAGAATTTTTTTTTGTAATAAAAATCTCCAAATTTTCTATTTGGGTGGTTGCCTAGAGTTATGATTGCCTTTTTAATTAAAAAATGTTAATTTTTATTTACCAGTGGCCCTATTCTGGCTATTCCCTGGGAATTGGGAATTGGGAAAAATATTGCTATATTTCCAAACTTCAATAATTCCCAATTTTTTATTACCCAATTCCCAAAAGTGTATTCTGGCGTAATTGGGAATTATCCAATGGGGAAAAAACACTATTTCAAATTCTGCAGCCGCCATTATTTAAAATTTTTATTTTCTACATATAAAATAAAAAATTTACCGATACTACGTTGTACATAAAATAATAAAAATAGATAAAACAACAAGTTTCTTCTATTCCCAAAAAAAAAATTTGGGAAAAATAAACGTCAAAACTTACATAAAATGGAATTATTTTTTCCCTACATTAAAAATTCCCAATCGCCAGAATACACTTTTGGAAAAAATAATTCCAAACTGCTAGAATACTGTCAAAATAGTTCAATTCCCAATTCCCAGGGAATAGCCAGAATAGGGCCACAGGTGAGCAGAAATTTAAAAAAAAAAAAATTTTTTTTTTTCATCAAAAATCGCAAAAAAATTTTTGTCATTTTAACAGGCGAACAGAAATTACAAGAAGGTAAGAATTGTCAGCAATATGACTCTATTTTGTATGTTCAAGTGTCACATAACTTGAAGTGGCACGCTTTGATACAAAATAATGTCACGTTGCTGACAATTATGTTGTTTTATTAAATTCTGTTCGCCTGGTAAAATACCAAAAATTTGTATTTTATTGAAAATCAACTGAGCTATATAGCCCACAGATTTTGAACGGCAAAAATCTAAAATGCTCCGATTACGTTGGTCAATAGCTCTATCAATAGGCTACAGGAGCTGTATTTATTTTGCCAACTTGCATTTGGATTGCTCGAATATTTCTAACCATTTAATAGAAAATTCGATTTTATTGAAAATCAAATGGGCTATAGCCCACAAATTTTGAACGGCAAAAATCTAAAATGCTCCGATTACGTTGGTCAATAGCTCTATCAATAGGCTATAGGATCTGTATTTATTTTGCCAACTTGCATTTGGATTGCTCGAATATTTCTAACCATTTAATAGAAAATTCGATTTTATTGAAAATCAACTGAGCTATAGCCCACAGATTTTGAACGGCAAAAATCTAAAATGCTCCGATAACGTTGCTCAATAGCTCTATCAATAGGCTTCAGGATCTGTATTTATTTTGCCAACTTGCATTTGGATTGCTCGAATATTTCTAACCATTTATTAGAAAATTCGATTTTATTGAAAATCAACTGAGCTATAGCCCACAGATTTTGAACGGCAAAAATCTAAAATGCTCCGATTACGTTGGTCAATAGCTCTATCAATAGGCTACAGGATCTGTATTTATTTTGCCAACTTTCATTTGGATTGCTCGAATATTTCTAACCATTTATTAGAAAATTCGATTTTATTGAAAATCAACTGAGCTATAGCCCACAGATTTTGAACGGCAAAAATCTAAAATGCTCCGATTACATTGGTCAATAGCTCTATCAATAGGCTACAGGATCTGTATTTATTTTGCCAACTTGCATTTGGATTGCTCGAATATTTCTAACCATTTAATAAAAAATTCGATTTTATTGAAAATCAACTGAGCTATAGCCCACAGATTTTGAACGGTAAAAATCTAAAATGCTCCGATTACGTTGGTCAATAGCTCTATCAATAGGCTTCAGGATCTGTATTTATTTTGCCAACTTGTATTTGGATTGCTCGAATATTTCTAACCATTTAATAGAAAATTCGATTTTATTGAAAATCAACTGAGCTATAGCCCACAGATTTTGAACGGCAAAAATCTAAAATGCTCCGATAACGTTGCTCAATAGCTCTATCAATAGGCTTCAGGATCTGTATTTATTTTGCCAACTTGCATTTGGATTGCTCGAATATTTCTAACCATTTATTAGAAAATTCGATTTTATTGAAAATCAACTGAGCTATAGCCCACAGATTTTGAACGGCAAAAATCTAAAATGCTCCGATTACGTTGGTCAATAGCTCTATCAATAGGCTACAGGATCTGTATTTATTTTGCCAACTTGCATTTGGATTGCTCGAATATTTCTAACCATTTAATAGAAAATTCGATTTTATTGAAAATCAACTGAGCTATAGCCCACAGATTTTGAACGGCAAAAATCTAAAATGCTCCGATTACGTTGGTCAATAGCTCTATCAATAGGCTTCAGGATCTGTATTTATTTTGCCAACTTGCATTTGGATTGCTCGAATATTTCTAACCATTTAATAGAAAATTCGATTTTATTGAAAATCAACTGAGCTATAGCCCACAGATTTTGAACGGCAAAAATCTAAAATGCTCCGATTACGTTGGTCAATAGCTCTATCAATAGGCTACAGGAGCTGTATTTATTTTGCCAACTTGCATTTGGATTGCTCGAATATTTCTAACCATTTAATAAAAAATTCGATTTTATTGAAAATCAACTGAGCTATAGCCCACAGATTTTGAACGGTAAAAATCTAAAATGCTCCGATTACGTTGGTCAATAGCTCTATCAATCGGGTTCAGGATCTGTATTTATTTTGCCAACTTGTATTTGGATTGCTCGAATATTTCTAACCATTTAATAGAAAATTCGATTTTATTGAAAATCAAATGGGCTATAGCCCACAAATTTTGAACGGCAAAAATCTAAAATGCTCCGATTACGTTGGTCAATAGCTCTATCAATAGGCTACAGGATCTGTATTTATTTTGCCAACTTGCATTTGGATTGCTCGAATATTTCTAACCATTTAATTAAAAAATTCGATTTTATTGAAAATCAACTGAGCTATAGCCCACAGATTTTGAACGGCAAAAATCTAAAATGCTCCGATTACGTTGGTCAATAGCTCTATCAATAGGCTTCAGGATCTGTATTTATTTTTCCAACTTGCATTTGGATTGCTCGAATATTTCTAACCATTTAATAGAAAATTCGATTTTATTGAAAATCAACTGAGCTATAGCCCACAGATTTTGAACGGCAAAAATCTAAAATGCTCCGATAACGTTGCTCAATAGCTCTATCAATAGGCTTCAGGATCTGTATTTATTTTGCCAACTTGTATTTGGATTGCGCGAATATTTCTAACCATTTAATAAAAAATTCGATTTTATTGAAAATCAACTGAGCTATAGCCCACAGATTTTGAACGGCAAAAATCTAAAATGCTCCGATTACGTTGGTCAATAGCTCTATCAATAGGCTACAGGATCTGTATTTATTTTGCCAACTTGCATTTGGATTGCTCGAATATTTCTAACCATTTAATAGAAAATTCGATTTTATTGAAATTCAACTGGGCTATAGCCCACAGATTTTGAACGGCAAAAATCTAAAATGCTCCGATTACGTTGGTCAATAGCTCTATCAATAGGCTTCAGGATCTGTATTTATTTTGCCAACTTGTATTTGGATTGCTCGAATATTTCTAACCATTTAATAGAAAATTCGATTTTATTGAAAATCAACTGAGCTATAGCCCACAGATTTTGAACGGCAAAAATCTAAAATGCTCCGATAACGTTGCTCAATAGCTCTATCAATAGGCTTCAGGATCTGTATTTATTTTGCCAACTTGCATTTGGATTGCTCGAATATTTCTAACCATTTATTAGAAAATTCGATTTTATTGAAAATCAACTGAGCTATAGCCCACAGATTTTGAACGGCAAAAATCTAAAATGCTCCGATTACGTTGGTCAATAGCTCTATCAATAGGCTACAGGATCTGTATTTATTTTGCCAACTTGCATTTGGATTGCTCGAATATTTCTAACCATTTAATTAAAAAATTCGATTTTATTGAAAATCAACTGAGCTATAGCCCACAGATTTTGAACGGCAAAAATCTAAAATGCTCCGATTACGTTGGTCAATAGCTCTATCAATAGGCTTCAGGATCTGTATTTATTTTGCCAACTTGTATTTGGATTGCTCGAATATTTCTAACCATTTAATAGAAAATTCGATTTTATTGAAAATCAACTGAGCTATAACCCACAGATTTTGAACGGCAAAAATCTAAAATGCTCCGATAACGTTGCTCAATAGCTCTATCAATAGGCTTCAGGATCTGTATTTATTTTGCCAACTTGCATTTGGATTGCTCGAATATTTCTAACCATTTATTAGAAAATTCGATTTTATTGAAAATCAACTGAGCTATAGCCCACAGATTTTGAACGGCAAAAATCTAAAATGCTCCGATTACGTTGGTCAATAGCTCTATCAATAGGCTACAGGATCTGTATTTATTTTGCCAACTTGCATTTGGATTGCTCGAATATTTCTAACCATTTAATTAAAATATTCGATTTTATTGAAAATCAACTGAGCTATAGCCCACAGATTTTGAACGGCAAAAATCTAAAATGCTCCGATTACGTTGGTCAATAGCTCTATCAATAGGCTTCAGGATCTGTATTTATTTTTCCAACTTGCATTTGGATTGCTCGAATATTTCTAACCATTTAATAGAAAATTCGATTTTATTGAAAATCAACTGAGCTATAGCCCACAGATTTTGAACGGCAAAAATCTAAAATGCTCCGATTACGTTGGTCAATAGCTCTATCAATAGGCTACAGGATCTGTATATATTTTGCCAACTTGCATTTGGATTGCTCTATTATTTCTAACCATTTATTAGAAAATTCGATTTTATTGAAAATCAACTGGGCTATAGCCCACAGATTTTGAACGGCAAAAATCTAAAATGCTCCGATTACGTTGGTCAATAGCTCTATCAATAGGCTACAGGATCTGTATTTATTTTGCCAACTTGCATTTGGATTGCTCGAATATTTCTAACCATTTAATAGAAAATTCGATTTTATTGAAAATCAACTGAGCTATAGCCCACAGATTTTGAACGGCAAAAATCAAAAATGCTCCGATTACGTTGGTCAATAGCTCTATCAATAGGCTACAGGATCTGTATTTATATAGCTCTATCAATAGGCTACAGGATCTGTATTTATTTTGCCAACTTGCATTTGGATTGCTCGAATATTTCTAACCATTTCATAGAAAATTCGATTTTATTGAAATTCAACTGAGCTATAGCCCACAGATTTTGAACGGCAAAAATCTAAAATGCTCCGATTACGTTGGTCAATAGCTCTATCAATAGGCTACAGGATCTGTATTTATTTTGCCAACTTGCATTTGGATTGCTCGAATATTTCTAACCATTTAATAGAAAATTCGATTTTATTGAAAATCAACTGGGCTATAGCCCACAGATTTTGAACGGTAAAAATCTAAAATGCTCCGATTACGTTGGTCAATAGCTCTATCAATAGGCTACAGGATCTGTATTTATTTTGCCAACTTGCATTTGGATTGCTCGAATATTTCTAACCATTTATTAGAAAATTCGATTTTATTGAAAATCAACTGAGCTAGCCCACAGATTTTGAACGGCAAAAATCTAAAATGCTCCGATTACGTTGGTCAATAGCTCTATCAATAGGCTACAGGATCTGTATTTATTTTGCCAACTTGCATTTGGATTGCTCTATTATTTCTAAACAATTAATAGAAAATTCGATTTTATTGAAAATCAACTGAGCTATAGCCCATAGATTTTGAACGGCAAAAATCTAAAATGCTCCGATTACGTTGGTCAATAGCTCTATCAATAGGCTACAGGATCTGTATTTATTTTGCCAACTTGCATTTGGATTGCTCGAATATTTCCAACCATTTAATAAAAAAATCGATTTTATTGAAAATCAACTGAGCTATAGCCCACAGATTTTGAACGGCAAAAATCTAAAATGCTCCGATTACGTTGGTCAATAGCTCTATCAATAGGCTACAGGATCTGTATTTATTTTGCCAACTTGCATTTGGATTGCTCGAATATTTCTAACCATTTAATAGAAAATTCGATTTTATTGAAAATCAACTGGGCTATAGCCCACAGATTTTGAACGGTAAAAATCTAAAATGCTCCGATTACGTTGGTCAATAGCTCTATCAATAGGCTACAGGATCTGTATTTATTTTGCCAACTTGCATTTGGATTGCTCGAATATTTCTAACCATTTATTAGAAAATTCGATTTTATTGAAAATCAACTGAGCTAGCCCACAGATTTTGAACGGCAAAAATCTAAAATGCTCCGATTACGTTGGTCAATAGCTCTATCAATAGGCTACAGGATCTGTATTTATTTTGCCAACTTGCATTTGGATTGCTCTATTATTTCTAACCATTTAATAGAAAATTCGATTTTATTGAAAATCAACTGGGCTATAGCCCACAGATTTTGAACGGCAAAAATCTAAAATGCTCCGATTACGTTGGTCAATAGCTCTATCAATAGGCTACAGGATCTGTATTTATTTTGCCAACTTGCATTTGGATTGCTCGAATATTTCTAACCATTTATTAGAAAATTCGATTTTATTGAAAATCAACTGAGCTATAGCCCACAGATTTTGAACGGCAAAAATCTAAAATGCTCCGATTACGTTGGTCAATAGCTCTATCAATAGGCTACAGGATCTGTATTTATTTTGCCAACTTGCATTTGGATTGCTCGAATATTTCTAACCATTTATTAGAAAATTCGATTTTATTGAAAATCAACTGAGCTATAGCCCACAGATTTTGAACGGCAAAAATATAAAATGCTCCGATTACGTTGGTCAATAGCTCTATCAATAGGCTACATGATCTGTATTTATTTTGCCAACTAGCATTTGGATTGCTCGAATATTTCTAACCATTTAATAGAAAATTCGATTTTATTGAAAATCAACTGAGCTATAGCCCACAGATTTTGAACGGCAAAAATCTAAAATGCTCCGATTACGTTGGTCAATAGCTCTATCAATCGGGTTCAGGATCTGTATTTATTTTGCCAACTTGCATTTGGATTGCTCGAATATTTCTAACCATTTAATAGAAAATTCGATTTTATTGAAAATCAACTGAGCTATAGCCCACAGATTTTGAACGGCAAAAATCTAAAATGCTCCGATTACGTTGGTCCATAGCTCTATCAATAGGCTACAGGATCTGTATTTATTTTGCCAACTTGCATTTGGATTGCTCTATTATTTCTAACCATTTAATAGAAAATTCGATTTTATTGAAAATCAACTGGGCTATAGCCCACAGATTTTGAACGGCAAAAATCTAAAATGCTCCGATTACGTTGGTCAATAGCTCTATCAATAGGCTACAGGATCTGTATTTATTTTGCCAACTTGCATTTGGATTGCTCGAATATTTCTAACCATTTAATAGAAAATTCGATTTTATTGAAAATCAACTGAGCTATAGCCCACAGATTTTGAACGGCAAAAATCAAAAATGCTCCGATTACGTTGGTCAATAGCTCTATCAATAGGCTACAGGATCTGTATTTATTTTGCCAACTTGCATTTGGATTGCTCGAATATTTCTAACCATTTATTAAAAAATTCGATTTTATTGAAAATCAACTGAGCTATAGCCCACAGATTTTGAACGGCAAAAATCTAAAATGCTCCGATTACGTTGGTCAATAGCTCTATCAATAGGCTACAGGATCTGTATTTATTTTGCCAACTTGCATTTGGATTGCTCGAATATTTCCAACCATTTAATAAAAAATTCGATTTTATTGAAAATCAACTGAGCTATAGCCCACAGATTTTGAACGGCAAAAATCTAAAATGCTCCGATTACGTTGGTCAATAGCTCTATCAATAGGCTACAGGATCTGTATTTATTTTGCCAACTTGCATTTGGATTGCTCGAATATTTCTAACCATTTAATAGAAAATTCGATTTTATTGAAAATCAACTGGGCTATAAGCCCACAGATTTTGAACGGCAAAAATCTAAAATGCTCCGATTACGTTGGTCAATAGCTCTATCAATAGGCTACAGGATCTGTATTTATTTTGCCAACTTGCATTTGGATTGCTCGAATATTTCTAACCATTTATTAGAAAATTCGATTTTATTGAAAATCAACTGAGCTAGCCCACAGATTTTGAACGGCAAAAATCTAAAATGCTCCGATTACGTTGGTCAATAGCTCTATCAATAGGCTACAGGATCTGTATTTATTTTGCCAACTTGCATTTGGATTGCTCTATTATTTCTAACCATTTAATAGAAAATTCGATTTTATTGAAAATCAACTGGGCTATAGCCCACAGATTTTGAACGGCAAAAATCTAAAATGCTCCGATTACGTTGGTCAATAGCTCTATCAATAGGCTACAGGATCTGTATTTATTTTGCCAACTTGCATTTGGATTGCTCGAATATTTCTAACCATTTATTAGAAAATTCGATTTTATTGAAAATCAACTGAGCTATAGCCCACAGATTTTGAACGGCAAAAATCTAAAATGCTCCGATTACGTTGGTCAATAGCTCTATCAATAGGCTACAGGATCTGTATTTATTTTGCCAACTTGCATTTGGATTGCTCGAATATTTCTAACCATTTATTAGAAAATTCGATTTTATTGAAAATCAACTGAGCTATAGCCCACAGATTTTGAACGGCAAAAATATAAAATGCTCCGATTACGTTGGTCAATAGCTCTATCAATAGGCTACATGATCTGTATTTATTTTGCCAACTAGCATTTGGATTGCTCGAATATTTCTAACCATTTAATAGAAAATTCGATTTTATTGAAAATCAACTGAGCTATAGCCCAAAGATTTTGAACGGCAAAAATCTAAAATGCTCCGATTACGTTGGTCAATAGCTCTATCAATAGGCTACAGGAGCTGTATTTATTTTGCCAACTTGCATTTGGATTGCTCGAATATTTCTAACCATTTAATAAAAAATTCGATTTTATTGAAAATCAACTGAGCTATAGCCCACAGATTTTGAACGGTAAAAATCTAAAATGCTCCGATTACGTTGGTCAATAGCTCTATCAATCGGGTTCAGGATCTGTATTTATTTTGCCAACTTGTATTTGGATTGCTCGAATATTTCTAACCATTTAATAGAAAATTCGATTTTATTGAAAATCAAATGGGCTATAGCCCACAAATTTTGAACGGCAAAAATCTAAAATGCTCCGATTACGTTGGTCAATAGCTCTATCAATAGGCTACAGGATCTGTATTTATTTTGCCAACTTGCATTTGGATTGCTCGAATATTTCTAACCATTTATTAGAAAATTCGATTTTATTGAAAATCAACTGAGCTATAGCCCATAGATTTTGAACGGCAAAAATCTAAAATGCTCCGATTACGTTGGTCAATAGCTCTATCAATAGGCTTCAGGATCTGTATTTATTTTGCCAACTTGCATTTGGATTGCTCGAATATTTCTAACCATTTAATAGAAAATTCGATTTTATTGAAAATCAACTGAGCTATAGCCCACAGATTTTGAACGGCAAAAATCTAAAATGCTCCGATTACGTTGGTCAATAGCTCTATCAATAGGCTTCAGGATCTGTATTTATTTTGCCAACTTGCATTTGGATTGCTCGAATATTTCTAACCATTTAATAGAAAATTCGATTTTATTGAAAATCAACTGAGCTATAGCCCACAGATTTTGAACGGCAAAAATCTAAAATGCTCCGATTACGTTGGTCAATAGCTCTATCAATCGGGTTCAGGATCTGTATTTATTTTGCCAACTTGTATTTGGATTGCGCGAATATTTCTAACCATTTAATAAAAAATTCGATTTTATTGAAAATCAACTGAGCTATAGCCCACAGATTTTGAACGGCAAAAATCTAAAATGCTCCGATTACGTTGCTCAATAGCTCTATCAATAGGCTTCAGGATCTGTATTTATTTTGCCAACTTGCATTTGGATTGCTCGAATATTTCTAACCATTTATTAGAAAATTCGATTTTATTGAAAATCAACTGAGCTATAGCCCACAGATTTTGAACGGCAAAAATCTAAAATGCTCCGATTACGTTGGTCAATAGCTCTATCAATAGGCTACAGGATCTGTATTTATTTTGCCAACTTGCATTTGGATTGCTCGAATATTTCTAACCATTTAATAGAAAATTCGATTTTATTGAAATTCAACTGGGCTATAGCCCACAGATTTTGAACGGCAAAAATCTAAAATGCTCCGATTACGTTGGTCAATAGCTCTATCAATAGGCTTCAGGATCTGTATTTATTTTGCCAACTTGTATTTGGATTGCTCGAATATTTCTAACCATTTAATAGAAAATTCGATTTTATTGAAAATCAACTGAGCTATAGCCCACAGATTTTGAACGGCAAAAATCTAAAATGCTCCGATAACGTTGCTCAATAGCTCTATCAATAGGCTTCAGGATCTGTATTTATTTTGCCAACTTGCATTTGGATTGCTCGAATATTTCTAACCATTTATTAGAAAATTCGATTTTATTGAAAATCAACTGAGCTATAGCCCACAGATTTTGAGCGGCAAAAATCTAAAATGCTCCGATTACGTTGGTCAATAGCTCTATCAATCGGGTTCAGGATCTGTATTTATTTTGCCAACTTGTATTTGGATTGCGCGAATATTTCTAACCATTTAATAAAAAATTCGATTTTATTGAAAATCAACTGAGCTATAGCCCACAGATTTTGAACGGCAAAAATCTAAAATGCTCCGATTACGTTGGTCAATAGCTCTATCAATAGGCTACAGGATCTGTATTTATTTTGCCAACTTGCATTTGGATTGCTCGAATATTTCTAACCATTTAATAGAAAATTCGATTTTATTGAAATTCAACTGGGCTATAGCCCACAGATTTTGAACGGCAAAAATCTAAAATGCTCCGATTACGTTGGTCAATAGCTCTATCAATAGGCTTCAGGATCTGTATTTATTTTGCCAACTTGTATTTGGATTGCTCGAATATTTCTAACCATTTAATAGAAAATTCGATTTTATTGAAAATCAACTGAGCTATAGCCCACAGATTTTGAACGGCAAAAATCTAAAATGCTCCGATAACGTTGCTCAATAGCTCTATCAATAGGCTTCAGGATCTGTATTTATTTTGCCAACTTGCATTTGGATTGCTCGAATATTTCTAACCATTTATTAGAAAATTCGATTTTATTGAAAATCAACTGAGCTATAGCCCACAGATTTTGAACGGCAAAAATCTAAAATGCTCCGATTACGTTGGTCAATAGCTCTATCAATAGGCTACAGGATCTGTATTTATTTTGCCAACTTGCATTTGGATTGCTCGAATATTTCTAACCATTTAATTAAAAAATTCGATTTTATTGAAAATCAACTGAGCTATAGCCCACAGATTTTGAACGGCAAAAATCTAAAATGCTCCGATTACGTTGGTCAATAGCTCTATCAATAGGCTACAGGATCTGTATTTATTTTGCCAACTTGCATTTGGATTGCTCGAATATTTCTAACCATTTAATAGAAAATTCGATTTTATTGAAAATCAACTGAGCTATCAACAGATTTTGAACGGCAAAAATCTAAAATGCTCCGATTACGTTGGTCAATAGCTCTATCAATAGGCTTCAGGATCTGTATTTATTTTGCCAACTTGCATTTGGATTGCTCGAATATTTCTAACCATTTAATAGAAAATTCGATTTTATTGAAAATCAACTGAGCTATAGCCCACAGATTTTGAACGGCAAAAATCTAAAATGCTCCGATTACGTTGGTCAATAGCTCTATCAATAGGCTACAGGATCTGTATTTATTTTGCCAAGTTGCATTTGGATTGCTCGAATATTTCTAACCATTTATTAGAAAATTCGATTTTATTGAAAATCAACTGAGCTATAGCCCACAGATTTTGAACGGCAAAAATCTAAAATGCTCCGATTACGTTGGTCAATAGCTCTATCAATAGGCTACAGGATCTGTATTTATTTTGCCAACTTGCATTTGGATTGCTTTATTATTTCTAACCATTTATTAGAAAATTCGATTTTATTGAAAATCAACTGAGCTATAGCCCATAGATTTTGAACGGCAAAAATCTAAAATGCTCCGATTACGTTGGTCAATAGCTCTATCAATAGGCTACAGGATCTGTATTTATTTTGCCACCTTGCATTTGGATTGCTCTATTATTTCTAACCATTTATTAGAAAATTCGATTTTATTGAAAATCAACTGAGCTATAGCCCATAGATTTTGAACGGCAAAAATCTAAAATGCTCCGATTACGTTGGTCAATAGCTCTATCAATAGGCTACAGGATCTGTATTTATTTTGCCAACTTGCATTTGGATTGCTCGAATATTTCCAACCATTTAATAAAAAATTCGATTTTATTGAAAATCAACTGAGCTATAGCCCACAGATTTTGAACGGCAAAAATCTAAAATGCTCCGATTACGTTGGTCAATAGCTCAGCTCTATCAATAGGCTACAGGATCTGTATTTATTTTGCCAACTTGCATTTGGATTGCTCGAATATTTCTAACCATTTATTAGAAAATTCGATTTTATTGAAAATCAACTGAGCTATAGCCCATAGATTTTGAACGGCAAAAATCTAAAATGCTCCGATTACGTTGGTCAATAGCTCTATCAATAGGCTACAGGATCTGTATTTATTTTGCCACCTTGCATTTGGATTGCTCTATTATTTCTAACCATTTATTAGAAAATTCGATTTTATTGAAAATCAACTGAGCTATAGCCCATAGATTTTGAACGGCAAAAATCTAAAATGCTCCGATTACGTTGGTCAATAGCTCTATCAATAGGCTACAGGATCTGTATTTATTTTGCCAACTTGCATTTGGATTGCTCGAATATTTCCAACCATTTAATAAAAAATTCGATTTTATTGAAAATCAACTGAGCTATAGCCCACAGATTTTGAACGGCAAAAATCTAAAATGCTCCGATTACGTTGGTCAATAGCTCTATCAATAGGCTACAGGATCTGTATTTATTTTGCCAAGTTGCATTTGGATTGCTCGAATATTTCTAACCATTTATTAGAAAATTCGATTTTATTGAAAATCAACTGAGCTATAGCCCACAGATTTTGAACGGCAAAAATCTAAAATGCTCCGATTACGTTGGTCAATAGCTCTATCAATAGGCTACAGGATCTGTATTTATTTTGCCAACTTGCATTTGGATTGCTTTATTATTTCTAACCATTTATTAGAAAATTCGATTTTATTGAAAATCAACTGGGCTATAGCCCACAGATTTTGAACGGCAAAAATCTAAAATGCTCCGATTACGTTGGTCAATAGCTCAGCTCTATCAATAGGCTACAGGATCTGTATATATTTTGCCAACTTGCATTTGGATTGCTCGAATATTTCTAACCATTTATTAGAAAATTCGATTTTATTGAAAATCAACTGAGCTATAGCCCATAGATTTTGAACGGCAAAAATCTAAAATGCTCCGATTACGTTGGTCAATAGCTCTATCAATAGGCTACAGGATCTGTATTTATTTTGCCACCTTGCATTTGGATTGCTCTATTATTTCTAACCATTTATTAGAAAATTCGATTTTATTGAAAATCAACTGAGCTATAGCCCATAGATTTTGAACGGCAAAAATCTAAAATGCTCCGATTACGTTGGTCAATAGCTCTATCAATAGGCTACAGGATCTGTATTTATTTTGCCAACTTGCATTTGGATTGCTCGAATATTTCTAACCATTTATTAGAAAATTCGATTTTATTGAAAATCAACTGAGCTATAGCCCACAGATTTTGAACGGCAAAAATCTAAAATGCTCCGATTACGTTGGTCAATAGCTCTATCAATAGGCTACAGGATCTGTATTTATTTTGCCAACTTGCATTTGGATTGCTCAAATATTTCTAACCATTTATTAGAAAATTCGATTTTATTGAAAATCAACTGAGCTATAAGCCCACAGATTTTGAACGGCAAAAATCTAAAATGCTCCGATTACGTTGGTCAATAGCTCTATCAATAGGCTACAGGATCTGTATTTATTTTGCCAACTTGCATTTGGATTGCTCTATTATTTCTAACCATTTATTAGAAAATTCGATTTTATTGAAAATCAACTGGGCTATAGCCCACAGATTTTGAACGGCAAAAATCTAAAATGCTCCGATTACGTTGGTCAATAGCTCTATCAATAGGCTACAGGATCTGTATTTATTTTGCCAACTTGCATTTGGATTGCTCGAATATTTCTAACCATTTATTAGAAAATTCGATTTTATTGAAAATCAACTGAGCTATAGCCCAGATTTTGAACGGCAAAAATCTAAAATGCTCCGATTACGTTGGTTAATAGCTCTATCAATAGGCTACAGGATCTGTATTTATTTTGCCAACTTGCATTTGGATTGCTCGAATATTTCTAACCATTTATTAGAAAATTCGATTTTATTGAAAATCAACTGAGCTATAGCCCACAGATTTTGAACGGCAAAAATCTAAAATGCTCCGATTACGTTGGTCAATAGCTCTATCAATAGGCTACAGGATCTGTATATATTTTGCCAACTTGCATTTGGATTGCTCGAATATTTCTAACCATTTATTAGAAAATTCGATTTTATTGAAAATCAACTGAGCTATTGCCCACAGATTTTGAACGGCAAAAATCTAAAATGCTCCGATTACGTTGGTCAATAGCTCTATCAATAGGCTACAGGATCTGTATTTATTTTGCCAACTTGCATTTGGATTGCTCTATTATTTCTAACCATTTATTAGAAAATTCGATTTTATTGAAAATCAACTGGGCTATAGCCCACAGATTTTGAACGGCAAAAATCTAAAATGCTCCGATTACGTTGGTCAATAGCTCTATCAATAGGCTACAGGATCTGTATTTATTTTGCCAACTTGCATTTAGATTGCTTTATTATTTCTAACCATTTAATAGAAAATTCGATTTTATTGAAAATCAACTGGGCTATAGCCCACAGATTTTGAACGGCAAAAATCTAAAATGCTCCGATTACGTTGGTCAATAGCTCTATCAATATGCTACAGGATCTGTATTTATTTTGCCAACTTGCATTTGGATTGCTCTATTATTTCTAACCATTTAATAGAAAATTCGATTTTATTGAAAATCAACTGGGCTATAGCCCACAGATTTTGAACGGCAAAAATCTAAAATGCTCGGATTACGTTGGTCAATAGCTCTATCAATAGGCTACAGGATCTGTATTTATTTTGCCAACTTGCATTTGGATTGCTCGAATATTTCTAACCATTTATTAGAAAATTCGATTTTATTGAAAATCAACTGAGCTATAGCCCACAGATTTTGAACGGCAAAAATCTAAAATGCTCCGACGTTGGTCAATAGCTCTATCAATAGGCTACAGGATCTGTATTTATTTTGCCAACTTGCATTTGGATTGCTCGAATATTTCTAACCATTTATTAGAAAATTCGATTTTATTGAAAATCAACTGAGCTATAGCCCACAGATTTTGAACGGCAAAAATCTAAAATGCTCCGATTACGTTGGTCAATAGCTCTATCAATAGGCTACAGGATCTGTATTTATTTTGCCAACTTGCATTTGGATTGCTCGAATATTTCTAACCATTTATTAGAAAATTCGATTTTATTGAAAATCAACTGAGCTATAGCCCACAGATTTTGAACGGCAAAAATCTAAAATGCTCCGATTACGTTGGTCAATAGCTCTATCAATAGGCTACAGGATCTGTTTTATTTTGCCAACATGCATTTGGATTGCTCTATTATTTCTAACCATTTAATAGAAAATTCGATTTTATTGAAAATCAACTGGGCTATAGCCCACAGATTTTGAACGGCAAAAATCTAAAATGCTCGGATTACGTTGGTCAATAGCTCTATCAATAGGCTACAGGATCTGTATTTATTTTGCCAACTTGCATTTGGATTGCTCGAATATTTCTAACCATTTATTAGAAAATTCGATTTTATTGAAAATCAACTGAGCTATAGCCCACAGATTTTGAACGGCAAAAATCTAAAATGCTCCGACGTTGGTCAATAGCTCTATCAATAGGCTACAGGATCTGTATTTATTTTGCCAACTTGCATTTGGATTGCTCGAATATTTCTAACCATTTATTAGAAAATTCGATTTTATTGAAAATCAACTGAGCTATAGCCCACAGATTTTGAACGGCAAAAATCTAAAATGCTCCGATTACGTTGGTCAATAGCTCTATCAATAGGCTACAGGATCTGTATTTATTTTGCCAACTTGCATTTGGATTGCTCGAATATTTCTAACCATTTATTAGAAAATTCGATTTTATTGAAAATCAACTGAGCTATAGCCCACAGATTTTGAACGGCAAAAATCTAAAATGCTCCGATTACGTTGGTCAATAGCTCTATCAATAGGCTACAGGATCTGTTTTATTTTGCCAACATGCATTTGGATTGCTCTATTATTTCTAACCATTTATTAGAAAATTCGATTTTATTGAAAATCAACTGAGCTATAGCCCACAGATTTTGAACGGCAAAAATCTAAAATGCTCCGATTACGTTGGTCAATAGCTCTATCAATAGGCTACAGGATCTGTATTTATTTTGCCAACTTGCATTTGGATTGCTCGAATATTTCCAACCATTTAATAAAAAATTCGATTTTATTGAAAATCAACTGAGCTATAGCCCACAGATTTTGAACGGCAAAAATCTAAAATGCTCCGATTACGTTGGTCAATAGCTCTATCAATAGGCTACAGGATCTGTATTTATTTTGCCAACTTGCATTTGGATTGCTCGAATATTTCTAACCATTTAATAGAAAATTCGATTTTATTGAAAATCAACTGGGCTATAGCCCACAGATTTTGAACGGCAAAAATCTAAAATGCTCCGATTACGTTGGTCAATAGCTCTATCAATAGGCTAAAGGATCTGTATTTATTTTGCCAACTTGCATTTGGATTGCTTTATTATTTCTAACCATTTAATAGAAAATTCGATTTTATTGAAAATCAACTGGGCTATAGCCCACAGATTTTGAACGGCAAAAATCTAAAATGCTCCGATTACGTTGGTCAATAGCTCTATCAATAGGCTACAGGATCTGTATTTATTTTGCCAACTTGCATTTGGATTGCTCGAATATTTCTAACCATTTAATAGAAAATTCGATTTTATTGAAAATCAACTGAGCTATAGCCCACAGATTTTGAACGGCAAAAATCAAAAATGCTCCGATTACGTTGGTCAATAGCTCTATCAATAGGCTACAGGATCTGTATTTATTTTGCCAACTTGCATTTGGATTGCTCGAATATTTCTAACCATTTATTAGAAAATTCGATTTTCTTGAAAATCAACTGAGCTATAGCCCACAGATTTTGAACGGCAAAAATCTAAAATGCTCCGATTACGTTGGTCAATAGCTCTATCAATAGGCTACAGGATCTGTATTTATTTTGCCAACTTGCATTTGGATTGCTCTATTATTTCTAACCATTTATTAGAAAATTCGATTTTATTGAAAATCAACTGAGCTATAGCCCACAGATTTTGAACGGCAAAAATCTAAAATGCTCCGATTACGTTGGTCAATAGCTCTATCAATAGGCTACAGGATCTGTATTTATTTTGCCAACTTGCATTTGGATTGCTCGAATATTTCTAACCATTTATTAGAAAATTCGATTTTATTGAAAATCAACTGAGCTATAGCCCACAGATTTTGAACGGCAAAAATCTAAAATGCTCCGATTACGTTGGTCAATAGCTCTATCAATAGGCTACAGGATCTGTATTTATTTTGCCAACTTTCATTTGGATTGCTCGAATATTTCTAACCATTTATTAGAAAATTCGATTTTATTGAAAATCAACTGAGCTATAGCCCACAGATTTTGAACGGCAAAAATTAAAAATGCTCCGATTACGTTGGTCAATAGCTCTATCAATAGGCTACAGGATCTGTATTTATTTTGCCAACTTGCATTTGGATTGCTCGAATATTTCTAACCATTTATTAGAAAATTCGATTTTCTTGAAAATCAACTGAGCTATAGCCCACAGATTTTGAACGGCAAAAATCTAAAATGCTCCGATTACGTTGGTCAATAGCTCTATCAATAGGCTACAGGATCTGTATTTATTTTGCCAACTTGCATTTGGATTGCTCTATTATTTCTAACCATTTATTAGAAAATTCGATTTTATTGAAAATCAACTGAGCTATAGCCCACAGATTTTGAACGGCAAAAATCTAAAATGCTCCGATTACGTTGGTCAATAGCTCTATCAATAGGCTACAGGATCTGTATTTATTTTGCCAACTTGCATTTGGATTGCTCGAATATTTCTAACCATTTATTAGAAAATTCGATTTTCTTGAAAATCAACTGAGCTATAGCCCACAGATTTTGAACGGCAAAAATCTAAAATGCTCCGATTACGTTGGTCAATAGCTCTATCAATAGGCTACAGGATCTGTATTTATTTTGCCAACTTGCATTTGGATTGCTCTATTATTTCTAACCATTTATTAGAAAATTCGATTTTATTGAAAATCAACTGAGCTATAGCCCACAGATTTTGAACGGCAAAAATCTAAAATGCTCCGACGTTGGTCAATAGCTCTATCAATAGGCTACAGGATCTGTATTTATTTTGCCAACTTGCATTTGGATTGCTCGAATATTTCTAACCATTTATTAGAAAATTCGATTTTATTGAAAATCAACTGAGCTATAGCCCACAGATTTTGAACGGCAAAAATCTAAAATGCTCCGATTACGTTGGTCAATAGCTCTATCAATAGGCTACAGGATCTGTATTTATTTTGCCAACTTGCATTTGGATTGCTCGAATATTTCTAACCATTTATTAGAAAATTCGATTTTATTGAAAATCAACTGAGCTATAGCCCACAGATTTTGAACGGCAAAAATCTAAAATGCTCCGATTACGTTGGTCAATAGCTCTATCAATAGGCTACAGGATCTGTATTTATTTTGCCAACTTGCATTTGGATTGCTCGAATATTTCCAACCATTTAATAAAAAATTCGATTTTATTGAAAATCAACTGAGCTATAGCCCACAGATTTTGAACGGCAAAAATCTAAAATGCTCCGATTACGTTGGTCAATAGCTCTATCAATAGGCTACAGGATCTGTATTTATTTTGCCAACTTGCATTTGGATTGCTCGAATATTTCTAACCATTTAATAGAAAATTCGATTTTATTGAAAATCAACTGGGCTATAGCCCACAGATTTTGAACGGCAAAAATCTAAAATGCTCCGATTACGTTGGTCAATAGCTCTATCAATAGGCTAAAGGATCTGTATTTATTTTGCCAACTTGCATTTGGATTGCTTTATTATTTCTAACCATTTAATAGAAAATTCGATTTTATTGAAAATCAACTGGGCTATAGCCCACAGATTTTGAACGGCAAAAATCTAAAATGCTCCGATTACGTTGGTCAATAGCTCTATCAATAGGCTACAGGATCTGTATTTATTTTGCCAACTTGCATTTGGATTGCTCGAATATTTCTAACCATTTAATAGAAAATTCGATTTTATTGAAAATCAACTGAGCTATAGCCCACAGATTTTGAACGGCAAAAATCAAAAATGCTCCGATTACGTTGGTCAATAGCTCTATCAATAGGCTACAGGATCTGTATTTATTTTGCCAACTTGCATTTGGATTGCTCGAATATTTCTAACCATTTATTAGAAAATTCGATTTTCTTGAAAATCAACTGAGCTATAGCCCACAGATTTTGAACGGCAAAAATCTAAAATGCTCCGATTACGTTGGTCAATAGCTCTATCAATAGGCTACAGGATCTGTATTTATTTTGCCAACTTGCATTTGGATTGCTCTATTATTTCTAACCATTTATTAGAAAATTCGATTTTATTGAAAATCAACTGAGCTATAGCCCACAGATTTTGAACGGCAAAAATCTAAAATGCTCCGATTACGTTGGTCAATAGCTCTATCAATAGGCTACAGGATCTGTATTTATTTTGCCAACTTGCATTTGGATTGCTCGAATATTTCTAACCATTTATTAGAAAATTCGATTTTATTGAAAATCAACTGAGCTATAGCCCACAGATTTTGAACGGCAAAAATCTAAAATGCTCCGATTACGTTGGTCAATAGCTCTATCAATAGGCTACAGGATCTGTATTTATTTTGCCAACTTTCATTTGGATTGCTCGAATATTTCTAACCATTTATTAGAAAATTCGATTTTATTGAAAATCAACTGAGCTATAGCCCACAGATTTTGAACGGCAAAAATCTAAAATGCTCCGATTACGTTGGTCAATAGCTCTATCAATCGGGTTCAGGATCTGTATTTATTTTGCCAACTTGTATTTGGATTGCTCGAATATTTCTAACCATTTAATAAAAAATTCTATTTTATTGAAAATCAACTGAGCTATAGCCCACAGATTTTGAACGGCAAAAATCTAAAATGCTCCGATTACGTTACCATTTATTAGAAAATTCGATTTTATTGAAAATCAACTGAGCTATAGCCCATAGATTTTAAACGGCAAAAATCTAAAATGCTCCGATTACGTTGGTCAATAGCTCTATCAATAGGCTACAGGATCTGTATTTATTTTGCCAACTTGCATTTGGATTGCTCGAATATTTCTAACCATTTAATAGAAAATTCGATTTTATTGAAAATCAACTGGGCTATAGCCCACAGACTTTGAACGGCAAAAATCTAAAATGCTCCGATTACGTTGGTCAATAGCTCTATCAATCGGGTTCAGGATCTGTATTTATTTTGCCAACTTGCATTTGGATTGCTCGAATATTTCTAACCATTTATTAGAAAATTCGATTTTATTGAAAATCAACTGAGCTATAGCCCACAGATTTTGAACGGCAAAAATCTAAAATGCTCCGAAGTCCGAATTTATCAGCATTTAAACGAAAAACTGAGTGGAAATTATGTATAGATGAGTGGTTGGATGGTAAGATGAAGGAGTGTTGTGCGAAAGGTTTGGAGTTCGATTCTTCAAACTTCCGACTTTATTTTTTTTTTTAAGCAAAAATTTGATTTTTTTTTTATTTCCACGAATTTTATACCAATTTTTTTTTTGTAGCGATCTCGATCCCGATTAACCTTCTCGGATTATCCCCAAGTCAAAATTTTTTATCTAAAAACCAATTTTTCTTTGGCTTTGCTTAGATTCGAACTACAGACCTTCTTCACTCCACTCCATCACCTTACTACCTCGGCTATCACATCATATACATGTTAATATACATTTGTTTGTTTTATGCAATCAAAACAAATGTGTCTATAATATGTCGATAAGGTGACATCTCTGTTAGGGCATATGTACTACATTTACTACACAGTGTTTCTGCTAAGTGATGAAATATTTGGTTTTACTTAAAAGAGGGCGTGTGTTTTACTTTTGTAAAAATGTCTGAGGCTCGATTTTTTAAATAATTAATAATTAATTACGTAACATTATTATTGCTATTATAATGTTTGTTGTTAAACATTATTATTGCATTAAAATAATATGGATTAGTTGTACTAAATATTCTTGTAACGAAATCGTCATAAATTCTAAAAGCAAACTACTCATAAAATTTAGCAAGAGCAGCCGCGTGCAGTCAGAAGTACTTGTGTGTACTTTGCCACGTTAAATGGGACCAGCAATTAGAAAATATCAATAAATATTGATGAATATGGATTTGAAACTGATAAACTGGCCTTAGCACTCTTTGCCAGAGATTTGAATTCACTTTCCGATAGTACATGTAGTAGCTGACCTACTACTCCGTTCATCGAGCCTAAAAACTACCCCCTATCAAGGGGATAGATTAGCCTAGAAACTTTATATACTAATTGAGATTTTAGCTGAAACTGATAAATGGGCCTTTGCACCCCTTGCTAGAGATTTGAATTCACTTGCCTAAAGTAAATGTAGTAGTTGACCTACTACTCCATCCATCGAGTCCAATAAATACCCCCCTATCCAGGGGAATAAATTCGTCTGGAAACTTTAGATACCAATTAAGGTTTCGTCTGATATCGTTCATTGACCGTTAACACAAACTTCTAGATATTTGAACTAGGAATCCGATAGTACAAGTAGTAGCTGCATAAAACTGTTGTCCATTATACCGATTAACGATTTCTTAAACCAGGAATTAATTTAAACTAGACATTTTTTTCTGACGATTAAAATTAAAAATTGTTAAATGCCATTTACGCCACTTGCCAGTGATTTGGATTGTCTCACTTGTTTAAGAACACCGGCAGAATCTAGTTAATAATACTAAATAAGCAAACGGAAACACCATAGAAGCTTGTATTTTACCACCCGGAAGGCCAGAATTGCAGGAAAATTTACTAAGAATCGCCCTCCTATACTGGGAAATTGTAGCCATGGTTGTACAAGTTTTACAATTTTTCAAATAGCTTTTAATGTTTTTGAGTAAATTCTGCCCCGATGCCAATTATTGAGGCAAAAAACTAAAATATGTAATTGTGTTCCGATTCGTATTTATTGAGCAACAAATTTAATTTGGATTGCTCTTTTTATTCAACGCATTTAATAGAAAATTGTATTGAAAATCATTTTTACGCACAAAATCTAAAATCTCTAGCTCCAACAATTAGTTTCGAACTTGTATTCAGCAACAACTTTAATGGAGAGTAGCTCTATTTTTTCTAAATATTTAAAAAAAAAATTCCATCTAAAATCTATAATTATGCTCTAATTTCGATGGTTGATACCTCTAACAATATGTTTCGGATCCATAATTATTGAGCAACAAAATTAATTTGTATTGCGTAATTTCCTCTATATATTCAATAGCAATTTTTTTTAAACCACTGAGCTACATCGCACAAGTTTTGAGGCAAAATCTACAATTCATAAATGAGTTGGAATTTCGTAGGTTTAATATTAGGTTTCAGACTTGTGATTATTGAGCAACAAAATTAATTTGGACGGCTCTATAGTAAATTGAATTATATTGAGCGGTATTTTTCCGATAATTATTTGAATGCTCCGATTTTTCGATACATTTAATAGAAAATTGAATTTTATTGAAAATCAAATCATTGAGCCATCATTCGCCATTACCTTGATTTAATTTTCTAGTTGAAAATTACTGAGCTAGGGGTGTTGTTCCAAAAATTATTGAGCAACTAATTGATTGCTCTGATTTTTGATCTTTTTTAAAAATCAATCAGCTATAGCGTGCAAGTATTTAAGGGCAAAGATTTACAATCGATAAATGGGTTGCAATTTCGAAGGTCAACATTAGATTACAGACTTGTAATTATTGAGCAACAAAATTAATTTGAACGGCTCTATAGTAAATTGAATTACATTGAGCGGTATTGTTCCGATAATTATTGGGCAACTATTTGAATGCTCCGATTTGATTTAATTTTCTAGTTGTATATTTTACTGGATTGCTAATACAACGTAGTATACACCCATACACTCAACAGTTGTAATATTTAGCAACAAATTTAAGTTTCCCCTACACATTTTATAGTAATCCCATAAGTTTTGAGGCAAAAATCTACAACCCATAAATGGACTCCAATTTCGAAGGTCAATACTAAGTTTCGGACTTGTAATTATTGAGCAACAACATTAATTTGGGTGGCTCTACTTTGTCTAAACATTTAAAAGAAAATTGAATTATATCACAAATTAATGAGCAAGGTGTATTATTCGAATAATTATTGAGCAACTAATTGATTGCTCTGATTTTTCGACAGATTCAGTAGAAAATTGAACTTTATTAAAATCAATCAGCTATAGCCTAATTGATAAATAGGTTCCAATTTCGAAGACCAACATTAGGTTTCGGTCTTGTAATTATTGAGCAACAACATTAATTTGGAAGACTTTATTTTGTCTAAATATTTAAAAGAAAATTGCATTATAATAAAAATTATTGAGCTAAGAGTATTGTTCCGATAAGTTTTGAGCAACTAAATGATTGCACCGATTTCTCGTTACATTTAATGGTAATTTCGATTTTATTGAAGACCATTGAGGCATCATTCGCCGTTAATATGGTACAATGTAGTGAATACGTACTCAATTGTTATTAATTATTAAGCAATATTAATTTGAATGGCTCTATTTTGTTTCAACATTTAAAAGAAAATTGAATTATAATGAAAATTACTGAGGGAGAAGTATTATTCCGATTAATATTGAGCAACTAATTGATTGTTCTGATTTTTCGACACATTAATTAGAAAATTTAATTTTATTGAAAATCAATCAGTTATAGCCCACAAATATCGAGGCCAAAATCTACAATCAATAAATGAGCTCCGATTATGAAAGTCAACATTAGGGGGTTCATACCTTTTATGAAATTTTAAATATTTCTGGGCATCGGACTTGTAACTATTGAGCAACAACATTAATTTGGATGGTTCTATTTTGTCAAAACATTTGACAGAAATTTGAATCACAAGGAAAATTTCTGATCTAGAAGTATTGTTCCTAAAATTATTGAGCAACTAATTGATGGCTCTGATTTCGACACATTAATATAAATAAAATTTTATTGAAGTTGTAATCCGATTTCGATGATTGTTGTCTCTAACAAAAGATTTCGAACCCGTAACTATTGAGCAACAACTTTCATTTCTGATTGCCATATTTCTTCTTTACATATTTAATAGAAAATTTAATATTATTAAAAATCATTGAGCTGTCATTCGCCGCTGTAAATTTAACTATTTGTGTATGTTGTAAATTTAGATATTTGTCTTTTGTTTTGATTGCAACAAAAATAAGGTAAGCACCTTGTCCGTTACGACGTTTTACTGTAACCGCCAAGCTTCCATAACAGAAGAGGGCTTAGAAATTAACAACTCGTTCAGTAGAATGCCATTTTTCTGGGCAATAATTGATACACACGATGCTATCGAGTTTTAGATTGTTGAGGGATTGGACAAATATTCTTGGAAAGTCAAATCAATATCACAAGTACGAAAAGTACATCTTTCGACATGAGCCACATATAAGATTCGCTATAGCGACCATCTATAGATGGTGATTTTCAAACTGAAAAGAGAAAATGAAATTATGAGAAAAAAAATCGTTTCGAACTAAATTTCCAACGTAAAGTCACAGAAGGCATGGAAATTCATTTTTTAAGCGATCCCGGTTGTTTCAGATCTGTTTTGTGGCCTTTGATGACAGTTATGAGTACTGGTTCACACTTGTAAATTCTTTTGCCTCAAAAGGACTAGCTGAGATTGTTAAAAATATAGATGGTTATGTACGCGTCAAACAGAAGTATATACATAGTATCATGAGTTAACTCAGTGGCCTGCAGTCCTCCATTCCAGTAATGCTTTGTTTTGCTTAGAAGAGAAACTTTTGTTCCATCTAGATTTGGTCTTATAAGCTTATTGCTTATAAAATTTAGAAAATTCCTCTTTTGTCCGCTTCCTACATATTCTGGTAATGGTTTGAAAACATTATGATATTAAAAGTTGTAACATTTGAGCTAAGTTTCCTCAGCTCAATGTACAAAGATGGTCATCAACCGCGTTAAGTCACCTCATGCGGCATACACCTGACCTCAAGACTAGTAGAGGTACCTTAGTCATGACGGTTGGGGTGAAAAGGTTGGAAATCTAGATTTTACCGCATTTTATGATTGGAAATTTTTTCAAAAAAATAAAAAACACTTTACTATCGAACAGGTAGCCATTAGAAGAACCGAAAGGCCCTTTTTCGTGCAACTGAAGATATAAAACGTTGAACTATAGAAATTTCAAATTTACCAAAAACGTTGGAGCTATTTTTTTGTAAGTTTATAAGTAATTATTTAAAATAATAACCACATCCACATTTATGTATGGACATACTATATATATGGTATTTGGTATATATATGGTATTTCTCACTTAATCGGATTAAGTATTTTGTTTTTAATTTTTTAAACTCTAAACAATTCTCATCGACTTTAAATATTTTGCCGCAGTACAACCGAATCTGTTTAGATATGTTCCTATTTAATTTTAACAATTTAAATAGAAGTAAATAGAAACGAACAAATGAACAAAATTAAACTTCAAACTTTTGGTTTCTTACAAAAAATGTTCCCCTAAGCAAAACCAAAATCCAAACTATGTAAAGTCCCATCACCATCTCTATCTCACATCTAATAAAATATTTTCCTACTCCACATAAGTGTTTCCTTAACATTAAGACAAACAAATAAGCAAAAAAAAAAAAAACGATTTTAGTAGGATAACAATTAAAAGATAGTTTACATTTAATAAAAATTAATTAATAAAATAAAATATATTAAACAAAATAAATTAATTAAAATAAAAATAAAAAACAATTAATAAAAGCTGGTTGAAAAAATCGGAGACCAAAAAGTAACATTTAAAAAAAAATTTATTAAATAATTTAAAAAAATAAATGTTCAATTTTTAAAATTAAATTAAATAAAAAATTTATTATTACTCTTCAAAAACCAAATTAACAAAATAGAATTTGACGTTTTATATTTAATTTTATATCAAATTTGTTGTCCAAATGATTTTGTGGGAGAACGATATAAAAACTAAAATTTCAAATTAAATTTAAACCAAATAATTAATAATTTTAATTATGAAAATTATTGTAGGGGAAATTTTCTACCGCAGGAAAATGCACCGCAAGAGCTAACTTCATCGTACATAATATTAAACCAACCTTGAGAGTTGAAAAGTCATTTAGGACATTTTAAACTTTCGTCTTTGTGTGGTTGTATTAATACCGATCGAAATTCTAGCCAGACAAATTTGCATGCCCAGAAGTAATTCTCGGTTGTAAATTGCATGACATTGTCCGAATCTATTCTTTGAGAACGCTGGATTTTATCCTTTATGAAATCCCATTTTGCAGATGCCATTCTTTAGCAAGAACTCACATATCAAGGAGTAATTTTGAGATTTAAACGTTCAGAATAAATATAATTATGCTATTAGGTACCGCTGGTTTCGGCTTCAGTTTGATTGACAGACTGAAATATTGGCTCGGAGATCGAATAGCGATACAGAATACTACATTTTCATCAAGTGTGATGTTTCAGGAGATATAATGTGCATAGCTTAGTCATCCAAATATAATGTTTAAACTAAAAATGGCGGAATAGGTCAACTTGTATAATTTACCTTTTTCGCGTGGATTTCTCAACAAATGTTGATAAGTTGTCATTTAACGAGTCATCAAAATGTTAATTCCTAATCGGAAAATTGTATTATAGATGACTTTCTTTGATTCACGTCGGGGTCACCAATATGTAAAATAAGGTCACCAATGTGCAAAAGGTCATTCACAGAAAAAAGTAACCCAAATAAATTAAAGGAGGAGTTATATTTTGCACTAATAAGAATTCTGGCGTTTTAAAGACATTAAATACAGAGTTCTTTAAACGAACGAGCTACAGACTGAGGAACACTTTACCAAGATATTTGTGGGAAGACTTTGATGAATTAGTAATCCATTCCTGACAATTCTTAGTTTCAATCGAAAAGGGTGATATGCTTTAGTAGATGAATAAGGTAACTCAACTTTACATAAACTGTAATGGCAACTACATTTTCCGAGGCAGTTAGCCAAAGCCAGAAACTTTCAATTTCGAATCTATTCTTTGCTAGTTCTAGTTTTTCGCGGTCGATTTGTTCTAATATTGGGATTTTTTTCCTTCAATTCATCTTGCAAACAATCCAATAAAGCCAATAAAAGGCTTCGTTTACTTGTCATCAACCGTAAAGTATTTAGCTTCTCTAGATATAAATAAAAATAATCACCATTAGTGCATAGTCTCCAATACTACTCAGATTAGCTTTATCCAAGTAGGATTTGATCCGATAAACTGGGCCGTTTACCTTCCATTATTGGTTTAGTTTAACATTCACACAAAAATTGACTGAATCTTAAATTTCTTTCTAACCCTGGCTACTGTAACTTATTAAATATTTTAAACTTGGTGATGGTCAATCTGGATTATGGATGTTCTAGAATTATTTCCCATCAAAAATCTACAAGCCATTGATTAAATCCTAAGAAGAATTTTCCCTACCGAAAAAAATTGGGATGAAGATTTAGAATGAAATTTTTTAAGAAAACGTTTAGGAATTTTTTGCTGGAAGGTAATTGATTTACTTTGCAATGGGGCACAACTTCTCAAGGAGGTTCACAAGTTAGCGATGTCATCGAAATTAACCCGAGTCGGAGAGTAAAAAAGAAATCCAAAGCTTTCTGGCTTTGGCTTCATATCTTGGAAAATGTATTCCCTTTGCCTGGAGTAAAAGCTTCGGTCCTTTAAATTCTGAGCATGAATGAAATTCAGATCGTGAAACCTTTTTCAAACTATTGGTACCAATCGAATAGTTACGCTCAGCACTATTGCTGATGCTCCTAGCAACTGCCCCTCTAACACTATTAAGCGGGCCCCTTCTGTCGAGAAAAAGCTGGGATTTTTTCAGATAGATTTGAGACGGTGAATTCATAGTTCGGCGAAATTATCTGGTTTCATACCGATCATGCTTGGCTGTTATTTAACAGATAATGTTTTCGTCTGGAAAAGGAGTAATGAGGAAACCTATAAGTGGTTCTGTGATGAGGTTTCCAACATTCAGAATATCTGGAGTGGTTGTCGACTTGCGATTGGTGATCCTCCGAAGCCCATTTTTCGAAGTCCACCACAGGATCCAATCACCGGCCTTTGTTTACAATATGTTCTTCAGAGGATCTTCTTTAAGGTTATCTCTGGACCATATGGACTTCGTTTTTGTTTGAATGATATTCACTCGGTGATGTTCACTATTTGATATTCACTCGTTTAACAAGTTTAAATTATAAACCTAATTGCAAAACAAAAGATTGGGAGTAAACCCTTTTTGTGGTGCGCTGTTCGTAAAAAATAAAGGAAACATATTAGGAAACTGAAGAATAAACTCAAAAATACTAATCGTAAATGCGATGGGGATTGCTTCCTTATAGCTCAAAAGGAGTTAAAAGAGCTTAAGATCTGCTCACAGAACCGCATGAACAAGCTTCTTGGGAGCAAGGCAAGTTTACCTCTCCAAAAAAAAAGCGAACGAATCGCTTCTTTCTATCGTTTGTTTTCCTGAGTGTGCTGTCGTTCACTCTGATCTTGCTGTCTCTCTAACCCCTAAGAATTGCATTGGTAGCTCCCGATTTGGAACTGGCGGATCTAATAATTGCGTTCAAAGTTGTGTGTTTTTGACTATTTGTAGGTGATCCTTTTGGGATTTTCTCGGCTGAATTACGGCATAGTTTTCCTATTATTAAGCACCACCTGCTCTACCTTTTCAAAGCGTATGTTGCTTTTAGCATTGTTCCTCAGGTTTGGTGGAAGAGCAACGTAGTTTTTATACCGAAAACTAGCAAATCAGATTATATTGATCTCAAAGCATTTCGGCCCATCAGAAAATTGTCGACAGATTTCATCAGCCTGTACCAATTTCGATATTGATTCCACCATTGTGAAATGGATTGAATCTATGCTCAAGTCACGTATTGTTGAGGATGAATTGGATAATGCTTTAATCTCAGTCAAAGTTGCCAAAGGTTGTAGTCAGGGAGGTGTGCTCTCTCCCCTGCTGTGGCTTTTTTTTTATTGATGATTTACTTGTTGAACTGCAGCGGGCAGGCTTTGTTGCTCGAAGCTGTGCTGACAATCTTGTTATTACAGTTGCTGGAAAGCACCTGAATGTGTTATCCGACTTAATACAGAACGTTTTAGGTATTGTCGGCATGGTGTGGTGGAAGGAAAACTAAAACTGATTTGGTTGTATTTACTAGGCATAGATACATTGGTTGCCTAACTGTTCCCTCTCTTTTCGGGACGCCAATTAACAGATCAGACTACGTCAAATATTTAAGTGCCTCCTTGAAGAGCAAACTCTAGTGGAAATTTCACCTGGAATAAACTTCATAAATATACTGTCGTCTTTTGGCAGTGTAGACGAGCCTTTGGAAAAACCAGGGATTTAACTTCCAAAATGCTGTCTTTCATCTATAAATCGTTGATCTCGCTGACTTCAATTATTAAACTCAATGACCTACAAATTATTTCTTGTAGCGCCATCACTGGGGCTATACCTCAACTCCGCTTCTTGCCATATAATCAATTATCTTCTTACCACAGCTGTATTCTTTCATTCTAGACACAGCTTCTTCGGCTGGGTTAAAATTTGCTGGTATCAAATCAGTTGCTTCCTTACCATTTAACTATGTTAAGAACTCTAAGCGAATAAAAACAATAGTGGCTTGCCACTTATAGCTGCCGCATTGCGAAGCTATACTTGAGGGCCACTAAGCTTTCTTTATCTCCCGGCAGGAACCAGTTGTTGGTCTTGATTCCGACTCTTACTGGTCACGGCCATTTTAAAGTACACCTTCAGTGCTCGGGGCACTTTGTGCGTAGCTGTTCTGGTTTCGACCGTGGCGCAAACTACAGTTTATTAGGGCTGCCATCATGGTACCAACCAAAATAATATTAGTAGGTGGTTCGCAATATTTCTTGAATTTAGTTCTTTTTTTATTTAAGAAATCCGAACAAAAATTATATGTCCTAAGAAACTCTTCACCGCATCTATAATTCGGTTTTTATATTAGGAACTACTTATAGAATCAGCTTAATAACTCAGATATAAAATCTCACTAAAATCCATTGATAAACATGCAAGTTCCATTTGGCTCTTGGAATGTAATAAAAGCCTAAATTGGTTATGTAAGTAAAAAACAAAATACGTTTGGCAAACTTATCTTTAATGGTTTTTATTTAGATAAAACCTCACTGGTGGCCCGCTATATTTATTGAATTCTGGCCATGTTTTATTTAAGAAATTCCATCCCTGCCTCATATGGAACTTCTGCTATTATGCACCAATTCTAATCAAATTTCATATCTGACTTAGCCAGCATATTTAATGATGAATGAAATAGTTGCAGAACATCCAACTGATGAATCAAGATAGCGGGTTTGAAAATTTTATCTATTAGTGGAAATGTTGACTACACTACTACTTTATTCACCAAAACATTATTTTTAATAAACAACAAAAGCCTTTAAGTATCGTGAAAATCCATGTAACAAAATCACTGGACACAAAATTTTAATATTTTATTGTACTTGTGGCAAATATTAATTTAAGAAAATAATTTTAATAATATTCATAAATCCAAAAAAAAATAAAAAATTTACCACAGAAGAGCGCAGAAAAAATCTTTAAGAAGCATCGCGAACCTTACTTATATTCATTAAATATTAAATTAAATAATAAAATTATTATGTCACAAACAAAAATTAACAGAAAATGAGTAAAATAATTTATTTTGTTTTTTTCATTTAATGAAAATTTTGTACCAAGAATTTATGTAAATTTAATTTTATTTTCACGTTATATCTTATTAAACATACGAGTACATACACATTCTCTCTGTTCGTCGTTTATCCTTTTTCATGTTTTTCATTGTAAAAAAAAAAAAAAAAAATATATATAAAATAAGGAATATAAAAAGGAAAATTAATAAAATAAAAATTTCAAATAAAAAAAATAAAAAAATGAATTTTTATTTGGAAGCTCGGTTGCATGTGTGTCTGAAAGATTGTGAAATTCGCTCATAAACATATGTCGTAAACATTACATTTTGTATATTGTACACAGACTAGTCGAGCACAAAATACTTTGTGTTGTGAATATAAATTATTTGGTTGTTGTGTGTGGATTTTCAACCTTTTCACGTTTTTAAATCCATTTAGCGTCTGGATTTTATAAGGAGTGGCGGCTATATATAAATACGTATTCGTATTTCATATACAAACGGATTAAGGAACATATTTTTTATAACCCAACATTTTACCCTAATAAGAACTAAATCATATACAAAATACTAATTAAATTGGTTTGAGATTGGGATTAGTTATGCGCCGGATTATAAGATATTATTTTGTGGAATTTATGATATGGGTAAGTTCAGTTTGTTGGTTTTGTTAAATGTTATAAAATGTAGTATTAAATCTTATTATTAGGTATACCTCAAGCGTCAACCTAAACATATTTAGAAGTATCGCACGAACAAAGCTAACGAAAAAGGTTGGTTAATAGCATAGCAACCTTGATTATACAAAGCCATAGTATAAAAAACAAAGCTTTTATAAAAGAATTAGAAACGAAGAAAACACCAAACTTTTCATAGTAAAACCACAGAATACAACCAGAAGAGACATAACGCTGTTTTTGTATGGAAAAATTGGGACTCATTTTTTTTACCTTGATTTGCCAAAGGTTAGAGAAAGTTGGGTTATTTATTCTTTGGTTTACAGGTTTTGATATGAAATAATAAAAATTGAGAAGCCTTAACAGTATAGTTAGTGAAATTATTTGACAAGTTTTGTTTTGACAGCGCATAATTTGTATTAACTACTATAATATTCAAAAATATTTATACTTCAATGTCCAAAAAAGAAGGTAAGATGAAAAAAAAATTTGGTCCACGCAATGTCTATTCTGGTTAATCTTTCTTGTGTGGCAAAACACTCAAAACATATGGGAAATCAGATTTTTTCCTAAGCCAAATTTTTAAATGAAAACGTTACGAATTCTTAATTATGATTTCTGAAATACTTTCTCAGTAAATAAATCGTTTTCATTTTCTTGTAATAATTGATTTATTTAAACCAAAATTCGAAAAAAAATTTCATAACAACAGCATTCTGGTCAAATTGAAATAGAAGCTTACTACAATTCGTTTGGTCACTAAGTCAATATACATTACATAAAATTTGATAAAATCGTAACAAAAATTACCACATGGGTAAATTTCAAGTTCAAAAATTGTAGAAAAAACAAAACCAATTCACAAAATATAAGAACGTGTGATAATTTTGTGAAACATTTTAGACATCTTACGTACACTAGTAAAAGTAAAGATAAATTTAGCAAGTATTTGTTTCATTCGTCAGAGCCAACTTTGATGTAGTTTTCAAAATGGAATGTTGTGGGCGAAAAATAAAAACGAATTTAATTTCAAAAAAACTTTTACGTCCATTCTTTTTACATGATACACCAATACTAACTTTTATTATTTTACTTATAGGGTTTTAATATATACTACATATACTGTTTGCAGTGCCATCTATTGACATACAGCAACTTCAAAATTTAGTGTTACAACAATCGGGCATACCTGACGCTCCAATCGTCTCGATTTGGAATAATAAAATATAGAAAAATTAAAGTTAAATTTCACAAATGAATTATATATTCAATTTATTCATATGGCTTCATATTGAACGGTGCACTTACTCCTCTGAAAAATCTGTTCGATAACTGTTGGCAAAATCTTGGTAACGACGTACAGCCCTTTTAATCGCGGCAATAGTTTCTGGCTTATTCCAGTTTCTACTGAATTATTTTTTAAAAATACCAGGTCTCCAACACTATACTTATGAGAGGGCTTTCGTTTTGAATCGAAATATTCCTTTGATTTCAATTAAAAATATTCTATTTCCTGAGAAGCTTCTTGTCGTATTTTGTTCAAGTCTCTTCTATCGTTATTTAATTCATGGATTAACTGTTGAATTTTATCATTTTCAAATTTTTGGTTGACATACCAAAAAGAATTATGGATGGAGTATTATTTACAGAACAATTGATGGTATTGTTAAATACGAACTCAGCATTACTAAGAACAGCATCCCAATTTTTTCCTTTTTCTGCATCACGGAGTCTTGCAAGCATAGGGACTAAACTTCGGTTCACTCGTTCAGCCTGACCATTCGACTGCGGTGAGCTCGTTGCGTTAAGCACTTGAATAATTCCCAACTCATTTAAAAACCTTTTGAACTGATGGGATGTAAAACAAGTTCCTCGATCAGATATAATACGCGTAGGAACACTATAATCTCTAAAATACTTCTTTAAACTATTAATAACTTCATGAGTATTAGTACTCTTTGTAGGAAAAAAGCGGCAAAATTTCGAGAATGCTGCAACCACTACTAATATATATTTGTATTTCTTATTGGTAACTTCGAACGAACCAACGTGGTCAATATGCAATGTATGGAAAGGCTTGAACCGATCCTACAAATTCACATAGCCTTATTTTTTACCATCCTTTGGATTATATACGATACATTTAATACACTTTTTAATCGAAGATATAATTTTGTCTTTCATATACGGAAAATAATACTGTCGACTTATCTGTTCATGCGTTTTGTTCACCGCAACATGACCTATTTCATGAAACTGCCTAATTATATTTTCCTCCAGTGACTGTGAAACATAAAATAAAAACTTATCTCGATCTTTCTTATATAAAAGATTGTTTCTAATTATAAAATGTTTACTATCCCCATTTGTGAACGTAACTGGCTCCTTTATATTGGCAATTATGGGATCAGATAATTGATGATAAGAGAGTGTTTGTGACAATGTGCATTCAGTTATGTTCATAATTCCCGGAGCACGACTTAAAGCATCGACATGAGACATACGAGATCCATTTCTATGAATTATCTCAAAATTATATTGTTCTAAAAACAGAGTCCATATTAAAGTTTTAGGATTTTATTCCTTCTTCTGAAGTGTCTGCTTCAGAGAGTTGCAATCAGCTACCACTGTAAAAGGTATTCCATATAAATAAATATGAAAACGCTTAACTGCATTGACTAAGGCTAAAGTCTCTAATTCAAAAGACTGATACCGAGCATCAGCAGTCCGTTTACTAAAATAAAACACTGGATGGAACTGCCCAGATGATTGCTTCTGCAGCAATATGGAACCAAATCCAATTTTACTGGCATCCGTGTGCAATTTTGTAACCGCTGATGGGTTATAATAGGACAAAACCGGCGACTCTAATAATCTTAACTTCAGTAGCTCAAATGCTTCCAACTCATTAGATCCAAAACTAAAACTTGCATCTTTCTTTAAAAGATCGTACAATGGCTTCGAGACTAATGACAAATTTAAAACAAATTTCCTAAAGAAACTAACTAACCCTAGGAAACGGTTAGGTTCATGCACGTTTTTTGGAATAGGATACGAATAATTCCATTATAGCTAACTTCATACCCGAGAAATTCAATTTTGGGTTTTAAAAAACGACATTTTTCTATTGATAATTCTAAACAGTTTCTATGACATAGACTCAAAACACTTTTCAAAACTTTGAAATGGGTTTCAACAGTATCGGTTGATATTAATATATCATCAATATAACTGGTTAGATCACCTGACTCCAATAACGGTTTAAAAACTTCTGCAACAAACCGTTGGAAAACCGAAGGTGCGTTGGCCAATCCGAAAGGAGCCCTAACGTATTCAAATTGTCCGTCCGATGTGACAAAAGAAGTGTAACGAATCGAATTTCTTTCTACAGGAATGTGATTAAATCCACTTTTTAAGTTCAGTAAACTGAACACTTTTTTTTCTCTCAATTTCTCAAGGCAATCGTCCATTACAGCCAAAGGAAAACGATCTTTCACTGTGATTTTATTTAATTGTCTGTAGTCGACACACAGTCGATGTGTACTGCTTTTCTTGCATAATCACTCTTACATTCCCTCACGACACCCTGCTTTTGCAAGTCTGTTACCATGCTTCGTACGACTTCGCGTTCCTTTCACGATAATCTGCGTGGAGTTGAATAAACTGGTCGATCGGACGTCAATACAATTTTTAATTCATGCTTAATTTCAGGTGTTTGCTGTTTTGGTTTGGAAAAGGTATTGTCTAGCATTTGTACTAATCGCTTCTCAATCTCAAAGTTATATTCCGAATCGTTGGAAAATGGCCCTATATCATAAGTATAATTTTCACATACCTGCGATTCGAATTCAGCTCCCAAAATTTCGTTAAACAAAGCTACCGTTGTCGCGTCGATGACATCCTCATTATGTTTTGTTTGAATGTGGCCGTTTGTTTCGAACAAAACCTTCAGAACACTTGAATCGTTCAATGTTAGCTTCTCTGATTCTTGTAAAAATTCACGTCCAATAATACAATCAGGACTCATGGTTTCGTTAGGTACGATATGAAACAGGCAATTATACAATACATTTTCAATTTGACATGGAGCCAACGTTAAATTGTGTGGAATAAGGTGATATTTTAACAAATTAATAGGGCTGCCTGTATCAATTAATGCGGTCGTAACCCTACAACGATCTGCAAACTGAAATTCGATGTTAGCGGTGAACTTTTCAAGATTTGTGTCAGTCCTACTTCCTTTGATCGAGCGCGTGTACAGTACGATGATGTGTGTCCCGGTTGCTGACAAGAATCACAAAACCGTTTTGATGAATTAGGACATTTTGTAGCGATGTGACCGTACTCGTTCCAATTATAGCATCTTAATTTTGACACAAATGCTGGCTTCTGTTGTGTTTTATCGGAAGGAGAATTATTCATCTGTCTCTTTTTGATTTCCGATTCAGTAGATATTGATTTATTTGGAGTTTGATGCTTCTGTGTGGGTACTATTGTGGGGTTACCAAGTCGAGCGTATGCCGAATACCCATCATGTTCACGAAGGACATGCAATAGATGATCTGAACTTGTCAATCTATTAAGAGCTAATATTTTTGCCATTTCAGGGTTATTTAGACCAGATACCACATATTTAATTATGGAAGAATCCTTCAGGTTACCTGTTCGTCCAAGCTGCCTCATCTCATAAAAATATTACTTGTACGTTTCATCCGGTTGTTTAAGCCGCGACGACATCTTCGAATGAAGATCTGCTTCTGTCAATGTAGCATCCGAATGACTTGATTAAACTATTAGAAAAATCTGTAAAAGATTTCAAGGGAGTTTCCAGATCATGAAACCATGCCTTGGCTGGTCCTTTAAGACGGATAGTTTCATAATGAACAGTTTCGGTGTCACCCCAGCCATATACAGCTATTAAATATTCGATACGTTTCAGTCACTGCACTGCGTTCATTCCACTTTTACCACCAGGATTATACTCTGGTACTATATTCTCTACCTCTGACGGATATAGGTAATGTGGTGTGATACCATGCCGATTTTCATTGCTGACTCTCTGAACTAACACTTCTTTTTGCAACTGGATGATTTCGAGTTGTTGCTGCAAAATTTGCCGTTGAATATCTGCCGTTGAAATATTCTGTTGAGTACTGCCATGATCAACCATTAATGGGTGCATATGTGGTAACGGCACTGAATTCTGAGTACCGTGTATCGGAACTGTTGCCCATAATAAATGAGGTTAGGTTGTGCGAACTGATGTGCTTGTTATAGTGGCACATTCGATGACTGGTAATTTGGTGATGTCTGAACTGGATGTAGTGTTTGGTGATTTGAAGGCACTTGCAGCAATGGGTTATCTATTACTGTAGATGATATCTTTGCTGGATGTATAATGTTTGGTAGACTGTCCACACGTGGTTGTTGGAGGTTATGATTTTGATTGACTACCATTGTGGGCATGTCCAAAATTACTGAATCATTTAGAACTGTGGACTGCAATCCCGGATACATTGGCGTTAGAGACCTCGGTTGAAAATACCCTCTGGGGCTCACCATTGATTGTTCACCCATATCATTTACGTAACTCATTTTCATTCTGCGTATAGTAGCACAAAACTACAATACAATATGTTCACTAAAAATATTTATTGAATCACTGGAATCCCACTTCTGATTTGTTGTGGGGGAAAATTAAAAACGAATTTTATATCAAAAAAACCATTATATTCACAAAGACTTTTACGTTCATTCTTTTTACAAGACACACCAATACTAACTTTTATTATTTTACTTATAGGGTTTTAATACATACTACATATACTGCTTGCAGTGCCATCTATTGACATATAGCTACTTCAAAATTTAGTTACAACAGGAAGTTCGAAAAATATATGTATTTTAGAAATTATTTTATTTTAATTTTTCTGCAATTCATATTTATTTAAATCCAATATAGCCTTCTCGTATATTGTTGTTAAAGATATGTAGAAAACTTTTATATAAACATTTTATAATATTTTTGGTTTTTTCATTGAAAAACTTGAAGCTAAAAACACCATTTTTACTATGGTCTCCTATGGAAATCAGTGAAAAGTTATACCACTAAAAAAGCTTCTAAAAAATACGTCATGATGATTATGGCCCTATACTCTAGAAGGCTCTATTAATAGTCGAAAAGAGAATTGCTGTTAATTGTGTTATTTTTGAAACCTTTTCAATTTGCAAGGAAACCTATTGATTCCAGTGTCCGATCGTCAAACCATTTTAGTGCCGGTGTGAAGAACTTAACATTAACAGAAAAGTGTAGCTACACAAATTAAAGGAAAAGTGGCATTTACACAAGAAAAAGTGGAAAATCCAAAAGTTATCATTATTATGTTTACTCGTATAAAATAATTGACAGAAAATACGTAAATTTAAAAAAAATATTTGATAGTTTAAATTTAATTTGTAAAAAATCACTACTTGAAGGTACTTCGATCAAAAATCTTTACAGACCTGGTGGTATAATCAGTGGATTATTCGATCAGCTTCAAATCATGCTTATCAGCGTCAAAAATTAAGGCAAAAGCCGGAATCAAAGCTGACTTATCAACGGTTCGACGTGTGATTAACAATGCTATGCATTTTAAAATTGAAAAAACTCCAAAAAAAACCTCCTTTGAATGCATTACGCAAAGCAAACCGATTGGAATTTACCAAAAATCACATATCATGGAAGCAAGAATAGAACCAGGTTGCATTTTGGGACGAAAAGTAATTTAATTTGGATGGTCCTGACGGAAATCAGTTTTATTTCCATGATTTAAGGAAAGAGGAAAAATATTTAAACAGAAACCACAGCAGACAAGGGAGCGTAATGGTTTGGGGAGCCGTTTCGTGTTACGGCACAATTGACTTGGTTTTTTGAAACACAAGAATAACTGGACTTTCGTACAAAGCTATCTTGGAAAATGCTTTTCCAAAATTTTAAAGACTTTTCGGTCCTCTGCAAATCAAACAGCAAGGTGTATACAGGATGGATAACAGATGAAGGTGTGTCATGGCCGCCATGGCCCCCATATTCACTTGATTTGAATATCATGGAAACTGTGTGGAGGTGGCTTTCAAGAGAAGTGTATGGAGGAGGCAAGCAGTTTGAAGATAAAGTTGCATTAATAACAGCTGTGGGACAATGTTTATTCTGCCGAGAGTGGCATATGAAATAAACTATTGTTCACGTGAGTGGTGTACGACTTGCCTTCCGACTGCCTTCGACAAAGGAGTCGGGTTGGCGCGTGCGCAAATCACAGTTGCGGCGCATATCAAAGGCACGAGCCGTTTGAATAATAACGCAATTTTAAAGATGGGTTGAGGGGTTTGCAACGAGACCCAAAACATCGGTGGATCATCTATCACGTGTTTTGGACTTGCGTTTGGAAGATGAGGTACTTGCCAGTTCGAATTGGCGACTGGTTTTAGCAAAATATAGTTTCTTCGCGTTTACCATCTCCTCTTTACAATACCTATGAGAGTGTAAACAGGTAATGTAAAGGTGTGATGAAGGCTGGGTTATTTCTGGCTTATCGAAGTATAAGCCAAGAAACACCAGTAACTAGGTTCAGAATTAGTCAGATGGAATAGGAAGACTAACATAACATAGAAAGTAGGTTAGGGACACTAACTTAGAAAACAAGTTAAGGAAAGCTTACAGCAGCAAACAGCAAGAGATGGAGTTGGTTTCGCACGAAGATTACCAATGGGGTTTATAATGTTAGGCCGTTAATCCTGTCAACAAGAGAATAAACCACGGCGGGAGCATTTCTACTACCATCACCCTATTACGAGAGATTTGGGGCCAAGATAGATCTTATGCTTGAATCCACGTTAATGTCCAAGTTAGAACAAATTTTTGAGGACTTGCCCAACAACAATCACGGCCGGCAGTCACATTTAATACGCCAAAGCTTAGGATAACAATTCTCCATTCCGAGTTGCGATTGGCAATTCACGTTTTGGGTGCTTCGACTCCCATCCATAAATCATACTACGTTTGAGCAATGTGCTCACAATTCTTCCTTTCTCAATCCAACGCGGCTAACAAGATTTTACTTGTGGTACCTTAACCACACCAATTTCCTCTACCTGACCAAGCTGCAGGAATCACGCCGCCGGTACCTAAAAGCAAGTAAGATAAATTTCGATATAATAAGTAGAAGTTTGCTTTCAGTCAACCCCACTCGTTACATCTAATGAAACAGACTTCTAACTCACGAGTCACCTAAACAAACAAAATCCAAAATATTGGAGTACATAAGAGCCCAGGAAACTCCATGAATCGCCATTAGACCCTGAAAAAATAACTGTGTGGTATGTTTTATCGGCTAAAGGTATTGTAATGGTTGTTGTTTATGAGGAAATGTTATTTCAGCAAGTTATTTGTAGCTGCTTGATGAAAGTTTTATTCCTACATAGGAAGGACGCAGAGAAGACGCAGAGCGGCGTTTTGAATAGGGCAGCCTGTACAATTTTTTTAAATTTTTTGGTGATATTATAAAAAATATTTTTGCCTATTCTGATTTTTCGTATTACAATAATCAATATTCTTACTAAATATTTATTACTTAACTAATAGCAGAGAAAATATTGTAACCTATTACATTGCCTAATACTGTTCTGTCATATGATAGTTCACTTTTTATCGAAAAATTTAACGTGGTGTTGCCAACGTTTATTCAAATATATTGCCGGTGACGCACACAATCCAAACGGTGCTCTCTTGAATTCTAATGACCGGTTGGTATTACAAAGGCAGTTCACTTTTGACTGTCCGTCTCGACCGGTACAAGTAAATACCCCCCGCCGACTCCTCTTGGCTGTCAACAATGCTGTCATAAGATCTACTATCCCTATCTCATCAGTTGTTGGGCAACCGTCAACTGATCGAAACATAAAACTAGTCGAAAATTGAATTCAATACATAATAATTCTCCCCTACGTATGTAAACACAATATGTTAACAAATTCAACTTACTTACTACTGGAAAAACTATTAATTGTTTTATCTGAATTTAAATTTGAATTGAATTTGAAATTTTTAATTTTACTTTAATTGTGAATTTGAATTTAAATTTAATTTTAATATTAATTCATTTTATAATAATTCTCCCCTACGTAAAAAAAAATTCGCAATGCTTAAAATTATGTAAAAATTTTATAGTCGTACTGTAGATACTAAATAGTCTCGCAGATACGTTGGTGGTCGCCGTACCCATTCTGGCCTATTTTCTACCGTCTCGGTCCCTGGACTTGTTAACAATTCCTCGATGTTCTCCTCCAGTTCGTGGTCTGGTACTGGCTCATTCCCCTGAGTTTGTGATTGATCAGGTTCTCGCATTCTCACCTGCAACTACCTTCTTGTTATCACTTCTGGATTAATGGTTGATTCATCAAACGTAACGATTTTTTTTTTCACGTCCGATGCAATAAGTTGGTTTATGTGGCATTTTAGAGATCTGCCTTCATCTAATTTCACGACGTAATGAAGTTGGCCCAATTTCCGGGTGATCATCCCGAATTTCCACATAGACTTGTTGTGCATAACAAATTTCGCTTGGACTCTCTGTCCCTCTTTAAGAGATCGTAGATGAATTTTCTTTTTTTGATAAAAAACATTTTCTTGCACTGGAAACGTGGCATCGAGTTTTATGCGAATCTGTCGATTTAAATACATTTCTGCCGGCGATTTCCCATTTGGTAGGGGTGTGGCTCTGTATCGCAACAGAATTTTTACTAATTTTTGATTCATTGGAATATTTTCGTTCGCCATGGTCTTCAGTCGATGCTTTAAAGTTTTAACGTTCTTTTCCGCCAATCCATTGGTTGCTGGATGTCCTGGTGCAATAAATTTTTGTCGAATACCGTTCCTACGGCAATATTTTTGAAACACTTCACTGGTAAATGTTGTGGCGTTGTCCGAAACCAATACGACTGGATATCCGTGATTTGCAAAAAGTTGATCACTTAAAAGTTGAATAGTGTTATCTGAATTCGGCGCTTCACGTAACCCCTTGATTTCTGCCCATCGAGATTTTGCGTCTATTACAACCAAAAAATAGTCAATATGCATACGTTCCCAATTGTTTGATGGAGTATCCCAATGGTGCGTCGGAACTTTTGTGGGATTCTTCTTGATCTTTGCACATCCTTCACATGATCTAACTACCCTTTCGATATCTTTATCTATTTCTTTCCATATACAGTATCGTCGCGGCGCTAGCTGTTTCATCTTAACAATGCCTAGATGCGTGAAATGTAACTCCTTCAAGACTTCCGGTTGGAGAACTTTTGGTATTACCACTCGATTATTTTTGAATAAAATCCCCGCGTTTATTACATATTCACTATCTTTATCGGTTGATTGTAATTCTCCCTTTATTTTTGATAAGTATTCATCCTTTTCTGTTTCATTAATAATTGTATCCGGAGTTAGATTTTCAGTTGATATTTCGAATACTGATGCTGCTAAGACTTGATGAACCTCTTCATTGATTTCCATATCGGAGGAAATATGTTCTTGGTGTACTGGTGCTCTTGATAAGCAATCGACGTTTTGATTGTCGATGCCCTTCTTAAATGAGACATTATAGTCGAAACCCGCCAAGAATGATGCGTAGCGTAATAATCTAGCGGAAGTCATTTTTGGTAATTTTGACTTTTGGTGGAAAATCCTTGTTAACGGTTGATTATCCGTGATTAATGTAAATCGTCTCCCATATCGGTAATCGAAGAAATGATTCTACTCCAAAAATTATTGCTAGAGCCTCATGATCCAGCTGTGAATAGTTCTGCTCGGCGCTAGAGAGCGAACGTGAGGCAAAAGCAATCGGGCGTTCTCCCCCGTCGGTTGTGTGTGACAACACCGCCGCGATTCCAGTAGGACTTGCGTCCGTTGCTAATGTTACCGGTAATTCTATGTTGAACGGTACAAGTATTCGATCATTCGTGATTTCCTTTTTTAATATTATGAATACTGCTTGACACTCTTTTGACTATACAAATTTTTCATTTTTTTGTAATAATTTTCGAATCGGGTAAGTAACAGCAGAGACGTCAGGCAAAAATCTTGAATAATAAGTTATCATCCCTAACAATTGTAAATATTTTGAACCTTGTAAGTTATTCAATATGTCCTCGATCTTTTTGATTGGATAATTGACGTTTATTAATTTATCATTTACTCCAACTTTGTAATCGGCACAAAGTCTAACTGTTCCGCTCGTGGTTGATTTTGCTATTATACCCTCTTTTTATAAATTATCCAGCTCCTTCTCTACTTGTTCTCGTAGCGCGTATGGAACATCCCTTCCGGGTGTGGAGCTGGGTTTCGCACCTTCACGAAGTTGTAACTTGATACTAAAATTTGGTATACAGCCAACCTTCTGGGTAAAAATATTTGGAAAACATGCTTCAATGTCTTTCTCATAATTTATTAATCGGATATGCATTTCCCGATTTATTTTTGAAATTTCTTGATCAATGTCTTCCAACTTGATTTTTAAATGCCTGATCCATGTTCCCCCTAATAGTGGGTCGAACCCGTCATTCCCTTTATATTCTACTTTTACATTGACTATCCCCAGTGGTAAAAACACATTTGCTGTGTATGATCTGAATGCGATATTGGTTGGTTTTAGCTGCTTTTTGATTCCTAGACTACTATATTGACTCTTAGGAATCAGTGTGATGCCGCACCGATGTCGACTTCAAATAAGTAAATATCGATAATTTTGTTTACTCCCATATCATCATAATTGTTTATCCTATTTGTTGTGACACCATTTGTTGAATTTGATCGATTCCTTTTATTTAAGAGAGCTTTTATGCATACTTTTGCAAGACTCCATTGTTGCTCGTTCGATTCGACAGTCCTTTGATTTATGATTATTCCGACCGCATCGTAAACATACAACGTCGATTCCTAGTTTCTTGTAGTGGATCCATCCTTTTGATTTTGATCGCGTTTGATCATGATTTCCCCTGGGTGTTGACTGACTTTTACTTTGATTTCTTGAGGAATAACTGTCCTTCCGTGATTAATGATTGATTATTTTGTTAATGTCACTAGCAGCTGTTGTAATTTCTGGTCTTTTTGACAGTTCTTGACAATTCACTTTTGATGCTTCCATTGCTATTGCTTTCGTGACAATTTCGCTAAAGTCAGTTTTGCTCTAATTGAAGGATTTTCTCCTTTATACCGTTATCCTTTATACCTCGAAAAAATTGAGCTCGAAGAAACAAGTCTGCTGCTGATGTACTGTTTCCACATTGACACTTTACTTTAAAATCATATTCAGCAATGTTACGGCGTAAAGTGCTACGTAATCTGCTATTTTTTTCTTGCTCTTGTTGATATGTTGATAAAAAATAGTGTTGACTCACTAACGAGCTTTTTTCGGCTCTAGATGCTTCATAACTTTTGCTGTCGCCTACTTCTAAAATGGTAGTCTCCACTTTGCCCAGCCTCACCATTTCTAGTACACTGGGTTGATCTTCTCGTGTTAACATTAGATCGGTCCCCGTTTCTATCTTGGGAAAATTTTGTGATTTTTTACTAGAATTAATTTTTGATTTACCTTTGTGTTATTATTTTACGCTATTTTGTGTTCTTTTATTTGGTCCTCGGTCTCAAAAATTAAAGCATTTGGACCATCTTTCCCTTTCCGATAAAATTAACCCTTTTTCCCGAACCGGTTGTTACCTTCTACAGAATCTCCTGATTGTCTATAGCATTGTTCGCGTATTTAATGACTACTAAATCAACGACGTGGCCGGTCGCACCCAACTCCCTTGAAGTGGATATCGGCAGATTTACTATTATCGAATGATTTATCCGTGCTCGATGTGGCTGGCACATTCTTAATCAACCTGTAGTTCACGTTTTAATTCGTCATCATCACTGGTTAGAAGAACCAATTTTAAATGTAGTCTTAAATAATTCTACAAGTGTAGAAGTTCATCCAAATATAGGCATTAATATACCTTGCTCTGAGACTGATATACGCTAAACATGTTTATTATTAAATGGCTCATTATTTATTTTATTAAATTAACAGCTCAATAACATTTAAGTTTGTTAAACTATTAATTTTAAATATACACAATGTACTAAATAAAATATTGCTGAGTTAAACCGTCCATCGACAACTCATAAATTTATCATTCGTTTAAATATAAACAACAAATAGACTAACGCTACACTATTTAGACTGTAGAATAATAAACGAAGTTACATTATCCATTAAACACTTATATTTAGCTACAATAAGTACAAATTAATTGCCATTGGTACCACGCATCGTTCTCATTCACGTCATAAAATTATAAAAATAACATTTTCTTAAAACTATTATGAGTCGATGCGCGTATGATTCTCAAATTTTATTAAGTAAATAAATTTTAATGTTAATTTAAACCGAAATATTTACTCCAACCACTTTATTATTTGCTAAAAAAAAAACAAAAGTTTTGTAAATGCCAGAAAACCCCAACAAAAATATACCTAATTAAATTTTAATAAAAATATTGGAAAGTAAATTTACAAAATAGTTTATAATTTATTCGACTGTTGAAAAGATTTTATTTACTCTTAGTTGTTTGTGTTCAAACCACATAAATACATAAGTTTCTTGAACATTCAACGTATCTTTACTTACTCAAGTCACAATCCCCCATGCTTTACAAGACTGTGGAGGAAATGTTACAAAGCTACTATAGTTATGTACTCATGTGGCATTAATTTTTCACTCGTCTCTCAATGAGATGGGTGAACATTTCAAAATTTAGTTAATCTGCAGGGCGGATGAGCTCCCGGATAGACTGAGTTTGGCTAAAGCTTCGTATAGTCCAGTAAATGAAGGGTCGAACCTGAAAGTTACTAGTTGCCATTTTTATTTGCTAGTTGATGGGTGGCATTTGGCACCCCCTTGAAAATGAGCCCAAGTTTGCGTAAAAATATTGTGCGGCACGGGGAGAAAACAACCCCCAAAGGACCCGGAAAATCGGTTTTCCGCGAATATCTCCCAAAATAAAATGCGAATTTTGTCATTATTCAAAGTTCTTCTGGAAGGGGAAACCTACCACTACCATATCCGTTGACTCAAGTCACGTTTTTAATCTTTGGCCGTATCGAAAAAAGGGGTCAAATATTGTTTTTCCCTGCATTTTTAGTCCACCCCTGAATTTGTTCCTATTTTTTTTGTATTGCACTAATTTGCTCCAAATTTCCTTGATTATGGGTCCTCAGAAGGTCCTTTGTCATTTTGATTAAAACTTTGTTTGTTGAATCCCAATTTTTTTCTGTTTTTGGAGTGTGGGGAAATTTTGTAAACAACCACCAATTAAAAATTCATACATGATCGGATTGGTCTCTATGACATATCATTTGAAAGCTAAGAACTTCTACTTATCGGCTGTGCAATTATTTGTTTTCACAAAACCGGCGATTTTCTCAAGGAAAAAGCGCACTTTTTGTTTTCATGGCATTTTTCTCCCTGCCCTTTATTTCTGACATTTTAATACCTTGAGTAGAGTAAAGGTTGAATTCTCACCTTTCCATCAATGTATATAAAGTCATCTCATTTATACTTGGGGAAAACCCAAGTCACTAAATGTAATGCTATAATTTCATTACTGTCATTTTTTCCGTCGTTCGTCGCGTCCGTGCTCTATGCGGCGCTCGTGTCATCTGCTACAGTCCATGCGACCACAGTAGCGTTTTGTTGGTTAATGTTTGGAGATATTAAATGCGTTGGTTTCCTTTCATTATTTTGATAAATATTACAGTCAATTGAGGTTCTTCGTTTAAATTAACTTACATCAACAACCTAAAATATAGCAAGTGAAGGAAGATTCAAATCTTGTCAAATTCCATTGCCACGATTTTGTCTCTGACGAGACCAAAAAATTTGACCATTTGAGCAGCCCCAAAAGGAAAAAGGAGCACAGGAGTGCTGGGTTTGATTTCAGGGCTAATTGTATGTTCTGTGGCTTGCCAGCTTCCAAGGAACATAACAAAATAAAAAAACATCCAGGGGACCCTTTTGTCGTAATTAAAAAAACAAAATTCCAGACACGGCTTATGACAGAAATCAAAACTCGAATCCAAGACGAGGTTTCATGCTATTTCATTTACACGCAAGTATCGCGTAGTACCTCTTATAAATAAAACGTCTTCGATAAAAGTTCAGGATGAAGTTATAACAGTAGATCCCTTGTTAATTTTCCAGAGAATTTGCCTGACCCAATAACCTAGAAAATCATTTCGATTATGAACTAGCTCTATTTCCAATGAGCATATTTGACAATGGCATGTTACGGAAAACCGCTAAATCGGCTCTAATAAAGATATTCTCACCAGAAACCGCGAATATTGACAAAACTAAATGTATTCACGTTGTCGACGGGGGAATGTTGATACATCGGGTACCCTGGACGGGAAAGGAATTATTTGTCGAAATTTTCGGCAGATATGTAAAACATTGAAGAGATAATTATTCCCGGGAAGTCACAGTGGTTTTCGATGGCTATGAATGCAATCGCGATAGTATAAAAGGGTCAGAACGTTTGCGATGTGCAAACAACATGTCATGCCCTGACATAAGGTTCGAGCCTAACATGGTTTTACCATTTCCAAAGGAAAAGTTTTTGTCCAATAATAACAATAAAATTCGCTTCATTCAGTATTTAAAGGGTGTTCTGGAAGAGAATAGCATTTCCGTTAGACAAGCAGTAGACGATGCAGACTCGTTGATCGTACATAGGGCGTTGCAGAAATATGCTGTCAACGGCCCGCCAGTTGTAGTAGTGGCAGAGGATATTGACATCCATGTACTGATAACAGCCCTGACCCCAAAAGATCAAACAATTTATTTCTTGAAGCCTGGAAAGGGAAAAAAACCTCAGCAAATGTTTTCCTCCAAGAGCTTGGATGGACGGCCCTTCGTTAGAGACAATATTTTATTTATCCATGCGATTTCGGGAAGCGATACAATTTCCGCTTTTTTCGGGAAAGGAAAAACGTTAATAGTCGACAAATTAGAGGGAAAGGTAACGAAGAACAGAGACACAGAACTGGAAGCGGTCACTGAAAGTTTTAAAAACCATAATCTTCCACATGAGACCGTATTTCAGGACGAGCAAACTGTCATTGCGTCGATGTACAGTGACGATGATACACAAACCCTGACAAAAATTAGATACGAGATCTTCAAGCGATTCACCAGAGACAGAAACTGAAGTCCAGCAATGGCTCGGAAACGAACTATCACCAGAAAAATTGGGATGGAAACGTGTAGGGGGTACACTCATGCCGGCCCAAACCACTAAAGACCCAGCGGTTCCGGAACTCTTAAAGATGATATTTTGTCAATGTAAGAAAGAATGTAAGGGAACATGTTCATGCAAGAAAGCAGGGCTACCATGCTTATCTATTTGTGGTTCATGTGAATTCCGCCAGTGTTCGAATTATAAAGACAGCCAAGATGCGTTACCCGCAGAAGTAGAACTAGAGGAAACTCTAGAACCAGAAGGAGTTGTTGGCGAGGGCGACGTTGATGACCAAGAATTATTATTGGACTCTTGTGACGGGGACTGATGATTTACAGATTTATGTCATAATTTTAATGTATTTTTATATATTTTTCTATAATAATTGAAATTTAAAGAAACTTTATAACTCTTTATTCCAAAAACCTTGATCCGGATGGTTGCAAAAAAATTTGCAAAAATTTGCCGAGAATCTGCAAGAAATTGTTGGTAAATACTCTTCACACTTTAGAGATTTTTAGTTTTCGTTAGGAAAAACCTAATGAACTTCAATACTTTGCCACATGTGCAAAACTGATTGTCGCTAGTTTCTGACCAATTGGTTGGTTCCACCCTGCTGTGATTAATCTTATGGTCCGCTTTCCTAATAGGTATAGCTTGAGGCCTCATTTGCGAGAAAAACAAGACGCTCGGAAACATAAATATCCTTGAAAAAACAGCGTTTCTCATTTATGGCCCAGAGGATTTTGCCAGTGGATAGAATTTGGTGGCGCCATCTACAATTGGTTTACACAGTCCAAAACATTGAAAATAATGTATTTCCAATCCCCCATCTCAAATTTTATAAAAAAAACATATTAAAAAAGCATATTTCATGAGTCTCAAAATTTTGGATTTTTCAACCCGACTTTTTGCAAAAAATATTAATGTTGCGAAAAAAATCATAAGGACCATTTTTGTAGAAAATTAACTGATCTTCAATTGTTCTTTAATTTTTATCTGAACAAAAAATCTCTAACTGTCATATTTTGGGAGATATTCGCGGAAAACCGATTTTCCGGGTCTTTTAGGGCCATTTTCTCCCCCTGTCATACAATATTTTTACGCCAACTCGGGCTCATTTTCAAGGGGGTGCCAAATGCCACTCATCAACTAGCAAATAAAAATAGCAACTAATAATCTATAGGTTGTCCTTTTTTTCCCCCTTCATTTACTGACTTGTAGATGTGATTTAAGAACGGTTGTAGAAATTCTAAAGGGACAATTTTTTTTTAGAGAACATGAAGAAGACTGGGTCTGGAGGCAAATGACTTCTGTAGAAGCTGTTTGGACGACGAAAAGGAAGAGACGTTGGTTCACTTCCTTTCTTCATGTTCAGCATTGGCACTAAGAAGGCACAAAGACTTGGGTAATGGACCGTCACTGGTCTAAGTGTGCCAAACCTAACCTAACCTAAATATAATTTGATTAAAAACGTCATACTAATCTGTATTGTATAAGCGATTTTAATATCATAATTCTAAAAAAAAATGGTTACTCGCGTTCGCCATTCGTAGTTGATGTGAATAGCCGCTAATTCTAAACAAATAACCTACTGAATGAGTGCCAACTTATCTAAGTTCTCCGGGGCTATTTGTGAATTCGATTTGAATGTATTCTAGTCTTCGAAGTATTGGATGCTTATTTGAATTGAAACAGATTCATTTGTTTCTTATATTTAAATCAAATAAAAATCTTATACTTCGAACAGTGGAATAAGTTCGAATCGAATCCACAAATATCACCTCTGGTCAATTTAACAACAGTGTTTTATACCTGTCTCTAATGCACAAAATCAGCATTTAACTTTTTAACTGAACCGTCTTAAGAAAAAGAAAAAAATACGTTTTTGTTACGTTTAGTGATAAAATCTGGCTACACTTTATAATGTTCTAGTGTTTATTGTGTTTCCTATGTATGTGTTCTAGGATAACAAACAAAAATAAAAAGAAAATCGTAAAAAGGTCTATGAAAAAAAGGTGTGATCAGGGACCCTATTCTCGAATTCCACATCCATTTTCCACATGCGGACATCTGTCAAAATTCATCAAAACGTTCGGAAATTTTAATTCGTATATAAAATACATTGACAGATGACAGATGTCGACATGATTTTGACAGATGTCCAAAGAGAATGGTTACGATCACTTAAAAGTGGCAAGAAACCAAGCAAGCATGCCAAAGTTTGCAGCTTGCGTTTTACCGAATGGTATAAATGTGCTATTCCACTTGACTGAATTGACTGATAGTAAAATTAAAGGAAGACAAAAATATACATTTGCTGGATGGGCGAATGAAACAAAAACTCTTCTCAGTCAAGAAATATTTGTGTCTGTAGTAGTGTGACTGCAATAAAAAGTATTAAATTGAGAACATGTTATAGCAGTTACACTAACACGTACATAAAATTAGCATAAGATGAGAATTATTTCTCGCACACTAATAATTTTATGGTTATTATTTTAAACCGGAGCGTAATTACTGCGTGACACGGAAAAAATTGTTGGCTATAGTAGAATGTGTTAAGCATTTCCATAAGTATACTTATGGCCAAAAATTCCATTTATAGTGGCTGTTGCAATTCAATAATCCAGAGGGACAAGTAGCACGCTGCATCGAACGTCTTCAAAGCTACGATTTCCAAATCGAACATCGAAATGTGTAATATAATATAATACTTACCTAACAAATTTTCTGGACCAAGGGTGTGGCCACTTCCGGTTAGCCGATTTGGAGTAAAATTCACTGGGACCTCCCAATTTATCAGAAAAGCTTAAATTGGAAGTTTCAGTTCGATTAATTAAACCATATGGGCTGTAGAGAGGACACAGACAGACTGACAGACTAACAGACTGACAGACTGACAGACTGACAGAATGACAGACTGACAGACTGACAGATTGACAGACTGACAGACTGACAGACTGACAGACTGACAGACTGACAGACTGACAGACTGATAGACTGACAGACTGACAGAATGACAGACTGACAGACTGACAGACTGACAGACAGACAGACAGACACCATTCCGAAACCCAATTTTCGGACTCAGGGGACCTCAAAACAAATAAATCTCTAGAAATCTCAAGGTCCTAAATTTTCAGGATTACTATACTTTATTTTACGAGAGTAAAAGAAAATAAAAAACCCTAATCCATACGGATCCTTCGTTTAGTAAAAGTTCTACGACATTATTTTCAACCCCCAAGGGCCAATATCGGCCATTGCCAACAATGATGACAGAGGTTTGGCTAGCACATAGAACAGGTTGCTCAATTACCTAGTTAGAAAACCCTAATCCATACGAACCGTTCGTTTAGTAAAAGTTCTGCAAAATTATTTTTTGGAAATCGCACTCAAATCCCAAGGGCCAATATCGGCCATTGCCAACAATGATGACAAAGGTTTCGCTAGCAAATAGAATAGGTCCCTCAAATACCTAGTTAAAAATCCCTAATCCATGCGGATCGTTCGTTTAGTAAAAGTTCTACGAAATTATTTTTTGGAAATCGCACTCAACAATGATGACAAAGGTTTCGCTAGCACATGGAATAGGTCCCTTAATTACCTAGTTAGAAAACCCTAATCCAAACGAATCGTGCGTTTAGTAAAATTTCTGCAAAATTATTTTTTGGAAATCGCACTCGACTCCCAAGGGCTAATATCGGCCATTGCCAAAAATGATGACAAAGGTTTGGCTAGTACATAGAATAGGTCCCTCAAATACCTAGTTAAAAAACCCTAATCCATACGGATCGTTCGTTTAGTAAAGTTCTGCAAAATTATTTTTTGAAAATCGCACTCAACTCCCAAGGGCCAATATCGGCCATTGCCAACAATGATGACAAAGGTTTGGCTAGCACATAGAATAGGTCCCTCAAATACCTAGTTAAAAACCCCTAATCCATACGGATCGTAAGTTTAGTAAAAGTTCTGCAAAATTATTTTTTGGAAATCGCACTCAACTCCCAATGGAAAGTATCGGCCATTGCTACAAATGATGACAAAGGTTCCGCTAATACACAGAATAAGTCCCTCAAATACCTAGTTAGAAAACCCTAATCCATACGAATCGTTCGTTTAATAAAAGTTCTACGAAGTTATTTTTTGGAAATCGCACTCAACAATGATGATAAAGATTTCGCTAGCACATGGAATAGGTCCCTTAATTACCTAGTTAAAATTGAGGTGTGGCCAACACACGAATTTCTTTTACGAACAGAGAATTTTGAGAAATTTTATTTTTTTCTTAATTTTTTTTTTAATTTTTTATTTTTTATTTTTATTTGTTTTTAATTTTTGGAAACATTTTGTATTCAGTTGTTTTTTGTAAACCTTATACTTTTTAAGATATTTGCAAAACCAATTTTCTGGACCAAGGGTGTGGCCCCTTCCGGTTAGCCGATTTGGAGTAAAATTCACTGGGACCTCCCAATTTATCAAAAAAGCTTAAATTTGAAGTTTCAGTTCGATTGATTAAACCATATGGGCTGTAGAGAGGACACAGACAGACTGACAGACTGACAGACTGACAGACTGACAGACTGACAGACAGACAGACACCATTTCGAAACCCACTTTTTCGGACTCAGGGGACCTCAAAACAACTAAATCTCTAAAAATCTCAAGGTCCAAAATTTTCATGATTACTATACTTTATTTTACTAGAGTAAAAGAAAGTAAAAATCACGATCCAGCAAATTACTTTAAAATTGTTTTTAGTTTTTGAGCCAAATTTGTTTATTAAAAGAAAACTATTACTTTCTTTTACTCTAGTAAAATAAAGTATAGTAATCATGAAAATTTTGGACCTTGAGATTTTTAGAGATTTATTTGTTTTGAGGTCCCCTGAGTCCGAAAAAGTGGGTTTCGAAATGGTGTCTGTCTGTCAGTCTGTCAGTCTGTCAGTCTGTCAGTCTGTCAGTCTGTCAGTCTGTCAGTCTGTCAGTCTGTCAGTCTGTCAGTCTGTCAGTCTGTCAGTCTGTCAGTCTGTCAGTCTGTCAGTCTGTCTGTGTCCTCTCTACAGCCCAAATGGTTTAACCAATCGAACTGAAACTTCAGATTTAAGCTTTTTTGATAAATTGGGAGGTCCCAGTGAATTTTACTCCAAATCGCCTAACCGGAAGTGGCCACTCCCTTGGTCCAGAAAATTTATTTTGCAAATATCTTAAAAAGTATAAGGTTTACAAAAAACTACTTAATACAAAATGTATCCAAAAATTAAAAACAAATAAAAATAAAAAATAAAAATTAAAAAAAAAAAAATTTAAAATTTAAAAATTTAAAAATTAAAAAAAAAAAATTAAGAAAAAAAAAATTTCTCAAAATTCTCTGTTCGTAAAAGAAAGTCGTGTGTTGGCCACACCATCATTTTTTTATTTATTGGTTTAGAGCTCTTTATTTATTTTACTATTAAAGCGTTAAGCTTCTGTATGCTGCTCGAGCTAAATAGTTTTTTTAACAACATGGCCACAACTCGCCAGTACCGATCAGCGAAATTTTTAATTTTTAGCTATTTTTATCTAAATTTTACGTGGTAAATGGAAAATGTATCTTAAGGAAACCGAACCCCTTTCATTTGCAAAAGCGTAATTTTGACAGATATGCGAATTCAAACCTTATTAGGTCCCTAAGGGGTAACCATGTCAAAAATGACTAATCCTGGACGAAGACTTAAAAAACAGGACAGTTATTAAGTCTTGAAATATGTTGTGTATTTGATTTAAAAAAATTACTAATTAAATTGGTTTGGTGGCGACGATTGGTCACAAAACATGCACTTTGTGAAATCTCTTCTAAAAAAGTTTTAAACTTGCTAACTTGATTCTCATTTTGGTGGTGCTATAACTAATTCATTGATCATCATGGAGTTTCTTAAATAAAACAAGGCCAGAATTCAAGAAATATTGCAAGCCACTATAATGCCATATTGGTTATTAGAAAAAATTTAAGGAAATTAGATTTACCAAAGAAAAATTTGTTTTTTACTTTTATAACCACTCCAAGCCCTTACGAAATTTCCAGGTTCCAGCACCAAATGGACCACGTTTGCCAATGGATTTTAGAGTAGTTTTATACCTGAGTTATAAAGCCGATTCTATCTGCAATTCCTAATATAAAACAGAATTATTCACAAACTGAAAATTCCTTGGGTCACTTCATTTGAGGTCGGATTTGATAAATAAAATAAGAGCCAAATTCAAGAAATATTGCGACACACCACTAATGATATTTTGGATGATGCCATTTATTAGAAACATTGTTCCACCAATTTTTCTTTGTTTTTACATAGACTATCTTCTCAGTCTCCAGTATCTAACGGATGGAATAAGCACATCTGTTGATAGATTTTTGTGATATTTATTATCTGCAATATTTTGTAAATTCTATTAATAGTTCCTATTATGTAACCTATTATTTCATGGCCTGAACACATTTTCTTCAAAGTTTTTAAAATAAAACAAGGCCCAACGGCAAGAACTATTTTGGAACACTATTCATGCTAATGGTATCATGATCGATACCATAAATGAAAAATTAGATTTGCCAAATTTTTTTTCCATACGCACCTAACCTAGACAATTTTCTTCGCCTCCAGCACCGAACGGAACACACATATTTGTTCCTATATAAATAAAGAGTAAACATTGGGCCAGTCATTTGGGTTGGAGTTCGAATTAAATTTTGTTCAAATTATTATTTTTCTGGTTCCTCCTGAATTTTGCAGGAGATATGGTCACCTTATTCCTACCTATATCCTACCTAAGCGAGAAGGAGAATGTCAAAATAAAACTGAAAGACAATTTCTGCTGTCAGCGTTTAACCTTGCTAGACAAGAAAGATGCAAGGAGGACTGGATTTTATTCAAATGTAAGCAAAGGATTTGAGAATATTGACGTCAAGGTATATTGGACGAATGACATTTCCCATATATTGTATATAACACTGCATAAATCCAAACTTTTATACAACTTTCTAGTCTGAAAGGTTAGATGACTGCAGAAATTATCTTAGTTTTATTTGTATATCCCTATAAAAGAGGGTCCTAGTCTAAGCTTATAGAATTATGGCCGCATAATTTGTCTTGTAGGGTAATTTTTGTATTCAGGAGGTCCTAATATAAATATTTAGCCAAAGCAGACAAAAATGTTTTGTTAAAATTAGGTAATTTCTGTCATGTTTGAGTTTTTCTGGTGCCCCATACTCTCTGGTGCCCCATACTCTCCTTGTTGTTTTTATAAGTTTTACCAACAAATTTCAATCGCAAATTTGACATATTTGAATTGATATTGCCTGCTAAAGTGACTAGCAAATTACTGCAAAAAAACAGTTTTATGGGTTTTTGCCTGAGAATGACAGAAACCATTTTAGCTTTGAAAAAATGCTTTATGAACAAGCCAGCTCTCTCCCAGAATATTATAGTTATTGCAAACAAAAGCCGATAAGTTAAAATATTGTGCAAAAGTATTATGTATTAATAGAGCAATTATTTGAACAGGGGAGTACAAAATGAAAGTGCGGAGTACAGGAGTAAGCACTAGGCGAACCGATCGTACTCACTTCGATAGCACTGGTGCCCGTGACTGGGTGCAATATATTTATATATGTGTATTTATATATGTTGTGGACATAGTAGAAATGAGCACCCGCCGTAACAAAGGGTTATAATAAATTTGCAGTTTAATTTTTTGGTTTGGTCTGGTTATGGTCACTCAGCAAGATTAAATTTTATAATAAACCTTTTTCAGGTTTGCAAAAATTGCCGTATTCGATGATATTTCACATCCTCTACGGTTTGAGAATATTCCTACTAAATTTACAATGGTATTTGTCAAGATAAAACTAAGTTATAAACGGATATACTTAGCGAAGTATATACAAAAATCAGAGAAAATTTGTTTATGACAATATGAAAAAGGCACGCTTTGTTATTTTTAAAAATCCATATTTTTACTATGTCACGATTTTTGTTGAAACTGCTTCGGTTTTTATTATGAAAACTTTAAATTTCTGCCACGTGTATTATTAGCATATGCATCATGCAAATTTAATTAAATGTGAAAAACTTTTTGTTAATTTGCTAATTTGTTAATTAAATTGAAAAAAGCAATTTTTTTCATTTTCAACAGCTACACACACCGAAAGCATTAATTAAATCCGTGTATAAAAATTATAGAAGTGTTCAAATTTAAAATTTATTATTTCGTTTTTTTGTACTTTGTCGACGACTCTCGCCCCAAGAATGATTAGCGTCTTACTTTGGTAAATCGTCGCCCAAGTATTTGTTTTTGTCTATATTAAACTTAACACCAATTTTGGGAAATCGCAATCAGAGTTTAAATCAAAAACTGACGTACTAAACGAAAACCTTTAAAGGCTATTTTTGGCCTACCTTTAATTGACTACAGGAAGTATATTTTGGACAAATATTGATGGTGAAACTTAATAATTTTGACAGTTGCAACAGTTCAAAAATTATGATCGCTTTTATACCATACAAAATGTTGTCTTTATCCCTAAAATAGATGTTGACATATATTTTGTCTATCTCCTTCTTTTGTCTTAGGTTAGTTTTTAACTGTTTTTTTTTTTGTTGTCATCGGATGTGGAAATGTTTTTATTGTTATTTTCATTTCAAGCAATACAATTTGTAATATTGTTAATTAAATTCATTTAAACATTTAAAAAATTATAGCTAAGTATAATTACCTTTTTCGGTCGGCTTTGGCTGCTGTTCCTTCCTTTCGATTCATAAAATTTTGTAGAACCGTTGGCCAACTTGAGGCATATAAACCAACTAACAGTGCAACTTTTGGCCAATTTCTTATGTTTTTCAATTTTGGCATAATTTTGATGGTTACAAATTCATTGGGGTGACCGGTATGAAATTTTAAATTTTGTGAGTCTCTCTCATAAATTAAATGTTTTACCTTTGTGAAAGGAATTTTGTTGAAATTTAATGTCCCAGTATGATAGTCCATATAGTCCGATTTTTGCATTTGTAGCACCGTAAATTTTTTTTTCTTACTTGCATTTCTACGAATTCCTTTACAAGTCGTATAGGTGAATACACATATATATTGTTACGTTTTTGCCTTGTCAAATAAGGTTCGTATCACTGGATTGTGAATAATACAAAATCAATTTAATTTATCTCCAACGAATTTATTTATTTTACAAAATTTATTACAACACAGTTTATCAATAAAAATTCACAAAATCACTTTATATAAATTATTCTCAAATTTTACGCACTACAACACTTTTTAAATCACTTTTTAATTACTTTTTAATCTTCACACTGTCGCTTTCCAAATACTACTAATAATCTTACAAGTTTATACTATCGTGTTCCAAATACTAATAATCCAATTCGATCTTGTTCGCCTTTTTATATACACAAAGCAAACTTCTTGAAAGTTCATGACTTTTCCAGTGCTAATAGTGTAGAAACATTTAGAACTGTTTTATCATGGAAAATTCCATTTAGTACAGTTAAACATTCAGCTATTCATTTAACTTCTTCTATTACACACTAGGTGTCACCGTCATACTACCCCCCACCTAAGCCTGTTCGTCCCGAACAGGACCCAAATCACCTCCTCTGTATAGGGCCAGCCTCTCCAAATGCACTACCTTCGGTTTACCTCGATGTCCCTTCCGTATCCGATAAACCACGTTGTACATCCTTGTGATGACAGTGTAAGGTCCTTCCCATACTGGTTGCAGCTTCGGTGATAATCCCTTTATCCGTTGCGGGTTGTGAAGCCATACTAATTGACCTTCCTGAAAACCTTGGTTATTTGCTCGTATGTCATATCGAGCTTTCATCCGGTCACTTGACATCCGTATTTTCTCCCGTACAAATTGATGAATTCCTTTAAGTTCCTCTTTCATTCGGTCTACGTAATCATGTCCACATAAAGCCGCTGATGGTACAGCCCCAAACTTTAGATCTCCAGGTAATCGTAGGTTATCCCCAAATAACGTTTTAGCTGGTGTCATTCCGGTTGTGTCATGTATTGCTGATCGATAGGCCATCAGAAACATCGGTATATGCCGATCCCAGTTGCGTTGGTTTTCCTCAACGACCTTTGCTAGATATTCCTCCAATGTATCATTGAATCTTTCCACCATACCATCAGACAGTGGATGCAAAGGCGTTGTTCTCGTTTTATTTATACCGAGCATCTGGCATATTTCTTGAAATACCACCGATTCAAAATTCCTTCCTTGATCGGTATGAATCTCCATCGGCCCTACAAATCTGCTAATCCAGTTGTTTACCACGGCATTAGCTATTGTTGTCGTCTCCTGATTGGGAGTGGGGTACACGTCCGGCCATTTGCTGAAATAATCCATTATTACCAGCACATATTTGTTGCCGCTCTCGGTGGTGGGAAATGGCCCCGCTACATCCATTGCAATTCTTTCGAATGGTGCTCAGACGTTATATTGTTTCATGGATCCACGACTTCTGCGTGCGGGTCCCTCCACAGCCACACATTGATCACATTTTTGGCACCATTCTATCACAGACTGCCTACATCCTGCCCAGTAGAATCGTTGAGGTATTTTTGCTAGTGTTTTATTAATTCCTAGGTGGCCCCGACTTGCTCCTCCATGATACTCGTTCAGGCTCGTTTACTAAAAACTGTCTATCAGTGATTCGAAATGTGAAGTTTAAGTAGTTCTTAATATAAAACTAATGAATTCCGGCTCTGCAGAAATTGCATTATCTGAGTTGGATTTCTTAATTAAGCCAAGGTTCAAAATCAATAAATATTGTGGAACATGCCAATGATATTTTGGTCGGTATGTCAAATCAAAAATTACATTCGCCAAATTTATTTTTACACACTGAGCTAATTGAAACTATCTTCTCAATCTCCAGCATCAAATTTGCCTATTAGCAAAATGCCACTACTTCGTCGATGCGTGGAAAGAACTAAAGGAAATGTAAACCTTGTTTCTATCACAGTAATTCCAAGCTGAAATGATAAAATATACCAACAATAACTCTCTTCAATAGTTAACAGTTCCTTATTGATAGATATTGTAAAATTGTAATACATATCGTTTTATTTATATTTGAACCCATCACAGGTAAACAGTAACTCCAGGCACCTTAATAAATGATTAGATTATATTGGTTTGTCACGCAACCACCAATGATAAAAGCAACAATCATTTATAGTTAATAAAAACAATAAGACAACAAACCAATGGTGTTTTAAATGTAGTATGTTAATCCCATGTCATGTATATGTTAATGTTTAATACAAAGTATATAGGTAAACATAATATAATAAAACGACTTGTTAGTTAACCAACCGACATTTATTACTATATACACATACATATATGAGTACTGTAATTAATTATTGTTTTGTTCCAATAGAAAACAAGATTCTAAATTTAAAACAAAGTGATTCACACAGAGAGATGCAAAAATGTTTTCCTCATTCTAGATACACTTTGTATGAAAAATGGATTTTCACATAGTAAATTAAACGAAAGATTTTTTTTTATTTTTATATGGAAATGAAAAAAACTAAATAATTTATGTTCTCTTCTTTATACTATACATACTTATATGAAAGACGCACAAATGAAAGACATTTTGAATTTTTGTGAAAACTGAATCGTAGTTTTACATGTGCAAAATAATTCTAAAAAAGATTAATTCCTAAAAAAATTTTAAAGACCCCGGTACCGCAAAAATAAAAATCCCGATTTTGATTTTGATTTTACTTTAAATTTAAATTTTTCTTCACCAGAAGAGGCGGTCCTCAGGACTTCCACGGGATTACGGAATTTTTTACCCTCGGGATTTTGTACGTTCGGGATTTTGTACCGTCGAAATTTTGTACCCTCGGGATTTTGTACCCTCGAAAATTTTGTACCTTCTGGATTTTGTCCCTCGGGATTATAAACCGCCGGATTTTGTCCCTCGGGAATATGTCACCAACCCGTTGCAACAATTTAGTACCGATGTACTACCTCTGATTTTACTAAAAATATTCTGGGGTGAGACGTTGTAACATCACTTTCGATTCGAATTCGATAGAGTTTATGTCTCTTGCTTCAAGACTTCTTGCACTCTATTTCGCTTTTTGATTACGCTTTTTTTATTGTGATCTCTTTTTGTTGCATACTTTTCCTTTCCTTCATATCGATAAAGTATCACCAAACAAAACAAATTGTTTCATTTGATGAGCCAAATTGATAGTCAAATTCAACCAAAATTAAATTCTGCGGCTGTAACTAACTTAATAGCAACTATCGACATTCTAACAAAATCTCCATCACTTGAACATTTTAATGATTCAACTGAAACAGACAGGCATAGTATGGAATCAGATATTTCATCAGATTCTTCGAGTGACGACGACAATATCGATTTTGATGATAATTGTCTATCCCAGAATTTAGAGAGCAATTTGTCTGATTGGAGTATTAAATATAGTCCATCGTATGAATCAGTAAATGCTTTACTGGCTATTCTCAGAGAATATCACCCTACCTTGCCCAAAGATGTCCGAACTTTGAAGCACATGCCAAAACTTATCAAAATATCACCAATGGGTAGTGGATCTTACTTTCATTTCGGACTTAAGAGAAGCATACAAAATATTTTGGACATATATCCAAAACTACCAAATAAATTGAACATTGATATAGGTATCGATGGTCTGCCTTTAGCAAAAAGTTCTAATAGTAATAGTAATAGTAATAGTAATATTTTATTAAAATGTTAAATAAGCCGAAGCTTTTGAATAACAATCATATTTACAAATATTATCGATGTTCAGTTATCAATTTAAACAGACCCTTTTTAAATAAGCCTAGAGAGCTGATGAATTTTAGCTCCAAAGGCAAGCTGTTCCAGGTGATAATTGCATTTATCAATGCTGAATTATTCCTAACATTAGTTCTGTTAACAGGCAAGTTAACATTCTTTGTGCGCAGTGACTGGGAAAAATTTAATTTTTCATGCAAATACAATGGCATGCCCGATTTAACTATACGAAACATAAAAACGACAGTCCTATAGCAGTAAAATTGAAACAAGTCGCATCCAAGAATTATATCTTTATACTCAGAGATATGATCAAACTTTCTAAGATCATAAATATATCGAGTACAATTATTAAATGTAACCTCAAGTATACGTCTTGAGGAACTATCACATTTGTTATAAATTACATCACAATAGCTTAAAATGGGTACAACCAAGCTTTTAATTAAATAAATTCTTAAGTTAACAGGGCAAAACTTTTTTATCAACCTAAGCGTGTACAAGCTATAATTAATACGCTGGCACAAGGAGCGCACATGGTCGTTCCAAGTAAGATTTGAGTTCAGTATAAGCCCTAAATTGTTTAATGTTGGAACAAATGAGATGATATCACTGTCCAAATAAAGCACAGGTCTAATATTAAGAGAAGTATTTCTAGAAAGAAACAATGCTTTACTTTTACCTGGATTAATTGAAAGTGAATTATTCTTGGCCCATAAAGAAATATTTCTAAGGTCAGAATTAAGTCGCAAAACAATTTCATTCAATTCTGATAAGTTACCACCAACATACAGTTGCAAATCGTCGGCATACAGATGAAACCGACAATTTAGGATTCGCCATGATAGATCATTTATATAAATAGAAAATAACAAAGGACCCAATATGGATCCCTGAGGCACTCCAGCAAGTATCCCCGCAATACAAGAATGATCATCACCACATTTCACAAACTGCTTACGATTACATAAATACGAATGCATCAACATAATAGCAGAATTGGAAAACTTATAATACAAATATAGCTTCTGTAACAACTGGATATGATTAACACAATCAAATGCCTTAGAAAAATCCAAGAGCACCAAAATAGCCATCGAATTTCTACTGTCTAAGGTAGACGACAGATCATCAACAATATGTACAAGGGCTGTAGTAGTGCTACAGCCGGATTTGTATCCGGATTGATATTTACAAAGAAAATCAAATTTATTAAGGTGCTCCTGGATCTGCAATTGCATAACTTTTTCCAAGACCTTAGATAGAGCAGACAAAATACTAATTGGACGTATATCACCAATACCAGAAATAACATCCTTTTTAGGTAGTGGTGTGATAGAAGCTATCTTCCATAAATCAGGAAACACAGACTTTGTCAAACATTGATTTATAATGAATGTTATAAGAGGCAGGAACAGATCAATAAATAATTTTAGTACCTTGAAGTCTACCATATCATAAGCTTTCGAATCTGATTTAATTGCACGAATCGCATTCAACACTATAAGTTCATCAACGCAATCAAATACAAAGGCATCATTTTCAGAACTACAGAAATCAATATCAGGTAAAGGCAAAACCCCAGTAGAATCACAAATATTACAAATCCCAGACAAGATTTGTTCCGCAGAAAATTCAATGGCTGCATCACCTGTAGAGCTTGAAACACCTAGTTTTTTAAATTATTCCACGTTGTCTTAGAGTTATGAGCATTCTCAAAATAAAATTTTTGTTTAGCTTGATTGATGCCTTTAACAGTTTTATTCCTAAAAAATTTAAAAGCTGTCAAATCAGCATCCAACCCATACAATTTATATTTTTTATGAGCCAAATCCCTACATTTCATTAAATTTAATATATATGAATCTAACCACGGTGCAGTAGGGCATTTATTAATGATACTTTTCCGGGGTACACAAGCTAAATCTAAATGTAAGAAATTTGAATTAAATATATCAAGGATGTCATTCACATCGGAATAGTTGTACATATTAAACCAATCTAACGAAAAGAAATTATTTACAAAATGCTCGTGATTGATAGCTTTATAATCAGGAACAACAGTATAAAAAATTTGATCCCTAGTACGAGAAAACTTATAAGATGCAAAAATCAAATCATGATCAGAAATAGCAGGAACAGCAGCCTGGCCAAATGAAATAATATTATGTCTATCAGGTACGTACAAAATTATCAGATCCAAAAGACTGTTGATCCTAGTGGGTCAATAAGGTAAATAACATAAATTATGCAAATTCAAACAAGCTTCTAGTTGATTATTAACCATCATATTGAAGTTAAAATCACCACAGCAGAAAATCTTTTCATAGCTTATTAGGTATTCAGCAAAAATTGTTTGTAAACTGTTAATATCATTACTACAAGCAGGAGGTGGGTTGTAAATAACCAAAATTAAAATTTTACCAAAACTCCCAGTAAGTTCAGATGCTAGATATTCTACTTTACCCAAAGAACCAGAGAATATTTTTTTAACCTTAAAAGTGGCCCGAAAATAAAGATCAATTCCACCCCAATTATTATTTATTCGATCAGATCGTAACAGTTTATAATTATTAATTTGAAGCGACTTGTTAGAAATCTTACTACTAAGCAAAGTCTCAGTCAAGGCAAGAATATCAAATTGATATGTTTGTAAAATAATAGTTATGTCATCAAAATGTTTTACCAAGCTGCGCACATTCAAATGACCAAACTTTAAACAAGAATTATTATGTACCTGCAAATTATCACCTGGAACAGCTTGATTAGCTTCATCGATTGAGCCTGTATACATATTATAATTATGTAAAAAAATGTTGTCATCTAAACAAGTGGTGTGTCGATTACAGCTGGTATCCGAAATTTCACACGTGGAGTTAGAGATGCCCGAAAATTTTTTTTGTCAAATTTTCTAACCAAAATACCAATTGGCCAAGTAGCAGGATCCAGAGCCTTACCACGCAATTCTTCCTTAAACCCCAATTTGAAGCACACATATTCCATATCATTCAGATTGTGATTCTTTGGGACTAATTTAGAAATTTTACAGTTATCTGTATCTAAACAAGTTTTTGCCATAGCCAGGATGTCGTCCTCAGGAGTATTAGAAGCAAATCTTGAAATATGTATCCAAAACATTGGAGTAACCGTTTGTATACCAAAATTATTCGGAACATTTTTAGTACCACAAATAGATTGAGTGACAACGCGCTGTGGAGTTTTAACTCCAACTTCACTAGCATTCATACATTTGCTTGGTTGATCCGGAGCACCACTGTGAGAAGCAAGTGTATTCGATGCTGCAACAGGCACAACTACAGGATTTTTCACCACTTCAGCAAATGTCGTACAAGAAGCACCGAAATCAGTAGGACTGGAAAATACTGGATTTTGATCGTCGTCATTAGTTAAAGGCGATGTAACCACAGCTAAATCTTCATTCACACCTACAGAGGAATTTAAAGGCATAGATGTAATAACATTAGTTGATCTCAACTGAGGTAAATAATCCAAAATCATGCCGATCTTTTGTTTAAGCGAGGAAACTTCATCAAGCAACTTTTCAATGAAGGAATGCTGAGCATTATCATCACTCAAATTATGTTTAATTAATTTAAGAAATGCTTTATTTCTTAAAAGGTCACGGCAATCGCAGCAGAACCACATGATATTTGGGCATTTCAAAGTTAGATTATATGCAACACGATCAACCTCAGCGCATCCATAGTGGAAAGTGTTACTACAAAATCCAGAGCAGCTAATCATTTGATTATTAGTAAACGCCAAGCTGCATTTACCGCATTCCATATTATGATATTAACACAATAACAGAACAAGAGAAAGAAATAGAAATGGCAATGTCAAATTAATATTTACACTGTTTAAAAACTTATTCACCAAACACTAATATTTACACAACACATAGTACATAGTTAATAATATTAAATATTAAATTATAATATTTATTTCACAAAATCGAATTCAAATTATTTTTTAAAATTTTCAAATCAGAGAAAAATGGTTACAGAAAACCATTCTGCCCCGATGCTTACTTAAATAATTTTGTAGAAGACATTCAATTTATTAAAATAAATGGCATCGTACACCATAACACATCATATAGGATAAATATTCGAGCTATTGTGTGTGATGCACCAGCTAAATCGATGATATTAGGTGTTAAGGGACATTCAGGGTATTATGGTTGCACGAAATGCAAAGTTAAAGGAGAGTATATTGATAATCGTGTTGTATTTCTAAATGTAGCCGAGCCTTTGCGAACTGACGAGGCATATTTTAATAGGGAGCAGCCTGAACATCATTTAAAACAAACTAAAATTGCTCTGGAGAAAATTAACTTTAAATGTGTGTCGCAGATGCCGATTGATTATATGCACTGCGTTCTTCTGGGAGTTATGCGACAAAGCCTAAAATATTGGATACAAAACAAAAAAAGAACATATTCCTTAAGCAAACAACAAATAAATTTTATTGATGAAAGGTTGCAACTAGTGAAATTTGGAATAACATCAGAATTTAAACGGAAACCACGACCAATTTGTGAAATCGTTAGATGGGAAGCTACTGAATTTCGTCTTTTTCTTTTATATACTGGTCCTATATTAATGAAAAATATTTTGTCTGCGGAATATTATGAACATTTTTTATTATTAGTGTGTGCCATTAGAATATTATGCGATGAGAAACAGTGCATATTAAATAATCAATGTGCCACAAACATGTTAACAAAATATGTTAAAAAATTTTCAGAACTATATGGGGCTAGTTCTGTTGGATATAATATTCATAATCTTATCCATTTGGCTGCAGATGTAAGGAACTTTGGTAGCTTGGACAATTACAGCGCGTTCAAATTTGAAAATGCAATGCAGCACCTGAAAAGGAAAATCAAGAAGCACTCCCAACCTTTGCAGCAACTTAGTAACAGGATTGAAGAAATGAATAGTATAATAAAAAGTTCAGTTAATGAAGTTATACCATATGTGGTATTAGATTATAATATAGGTGGAAGCTCATTCAGAGATATAAGTTATAATAAATTCAAATATTCTATAAACTACCAAAATAATTACTGCTTGATCAACAATAAAATTTTTAAAATCTCGGAAATTATTAAATCAAATGATCTTGATGTTAACTTGAGAGGAAGTTTCTTGAACAGCATCCAGCAATTTTTCACGACGCCTTTATTATCTTCCAACCTAAATATTTTTTTTTGCACCAAAGAGCAGCTGGATTCAAAAATCGACCAATTTAAAATAAATTTAATTCAGTCCAAAATAATGAAACTAAAAACTAATGATGGTTGTTTATATTCCAAATTATTATAGATTTGAAATGGACAGTTCTACTAATAATGAGCAGTACATTTTTAAAACAACTGGTAAGTTTGTGGGGACATTTCATGTGTAAACACACATATGAACATTTTAACAAACGAAATGAACTTAGTTAAAGTCTTTATGTTTTCGGAATAATTGAGCTTGGTTAAAATATGGAAGAACCGTTTTTTGCCTAAACGCAGTGCACATAGAAATAAAAGAAAAAAGAAAGGAAAAACTGGAAAAATACACCAGAAAAAATTGGGATATTCTTTTAAAAAATAAATGTTAAAATTATTTTTTACTTATCAAAATAAATATATAATATACCATAAATCGAGTTGTGTTAGTATACATTTTAATTGGGGGTTTTTAATAAGATATTGAGCACCATACGGAAAGATATATATATATATATATATATATATATATACAATAATTGTTCATCAAACCCCCAAAGTGGTGACCTCGACGTGATCCACAACGTCAACAACAATTGATTTGTGTTATTAAGAGCCAACACAGCTATTAAAACATTTTTAATTATAAAAACACATCTTTAACTGGCATAAGCAACTAAGAAAAACATCTTTATTTATAAAAGCAAGAAGAAAACATCTTTAAATAATTAATCTTTTCATCACGAGCTCCAACGTGGATATATTGTATAACGAACCAACCGGATCAGATAAGCAGCGGAAAATACAACATCCAATCATCTACAAATTTTTTGAAAGATCTTTGGTGCACTGTCAGCGGGGAACAAACCGTGAGTACATTTTTAACTAAGCTCAAATAAATTTAAAAAAAAAGTAAATCAACATTAAATTTTCGTTTTACTCATTAAATTTTATTTAACGTCGTCATATGGGTTCATTTCGTTTGGTATAGTGATTCTATCAAGTGTTTCTTGCTTCCTTTTTTTCGTTTTCTATTTTGTTCAAAAATTTCCGTTTCGCCACATTAAAATTAAAACATAACATTTTTAAATTTTAAAAAAAATGAGTTTTAATCCTGATGGTACTCCCATTCCAGTGGACGACACTCACGACAAAATCATCACAATGACACAAGAACAACTACGGACCTACGTAGACGAACAAATTAGACAAACTTACGGCAACATTAACAGAACCAACGTAACGGACATAGCCAGTTCAAGTTCGGAAACGACTCCACCAGTTAACGACAACCGAACGGTGACACAACCTTTAACAAGCAATATCAATCATTTAGCTTTCAAACCACCTCAACCTCTGTACAATCAAAACCCTGTAGTATGGTTTACAATTTTGGAACAGTCTTTCGGCTTATCAAACACTAAGACGGAAAACACAATGTATGCTCATGCTCTAGCTGCATTAGATGCAAGACATCATGACACATTTGCGGACTTAATACTACGTGACAAAGGACATTTTCCATATACAATTTTCAAAGAAGAAATTACTCGAGTTTTAAGCGAATCTGAAAAGAATAAACTGAATAACATTTTACACGGACTCACTCTCGGCGACCAGAAACCTTCACAGTTACTGAACAAATTCAGACTTAACGCTGGACGGACTTTTGACGAGAAAATGTTAAGACAACTGTGGATGAAACGACTACCGCAACAAGTACAAATGATTTTGACTACTTTCGAGAACGACGTTCCATTAATGACATTAGCAGAAAGAGCTGACAATATTTTAGAAACCATGAGACAAACAAATTTGACTTCAATAAATAACATTACATCAACTGCAACGGATTCAAATTCAACTAACCGCGCTAAAACATTTCACAACACTACGGAAACAGCTAACAATGCTACAGAGACAGACCACAAAATTAATCAACTAACATCAATGGTTATGGAATTATATGGTGCGTATCAAAATTCACGTTCTCGATCCGTCACTAAACCTTCCTCTCGAAATTCATCACGATCAGCGTCGCGAAAACGTATTAATCCAAAATACGATCAATGTTTTTATCACTGGAAATTCGGTTCCGATGCACGAAAATGTTTACCCGGTTGCAAATTTTCCGATAAAACCACGACAGAAAAGACAAATTTTTAAGTAATCATCAATACTCAACGGCAAGTATTGATGGTCAAATTACTAGCCGATTATTAATTTACGAAATTTTTTCTAAAATAAAGTTTCTGATTGATACAGGAGCAGATGTTTCGGTGATTCCGGTTAAATTTTTACAAATTCCAAAACCAGTTTCGACACATAAATTATTTGCAGCAAACGGCACTCCTGTTCAATCTTTCGGCACCAAAATTCTTAAACTCGATATCGGACTTAGACGAGAATTTAGATGGGAATTTATAATTGCGAACGTTTCAATACCAATAATTGGAGCTGATTTCTTAAAACACATGGGCTTATTAGTAGACATGAAGGGCCAACGGATCATTGATCCACTAACTTCTTGTCACGCCAAAGGTGTAATATCTCAAGAAATAACGCAAACATTATCATTTTTAGACAAAACGTCACTACACACCAAAATTAGCGAGTTAATAGCCAAATTTGCCGAATTAACAAGTAGCAGTCTCAGTTCCAAAGTGATTAAGCATAATATCACTCATAACTTAGAGACGAATGGATCACCGGTCGCATGTAAAACTCGACTACTTGCACCCGATAAATTACGGATTGCAAAGGAAGAATTCGAAAACATGATGGCACAAGGAATATGCAGACCAAGTAGCAGCGCCTGGTCGAGCCCACTTCACCTAGTTATGAAGAAAAATGGAACATGGCGACCATGTGGCGACTATCGTGCTTTAAATCGTATTACAATTCCCGACAGATATCCAATTCCGCATCTGCAAGATTTCGCTTATGAACTTGAAGGCTGCACAATTTTTTCGACGATAGACCGTGTCCAGGCGTATCACCAAATTCCAATTGATCCGAAAGATATTCCCAAAATTGCAATAACCACACCTTTTGGCCTTTTTGAATTTACAAAAATGACATTTGGATTAAGAAACGCTGCTCAAACTTTTCAAAGACTTATGCATTCGGTACTTTTCGGCTTAAAATTCTGTTTTGTTTACTTGGACGATGTTCTAATCGCTTCAAAAACATTTGAGGAACATTTGGAACATCTACAAATTATTTTTCAAAAATTTTCAGAGCACGGGCTGATCGTTAACATGGATAAATGCGTATTCGCGACTTCAGAAATAAACTTTTTAGGCCATATGATCACTAGCAAAGGTATACTACCAAATCAAGATCGCATCCAAATTATTAAAGATTTTAAACGTCCAGAAACGGTTGACGGAATTAAAAGATTTTTAGGTACAATTAATTTTTATAGGCGCTTTATTCCTGGCGCTGCAGCCGATCAAATTATTCTTAATGATTTTTTAAAAGGCTACAAGAAAAATTGTAAGACGAAAATCAATTGGTCAACCGATTCTATTAACGCTTTCGAAAATTGCAAGAAAAAGTTATGCGACGCCACTTTGTTAAATCACCCTTCATTATCCGCGCGACTAGCAATTATGGTAGACGCTTCAGATACGGCGATTGGGGCTGTTGTTCAGCAGTATGTCTCTGACGCTTGGCAGCCGCTCAGTTTTTTCTCTGTACGTTTGAACGAAACACAACAAAGGTATAGTGCTTATGACAGAGAGTTGCTTGCAGCTTATTCTGGCATTAAGCACTTCAAACACTTGTTAGAAGGTCGCGAGTTCACATTGTTCACCGACCATAAACCATTAATCTACGCGTTTAGTCAAAATCCAGAGAAAGCATCTCCACGTCAATTTCGACATCTCGATTTCATCGGTCAATTCACTACCGATATACAACACATCTCCGGCGTAAATAACGTCGTGGCAGATACCCTCTCTCGCATCAATCAAGTTTCTGTTCCCGAAAGTATTGATTATGCGGCAATAGCAGATGCTCAAACCAATGATGACGAATTACGAGATTTTTTGATTAATAATTCACACACATCTCTTAAATTTGTGCAAATCCCTCTTACGTTTAACACAAATAAATCTATATATTGTGACGTATCAACTGGTATACCAAGACCTTTTATTCCAGCAACATTTCGGAAATCTATTTTTGAATCTTTTCATAACTTATCACATCCGGGCGTAAAAGCTTCAATCAAACTTTTAACTAAAAATGTTATTTGGCCCTCTATTACTAAAGATTCAAAAATAATGGCTCAAAATTGTATACCATGTCAAAAATCGAAAGTTTCAAAGCATATCCAATCTCCTCTCGGCTCATATTCTGTTGCATCGCAACGCTTTTCGGAAATTCATCTCGACATCATTGGTCCACTACCGATTTCTGGAAACAACCGATATTGTGTGACGTTGATAGATCGTTACACGCGTTGGGCTGAAGCGGTTCCAGTGCCGGACATGACTGATGTCACAGTTGCATTCGCCGTTTATTCAACTTGGATAGCTAGGTTCGGCGTTCCCAAATTTATAGTTACAGATCAAGGATCTCAATTTGAGTCTCAATTATTTTCGGAGCTGTCCAAATTACTCGGATTCGAACATAGACGCACAACGAGTTATAATCCGAAGTGCAATGGTATGATTGAGAGATGGCATCGCACCCTTAAAGCCGCTATAATGTGCCATAACCGAACTGACTGGACAATCATAATACCAACAGTACTACTAGGACTACGGACTACATTCAGTACCGAATTTAATACGACACCAGCAGAACTTGTTTACGGATGCCCATTACGAATACCCGGACAGTTTTTGGCTTCGACTACTGACACCAAAATGGTTCAAAATGATTTTGTACAAAATCTAGTAAAGCATTTTGATGAAATCAGACCGACACCGGCATCCAGACACTGCTACAACAAAATTTTTATTTCAAACGACTTAAATACTACTACTCACGTTTTCTTACGGACGGACGCGATACGGAAATCGTTAGAACCACCGTACACCGGACCATACAGAGTAATTGAGAGGACGAACAAAACATTTATCATCGAAATTAAAGGCAAACATGTTAGAATATCAATCGATAGACTAAAACCATGCCACATTGAAAACACTTCCGACACCAGTATCCTACATGACAACAAAACGAACCCAGACATACAAGTTGACAACACAGACACTACACCACGGAAGGTATCATTTGATCGGCAAACAAAATTTTTACCTACACATATACCAGTACAACAACCTCCGACAGTTACACAGACGTCAACATTCACAAGAACAGGCAGAGCTGTAAAGACACCATCACGTTTTCTATAGGAATTTACGTAAATTCGTGTCGAATTCACTGGAAGGGGAGTATTGTGGGGACATTACATGTGTAAACACACATATGAACATTTTAACAAACGAAATGAACTTAGTTAAAGTCTTTATGTTTTCGGAATAATTGAGCTTGGTTAAAATATAGAAGAACCGTTTTTTGCCTAAACGCAGTGCACATAGAAATAAAAGAAAAAAGAAAGGAAAAACTGGAAAAATACACCAGAAAAAATTGGGATATTCTTTTAAAAAATAAATATTAAAATTATTTTTTACTTATCAAAATTATTAAATAAAACACACAGTTTTATCAACAGAGTCTTTAAACTTAAATTCAAATATAACTTTTATTAATCAAAATAATTAAGATGACAAACTTCAACGTTCAACGTATCTTCACAGACTACAATTCATTATATAATATAAAACAAAACTGTATAACTACTACATATACAAAATAGCAAGTGTACCAACACATAGAATTAAAATGAATATTAGAATTGCATTAATACCAACTTTCTAATACTCCTCCTCAATTCTACATATTCCAATTAACTTCATAAACTTTATAAATTAATCAAATTTTAAACCTTTTGTATATAAATCAGCAATTTGATCATTAGTTTGAATATACTTAATTTCTACATTATTATTAATAATTTCATCTCTAATAAAATGATATTTAATATCAATATGTTTACTTCTTTTAGTTTCTAAATTTTTAGCTAAATAAATACTTGACTGATTATCTTCATATACAATAGATTTAAAATTAAGATTAAAACATTCAATTAACAATTGTTTTACAAATTTTACTTCTTTTATACATTCGCTCATAGCTACATATTCAGCTTCACAACTTGATAAAGATACATTTGTTTGTTTCTTAGATTTCCAAAATATATTATTACCAAAAAGATTTATCATAAATCCGCTTATACTTTTTCTATCAATTTTATCATTTGCAAAATCTGAATCAACAAAAGCCTCTAATTCATTTACTTTATTTTGTTTTTTATAAATCAACCAATATTGGTTCGTACCTTTAAGATATCTAACCACATTTTTCAAGTGTTTCCAATGAGTTATATCATAACAATTTTGAAATCTTGAAAAGTAATTAATAGCAAAACTTATGTCCGGTCGAGTACCGATCATTAAATACATTAAACTTCCCAACAATTCTCTATAAGGTAAATTTTTATTTATATCTTTATTTTCATAACTTAACTGTAAATTCGGTTCTATTGGCAATAATACACTTTTACAATCCATCATATTAAAATTTAACAATATTTTATCAATAAGTGATTTTTGACTAAAAATTATTGTATCTTTTTTCTTTATAATATCAATACCTAAAAATCTAATTTTATTATTATTTTTACTACATTTTATTTTAAATTTATTCATTAGTTTTGATTTAATATCATATAAAATATTCTTATCTTTCGAAAATACTAAAATATCATCAACATAAATTAATATATAAATTTCACCTTTAAAATATAAACATGAATCAACTTTACTTCTATTAAATCCTAATTCAATTAAAAATTCATTAAATTTTGTATTCCAACATTTAGATGATTGTTTTAAACCATATAACGATTTTTTTAATTTACACATTTTTTCATTTTTATTTACATTTACCCCATCCGGTATGTACATATATACTTCTTCTTCAAGTTCTCCATTTAAAAATGCTGATTTTACATCTAAATACTCCACTTCATAATCTTTTTCTAATGCCACAGCAAACATCAAGCGAACTGTTAACATTCTAGCAACAGGTGCGAATTGATCTTCTATATTTTCTTGCATAAATCCTCTTGCTACTAAACGTGATTTCTTTATTATCTTACCGTCAATTTCTTTTTCTGTGAATACCCATCTACTGTCAATAATCTCTCGATCAGATGATTTATCAACTATCTCCCAAGTTTCGTTTTCCTCTAATGCAGTCAACTCTTCTTCAATTGATTCACCCCAACCATTTTCAATTGCTTCATTAAATGATTTTGGAATTTTATTTATAATAGTTTCATTCAACAATAATTCAGAAAAGTTTACTACATAATCTTTAAATTTATTTGGTAACTGTGCCACTCTACCACTTTTTCTTATATTTTCATTTTCATTTGTATGTAATTCATTTTCTTCAATATTATTATTTACATCTTCTTCTTCACTTGTTGAACTTTTATTTTCAAAATCATCACCATCTTCATTATAATTTTGTTCCATTTGATGTTCTATATTGTAATTTTTTAAACATATTTTTATACTTTCATTTATTTCATCTTCTTCTTGAAAAATAACATTTCTAGATATTGTAATTTTTTGTGTTATAATATCAAACAATCTGTAATTTCTTTCACCATCATAACCAACCAAAATTAGCTTATTACTCTTTTTTGATAATTTGTTTCTAAACTGAGATGGTATTAATGCATATGCTGTTGAACCAAATATTTTTATATGACCCAATGAAGGCTTAGTTCCAAACCATAATTCATAAGGAGTACAATTACTTTTACTATTTGGTGTTCTGTTCAATATATATACAGCAGTATTTACCGCTTCAGCCCATAAATACTGTGGAAGTTTCTTTTCAAATAACATTGATCTAGCACTTTCAACTATAGTTCTCATTTCTCTTTCAACTCGCCCATTTTGTTCAGGAGTATATGGTGCCGTTGTTTTATGAATAATACCATTCTTTGTAAATAAACTTTTAATATAATTGTTGCAAAATTCAAGTCCATTATCAGTTCTAAATTTCATTACTTTCCTATTCTGGTTTTTCAATAATTTTAAAAAAATTTCGATTTCATATGCTGAATCTGACTTATGTTTAATAAATCTAACCATTCTATATCCGGAAAAATCATCTTTTAGCAATAAAAAATATCTAAAACCATTTACTGAAGGTTCCGGCATATGACCACCCAAATCACAATGTATCAATTCACCAAGCTTAGTTGCTTTTTTGTCACATAAACCAAACGATGCTTTATGTTGTTTTCCAAATACACATCCCTCACAAAAATATTGTTTATTATTTGAAAACTTCACATCATTTACCATTTCTGGAACTTGTTTTAAATAATTCAAATTAATATGACCCAATCTTTTGTGCCATAATTCTAAACTTCCTGTACTATTTAATTCATCAATTACCGTTTTAATTTGCATGTAATAAATATTATTACTACCTTTTACTGCAACTGCAACCTTTTGATTATTTTTATCATAAATTGAAGCATACTTTGATTCTTTTATAATTTTCATACCATTTTTAGTAACAACACCCTCAGAAAACAAATTTCTTTTTAATTCAGGAATATATTTGACATTATATATTGTTGCATCACTCCATTCACCATCAACCAATAGAAAAACATTTACATCACCCGCACCAACAATCTGTAAAATTGTATCATTACCCAAAGATACTGTTTCACCATCACATTCTTTATAATTATGTAAAAATTCTTTTTTATACGTCATATGATACGATGCACCACTATCCATTATCCACTGATTAAAATTTTCATTATCATCATCAACAATAAATGCTGATTTTTGAACACACTTATTATTTTTATTATCACTTTTTATATTTTTCCAACTGTTTTGACCATTGAAATTATTTTGTCTTTTTTCTTTACAAAATCTACTAATATGTCCCTTTTGTCCACATGAATAACAAGTAAAATTTTTGTTGGTTCTATTTTTACTTACAGTTAATGCATTATCATATGTTTCCGACACTGTTAAATTTGATTCTTCATCTAATAATCTTGAGGTCAAATTTGTTAATGTCTGACGTGCCTCATCCATTGACAACCAGGCTTGTCTAAAATTTCTATATTTTATAGGAAGTGTACCAATAATTTTTGTTATTACAGCAGCCTCACTAATTATTTCGCCAGCTTCTTTAATTTCTTGAACCAAATTTTCTATTTTAGTAATATACTGAATCATACTATCTTCTTTTTGCATTTGCATTTGATGAAATTTATCTAATAAAATCGTTTTACTAAATTCAGATTTATTTTTATAAATTGAATCCAACTTTTCTATCGCATCTTTTGATGTCACACAATTTTCAATAAATCGAATTTGATTAAAATCTAAACATGATGATAAAATATATAACGCTATTGCGTCATCTTTCAGCCATTTTTCATATTCATCCTTTTTGTCATTTTTTGGTTTTTCAATAGATCCATCAACCAAACCATAAATACCTTTTGCGGTTAAAGCACATTTTAATTGAAACCGCCATTGCTGGTAATTTTTCCCCTTAAATTTCGTCATCAAACCAAAATCTATATTTGATGCCATTTTCAAAAAATATAATTGCTACTATTTCACTTAAAGAAAATAATACACATTAACTAATTTGATGCCTGGGCCCATAACCTATTAAATAAAACACACAGTTTTATCAACAGAGTCTTTAAACTTAAATTCAAATATAACTTTTATTAATCAAAATAATTAAGATGACAAACTTCAACGTTCAACGTATCTTCACAGACTACAATTCATTATATAATATAAAACAAAACTGTATAACTACTACATATACAAAATAGCAAGTGTACCAACACATAGAATTAAAATGAATATTAGAATTGCATTAATACCAACTTTCTAATAAAAATAAATATATAATATACCATAAATCGAGTTGTGTTAGTATACATTTTAATTGGGGATTTTTAATAAGATATTGAGCACCATACGGAAAGATATATATATATATATATATATATATATATATATATATATATATATATATACAATAATTGTTCATCAAACCCCCAAAAGTTTTATTAGTTTACTTCAAAAATAATTCCTCATAACCATCCTATTAAATAATTTCGTTTCAAGTGTTTATTTAGAAGAAAGTCCAACATGGTCCAATAATGACTTAGGGTTTCAAAATTTTTTAAAAATAAAAGATAAATTTCCAGAAACTTCAACACAAAACGTTCATGTAGATTTTGACACGGAAACTCCAGAAGACCAAACTTGTGAGTACTATTTCTTTATCAGAAAATTAGTTTTTACACAAATAGAAATATTTTCCTTAATTAATAAAAATTTATTTATATCACTATTATTTACTTTTAAACGTTTGTTTTCAAACAAATACGCTTACATTTCGCAATAAGGTTTTATTTTATGCCGCATACTAGAGAATTGTTGTCAGTACCGTTTTGGTAATTTTACAACGGAAGAACTTGACGGACATAAATTTTTCTCATTTTTTGGTAATTTTTTCCCTTCCATACTTTTTTTAATTACAGTACTGCAAAGAATAGGCGAATTAGAACGTCGCCAAATAAAAATGGAAACTGTCTACAGAGACGACGGAGGAATTTAAAAATTTGGAAGCAAACGTGAAAAATGAAAAAAAAAAACTCGAGGAATATTTGGTTAGTATTGATAAAACAAACCATAAAATTTCCAGTTTATTCAATATTTGTTTTTACCTATTTCCACACGGCCCATTATGACGAAAGAGTAGAAAACTTCTCGTCTCTCTAATTAATCGTTACTTCCGTATACGAAGAACGTTTATTTGTTTTTCTAAATATTAATATTTATGTGACTAATGAATTTTTTTAACATTATTTTTTCAGGAAAACCAATTTATGGCACAACGAATAAACGATTTATCTAAGTTCATTAAAGCTGGTATGTCCAAATTAATGACGGATGAATGTGCTACCAAATTTTCTTGGCATGGTCTCCAAGGCAATATATAGCTCTAATTTTTAAAATTTTGAAAGGTACATAATTATTTAATTAATGAAAATATATAAAATACTAAAACAAATATTATGTTTTAAATTTTCAGATGCGGCACTAAAGAAATTCCAGAACCCCTGCGACGAAAAGGTCGTAGTCCTTATAAAAAAATGGTTGCAACTGGCACGAGATCGCCTCAGGAAAAGTCGCAGATCAAAATAATTTAATAAATACATATGTACATATTATTTTTTTCTTTTTTTTTATTTTTACTTAAGTTTTTAAAAAAATGAATTAATTAAATATTGAATTGATGTTAACCATGTGATTTTAAATTGAATTTATTACTTAGATTTTAATTTTAGTACTAAGATTTTTATTTTTATGATTTATGTTTTAGAATTTAATGAATATTGAATTCGATGTAATGTGATTATTTTTTTACTTGTTGATGTTTTAATTTTGAATTATTTACCTATTTTACAACTATATTTTCAATTTTTTGTTATAATATAATTACTTATTCATTATATTAAAATACGAGTGAACATTAAAAGCATATTCTTTTCATTTTTTTTTTTCGACATATATTTGATTTGGAACTTGTCCGTAAGTATCGTTAATTCACAAGGAATGGTCATAAAAAATCACCCGGAAAAGTATTCGTAATTTGCACGTAAATCAACTTAAATTTTGGTGCAATAATATGATCGCATTCACTCAAAATTCCAAGCAAAAATCATAAAGAAAATTGTCTAATTTTCAATTGGAAAACTACGTTAAGTTAGACGGAAATGATTACGATAACATAATACTAATTTCGCACGATATTCCGTACAATTTCTAAATTGGTTTTTTTTTCTCTATTCTCTATATTTACTAACCAATTCAAAGACACACCAGAATTTTTGAGACACTTTTCTTTGGCGAGTAGTACATTTTTCCGCGTACTTTTCATGTTTATTTCCTTAGATACAGCATGCTTTTCGCACAGAAAAATACACGGAAATCCGTGTGACTTGCATATTGGGAAAAATCAAAAAACCGACATGCTAATTGTAATAACATAACGAATTGTGTTATGTTTGTTGTGTCAACTTGTGTCAATTAAGTATAACGCACTATCAATATTGTATCGGATTGTAGTGAGTAGCCAGAATAAAAAATGAAATACATTATTCAGCCTAAACACGTTGTTTGATGTAAACCCACATTACACTAATATCCAACATTTTATTGTGTTATGATTTTTGTTGAGACTGCCTGGATTTATTATTATGAAACTTCAAATTTGTTCCACAAGTGTGTTGTGACGTTTGTTTTATTTTAAACACTTGCTATACTCTACATAGCCAGTACTGTTATTCTCGGTTGATATTAGTTAATATCCGAGATCTTAAGTGATTCAGAGGCAACCATTAACACATTTTGAACATGTCACCGCACTGAATTTTTAGTTCATTATCACGATCAACGTTAGCATTACATGTTCAACAAAAAGTCATATTGTTGTTCAAAACCGATTTTTTTTTTACCATTTGTACAAACTTAAACCGTTATTATATCAATAAATTTCAAAAAAAAAAAAACATCTGAATTAACTACCCGAGCAAATTACGTATTCAGATGCACGAGCAAATTATCTATTCCTTTCAGACACTCGGTATCGACTATGCCATGACCATGACTTTTGAATGGTGAAAAAAAGTGGAAGGATTTTTTACTCGCGTATTGTCAGAGATAATTTTAAATTTTTCTGAGATGAAAGTTTGGTATGATGTTTCAATTCATTAATTACATAATTTATTAGTATGGAATTTTTTATTATTTTCTCTTGTGCTAAGAACGTAATAAAATATGTTTACCGTTTTAATTCTTGGTTATTTGAATTTTGCGTCCCTACAACACTACTTTTATCTGGCTCTTAATACAAATAAATTTTGATTAAAGTGTGCGAGGAAGGAAACGAGAATCGAGAAGAGTGATTATGTGATTTTTTGTTTTTTTGCTTGCGATGCGAATGCAAAATTGTGCGTTACTTTATAGAATATGTATTGTATATATGTATATATGTAGATATACTGCTTAAAAAAACAAACAAACAAACCAAAATGAAATGAAACAACATGATTCCGGCTGTATGCATTTTGTAAGAGTTAGAATAGCTTGATATATTTCTTCATATTTTGTTTTGTAAATTCGTCTCATTTTTGTGTTGAATCAATGCCACTACATAAATAGCCGTGACATCAGTCTAAAAAAGTCAAATCACTAATATAAAGAGGGGAACAAAGATTTTTATTTTCCTATGAAAAGTAAACAAAATACTATGGGATTTTCAAACACATTTTTTTATATCGTCTCTATTTTCAATTTAAATAAATATTTTTATTTACAAATATAAATAATTTGATATCAAATATATTGAAATATAAATTGTGAACAATTTTGATTGAAATTAAAAATCATTTATTAAGTAATTTTGCATTTTTATAAAAATATTTGTTTCGGCATGCTTCGTGTTCCTCTAATCTTAATAAATTTATTAAGATTAGAGGAACACGAAGCATGCCGAAACAAATATTTTTATAAAAATGCAAAATTACTTAATAAATGATTATTAATTTCAATCAAAATTGTTCACAATTTACATTTCAATATATTTGATATCAAATTATTTATATTTGTAAATACAAATATTTATTTAAATTGAAAATAGAGACGATATAAAAAAATGTGTTTGAAAATCCCATAGTATTTTGTTTACGTTTCATAGGAAAATAAAAATCTTTATCCCCTTAACACATACTACCACACATTTTTGTGTCATGGCTTTTTATGTAGTGGCGTTGGTTGAATGAAATATATGTACAAAGCCGTACCTAAATTTTTAGTTTAGATTCAAATTTCAAAGTGGTTTAATGCGTACAGCTGTATCGGAAAATCTGTATTATTATAAATAAATCATTGTTAATGTACATACATATATTCGACTTTCGCACCGGGTAACAAAAATAGAGATTCTACTCGTTGATACGGTAAGCAATTATTGTGTTGATAATATATTTTTTTGGGCTTATTATTTTACTATTGCTGTCTTGTTGTGTCATAGCTACAGACTTTAAAATCGCATTTTTATGAATTCCTTAACATTAGTTGGTAATGGCGATTTGTCTGAATAAGCAAAATATTGGGTGGTTCCCCTATTTTTATTATGGTATATAGTCGTGGTCGTAATGTAATTGAATGGTAGCCATAGGATACATTCAAAAATTCAGTCGACTTTGTAGATACAGCGTTGTAATGTGATAGTTTGTGATAACTTTGTAATAACATGTTAAAAGCGCTACACACGATCCGATTTGGTCGGGTTGGATGTAAAATTGGATGGTGTATATGCATGTCGATCCGATAAAATTAAGTTCGATGTGTCGGATGGAAATGCCATCCCACCGACCAACCAATCAGCCAAGTTGGATGGTGTGTATTGTTGTCGGACGATATTTCGTCATTTATGTATGTTATGAATGAGGGTAAACAACAGAATAAAGAGGGAACAGATTTTTTTTGTATAAAGGTCGATTTATATTATCAGTTCCTTTCAGTTCCTACTCGTATCGTGTCAGACATCATTAATTTATACTATCCGTACCTTTCAATTCAGACATTTTCTTCGTATCTTTTGGTTACTTGATAACACACAAAAATACAAAAAAATTTTAGTAGCAATTTACAATTTTTGTTTGTTTCGCTATTCTTTCGTATTTTTTCGCCTTCAGATATCATACAAAACATTCTTTTCAACAATACGTGTCTGTGTCGGTACGAGTAGGAACGGAAAGGAACTGATAATATAAATACTCATATAGAAAGTACATGTAACAATGTTTTTTTTGTCTGACACGATACGAGTAGGAACTGAAAGGAACTGATAATATAAATCGACCTTAATACATATTATATAAAAGAGAAGAGCAATATTTATGAATTTATGTATTTCGTTTTTGTCAATGCATTTACGAGTAAATATAGTTATTTTGTACTAATATTCATCTTTTATAGTATTTACGATCTCATTACCTTTTCGTAACAAAAAATCATTTTTCATTACCAATCTCTCATTACCTTATCTTAACTCACAAATAAATTTTAAAACGAAAACAACAAAACCAAAAGCAAAAAATCGGATGGTAAGTTGGATCGTCTGTAGACAACATCCAATTTGGTCGGTCCAACAAGTTGGATCGTGTGTAGCGCCTATAATGTTTGTTTGTGATAAACTTTATTATTAAAACACTTTTTAACTAACAGTTAATTAACTTTTTCATGTGTTGGGTATGTAATGTCGAATTTCAAAATGTCGGTTCCACAAATGTCGACTACAAAACCATCGACTAGAAAAATGTCGACTTGAACAAAATGTCGCTTTATAAAATGTCGATTTGAAAATGTCGACTTGGACAAAATGTTGATTCTAAAACGTCGACTTGGAGAAATTACCGATGTTAAAATAAATTTTGCGCAAAATTTATTTTAACATAGACAATTTCTCCAAGTCGACAAATTTTAAAAATGTAATTGAAACTATGTACATATATTTGATTTTTTATTAATGGTTTATAATTTAATTATATATTTATATATTAATATATAAAATATAGGTAAGCAAAAGTACGTAAAAATATATGTATTAAGATAAAAATGTATTAAAAGCTAATCCTTTTAAGAAATTTATTTTGGTTCTCCTCTGCTTTTCTTCTAAAATCTTTCTTAATCTTTTGTCACGTTCAATATATACATTTTTAATTTTTATTTTTTTTCTCCAATTTGAATCCTCTGTTGTTGCCTAAAATTTCAATTAATTTATAAACACCTGCATGTAGCTTTCCTACGAGAGATTTAAGCCTTCGATGCCAACTCACCATACTATTCTGAGTTTTTGGAAGTTGTTCATTTATAAGGTCGAGTTTAGACCAAAATTGTGACGGATAAGAAACAAAACTTTCTTTTAGTTGTGTTTGATTTGTGTGGTTTCATATTTTACCATACACATAATTTTTCTCAAACCACTCGGTAATTTTGTACCATTTAGTCGACAATGATTTTTTTAATTCCTCGTAATATTCCGGGATTTCGTTCTCACCTAAGTATGCCAAACATTTAAGCATTCGCATTTGAATACTAAATCCTTCTTTGCCATATTTTGCTGCCAATCCTTCTGCCTGTATTTTTCGCCATATTATTTGGCCGAAGTGGAAAAAACAACCTTTGAAGTGGTTGGATGGGTAGAAAACTTTTGCAGCACTCACACTCGCCTTTTCAAAATCTAAGATAATGTATTCTGGTGTCAGATTTATATTTTTATCGCATGAAATTCGGCATATCTCATAAAATATATAACACTGTTTATTTTTGCTGGACATTAAGCAATATACCATTGGAACAATCATCCACTTTACAGTGAATGTCATCCATCAGCCAAACTCTTGAATTACCAAGTAATTTCAAGTTTTCTAAAGTTCCCAAAATAATAATTTTTTTCGTTTTTGAACGATTTTTCAACTAGCACAAAATTTTCCCCTTCAATATTTTTCAATCTATTAGGAATATCAATTCCTTCTAGGTGGGTCGGTTCCTGTTCTCCAGCAGCAGATTTTACCATTGAAATTTTCTTTTCCTGGGCTTCTGCTTTCGGCAAATAAACCCTGCAATTTTCTTTGCAAAGGACAACGGATTCAATTATAATTTGAGAAAGCTTATTTATTGAAGTTTTAGCCATTGTTTTAACGGCATAATTCGTTTTATATTTTTCAAATTTGAAAGCAAAAGGCTCATGCGAGTGCTCCGTTGGATCCTTCCATGTGTTCTGAATTTTCCAGCTTATTACTAACACGTGCCTTACAAATATTAATCTCTTCACAACGCCAGCGGTAAACTTCATATGAAACTTTTTCTTTTCTATACATAAACCCATCAACTACAAGCTTAACCCTCCTTTGTTGCTAATTACTGTTTTAATATTCATTTTTCTCCAACAACCTATCAAGAGTAACCAAATATTTATATTTTGTTAAAAAGATTTTATTAGGCACAAACTCCTTATTTATACTTACGATACTACAAGTTTCAGTTTTATTCTGATAAAAAAAATTGAAATTTTCATGTTAATTGTTTTTTTTTTTTTTTGTTAGAATACTCAATTCAAAAGAATTTTTTTATCAATACAAGACAATAATTAAAAATCGTAATGTCTCAATTTGCATAATACATATACATACATATCATGTATCAGCAAAATAATAAATACGAAGTCGATATTTTTGCTGATTTTTTGAATTCAACATTTCTTAAATCGACATTTTGTCCAACGACTTTATTTTAGTCGATATAAAGGGGGGATCCCCTTTTTCATGTGTTTTCTTTTACTGTAAGTGTGGTTGTTTCCCATTATGGAATTGTCTATTCGGACAAGGAGTACGTGTAAGAGTATGTCGAGTACGTGTAAGAGTACGTCGAGTACATCTAAGAGTACGTCGATTATGTCTAAGAGTACGTCGAGTATGTCTAAGAGTACGTCGAATATGTCTACGAGTACGGATAGTACATCGTAAAAGTGTATATAACTGGATAGTTTTTATAGAAACTATAATTGAATAGATTTTATATAAAGTAGGGGGGAGGGGGGGGGGCGTGGGTTATGTTTAAAAAAGCGTAAACTATTTTTAAGAGGAGGAAGTAAATTTCCATTTCGGCTAATATGTCTAAACGTACGTAAAGTAAATATGTACCATAAATTTCGTTTAATAGTTATTACTGTGAAATTCAAGCAATAAGTTTTAAAGGTACTTTTAGTGTGGGGTAAGTTATTCCTTCAAAATCGAAACGTGAAGTTTGCCATATGTTTTTTTTTTCAATAGGCGTAAGTATTATAATATTAAGCAAGTTTCATGGTTACGATGCCACTTTAATCAAATTTATCTTTAAAATTGCTTAAATTAAAACAACAAAATTTGCAGTCAAAGCAATTTCGTAAAATAAATAAAACAAATTTGATTCTGAAACATTACAAGTACAAGGTTTTGTTTATCGACGACGGGTTGGGTACGAAATCTTGTTTTCCAAAATCTTGTTTTTTATAAATTCTGGAAAATGGGGATTTCGATAACGAAACGAAAATAACCAAAAATATAAATATAATTGTAGAGGCTAGCGGCTTCAGTAATTCTCACAGGCACGTGGGAGGGGCTTTAGATTTCAACTTCGGGGGACATAGGACCCGGGATTAGCAAACATGTCGCACTGCGTGCCGCACGTAGGAGCGGATTATATAGAGTCTATTCTCTTTTATAAAGTGTAAATAAAAAACAAGATTTCAAGCCGCTCCCATCGAAAAGACATACTTGGGAGACAATGCACAATTTATATCATTATTTTGTCTTAGGGAAACTCCTAGAAAACTGGTTTGAATCTATGCTTGTAAAATGACGTATATTTATGGAAAATGGAATTTAAAATATTCTGAAAACGAGGGAAATATTGTGGAGAAAGGGAAAATATTCTGGAAAAGGAGAGAAAATTATTTAATAAATATTTTGAAAAAGAGAGAATTTATTTTATTTGCCTCTACTAGGTAAATACAAGAAAAGGCGCTACAATCGAATGAGTGATAAATTTGTGCATCTGACATGAGATGGCAAACCTCACGTTTCGATTTTGAAGGAATTACTCACCCCACACTAAAAGTACCTTTAAAACTTATTGCTTGAATATCACAGTAAAAACTAACTATTAAACGAAATATTATACATATTTACCTACTTTACGTACGTTTAGACATAATAGATGGAATGGAAATACCCTTCCTCCTTTTAGAAATACTATACGTGTTTTTAAACTTAATGACCCCCCCCCTAGCCCCTCCCCCCCACCTGACTGTATAAAATCTATTCAATTATAGTTTCTATGAAAACTATGCAGCTATATATACTTTTGCGATCTACAATCCGTACTCATAGACATACTCAACGTACTCTTAGACATACTCGATGTACTCTTAGACATACTCGACGTACTCTTAGACATACTCGACGTACTCTTAGACATACTCGACGTACTCTTAGACATACTCGACGTAATCTTACACGTACTCGACGTACTCTTACATGTACTCCTGTCCGAATAGATACCTGCTTCCTATTATATCTAAATATGTATTTAGTGACACCCTATAACAAATTGTGTGGAGGCTTGAGGTCAACAGCTCCACCAAAATTAATTAAATTATCAATTTTATTGTCAATAATATTTGAATTTGAATTTAACAAGAAATTTTTAAAGTTAGAACTATTTTGAGGTGTGCGATGATGTATGCTTATGATATTTCTACGCTTCACCCGATTGTTTTCGTCTTTTATTACAAGAGATCTTGGTGTACATATGTTTCTGTACCATAATACCTGAGGCCCTATTCTCGAATTCCACATCCATTTTCCACAAGCGGTTATCTGTCAAATGTCATCAAAACGTTCGGAAATTTTAATTCGTATATAAAACACATGGGGATGGGGCATGTACATTTTCCGGAAATATTCCCTTAGTACCAAAAAAATTCAATTTTTATGAATTTGAACAGATGTCTACGTGTGGAAAATGGATCTGAAATTCAAGAATAGGCACCCTGGTTCCCAAATTCCCCTTTTTTTTTTTATACATATACTAGATTAATATCTCTCTGTCGTTTTCGAGCAGACCTGTCTGTAGGAAATTTTTTTGGGCTTCAACAAATTATCCTATATAGGAATACGAAATCGTGTTAAACGACTCATTAATATTTGAGTCGATGAAAGTTTTATTCCTAAAATGGGTATGTTCCGATATTCCAACATAAACAAGTCTATATCTGTCCCAGTTGCTATTGATTTTCTAAGTAAATTTTTGCAAATTGCGACTCCCTTCTCAGCTTGTCGATTCGATTGTGAATATCTAGGGCTAGATGGTATGGCTTTAAAATTGCAATCTTTTGCAAAATTTGTGGATTCGAAACTATTGAATGGGGCTTTGTCAGCAATAAATATTTGGGGAATTCAGTTTTATTTTCAATGATTTTCAAATCGATATATTTGGAAAAATAGTATTTTAATAGTCCTATTTTTTGGAATGGCAAATTAGATACTTTATGAAATATCATTTCTTGTTTTGTATTCGAATTTTGTATTTTTCGCAAACTCAACATTTTTTTACTTCATTTTATATGTCCTCCTCGAGGAATCGAATATAATCTTAGCTCTTGCAATGGATTGGCATATTCCGAAATCAGAATCATTATATATTTTACCACCTTTTGGTGACGTATTTGAGGGACTAAAATTTTATCTATATAATATGCTAATTTTAACTTGTCTTTTCCTCCAGTACAGTCTTAGAGAGTTTGGTATATTCTTTTTTGAATTGCCTCAACCGGTATTATATGTGTTTATCAAATCTATTATCACTGGTTCTTTTAACGTTTTTCAATCTGTCATGATTATTGTGTGAACCATGTCAGCTAAGTCATTATTTTCGCAAACAGGTTTTCCTTCTTGCAATAGGCAACAACCCAGTTACTCATTATTCACTCATTATTTTCTTAGAAGGTCTCTCATTGGAGCAGCCTTTTGTGAGAAGTTTGGTGTAAAATTTCTGAGATAATTTAGCATACCCAAATATAGATGAAGGTTTTTCTTACATGCTGGCAAGTCATATTCAATAATTTTTTTAATACGATCAAGGTCTGGGCTTATCCCAGTTTTAGAAAACAAGTAACCGAAACTTAGCTATATTAAATTTTATATTGAGTTCTCTCGCTCTAATAATAATTTTTTTGTAAAATTTCGTCTTACTCTTGATCAGACGATGCTGAAATGCGGAGATCGTCTATGTAGACAAAAACTCCTTCGATATCTTCAAAACTTTTTAAGTTGTGTAAATGTTTGAAATACTTGGGATCCTATGTTTATGCCACACGGCAGCCTATTGAATCTGTAGCATTCATTTAAAAGTCTATGGAAATTATAAATTTCGTTTATTGTTCTTTTATAATTGTTTCTCCTTAGTTTAAAGCACAAAACAGTAAAATTAGTTTATTGCCGTTGCTGGCAGTCACGGCATGTCAAATATGGGAACATGTCATTCTTACTTTAAATTCAGACTTCCTAATATCAAAATAAGACTGAAAGATAGTTTCTGCAGTTATTCAACTTTGGCAGGGTCAGGCAAGAAAGATGCATATAAGTCTGGATTTTCTGCAATTGCAGTGCGATGTGGAAGTCAAATTTCAGTCGTGCAATACGCCTTGATTTCAATATTTTCAAATTTTTTCTTTGGCTGTAATATGAAGCATAAGCACTGCATAAATCCAGACTTTCAAATAGCTTTCTTGTCTGAAAAGGTTAAAAGGTTAAATGACTCATGCTCTTCCAGTATAATTTTTATATTCAAGAGGTCCTAATATAAATATTTAGCTAAACCAAATAGAAGTGTTTTGTTAAAATCACGTAATTTCTGTCATATTTAAGTTTATCTGGTTCCCCCTGAGAATGTTTATCACCTTTGGCTCATAAAGAATCTAGCGCAGCTGTGGCAGCGGTTAAAAGGCGAATAGCTTGTTCTTACTTAATAACATGATTGGTTTTTTAAACTAATTAGAGTTTTTAAATTGGTATGAAGCTTTAGTTTCGGACGATATGTATCGTATTTCCTACTTTTCCAATCGTCAATTAATCAGTTTACATCATCATATTTAGTAGTTGGGATGTACATAAATGCGACCTAAATTGGATAGGATAATTTCTAAGTAGTAGTTACTCAAATTAGTACAGGTAACTTTTTCTGGTAGCCTAACCTAACTTATGTAGGTCGATCAAAATTATATTGTAAATGACATCGACCTAAAGATTTTCGTATTTTCCTATTTTTTGCAAGCTAAATAATACTTCCTATATTTCCTCATTTTTCTCATCTTTTATGAAATCGCCATTTGTTTCGTAATACATACAAGTTCAATGCAAGCTAATTTTATTTGTTTTGAACATGAATACTGTAATTAATTGTGTGACTGCCAAATTTGATTCAACTAGACATTTAACTGAAGGACAAATAGAAGAAAGAGAGGAAATATTATTTAAATGGCAGATGGCTGTTTTTAGTTTGTGAAATCACCAATCGCCAGTATTTTAATTGTAAAATTGGTTTCAAGCTGCAAGTCTCACAATTTAACTTAATTTGTATCTCTCAGCAATTCATGTAACATATCACTCAAAATAATGATTAATTAAATTTATTTTTTTAATTTCGTTTCAGAACTTTACAGTCACTGATTTATCATGTTTCGAAATCGCCGTGCTTTCAAAAATAAAAAACCACGAAAACCGCCCACCACTGATCCATATCAATCCATTTTAAATTTAAACGATGATTGTTTATATGAACTATTCACGTATTTACCATTACAAGATTTATGTAGCATTGGCATTACGTGCAATCGGATAAATCAAGTTGCTAAAAAACTTTATAGTCGTCGTTTCACTAATTTGAATGCAAAACACTTTTTAACGAAAAATCGTCAGAATTTAATAACCGAAAGAAAAATGGGTATAATAATTAAAGAAATAGCATTTGATGTTAAGGCATTCGAGATCTCAAGACAAATTGTATTGGATAACGGTCCGACGTCATGCGAAGCACTTATCAGATTAATATTGCTTCATTGTCGTAATATTACAGATCTAAAAATTGGATTCCGCATTGATGATCGATTTTGTCAAGAAATTAGTGCACTTGAAAATTTCCAAAATTTAAAAACTCTTTATATATCGTGTGGCAGTATTCGGTTAAATAATATGAACCGATTAGAAAATTTACATCTTACATTTTACGGTGCTGATAATATGTCACACCTATTGACGTTAAAAAATTTGAAAAGTCTATATTTGCGTGGGATGGAAATAGATACTAATTTATTATCTCAAATTTGTGACAATAATCCGAATATCAAACAGATGGAAATACCTAACCAACCGAATCGAAATACAAACGCTGCAAACCTTATTTTAATTATCGATAAACTCAAAAATTTAGAAGAGATTGTTATAACGCTAAACTTCGGCTGCGATAGAAGTACAATCCAAAGAATTTCTGAAATAAAATATCTAAAAAGTCTCTCGATTCGCGATTCTGCACCTGATTTATTGGCAAAACTACTCCAACTGAATCAGCTAGAATCCCTTTCATACTCTTGTGCAAATCCAGGCGATATGGAATTAATAACGAAATTTACTAAATTAAAATATTTATGCGTCAAGAACTTCAACGATATCCATATGAATTCCTTGAAATCACAATGTATTCTAGAACATGCAGAGTTTAATTTTTCGAATAGTGTAACAAACGAAGGGGTCATAACTTTTGTCAAGGGCGCAATCAATTTGAAATACTTGAGCTTATGCGGAAGCTATAGCTGTGATGAAGACGTTTTAAAGATGCTTATGGATTTGGTCAGAAATTGCGGTAGAAAATCAAAATTAACAGTTAAGTGTGATTTCATTGATAGGTGGCGAATAGAATATTACCCATTGCTGGATTTAATTGTACTACCATATAGGTATGGATGATGATTCTTATAGTAGCTAGTTATTCAAAACAATAAATAAATAAACTTTTATTTTTAAATGCTAAACCATATTTGTTTTGTATGAAAAAATGGTTTTAAGATTCAGCACTAGCATTTTTAATGTTACAGTATTGATGTGGCACCATGAAGATCCAAAATTATAGAGAGAACCGTTATCGATACAGCAGGTCATCCTGGAAGTGTGCAATAAGTATCCGCAATTTTATTCATCTGCATTCATCTCTATATCCGAACCTAGTATAGTTTCTCCTAAACCGTTCGATTAAACGAGTGGTCAGATCATTTGGTGGTCCTGTTAAACACAGCGTCGAGATTTTTCTTTAATTGTTAATGCTCACTCATGCAAAACTTTGAATTACATATTACCTAAAGTGTCATTATGAGGTGACATCGTTTCCAATTTTGAACTTTAACGTTCCGGCCCCGCCTTGAACCAGTTCAAAAAATTTGTCTTTTATTACGTTTGACTCTTAACTAGGTATTATATACTCATGATTCTTTGTAAATATTACAAGACATCTCGTGATACATACCAGTAGTTTCTGGATTGAATGAAGGCACTTTCCATAGCACATATCTAACTTCAACTTAATCGGTTACGATATAGGTAAGGTCTTTCATTCGACCATATACCAGAACCGCATCTCAATTACATATTATTAGAAGTACGTAGACAAATTCCATCCTAATTCCTGCCTTTCCGTCCTAACTTGATCTAAAAAACAATTTAGAATCCAATTTCCATCGTATATGTCAAATTATTCATCATAATCGGTTAACAAATGGCCATGTTCCATCATAATTGACCATATTCCAGAATTTCATCTAAACACCGTTTTAGAATTCATCAAAATCTGTTAACCCGATTTTACGGTTGACCATGCATTCGTGCAGTGATTTTTTTTTAAGCCAATCATATTCCTCAAAAAAGAGGGAAAAAAACAAACAAATTGGTCATTTTTCAGGAATTATGATTCGCTTAAAAAACACTGAACGAATGAATGAAGGCAACCATGAAATCGACTTTAAGAACTAGCAAAGCTTTGATATATGCAAGTGGTTTTGAAATATGTATTTATACCATTTTGTCATTTTCCGTCTTAAAATGCTTCGTTTCTGCTAGGAACCATTACTTTCATGTGATATACATATATAGGTACGGATATTTTTTTCGCTTCAATATATCCATAATTTTGGAATTTGTTGTGTTTCATCTGTTGTAAGTAAGATCCAAATTTTCAGTAAACTAATACAGTCGAAACTCGATTTTCCGGGATCATATTATCCGTAAACCTCTATTATCCGTGATTTTTTTTTCGAGTCACTTGTTTATCCAGATGTTCAATTGATTAACCGGGATTTTTGGAACAGTGTTGTTTCTGTGTTAAGCATATATGTATTACATATGTTTATTGTGTATTTTTTTATAAAACTGAAAAATTGGATCAAACGGTATCTTTGATTATCCGGGAAACGTCCAGTTCCGAGGATCCCGGATAATCGAGTTTCGACTGTAGTAAGAACACTGGTTCAAGCGCCTGCAACGACACAATGTGACGTAGCCGATAAAGTTTGGAACATCATGAACCCCACTAATCCATTTATTAATGCAGTATCGGCTGTTTCCGAGTCAAACGATAGTTTAAATGAATTAAAGTCACGGTTAGACAAATTCACAGCTTCCTCTAATACTTCAGAATCGAATAATAGACGGCTGTGGCGTGGTCGTTTTAATTATGGGTGCAATCGATCTGGCTCTAGGTCAAAACGGTTAGGTTTGAAGGGTTGACTTGCCAATGGCATGTGTTGATACCATCGTAAATTTATTTTTCATCGTAGAGGTTACCGATGGACATTCGGTAACAATCAAGTATCTCCAAATACAGATTCGGGAAACTCATACAATCCAACGCCGTAACGGCCGACGTTGGAACAGTTCACAATCGCTGTCTTATTATAAAATGTCCCAAAACTCGATTCAGTTTTGAGGTAGACACGGGAGCTGACGTGTCAGTTATTCCGCATTCATGTTTTCGTGAATTTTCCACTGAATTTCAAGACATCTTAGTTGCTGCCTGTTACACCTATCAAAACGTATGGCAATTAACTTTTACAGATAGATTTAGGATTTCGCAGAGCATTCACTCATGCTTTCTTAATTGGTGAGATTAAACGTCCAATTTTAGGAGCAGATTTCCTCACCAAGTATGGCATTTTAATTGATCTAAAGAATAAACGTCTTCTCGATACGAATACTTCACTTACGGTCTCAGGTGTAGAAATCTCGATCGATGGAAAATACGGTCAACTTCTTAGCCAATTCCCTCAACTGACGTGGGAACCCAACTATGATAGTCCAGTTAGCCACAATATTGTACATCATATTGTTACTGAAGGACACCGTCCTTTTTCCCGACCAAGAACGCTTTGTTCAAAAAAACATAAAATTACGAAAGATTTATTTGATCACATGGTAAAATTAGGGCTTTGTGGTCTCTCATCTTCATCTGCTGCGTCACCGCTACATCTTGTTCCAAAGCAAAACAGTAACGACTGGCGACCTTGCGGAGATTACCAGCAACTCAACGCAATCACTGTGCCAGATCGGTATCTCTTACCACACATTCACAATTTTACCATGAATCTTCATGGTTGCACCATCTTTTCAAAAATTGATTTAATTAAAGCTTACCACCATATACCTGTTGCTAATGAAGATATACATAAAACCGCAGTAACAGTACCATTTGGACTTTTTGAGTTCATGCGTATGTCTTATGGTCTAAGAAATGCAGCGCAGACCTTCCAGCGCTTTATGAACAAAGTCACTGATGGTCTGGATTTTATTTTTGTGTATGTCGACATTAGATTGATGGCTAGTCGAAGCGAAAGTAATCATTTTGAACATCTTCGTATTCTTTTTCAGCGACTTAGCGAGTTCGATCTTAGGATAAAACCATCAAAATGTGAATTTGGTGTATCCAGATTGAGCTTTCTCAGTCACGAGATCACTAATGATGATATTAAGCCATCCGAAAATAAAATCGTGCCTATACGCTATCTATCAAGCAGGTGCAACGATTTGTAGGTATGGTGAATTATTACCATAGATTCTAATTCGATTTTTTTTCTTTTGCTTTTGACAGGATCAAAGCAGCACTAGTTAATGCAACCCTCTTAGTTCATCCAATAGAGAATGCTAACTTAGCAATAACTACGGACTGTTCGGGTATTGCGATGGGTGCTATTTTGGAACAGTATTTCCAAGTACGTTGGTATCCCTTATCATTTTTTCCCCCTTAAGCTCTCTCCAGCCGAACAAAGATATTACACATTCGATAGGGAGCTCTACGCAATTTTTTGTGCAATCAAGCATTTCGAACACTTCGTTGAAAGTAGGCCTTTGACCAGTAATAACATCGATACAGGAATTTGGAGTAAAACGTGTATTCTATGTCAGGAGGCTAAGGTTAATCGACATACTCGTACAGAATATGGTCGGTTCAATCTTCCTTCTAGCCGATTTGAGGTTAGTCGTATATTCTAACGATAATCGATAGGTATACACGATGGCCCGAAGCAATTCCTTTGCCAGACATGATGACATCTATACTGCCGTGCTAAGCATATTTTCCTTAACTACATTTTTGGCCAAATTGAGTTATTGATGCCAATCGATAGCTAATAACAAACTTTATCAATAAAATTAAAAAAAAATAATTAAAACTAAATTAAGAAACACGTGATAAGAAAAATAGTTTTCATTTTTAATACAAAATTCACTGATTTCAAAACTTTAACATCAATTTTCTCAAAATGCGTTTTTTGTAGTTAAGTAAAACATGCTTAGCACGGCAGTATAGTAGTACATGCCATTGATCAGTACGTCTCAAGGTATGATGTACCTTTAGAGATAACGACCGACCAAGGCGGTCATTTTGAGAGTCATTAATTTTCGGAACTTAGCAAAATACGGACGACTAGTTATCATCCGATTTCAAATGTTATGGTGGAAAGATTCCATCGCACCTTGAAATCTTCCCTGTATGCTTCTCAAAACAACTTGAACTGGAATCATCAGCTTCCACTTATTCTCCTTGGCATTCGCACATCTGTCAAACCTGACCTAGAATGCACTCCAGCAGAATTAGTGTACGGTCAAACACTAAAGGTTCCTAGAGAACTCCTTTTAATTAAATGATTTTTAATATGTTTCGAAGATTGTAAGAGAATTCAATCCAGTTTCGAACTGATGAGCTTATGATTATGAAAAAATCAATCTTATCATCAGGCCGCGGCGACTGGACTGATTATATCACAATTTACATTCTATATATACAGAATGTGCTGTGCTTTAAGTACTAGCGAATCGTACTAATACAGATGAATTCTCTTACAATTTTTTTTTTTCTTCACGATATTCACACTGCTCTGTGTGTAAGCTAATTTTTACTTTTTATTAATTTTTTTGTTGAATGTTAATTAATTCATGTAATTTCTAATATTCTACCGGTGGTTACACGATTTTAATTGTGTTTCGATTAACACGAGAAGTATATTAGTATTTACGAACAGTAATTCAACGATTAATTAACGCAGGATTAATTAACATTCAACAAAAAAATTAATAAAAAGTAAAAACTCCTTTTACATTCGCCAACTACGGCATCGACAGATCCATCGTCACTAGTCGAACAACTAAAAACTTCGATGCATAGTTTAATACCACAAGATACTCGCAGCTGCCCACAAAACAACATCTACGTTCCCAAGGATCTTTCAGTTGTGATTTTGTATTCGTTCGTGTGGACAAGGTTAAAGTTGGCCTGACATGTTCATGGGAGGGTTCTTACAAAGTAATAAAGCGGCTGCGAAAGTCTTTATTATAGAAGTGAACGGAAAGAACGGAAGAGATTATTTAATAATCCGTGTTACCACAACAACAACAACAACATTATCTTATTTAAATTTTCTTTATTTACTTTGCGTTATCATAACTATGTATATACAACGATTAAACACAGTTGCAACACAATTACAATTAGTTAATGGTCAGAGATATGCAATGCGGAGGAAAAGTTGTTCTGTTGGCCAATTGTTTATGTATTATTGATCGGTACATAGCAGACAGCTGTATTTTATTATTTATCATTACGTACATAAATATTTTGTAATTGTTAGTCATCTAAAGGTTCAAACAGAATGTATCCGTTCCGTCCGTTTTATTAGAACTGTCAATTTGTATTAAAAACAGAAAAGTGAACACAACGAACGGAGGGGAAGAAAGCGGAACGGACACTAAACACAAATTTAAATTTTCGGATGACATAACCTCAATATATTATTTGACGTTTAAATAGAGTCATCCATTATTCAAAAATCAAACGAAAGAGACGTAGAAATAAACGAGTTTTTGGTTTAACATGGATGAGGAATTTTTTATTGTAACAGTCAAATTGCATCCCGAACTTTATGATAAGAAGCACCGGGCTTATATGAATACAAATAAAAAAAATTATGTTTGGAAACAATTAAGCATAAAATTTAACATTGATGGTATGTACAATTACTATTGATTTGCTTATAACATAATATTTATTGGTTTTGTCTTTTGTTATATATTTTTACTTACCTACAGCAAAAAAAAAAATGGAACTACATTCGTGACAAATACGTTCGGGAAAAAAGAAATATGGAGCAACCCTCAGGAGCGCCAGGAACTGGTTACAAAACCCAGTGGGAACTGTTCAATAATTTAATATTTCTGGACGACAGCATTAAGCCACAAAAGTATGAAAATCGGCAAATGGAATGCAACCGTTGTTGAATTTGTTGTTCGTTTCAACAGCATTCAAAACTAAAATTTTAGTTAATTATGTTTTATTAATTTTTTTTTATTTTATTCTCTATTTCACCAAATGTGATACAATGTAATTGAAATGTGATATAAAAACTTGACTGAATTGTTTGACCGCAAATGTTTGATTCATCGTAAGTTCACACAGCAGTCCTTTTAGCCAAACGAGTTCCTTGGTTGCTTGCCATGCTGCCACGTATTCGGATTCTGTTGAAGACAATGTCGTTGAATCTTGTCTCATTGACGCCCAACTAATGACACCTGAACCAATGTGGAAAACGTAACCACTTGTCGACTTCCTTGTTTCTGTGTCTCCAGCATGATCTGCATCACTATAGCCAACGAAATCAAATTCAACGTTATTTTCATAAAGGATACCTGTATTTAATGTGCCCCTTATGTACTTCATGATGCGCTTAACTGCCTCAACTTGTGCCGCACTTGGATGATCCAAATACCGACTTACGACACCAACAGCGTAGCTTATATCTGGTCTTGTTCCGATGGTCAAGTACATTACACTTCCGATAGCCTGTCGATACGGATAGTTTTTGTAATGCTCGTCATTCACAAAATCACCAAGATTTTGATTGCAGTCCATTGGTGCTGACACAGGATTGCATTCCATCATATTGAAACGATTTAGCACTTTCTTTGCGTATGCCTCTTGATGTATGCGAATTGATCCATCAGGTGACCGTTCAATTTGAAGACCAAGAAAATATTTCGCTTCGGACACTTTTATCTCGAAATGTTTTTGTAGGTAGGTGATGATTTCATCAATTTCATTTGTATTGTTCGTCGCTATCAAGCCATCATCAATGTAAATGGCAATAACTGTCATTGAATCCTCCTTTTGACGACCAAAAACGCACGCATCGTATGCACTTTGTTTGAAATCGAACTTACGAATGAACGATGTAAATTTCTGGTTCCAGCATCGTGATGCATGTTTTAGCCCATACAAGCTTTTCCTCAACTTGCAAACGCGTTCACTGCCGTCCTCATATCCGACTGGCTGTTTCATGTAGACGTAATCTTTCAGTTCACCATACAAAAAAGCCGTTTTTACATCAAACTGTTTCAATTGCATTCCGTTCATCGCTGTTAGTGATAAAATCAGACGAATCGATGTGTATCTGGCCACTGGACTAAACGTCTCCTCATAGTCTACACCGTACTCCGTACTGTTGTGTAAAACCACGAACCACCAAACGCTTTGTATCGTTCAATTGTGCCATCTGGGTTCTGCTTAACTTTGAACACCCAGCGATTATCAATTACCTTTTGATCTTTCGGTGCTTCAACTAACTCCCACGTCTGGTTTTCGATGAGTGCATTGTATTCATCGTCCATTGCACACTTCCACTGTTGTGTTTGCTCTGAACCAATTGCCTCATCATACGTTGCTGGTTCATACATAATAGCCAAATAACCCGATGCAATTAAACGATCTGGTGCATTGACTGTTGTACGTAAACTGTATCGATCGTTGTGTCGCTTCTCAGGTGTTTCATCTGAGTCTCCTTCAAACGATATAAAATGTTCATCATTTTCGACTTCTTGATCATTTGCGTCCACTTGAACTTCGTCCGTTTGATCTGTCACTTGAACGTCATCCACTTTCGATTCATCGTGAATCGTATATTTATCGGATTGTTCGTTGAACTTAACATTGCACCTCATGATGACTTTATTGCTATCTGGATCAAATAGACGAAAATTTTTGGTTGTGGGCTCGAATCCAACTAAGTGAACTTATTTTCTTTGAATCTTTCTTTCCGACTGCAACAACTTTGTTTTTATCGTCGATGAATTTGCAACCATCCTTTTCGATTAAAACTTTGATACCTTTATCCGTCAATACGCCAATAATGATATATAACTAACATTTATTCTAGACAGATGTATATTACCTCCATCACTTTGACTACCGCGAGCCCCTACCGCAATGTGAGAAAAGGTGTAATTGACATCAGACGTTGCCAACAACATAATACTGAAGTTTTTTTTGTAATTGTAGTAGTCTGAACCTGTACGTGGGGGCATTGAATTATAATGTGCTTGCCATCAACCGATGCAGTTAGGCATATAGTATTCCACTTTTCCCAAAATTGTTTAGAAATCTCTAAGAAGTCGGGGTTGACACATATAAAGACGAAAAAATTTTCCACAATATTGAACAAGTCTCAATGATAATTTCTCTGACTGACGATTTTCCAAATTTAAATGACCGCAGGCTAAAAACTTTATAGAAACACCTTGTGATAAGTAGCTAAAGAACAAAAATAAAATGTATACTGTACATCGAATTATTAGAAAATAGCCCGTGTATTTTACTTACGATAGGGTTAATGCCAAGCGGCATTCGGCATCGGCTGGTCGTCGCAATGAACGTTTAGTTAGACTATCTTCAACTAAGCTTAATAGCATGTCATAAAGATTTCGAGTCATTCTAGTATTATTAAAAAATTCTTCTGAATCTAGACGTTTCATTTGTTGAAATGAATTGGCATAATATCCACTGATATCCCTATCTAAATTTAGAGGTCTCACCCACCATCTTCTCCGTTTCGATTTATGTATATATTTTTTATAAATTAAGTACAACACGTACAAATCCATCAACTCATCAAGAGCTTCAATTGCTTCTTGGTAGTCCATATTTATCACTGTTTTTTGTAAAAAATATAATAGAAATAATACAGGGTGACTGACACGAAGTGTTACCAACTTCAGACTGTTATTGCTGTTAAACCAGTGATGACAGAGCGCTTAAATTTACACTAATGACAGTTCATTCCATTCTTTACAAGCGTACAGAAGCATTTTAGTGGGAAATGTTCAGAAAAAAAGTTATCCGCAATGGAATTCAAGCGTAATAGTGTGATTTCTCTATATTTGACTGGAAAATCACAGCCGCAGATTGTTAACCAGTTGAAACATCTGCATGTGAATAAAATGTTTTTGTATCGCACCATAAATTTTATAACGATACTGGCAGCATTGCGAAACGCCATGGTGGTGGACCGAAACTCACTGCAACATCGCCGTATATCATTCGGAAGGTGAAGGCCAAATTGGCTCGGAATCCGCGCTGTCGCTCGAACGGATGCAACACATATTGAAAGACCATCTTGGACTAAAGGCCTTGAAATTCCATAAAACGCATGGTCTCACCGATGCTCAAAAAAGTTAGAGTAGAAAGAGCAAAGGAGTTGTTACGCTTGCACGAAAGTGGCGATTTGCCGAATTTGGTTTTCTCCGATAAGTCACCGTTCGTTATTGAGCAATAAGTGAACAAACAAAACGACCGGATTTACTTGCCCGGCCGTTCTACTGAAAATTTGGACCAACGGATTGCCACTCGAAACCAAGCGCCGCCGGTGGTGATGGTTTGGGCCGCCTAAAAGCCGAAAGCCGTTCACCGCTCGTTCTTTTGGACCGTGGCATCAAGATAAATGCTCAAATTTAACGAGATCATGTGTTGGAGGAAGCGTTGAAGCCTTGGGCACAAAAACATTTCGGCCGCAGAGCCTGGACATTTTAACAGGACTCGGCGCCGAGTCATAAAGCACGCGTCAATCAAGATTGGCTGAGAAACAACGTTCCGCGGTTCATTTCCACTGCCCAATGGCCACCAAATTCACCGGATGCAAATCCGCTAGATTTCTCGGTTTGGGGAATTTTGAAGAGCAAGGTTGGGACAAAAAAATACCAAAGTGTCGATCATCTCAAGCAAGCGCTTCGCCAGGAATGGGCCAAAATACCGCATTGCCACTTTCGTGCTGCATGCAATAGCTTTGTTGGCCGTTTGAAGGCCATAATCGCGGCTAAGGGTGGCCAAATCGAAAACTGCTAATGCAATTCGAAAATTTAAATATTTGTGAACATTTTTTACTTTGATTCAATAAAATTCATCAAAAAATAAAAATTCTGTGGCGTTTTGTTTTGGTAACACTTCGTGTCAGTCACCCTGTATATTAATAAAATGAAATGAACAAAATTATTTTACTCACAGATATTTTCTATTGAAGTATTGTAGTTTGACAAGCGGAGCGGACACATTATGTTTTACAAAACGGACGAAGCGGAGCGGATCAAAAACGGGATACATTCTGTTTGAACCTAAAGTCTTTATTTGTAATAGTACATTATATACTAATTATTATATACTTTATTTTGGATTACATTTTTGGTTATATACTTTGAGTACACGACAAATAAAAAATAATAATTGCATACGGATTTTCAAGCAGCACTCATTAAAAATATTTTTGTGTAAAATAAATTTCTATAAATAATATTTTGAACTACAAATAAGTTATAACTATTAACATAAATTGAAATAAAATTAAATATATTATTTCAATAACACTACTTATCTGGCTCTTAAGCCAAATAAATTTTGATTAAAGTGTGCGAGGGAGGAAACGAGAATCGAGAAGAGTGACTGATTATGTGATTTTTTGTTTTTTTGTTTGCGATTGCAAAATTGCGCGTTACTATATAGAATATGTATGTATTGTACATATCTATATAGCTATACATATACGATATACTATACTGTCAAGAAAAACAATAAAAAAATAAACCAAAATGAAATGAAATAACATGATTCCAGCTGTATGCATTTTGTAAGAGTTAGAATAGCTTGACATAGGTACAGTTTTATTTCTTCATATTTTGTTTTGTAAATTCGTCCAATTTTTGTTTTGAATGAAACATACATAAATATAGCTAAATTTAGTTTAGATTCAAATTTCAAAGTGGTTAATCCGTACAGCTGCATCGAAAAATCTGTACAATTATAAATAAATCATTGTTATATACATACTATATACTTGACTTCCGCACCGGTTAACAAAAATAGATATTCTACTAGTTGGTATGGTAAGCAATTATTATGTTGATAATATTTTGGGCTTATTATTTTACTATTGATGTCTTGTTGTGTCATACATACTTTAAAATCGCATTTTTATGAATTCCTTAATCACTGTGTTCCATTGGAAACAATTTGCTACTGCCAAGTATTTGTGAGTAGATGTTCAATGGAACGCTAATTTTTGTGACAGTAGTAAAACATAACCTCAATTTAAATAAAACTTCTAGATTTTAATAAAAAATAAGTTGATCTATTAATAATAATAAGTAATAAAACATTAAACAACAAAATAATTAAAATATTTTTACGATTTAACAATTGCGCGTTGTATCACAAACAAAAACAAAATTTTTTTGTTTTTAACCCTAATCGAATCAACATATTTTTGTTATGTCAGTAAATTCAAATTCTAATCAAATAATTTACGAAAATGTTTGCAGAGAATGAGTAGATGTCAAGTACGTTGTATGAAAATGTTTCAAAATAAAATACATACAAGTTTATAACTAAATTAACATTATTTTGAAAAGCGATGCATTTATCAAACGAGCCAAAAAGACACACCTTGGTTGGATTAGGGTTAAAACATGACGTTTCACACAACCAAAATTGGTATAGAGCCATCTATTAGAATTTTTTAAACTAAAATCCCTCTTTCGTTAATTATATGCGTAACTAGTTCTAACAACTACACCATCAATTGAGCATGAGTAGTTGCGAGTAGATACCATAGTACTTGTGAGTAGTTTGCTAACGCCAATGGAACACGCTTAATATTAATTGGGTGGGGTCGATAATTTGTTTAAAACCGATGTCAAACGTATCTGAAATCTCGACATAAAGGCGATTTGTCTGAATAAGCAAAATATTGTGGTGGTTCCCCTATTTTTATTGTGGTATATATGTAGTTGAATGGTACCCATATACCCATTCCACACGAGTCGCGCTTAAGCTGTCGCATTTCTTCGTCTCTTACCTCTTTGCACTATTTTTGCCTAAAAAATAGTAAATTTTGTTTATAGGCAAAAACAGTGCAAAAAGGTAAGTGACATCGAAATGCAACAGCGTAAGCGCGACTCGTGTGGAATGGGTGATAGGATGCATTCAAAAATTCAGTCGACTTTGCAGATAGTGTAGCGTTGTAATGTGATAATGTAGCTTTGTAATAACATGCATGTAATGTTTATTTGTGATAAACTTTATTATTAAAACTCTTACTTAATTAACAGTTAATTAATTTTTACATGTGTTTTCTTTTACTGTCAGTGTGGTTGTTTTTCATTATATCTAAATATGTACAATATATAGTGAGTAGTGACACCCTATAACAAATTGTGTTGAGGCTTAAGGTCTAACGCTCCAACAAAATTAATTAAATTATCATTATTATTGTCAATAATGTTTGAATTTGAATTTAACAAGAAGTTTTTAAAGTTAGGACTATTTTTAAGTGTGCGAAGATGTATGCTTATGCTATTTCTACGGTTCACTCGATTGTTTTTGTCTTTAATTATAAGAGCTCTTGGTGTACATATTATGTTTTTGTACCATAATACCTGGTTCCCAAATTCTATCATTTTTATACAAATACTAAATTAATCTTCCTCTTTCAGTTTTGGTCGTTTTCGAGCATACCTGTCTGTAAGAAATTTTTTTGGCTTCAACAAATTATCCGATATGGGAACACGAAAACGTGTTAAACGGCCCATTAATATTTGAGTCGATGAAAGTTTTACTCCTGAAACGTATGTTCCGATATTCCAACATAAACAATTCTATATCTGTCCCATTGTCTAAGTAAATTTTTGCAAATCGCTAGATGTTTTATGGCTTTAAAATTCCATACTTTTGCAAAATTTGTGGACTCGAAACTATTGAATGGGGCGTTATCAGCAATAAATATTTGGGGAATTCAGTTTTATTTTCAATGATTTTCAAATCGATATATTTGGAAAAATAGTCTACTACTACTAAATAATTTCTATTACTAAGCTCCAATACTCGTTTATCAGCTCCTATTTTTTGGAATGACAAATTAGGTACTTGATGAAATATCATTTCTTGTTTTGTATTCGAATTTTGATATTTCTCGCAAACTCGCCATTTTTTTACTTAATTTTATATGTCCTCCTCCATATTCGGCCAATCGAATATAATCTTAGCTCTTGCAATGGATTGGCATATTCCGTAATTAGAATCATTATATATTTTAGACCTAATTTGTCTTCGACGTAGAGTACAGTCTTAGAGAGTTTTGTATATTCTTTTTTGAATTTATTTTATTAAGACTGGATCTTTTAACGTTTCTCAATCCGTCATGATTATTGTGTGAACTATGTCAGCTAAGTCATAATTTCCGCAAACAAGTTTTCCTTCTTGCAATAGGCAACAACCCAGTTGCTCATTATTCACTCATACTTTTCTTAGAAGCTCTCTCATTGGAGCAGCCTTTTCTGTTTCATTTAGCATACCTAAATATCGATGAAGGTCTTTCTTACATGCTGGCAAGTCATATTCAATTATTATTTTAATACGATCAACGTCCGGGCTTATCCCAGTTTTAGAAAACAAGTAACCGAAACTTGGCTATATTAAATTTTATATTGAGTGTTGTCGCTCTAATAATAATTTTTTTGTAAAATTTCGTCATACTCTTGATTAGACGATGCTCGAGGCAAAAGCTCCTTCGATATCTTCAAAACTTTTAAAGTTTTGGAAATGTTTGAAATACTGCGGATCCTATGTTTATAATAAAATGATTTTGTTAAATGTGTAGCATTCAAAGGTCTGTGAAAATTATAAATTTCGTTTATTGTTCTTTTATAATTGTTCCTCCTTCTCAAATTAGTTTATTGTCGTTGCTGGCAGTCACTTTGGCAAATATGTCAATTCAAACATGTCAAATATGCGAACATGTCATTCTTACTTTAAATTCAGACTTCTTAATATCAAAATAAGACTGAAAGATAAATTCTACAGTTATTCAACTTTGGCAAGGCCAGGCAAGAGAGATGCATATAAGTCTGGATTTTCTGCAATTCGAGTGCGATTTGGAAGTCAAATTTCAGTCATGCAATATTTCAAATTTTTTCTATGGCTGTAATATGAAGCATAAGCACTGCATAAATCCAGACTTTCAAATATCTTTCTTGTCTGGAAAGGTTAAATCACTCCTGAAATTGCCTTCCAGTTTAATTTTTATATGCAAGAGGTCCTAATCTAAATATTTAGCTAACGCAGATGTTGATATTTGTTTTGTTATTTGTGAATGTATTTTATTGCATCTGTTATGATTTCCAATTACGAAGCACTGATCAGCAAGGTAAGTATATTCAAGCGTTATAATCCGAAAAAATAAAAGAATTACTCGTACAATATTATTTATTATTGATAAATATACAATACACGTTGTAATCAGAAGAGAGATAAAATTACGTACACAGCAAAATTGATATCATGACATGACAGACAAAATTAACACAGGGTGTATACTAATTTTTAACACTCCCACTCTCAGGATCCAATTTTAATTTTAAGAAACTTAATTAATTTTAATTTTTTTTTAAAGTGGCTGAAGGCCTAACATATTGTAAAATAATTTATGTTTAACCTTTGCCAACGATTTGGTAAAAATATCTGCTGCTTGTTTATCTGTTGATACATATTCGAGTTCAAAATCTCCAGATTCAAACTTCTCTCAGATGAAATGATACCGAATATCTATATGCTTCGTTCGTTTATGAAACTCTGGATTTTTGATTAACCGTATTGAAGATTGGTTATCCATAAACAATACTGATGTACACAGTTTATTTGGGATGAGTTCAGACATCAATCGTTTTAACCAAATCATTTCCTTTACCGCTTGTGATGCCGAAATGTATTCGCTTTCAGTTGTTGACAAACTGACTTATTTTTGTCTTTCGGTGCACCAACTGACAATGCCCGAACCAACAAAAAACGCGTAACCAGAAGTTGATCGTCTGGTTTTAACATCACCAGCATAGTCCGCATCGCTGTAGCCAGACAACTTCAATGTTTCACCGGCATTTACATGAATATTCGAAGGATTTTTCATATGTCGGCTAGCATTATTCACCTCAAAACAAATGTCGGGCCGTGTACAAATTGCCAGATACATTAAACTGCCGATGGCCTGGCGATATGGAAAAATCACCCCGCATGTTGAGTCACCTTCACCCAAATTCGTCGATGTATCTGAAGGTGTGCTCACCGGATTGCAGTCAAACATGTTAAAGCGATGCAATACGTTATTTGCATAAGCATGTTGATTGATTGAAATCGATCCATCTGGTTCAGAATTTACGTGAATACCAAGAAAACAGTCGATATTCATAACTTTAATATCAAAATCCAGCTGCAAACTTGAAATTACCGTATTGATGTCATCTTCATTCTCAGCTACGATTAATCCGTCGTCTATATAAATTGCTAGTATCATTTCACTAATATTACACGAACGCACAAAAACACATGGATCGGATTCACATATTTTAAAATTGAAACGTAAAATAAAATCGGTGAACTTTTTATTCCAACAACGAGAAGCCTGTTTTAAACCATATAAGCTTTTTAACAATTTGCACACTCGATTATTGCCGTCATCATATACAATCGGTTGCCTCATAAAAACTGTTTCATCCAGATCACCATACAAAAACGCCGTCTTTACGTCAAATTGTTTAATCCTCAATTTTTTTGCTGCCACTACAGTCAAAATGGCTCTAATTGATGTGAATTTTACTACCGGGCTAAATGTTTCCTGATAATCCACTCCATATTCTTGCGTAAAACCACGTGCTACCAAACGAGCCTTATAGCGTTCTATGGAGCCATCGGATTTGTACTTAATTTTAAACACCCAGAGATTATCAGTAACCTTTTGATCGTCGTTTTTTTTCAGCTAAAATCCATGTTCGATTTTTATTTAATGATTCGTACTCGTCGTCCATCGCAACAATCCATTATCTACAGTCACTCGCTTGAATCGCCTCTTCATAGGTATCAGGTTCAATTACCGATGCAAGCATCGTCACTTGTTCCACAGTCGTACAACATGAATGCTTATGTTTATGCGCATTCCGATCACGAAAACGACAGTCTTGAATGTTTGTAACATTCCAATCACACAACGATCCTTTTTGGTGTAGGATCTTTTGGCGTCGATATGTCAACACTCTCATTGACAGTTTCATTGATTAGTTGTGAATTGTCAACTTCATTCATCAATTCATTTTCAACAGAATGAGTAACTAAGTCCGAAAATACTTTCTCACATTGATCATCGATTTTTAATAAAACTTTTTCATTATCTTCATTCGAAAAAATAACATCGCGCACTATTTCAACCTTTTCGTTGTTTGGATTCTAAACTCTGAACCCTTTTAACTCTGAACCCTTTTACATTTTCATCGTAACCAACAAATGTACATTTAACTGATTTTTCATCGATCTTATTCCGTTTTTCTTTCGGAACATGAACAAACACTTAACATCCGAACGCACGTAAATTTTCAATGTTTGCCTTTTTTCCAGTCCACAACTCGAATGGTGTTTTGTTTTCAATGGTACTTTTTCCAGTTCGATTGATCACATATACAAAAGTATTTATGGCTTCGGCCCAAAACCGTTTATCCAAGTCATTTGATATTAACATAGTTCTGACCGCCTCGTCCAATGTGCGATTGTCCCTCTCTGCGCACCCATTTGCTGGTGTCGAATACCTCTTTCTTCCATGAAACGTTTCATCTTGTCACTAACGAATTCCAGTACATTATCCGACCGAAAAATTTTTAATTGATGACCACAATTATTGTTCGTCAAAGCCACAAAAGTTTTAAATTTATTGAACACATCTGACCTATTTTTGATCGAATACACATACCGGTCTTTTGAATAATCATCTCGGAAAAGTAAAAAATATTTAGCACCACCAAATGACTCAATCGGCATCTTACACACATCGCTATGAATAATTTCACCACAACGTATCGCCTTTTCAATACGATTTTCAAAACTTAACCGATGCTGTTTGCCTTGAACACAAGCTTCACATATATAGTCTTCATCTATGAAATTAGTGTTATTCTTTTGTAGAAACTATCTCACGTGTGCTAGATTTTGGTGTCCAAATCGCTCATGCCAAATTCGAATCGAAAGATTATTGCTTGTGGAAGTAACATTAGCTTCAACGCTTTCATCAATTGAAACCACCTTAAATAGCATCCTATTCATCCGACCTTGCTTTACTCCCACTGCGAGACTTGAGAAATTTACCATCTCCAATTTTTACTGACGATGAAGACTCTACAAAACTCGTGAACCATTTCCGTTGATTACTCATATGATGTGTCGCACCAGAATCCAACTACCACAGTTCACTATTGCTTTGTGAATTACCATTCTCACACATCAAAGCGTCGCCATGTTGGATTTTTGATTTTGGAACCACATTCTTCGATTTGTTGCAATCTTTTTGCCAATGATCAGGTGAACCACACTTAAAACAACCTCCATTTCTGTCGGTTTTCTTTCGCCTTATTATCTTCTTAGAATTTGAATAGCCTTTTTTCATCACAAGCGCCTCCACAGTATCAACACTTCCTTGAGCTTTCATTCTCGATTCTTCTGTCAACAATCGGGATTTCATATTTTCAAGTGTTCGATCAGCATTTGGTACCGAATTCCACGCACTATGAAAATAATTATATTCAGATGGTATCTGAATCTTTGTCATTATCATCGATTCTGACAACAGTTCATCGCGTTCTTTAAGTTATTGCACAATGTCGAGAAGTTTCGAGAAAAAAGTGGCTATGTCGTAACCCGGATCTTTTGTGAATAACATATACCGTTGTTGCAACAGAAAAATATTTGCTGAAGAATTTGGTTCGTATACTTTCTTAAGCGCATTCCACATTTCATTGGAAGATTTGCAATTCAAAATGTGCAACACCGGCTGTTTTTCACATGCTGTTGATATACACCGACGAGCCTTTGCATCCATTTTACGCCATGCTTTCATTCTTTCCGTATATTTATCTGCATCATCTTTTGTCGGAGGTAGATCAATGCCTGTTACAGCGTCGTATACTTCGAGTGATTCCAAAATTTGTACAATTTGGAACTTCCATGTTATCCATCCATCAATTCCTTGCAACTTATCAATTTTTACAAAATCGTTTTCCATATTTATAGGTTAACTATAGTTTTCTCTTTTATTTTAAATTTCGTTTCCAACCCAAAAAAATACAATGCCTATTGAATCAGCCTTCTATAATGTTCTCGTTCGTGATTCTTCACACACGTATACACTTCTACCGTAACTAAATTTCGCAACACAATAAATTAACCGCACAATAAATTAACCGCGTGTTCTGGGCTCATAACCTGTTGATATTTGTTTTGTTATTTGTGAATGTATTTTATTGCACCTGTTGTGATTTCCAATTACGAAGCACTGATCAGCAAGGTAAGTGTATTCAAGCGTTATAATCCGAAAAAATAAAAGAATTACCTACTCGTACAATATTATTTATTATTGATAAAAATACAATACACGTTGTAATCAGAAGAGAGATAAAATTACGACTGACAAAACTGTACTGTACAATGTAAACAGCAAAATTGATATCATGACATGACAGACAAAATTAACACAGGGTGTATACTAATTTTTAACATCAGATAGAAGTGTTTTGTTAAAATCACGTAATTTCTGTAATGTTTAAGTTTACCTGGTTCCCCATGAGAGTGCCCCCTGTATTTTTATAAGTTGTAAAAAAACTGAGAATTATCTTGCCCTGATGTTTCAATAAGTTTTACCAACAAATCTCAATATTTAATATTAATCTAAAAACATTGCCCCGTTTGCAGTTTAACAAATAAATAAATATTTATCACCTTTGGCTCATAAAGGCTCTAGCGCAGCTGGCAGCGGTTAAAAGGCGAATAGCTTTCTCTTACTTAATATCATGATTGGTTTTTTACCCTAACTAGATTTTTTTAATTGGTATGATTCATAGAAGCTTTAGTTTCGGACGATATGTATCGTATTTCCTATTTTTCCAATCGTCAGATGGCTGTTTTTAGTTTGTGAAATCACCAACCACCAGTATTTCGATTATAAAATTGGTTTCAAGCTGCAAGTCTCACAATTTAACTTAATTTGTATCTCTCATAATTTCAACTTAAATCAGCAATTCATGTAACATATCACTCAAAATAATGATTAATTAAATTTATTTTTTTAATTTTCTTTCAGAACTTTACAATCACTGATTTATCATGTTTCGAAATCGCCGTGCTTACAAAAACACTAAACCACGAAAACCGCCCACCATTGATCCATATCAATCCATTTTAAATTTAAACGATGATTGTTTATATGAACTATTAACGTATTTACCATTACAAGATTTATGTAGCATTGGCATTACGTGCAATCGGATAAATCAAGTTGCTAAAAAACTTTATGGTCGTCGTTTCACTAATTTGAATGCAAAACACTTTTTAACGAAAAATCATCACAATTTAACAACCGAAAGAAAAATGGGTATCATAATTAAAGAAATAGCACTTGATGTTAAGGCATTCGAGATCTCAGAAGAAATTGAAGAGGAAAATAGTTCGAAGTCATGGGAAGCACTTATCAGATTGATATTGCTTCATTGTCGTAATATTACAGATCTAAAAATAGGATTCCGCATTGATGATCGATTTAGTCAAGAAATTAGTGCACTTGAAAATTTCCAAAAATTAAAAACTCTCCATATATCGTGTGGCAGTATTCGGTTAAATAATATGAACCGATTAGAAAATTTACATCTTACATCTTACGGTGCTGATAATATGTCACACCTATTGACGCTAAAAAATTTGAAAAGTCTATATTTGCGTGAGACGAAAATGGATACTAATGTATTATCTCAAATTTGTGACAATAATCCCGATATCAAACAGATGGAAATACCTAACCAACCGAATCGAAATACAAACGCTGCAAACCTTATTTTAATTATCGATAAACTCAAAAATTTAGAAGAGATTGTTATAACGCTAAACTTCGGCTGCGATAGAAGTACAATCCAAAGAATTTCTGAAATAAAATATTTAAAACGTCTCTCGATTAGTGATTCTGCATCAGGTTTATTGGCAAAACTACTCGAATTGGATCAGCTAGAATCCCTTTCATACTCTTGTGCAAATCCAGACGATATAGATATAATAACGAAATTTACTAAATTAAAATATTTATGTATCACGAACTTCAACGATATCCATATGAATTCCTTGAAATCACAATGTACTCTAGAACATGCAGAGTTTAATTTTTCGAATAGTGTAACAAACGAAGGGGTCATAACTTTTGTCAAGGGCGCAATCAATTTGAAATACTTGAGCTTATGCCAAAGCTATAACTGTGATGAGAACGTTTTAGAAATGCTTATGGATTTGGTCAGAAATTGCGGTAGAAAATCAAAGTTAACGGTAAAGTGTGATTTTATTTATAGGTGGCAAATAAAAGATTATCCAATACTGGATTTAATTGTCCTACCACATAGGCAAGATTATGATGATTATTATAGTAGCTGCTAGTTATTTAAAACAATAAATAAATAAAGTTTAATTTTTAAATGTTAAATTAGTATTTTTAATGTTACAGTATTTATGTGGCGCCATGAAGACCCAAAAATTCATTCGCAAATAGCTATTAAGAATTATTCGACAATATCGAAAATAAACTACAAAAAAATTACAAAAAAAATTGAGGTGTGGCCAACACACGACTTTCTTTTATGAACAGAGAATTTTGAGAAATTTTATTTTTTTATAACTTTTTTTTTTTTAATTTTTAAATTTTTAATTTTTTTTTTTTAATTTTTTATTTTTATTTGTTTTTAATTTTTGGAAACATTTTGTATTAAGTAGTTTTTTGTAAACCTTATACTTTTTAAGATATTTGCAAAATAAATTTTCTGGACCAAGGGAGTGGCCACTTCCGGTTAGCCGATTTGGAGTAAAATTCACTGGGACCTCCCAATTTATCAAACAAGCTTAAATCTGAAGTTTCAGTTCGATTGGTTAAACCATCTGGGCTGTAGAGAGGACACAGACAGACTGACAGACAGACACCATTTCGAAACCCACTTTTTCGGACTCAGGGGACCTCAAAACAGATAAATCTCTAAAAATCTCAAGGTCCAAAATTTTCATGATTACTATACTTTATTTTACTAGAGTAAAAGAAAGTAAAAATTAATATTAATTTATCAATTAAGCGGAAAATTAAAAAAATATCCAAAACTAAAACATACGTTACGAACTGAATAACTGAATTTTTTTATCTCACGATTTATTATTAAACACGCGTATGCAGTCATTACCTCAAGAGCAGTCGCATATTGTTCGACTTTATCGAAAACAAAGCGCGGTCGTCAACTTTTTTATTTTCATAATAGGAAAATTTTCGATATGATCGCAAAAAAAGCGCGTCGAATAATTTCATAATAGCTCATTTTCGACATTGTCGAAAAAAAAGCGCGCATCAAAAATTGCATAATAGCCCCTCTGGTCATCCTGAAAGTGTCCAATAAGTATCCGCATTCTATATCCGAACCTAGTATAGTTTCTCCTAAACAATTCGATTAAACGAGTGGTCAGATCATTTGGTGGTCCTTTTCCAATTTTGAACTTTAACGTTCCGGCCGCCTTGAACCAGTTGAAAAAATATGTTTTTTATTATGTTTGACTCTTAACTAATATTACAAGCCATCTCGTGGCCATATATGAGTAGTTCCTGGATTGAATGAAGGCACTTTCATCGCACATATCTAACTTCGTCTTAATCGGTTGCAATATAGGTAAGTTCCTTCCTTCGACTTCCTTTTTCTTCTGGTAACCCGATTTTACGGTTGACTTCATTCATTCGTTCAGTGATTTTTTTTAAGCCAATCATATTCCTCAAAAAAGACAATAAAAAAAAACAAAAAAAAGCTTAAAAAAAAATACTGAACGAATGAATGAAGGCAAAGCTTACCTAAATATATGTACATCGGGGGCACTGAGGTCGGAATGATTAAATCATTGAATTTAGTGTGGTCGAGTGATAAAGAAAAACGCGGTTCTGTCACAAATGCCTACTTTAGAATATTTTTCTCGACCGATAAGGATGGCAGATCTCATGCTCTTGAGGTTTTTGACAACTTGACAAATTTATTTAATTTTTTACAAAAGGTTTTTACAAGGCTTTTGAAATTTTAATAAGGCATTGGTTCGAAAGTGGGGTAATTGAAAATATGATGTTTGAAGATACAATGGAAGATGAAGCAAGAAAAGCTTTACAAATACTCGTGTTAGCATCATGGTAAATATAAATTTAATTAAGACTAGTTTTTGAAAAACTGAATTCATCTTTAATTTAAGCGCATAAAATTCAGTCGCTCAGGCGAATGTACCAATTCTTCAGGATTATGGTCTTATTGAATTCGGAATGAAAGATCCTGGAGTTTATGCTTCCGTACTAACGTTTTTACTAAATTTAGTACACGACAAAGATGATTCCAAATTTAGGCGATTCAGTCCAAACGACAAACTCGTTCAAACTGTTAAAGAAACTTATGTATGACTGTATTTTGGAGCGGAAAATTTTAAAAATTTTAATCCCATTACCGCATCCGTATTTGATTTTATTTATCAAGTATCACAATCACTAGATAAAGTGAAAGAGGAAATATTATATGAAATTTTACAAAAAATCGAGAAAAAATCTATAGTTTTCGTCGGACTATCAATATCTACAGTAATTATGGTAGGGCCCCAATCCTGTATAACTTTGTAATTAAACACTGCACACTTTATTATAAACTGTATATTTGTTTCAGAAAAGATATTCACAATGTTTATTATGTACACTAAATTTGTTAATACCCATCACCACTGATAACACATAAATGCGCGACCGCGAAATTATTAAATAAACAATTTTGATTTTGTCTGATTATTTTTTGTAATTTCACCTGGTAATTTTAATTAGGTTAGGTTAGGTTAGGTTGGAGTGGCTGCTTACGCACACTTAGACCGGTGACGGTCCATTGTGACACCACGGGATGTATCCCCTTTTACTCCTATTGGAACCATTTCGAGCTACTTATGTAGCGTAAGACGTCCCGCACTTTAATGTTTTCGAGATCCGAGAGGCAGTCCATCCTGAACTTACCTAAGTGTTTGTGCCTTCTGAGAGCCAATGCTGGACACGAGCAAAGGAAGTGGACCAACGTCTCTTCCTCCTCTTCGTCCAAGCAGCTTCTGCAGAAGTCATTAGCCTCCAGACCCAGCCTTCTTGCATGTTCTCCAAAAAGGCAGTGTCCCGTGAGAATTCCTACGACCGTTCTTAATTCACGTCTGCGTAAGGATATTAATGCCCTAGTGCGCCCCAAGTCCAGCTTTGGCCAAACTTGTCTTGCAACTCTACAGGTGAGGGTGTTAGATCACCATTCCCCCGCTGAGGATAGCGCCTGCTTCCCAAGTGCTTGTCTCAGCGCTGTGATAGGCCTCCCCAGACTTGCCCTTTCCGGTTGCAGCTGGAGAGTCGTACCATGCCTAGCAAGTTCATCTGCCCTGCAGTTCCCCATGACGCCCGAGTGACCTGGGACCCAGACTACCTGGATGTTGAAATGCTCACCCATCTCATTTAGAGATGAGTGACAACTCAACGCCACCCGTGACGCCAAAGACACCGATTCTAACGACCGGATCGCCGCTTGACTGTCCACATAGATTGTGATATCGTCTGAGGATAACACATTATGCTTCAACCACGTCATGACCTCCTCAATCGCTACGACTTCAGCTTGGTACACGCTGCAGTAATCAGGGAGACGAACAGAAATATTTACATTTAATTTGTCACAGAATACTCCAGCTCCTACTTTGCCGTCTAGCTTGGAGCCATCTGTGAAGAATTGCAACGCTTCGGTTTCCGATAACGGTCTATCCCTCCAGGATTCCCTTGAAGGGAAGGAGATCCGAAATCGCTTCTCGAAGCGTAGAGTAGGTTTAATTTAGTCAAGATTCGCCAGCTCATCCTTCAACGATCTGACGATAGTAGAGTGTCCTATACTAAGACACCTCCACTGAGAGACGGCTGCAAGTCGTACAGCCGTATTTGCCGCCATCTGTTTGCCAAAAATGTCGACCGGAAGAAGGTGCAACATAACAACAATTTGGAAGAAGGTGCAACATAACAACATAACATAATTTTAATTAGGTAATTCTCAAATGTTGCGCACAAATCCAGAAAAGCAAAGCTTGATAGATCAATTAATGGCTGATGATGCCACACCAAAAGAAAAAACGAGAGTGTGTATTTTTTGATGTTTTTTACTGCGCGCGAGATTTTGACAGACGTATGTTTTAATGAATGAAGTGTGTTGCGTTGGGGAACAAGGTGCGTTCATGTAAAAGAGTGTGAACATGAATGTGCGAATTGTGGCGATGAACGAGTGATGAATATTTATGTGAATGATTGAATTGGATTGTGAGTGAGTCGCTACAAATCGATTGAATGGTTGACCGAGGACGAGAAGAATCATAATGTTGGCGGCGAGATTTTGAAGCTCCTCGCTTGGTTTACGGACTATTTACTTGATTGGATATGTGGCCATCAAGGAAATGATATTTTTGAATATGGATGTGTACAGCAATACTAAATACCGACATGAGTTGCATAGGGGTTGCGAAAAACAATTGTTAGATAGGCATCGAAAGACAAAGAACGCATCAGCGAGTATAACGCATTAAAGCGATTATCGAATTATGAAAGGCAACCAAATGAGGTATAGTATTGTAATTTCTTGGCTATGCCGGTAAAATGTTCATCGCTAAAAATGTTTTTTTTTTTTTTTTAACTAAATTTTAGGAGGAAGAAAGTCAGGGTGCCGATGCTGATGACCGGATTGCCGAAGCAATAAATTATTTATTCGACAAAGTTCTTCTATATTCGGACGATATAATATTCCAAAAATTTGTGACACCTATTTTTGAAATCTTTAAGTATCCAGGACGGAATCAAGACAGTTGTTTTGTAACGACGAATGCAATGGGACGTCAAATGTTTTTTTTTTTTCCTTTCGCCGTTCCAATCAAGGGTTTGAGTTGAGTTTTTTTTTTAACTGCAATAATGTGTCGAAAGCACCAGAAACAAATAAGAAAGGGGGCAAAATTAGCGCGAAATTTTGGACTGGTTTGTCCGTTTTTTTTTTATGACGGGTGCCATAAAACTGAAAATTTTGGTCGGATGATATTTTTTTTTTTTTTTTTGAAAAGTCAGTCAGCGTTCGGGTATTAAAGTAAACAGATACTAAAAATTAAAAAAAAAAAAAAAAATTTAGAATTTAATTTTCATAGTAATTATATTAAATTAATTATTAAGTATTATGGACAGTAGTGTAGTAGTTTGTTAAATTGAAAACTAGTGTATCGAAAAGTACTAATGTGCAGTGGTTTAAATTTATTGGTGATTGCATTATAAAAAAAAAAAACTGTTTTGGTACATTTGAAGAACGTTTAAAACATTAACGCTTGAAAATAACAGTGCTCGTTTGGCGCAAAAATAAGCCATAAACATTTTATTGTTAAGACTAAAGAATTTTTTTCTATAAGCGTTGAGTTCGTTTTGCAATTTTATAACCCGTGAATGAAATGGTGAAAGCTAAAACATGTGTTAATAAATTAAGCCCAAAAATACGGCTAATTACGAAATAAGTAGTACCTTAAACATTTTACAAGAATAATAATACCTAAATTAAACGTGAAAAGTATCACATTAAGTTAAGTGCGTGAGTTAATATTAACAGACACAAGTGCAGAAAAAAAAACTATATTATGACACGGTGAAATTGGTTATAAATCATTATCACAATTATTGGTGGTATACGAGTCAGAAGTTATTGAAATATATGTACTAAAAATTGATAATATCTTGTGTTTGAGTGCTCGAAAATTTTCATATCGAAGCATACACCACACAAAAAATATAATTTATGTTTGGTAAATCCAGCGTAAAAGACATTTAAAGGTTACGCGTGGTTAGTGCAGTGCTTCCCTCCAAAGTAAACTATGTGTGTTAACCACATGCCTGATTTTCAACAATCAACATGCAGCATAACCAACCATCAACGTGGACATTAACAAGTAATTTTTATTTATTATTATGCATTATAATTTTAAAATTCATCCATAATTCTTTTTCTTTCTTATTGTATCAATTTTATTTTAACTAAATGAATCTAACTTTAATAATTACAAGTTCTAATTATTAACTTTTATTTATCTAAATTTTTTTTTCGGTTTGGTTTGTATAAATTTATATTTAAGAATAGCTAGCTAGGGTCCAGGGTGTGTATTTTAGTATCATAGTTTATTTCAATATTGTTTATCGCTTGATTTCGGATTACGTATTTATTAATTTTTTTTTTATTTGATTATTGGAATCGATTATTTGTGGGATATTGTTAAAAATATTTTGTTTATAATTTCTTATGATTTTTTTTTTTTTTTTTTTTTTTTTTTTTTTTTTAATAAATTTTGGTTCTTAATGAATTGTACGACCTTGTCTTTTGAATTTCGCTTTGTTTTCAGTTTTTGCCTCCTTTCGGTTTGAAATGACTGTGTGAGTTATGTTTTCGAGGATGAGTTCAAGGTAAGTATACCCTTCAGATAGGTGAGTGAAGAGAGAAAAAAAAAAAAAACTAAATAAATTGTTGCTTCCTACCCAGTCTTCTCCCTATCCTGCGGTCCAACTCGATCCACGTCATGTCTCGGGAAAATCCACGCCCTTCCCTGAGCTTTAGCCAGCAAAATGACCGCCCCGAGACTCTGAAAATGACGTGGATATTCTGTTAACTGATGTGAATTCAGGGTTGTGGTTCAAACCTAAAATAAATAAGCATGTTGAGCCGCAACTCAATTTCATTTCGTTACAGTTTCTTGGCTGCGGTTACTGTAATTCTTCGTTTTATGTTCGTGTGCCACAGTGTAATTCTGTGTTTCGTGTAATTCTTCGTTTTATGTTCGTGTGTTCGAATGCCACAAAAATATCCGGGTATAATTCCATAAATTACATGATGACCAAAGAGGAACTTTAAGAGCTCGCGCTTTATATGAGACTCAATTACCGGATGGATTTTGTCGAACACGAAATGGATTCAGCGCTAGAAAGCTTGATTTGAGCAAAATACAAAATATGAACATTAAAATAAATGTAAAAAGTTTTAGTAATGAATTTATTTTTTCCGCGTCCACGCGGATTCTATAATCGATGTTACTTTAAATTACTTGTAAATTCTTAGTTTCCCATTTAACAGAATTATTGCACTGTTAAAAATACTTTCAAAATTTTAAAAACGTTGTGTAGCCAACTTCATAATATTAAAAAAAAAAATTTTGTTTTTACAAAACAAGATCTTACGTCATTGATTTCGTTTTTATAAGTTTATACTGTATTTTTCCAAATTTTTTACATAGACATACAAAGAAAAAGTAAATTTGTACAATTTTATTTTAATTATATTAATCAAATTACTAAATTTACCCGTGGCGTACTGCAGCTATCGGGGGGGTCACAGGTGGTGGATAATGGACGGCCTATCGATAGGTAGGCTAGCGGTGAATTAAATAAGCCGCCCCCAACCGCAGTTCAGCTGGTGGGAGAGTCTCAGGGAACTGGGGAGTGGTTAACCTCAGTTCATTAAACTCTGAGTGCCTATGATGCCCAGCATGGAAACGCGAACAGATGGCGCCAGAAAACCATCGACCAATAACCACGGCGGACTGGGCGTCGTGTCCTCTCTGCACCTCCGGAGTCTCCGCGGGTGATGAGTGGGGGTACCACTATAAACGGGTGACCCGGGGAATGGAATGGATCCCATTGGATTGGGCTCTCCATGTGAATAGGTGAAAGGGGGAGAGAATGTGGGCGGAGGGAAGGAGGTGCTAGGAGGCCGCGGTGCTAGCGAGCCGAATGGGCTGGATTAAGGTGTTAAGCGACCCGTGCTGATGATCAACTAGGCTGGGGGCCCATTTAACAAAGCCCAGTCGCTAACGGAGCCCTCTGGATATCTGGCGACCTCCAGTTGTATTTAGCCTTACCTGCGTATTCGGATCTCTGCGCAGGCGGACCTCTATTTCTCCGATACTCGTGGGAATCAGATGGAAAGATCGAACAACGAAAAAACAAAGGGCACCGGCTCTCCTCAAAAGGCGGTATCAGTGAATGGGGGTACCTCGAACCAGGCGGGTGGGGCCTCTAAAGTTGCAAAGGGGGTTGGCTCTAGGGCAAAAGTCCCGGGAGATAGCGGTACCAACGCAGCACAGGGGAGTGGGACGAGAGACATTCCTCCGGCGAAAAGGCGATACAGGAATCGCCGCTCGGCATTCCGAATTCTCGAGAAGTGGGCTGCGACCCCCGAGGGGCAGCTTACGGAAGAGCAAAGAACATCAATAGCTTGGGCAAGGAGCACTGTGGGCTGCGGAGGCTCGGAAAGGGACCATGTGTCGAAAAGACAGCGGTCCCAGGACGAGGTGGAAGTAGTCAACAGCAAGCGGGCCAAGTTGGTGACTGAAAGGAAGCCGAGCTCCAACTCAGGAACAAAACTGTTCAGCGATGTCCTGAGGGAGCATGTGTTGATGCTAGCCGTCATTGACGAAAGTCAAGAAGATGGGAGCATCACGGCCGAAAAATGGAGGTTGGTGTATAATGCACTCAACCTCGTCTTTTTAAAGGTCCTGGGTGAAAATCCGGGACCTCCCCCACCCTGCAGAGATGCGGGGTGGTATCAAGGGCGTGTGAAGTTGACTGCATGCTTGGACTCTAGATCTGTGGATCTATATAAAAAGGCTATAGCCAAAGTAGGGGAGGTGTGGCCAGGCGCAAAGCTTGCGGCAGTTAGTCGGGAGGAAATTCCCAGCAGGCCAAGGGCACGTGTCTGGCTGCCATCCGAACCGGCTAGCCCTGACGAGGCTTTGGAAATCATTCAGGCCAGTAACCCGAGTCTTCCGACCGGAAATTGGAAGATCGTCAAGCAGGAGGAAGCGAAGGGGGGCCCGAAATTATCAATTATGGTAATAAATAAGGAGTGTCTTGCCCTCCTTCACAAAACGAAGGGAGTAATTGACTTCGGTTTCGGGTCAATTACTCTCAACGATTATAAAAAGGATGGGAGGGAAGCGCGTACGAGAGGCCAACCGGAGGATGGTGGCAACCCGCCTAGGCCTGAAGGGGGTACCAGCAGCATGGGGGAGAAGCTGAGGGTAGAGGGGAGAGTGAATCCGGCGACCTCAGTCGGGCAAGGACTCCCTTGAAGGATGAGGAGGGGCATATAAACGAAGGAGCTAGTGTACCGATGGAGGAGGATGTCGGCAGCCCGGCCAGACGGGGGGCACTGACAAGTCCTCTACAGAGGGTATGAGGGGTGGCGAGACGGGTGAATCCGGCGCATCCCAAAATACCGAGAAATAATATTCCTGCGGTAGCTGGAATATACCATAGAGATAGGTAGAGGTTAAACGGTTATGATTAAGATAACACAAATTAACCTTCACCATTCTAAGGCTGCTTCGGCAGCTCTACTCCTCAGGCTGACTAGTTCGGGTGAGGATGTGATATTAATCCAAGAACCTTGGATTAACAACAACAGGATATGTGGCCTCAGAACCAAGGGGTATAAAATTATATCCTCTAGTAAGTCTGGGAAGATCAGATATCTTGTATTCTTGGGAAAAATAATATTAATCTTTTCCTTCTCTCTCAATACAGCAATGGTGACACTACTGCAGTTAGCCTGGAAGTAGGCACTTGTAGATTCTGGCTAGTTTCAGCCTACATGGACCGGGAGAAGGAGGTTCCTCCGGATAACCTGGAGGAGCTGATCCGTAAAGCGGAACAATCAAAGGTAGGTGTGGTACTGGGAGTTGATGCTAATGCGCATCACACTATCTGGGGAAGCACAGACATTAATGAAAGAGGTGAGTCGCTTTTTGATTATTTGATGAGTACTAACCTTTAAGTGTGTAATATTGGGCGGGAACCCACATTTATTACTAGTAACAGGCAGGAGGTTCTAGACGTGACCCTTGCCTCAAATAATATTCTTCATATGGTTAAAAATTGGAGGGTGGATAAGGAACACTCCTTTTCTGATCATCGATATTCACCCTGCTATCCGGGAAGCCTTCAGGAACCCTAGAAGGACCAACTGGAGCAAATATGGGGAATTACTGGAGGAAATGTTACCGACGAGGGCTATGGAGCCCCCTACGACCGTTGGGGAGCTGGAGGACATGGTGGCTAGCGTTACTAGTGCATGCAACCGATCCTTTCACGCTGCCTGTCCACTGGCTAAGCCTAGGGGTAGGCAAAAACCGGTATGGTGGTCCAGGGAACTGGAAACCTATCGTAAGGCTTGTAGGATAGCCTTTAATAGAGCCAAAAATACAAGGGAGGCTCAGGATTGGGACTCCTATAAGGAGAAACTCGGAATTTAAAGAAAGAATTAAGAAAGGCACAAAGGAGGTCTTGGAAAATCTTCTGTGATAATATGGAAGAGGTATCCGAAACCTCCCGCTTTAGGAAGATTCTTTCCAAAAGTACATCTAGTCCTAGTTTTTTGATAAAACCAGACGGATCTTGGACAGCTTCTAGTGGAGAATCTCTGGAGTTTCTCTTCGAGACACACTTCCCAGGGAGCTTTGAAGACCTGTTGGTGCGTAGCAATCATCAGGAATCACTGTCAGTAACCACAGAGGATATCGTAACCAGAAAACGGATCCTATGGGCACTGAGGGGTTTTAAACCATTTAAATCGGCTGGTCCGGATCAAATTATACCAGCGGAACTTCAAAACAACTCAGAATTTATTCTTCCCTACCTGGAAGCTATATTCAAAGGTTGTTTGAAGCTGGGCTATATTCCTAGGTACTGGACGGAGGTCAATGTGGTGTTCATACCGAAAGCGGGGAAAAGCTCACATGTCTATCCTAAGGACCTAAGACCAATAACTCTATCATCCTTTCTTTTGAAAACCTTGGAAAGGCTGCTGGATGTATACATCAGAGATAAAAAGGTGCCAGGAAGTGGGCATCGTCTCAGCATGCGTACACAAAGGGTAGATCTGTGGACACTGCTCTGCACGCCTTGGTGTCTACGATTGAGAAATCGATTAGTTCGAAGGAATTCTGTTTGGTGGCTTTCCTGGATATAGAAGGCGCCTTTAATAATGTGAAAGCGGAGGCAATCAAGGAGGGATTGTCATTTTTGGAGGTGGACGTTCCTCTGATAGGGTTAATCAATTATATGCTGGGAAGCAGGATTGTTAGCTCGAAGTTGGGGGACTCCACCTTCAAGAGGCGAGTAACTAGGGGAACTCCGCAGGGGGGGGGGGGGTTCTGTCCCCTCTTCTCTGGAACATAGTGGTAAACGGGTTACTACTTGAATTGGAGAGAGAGGGTATTGAAGTTATCGCGTACGCAGATGACGTAGCTTTAGCTGTTACCGGGAAATTCCTGGGCACGATTGTAGACGTAATGCAGAATGCGCTTATCATCGTTACGAAATGGGCTGGCAAATGTGGACTTGGTATTAACCCGTCCAAGACAGAGCTGGTACTCTTTACTAAGAAATACAAAATCCCGGTAGTTGTCCCTCCTACCTTAAATGGCACGAGACTTGCTTTTACTGATAGAGCTAGATATCTGGGCATTATCTTGGACAGTAAGCTTAGTTGGAAGCCCAACATGTTGGAGAGAATAAACAAAGCTACTATTGCTTTGTACTCCTGTAGGAACGCCATTGGTCATAGATGGGGTCTGAAGCCGGAGCTGGTACACTGGCTCTACACCGCCGTAGTGAGACCTGTACTCATGTACGGGGTGGGTGTTTGGTGGCCAGCTCTGGACAAGGTAACTTACAAAAGTAAGATTGAGAGAGTGCAAAGAACGGCCTGCATGCTTGTTAGCGGGGCATTGAGGTCGACACCGACAAGTGCCTTAGAGGTTATGTTGCACCTTCTTCCGGTCGACGTTTTTGGCAAACAGATGGCGGCAAATACGGCTGTACGACTTGCAGCCGTCTCTCAGTGGAGGTGTCTTAGTATAGGACACTCTACTATTGTCAGATCGTTGAAGGATGAGCTGGCGAATCTTGACTACATTAAACCTACTCTACGCTTCGAGAAGCGATTTCGGACCTCCTTCCCTTCAAGGGAATCCTGGAGGGATAGACCGTTATCGGAAACCGAAGCGTTGCAATTCTTCACAGATGGCTCCAAGCTAGACGGCAAAGTAGGAGCTGGAGTATTCTGTGACAAATTAAATGTAAATATTTCTATTCGTCTCCCTGATTACTGCAGCGTGTACCAAGCTGAAGTCGTAGCGATTGAGGAGGTCATGACGTGGTTGAAGCATAATGTGTTATCCTCAGACGATATCACGATCTATGTGGACAGTCAAGCGGCGATCCGGTCGTTAGAATCGGTGTCTTTGGCGTCACGGGTGGCGTTGAGTTGTCACTCATCTCTAAATGAGATGGGTGAGCATTTCAACATCCAGGTAGTCTGGGTCCCAGGTCACTCGGGCGTCATGGGGAACTGCAGGGCAGATGAACTTGCTAGGCATGGTACGACTCTCCAGCTGCAACCGGAAAGGGCAAGTCTGGGGAGGCCTATCACAGCGCTTAGACAAGCACTTGGGAAGCAGGCGCTATTCTCAGCGGGGGAAAGGTGGTCTAACACCCTCACCTGTAGAGTTGCAAGACAAGTTTGGCCAAAGCTGGACTTGGGGCGCACTAGGGCATTAATATCCTTACGCAGACGTGAATTAAGAACGGTCGTAGGAATTCTCACGGGACACTGCCTTTTTGGAGAACATGCAAGAAGGCTGGGTCTGGAGGCTAATGACTTCTGCAGAAGCTGCTTGGACGAAGAGGAGGAAGAGACGTTGGTCCACTTCCTTTGCTCGTGTCCAGCATTGGCTCTCAGAAGGCACAAACACTTAGGTAAGTTCAGGATGGACTGCCTCTCGGATCTCGAAAACATTAAAGTGCGGGACGTCTTACGCTACATAAGTAGCTCGAAATGGTTCCAATAGGAGTAAAAGGGGATACATCCTGTGGTATCACAATGGACCGTCACCGGTCTAAGTGTGCGTAAGCAGTCACTCCAACCTAACCTAACCTAACCTACTAAATTTAAGTTATTGGTTTTAAAATATGTTATACTCAAAGATTTGATTTAAATATAAACCTTAAAATATTTTCTGTTCGAGTATTTCGAGTATTTTTCATTCATAAAATTTTAATCAAAAATTTTCAATTTTACATGGGTTCTTATGGGAAATCGTAAAATGTATCCCCCTTAAATTAAGCTTCTTTTAAAATTGGTCTGAACCTGACGGCTTGTATATTTAGGTAAGCTTTGATGAAGGCAACCATGAAATCGACTTTAAGAACTAGCAAAGCTTTGAAATATGTAAGCTGTTTTGAAACATGTATTTATACCATTTTGTCATTTTCCGTCTTAAAATACGTCGTTTCTCCCAGGAACCATTATTTTCATAGGATATTGGTATCAATATTTTTTTCGCTTCAATTCAATACATCCATAGTTTTGGAATTTATTGTCTTTCCCCTTCAGTAAACTAATAATATAAAATATATTTTGATTAAAGTGGGTGATGGAGAAAATTAGCTGAAGAATTGCAATTGTGATTTTTCGTGTTTTTTATTTTTATTTTTAAAGGTCCAAAGAACCACCGTCGTTGCTGTATAAAATTGCGTATTTCATCCGAATTAGTTCAATTTTTGCTTCGTATTCCTCCTGTTCCTGCTGTAACTTGCAACGTATCTCAATTTTCTATCACGTTAAGACAAGGATTGACACTGTCGAGATTCTGCGGTATATTTACACTGCCGAGTGATATTATATGATGATTATTTGCGCCTTCACCCTTTTTCTCACACGATTGACAATCGTGTCTTTTTGTGATATCTGTGTTTTGCCTCTGAGTTGGGGTATTTGGCCGTTTAACGTTTGTTAGTCATTTTCCTTGACATAAGGAGCAATACCAGTTAATTAAGAGCTTTTTAAATTTCATTTTTTCATAATCTTGCTTTAAGAACCTTGGTTCCGCAAAAATAAAAATCCCGGTTTTGGTTTTTATTTTACTTTAAATTAAAAATGTTCTTCACCAGAAGGGGTGGTCCTCGGGATTACGGGATTTTGTACCCTCGGGATTTTGTACCGTCGAGATTTTGTACCCTCAGGACTATGTATCCTCGCATTTTGTACCCTCGCGATTTTGTACCCTCGGGATTTTGTATCTTCGGGATTTTGTCCCTCAGGATTATGTCGCGCGGGATTTTGTCCCTCGGGAATATGTCACCAAGCCGTTGCAACAATTTAGTACTGGTGTACTATCTCTGATTTTACTAAAAATATTCTGAATGGGATTAACTTTCGAAAACATAGCATTACAATTATACATATAAGCTTTTCATCAAATGGCTGAAATTATGCCCGTATACGGAATATATTTTATGTAGGTGGTGGTAACTTACTTGCCTAAATGCCATTTTCAGGAGAAATCCAATATTCAATTTAATTTAAAAGACAACATTTAAGCAATTTTTATTAGTCAAAATGACTAAAGCAAAACGGTTCATTGGCTTAATATTTTGATTTTATGTAAAATTATATAAATAACAGGCCCATATGAACATATTATGTGATATTACATACCGTCAGTTGCACCAAATTTAACATCGAAATCCATTCAACAAAAATCAAAAGATTGACAATCGAATGTAAAATGTAAAAGATGTATGTAAAATGATTGTAAAATGAATGTAAAATGTCACATGGTCGATCCTTGGGGTCAGCGAAATAAATAACAGGCAATATATGTATATACGGCATGTTGCATCAAATTTCAAAGACGAAATCTATTCAACAAAAATCAAAAGATTGATATTCGACTATGGTTTCAAGGATATCTATAAGCCTTATATGTAAAATATCATATAGACGATCCCTGGGGTCGGCGATATGAATATAACAGGCAATATGAATACGGAATGTTGCAACATGTTTCAATGAAGAAATCTCTTCAACAAAAATCAAAAAACCGACATGCTAATATCCAACATTTTATTGTGTTACGATTTTTGTTGAAACTGCCTGGATTTATTATTATGAAATTCCAAATTTGTGCCACAAGTGTGTTGTGACGTTTGTTTTACCTAAAATTAAACACTTGCTATACTCTACATAACCAGTACTATTATTCTCGGTTGATATTAGTTAATATCCGAGATCTTGAGTGATTCACAGGCAACCATGAAAACATTTTGAGCAGTCACCACACTGAATTTTTAGTTCATTATCACGATCCACTTTAGCATTACATTTTCAACAAAAAGCCATATTGTTGTTCAAAACCGATTTTTTTTTACCATTTGTACAAACTCATGTCGTTTTCCTGTTGCAACAAAAAACAGAATCGGAGCGAAACTGAAGTGACAGCAGCTGTCATTCGTCGCTCGGTAAAATTTTTCGGAGCGATTACTAACACGATTACATTTAAATGTCATCGAAATGTCATTTAAACATCAAAATAAATATGCGGAAAAATATATTTAAAAAACAGTAAAATAATTAACAAATAATACAACAAATACCATGATTACAATAAATTATTTATTAATTTACGGAAAAATTCATCAGTATTAACAATCTAATTATAAAAATAGAATTTGACAATTAATACGTATATTCACACAACCATATAAAAACAAAAAATCGCAGAATCCGGATTTTTGGCTGTTCCAGTTAAAACGTCAAAAAACTGTCATTTTTCAACTCGGATTCGACTCCGAATCTGTTTTTTGTTGCAACAGGAAAACCACATCAAACCGTTATTATATCAATAAATTTCAAAAAAATAAACCCATCTGAATTAACTACCCAAGCAAATTACGTATTCAGATGCACGAGAAGATTACCTATTCCTTTCATACACCTCGTATCGACCATGACTTTTGAATGGTGAAAAAAAGTGGATGGATTTTTTACTCGCGAATTGTCAGAGATAATTTTAAATTTTTCTGAGATGAAAGTCTTGGATATAACTTCAAGATGAAGTTTCAATTCATTAAATAACTTATTAGTGTGTAATTTTTTGTTATTTTACCTTGTGCTAAGAACGTAAAGGTCGAGTTACAATGAATCCATCTCGTTTTGTTTCGTCGTTCTCCGTCTCGTCTTTTCCGTTTGTTGGTTACATTGCATCCGTTCCGTCTGTTTAAACTGACATTTGAAAAACAAATAAAAAAATAAAATCGAAGCCTACGAGACTCTAAAACCTTTAGAAATTCTCTTTGATTTATACGTTTTGTAGACACAATATTATAAAATTTATAAGCAAAAAAGAAAATGGTGGGTGCGCGTCCATTAAATCTGGATAGGGACGAATCCGGGTGTTTTAAGACTAGCTTTCTCCAAATGAAAGAGTTAGATAGTGAAGAATTCTTCATCCAAACTAGAATGATCAGTAATTTAATTTGTAACAATTTTTTTTTTTATTGTTTTCAAATAATCGAAAATCCCTATGTAGTTACAGCCTACTTCTCACGTTATGTCAAAAAAAAAAAAAAAAATTTGGATTTGTTTGGTTAAGAAGTTCCGTCTTTCCGTAAATTCTAAACTTTTTGAAAAAACGGATGAGCTCGTCCGTCTCTTTCCATTTTATTATTATAACTAACCATTCCGTTTCTTCATACAAAATGTACAGAAAATGTATAAAACTAATTTGGGCGGAGAAGCGGAACGGAACGGGACGGATCCATTGAAACGACCTTAATAAAATATGTTAACTGTTTTAATTCTTGGTTATTTGAATTTTGCGTCCCTACAACACTACTTATCTGGCTCTTAATACAAATAAATTTTGATTAAAGTGTGCGGGGAAAGAGAGAGGAAACGAGAATCGAGAGGAGTGATTATGTGATTTTTTGTTTTTTTGCTTGCGAATGCAAAATTGCGCGTTACTTTATAGAATATGTATTGTATTATTGTAGTATATGTACATATATAGATATACTGCAAAAACAAACAAACCAAAATGAAATGAAACAACATGATTCCAGCTGAATGCATTTTATAAGAGTTAGAATAGTTTGACATAATTATAGTTTTTTTTTCATATTTTGTTTTGTAAATTCGTCCAATTTTTTTTTTTTTTTAAAACGTACATGCATGCGATAAATTTAGTTTAAATTCAAATTTCGAAGTGGTTATTGCGTACAGCTGTATCGGAAAATCTGTACAATTATACAAAAATCATTGTTATATACATATTTGAATTCCGCACCGGGTAACAAAAATAGAGATTCTACTCGTTGGTACGGTAAGCAATTATTGTGTTGATAATATTTTGGGCTTATTATTTTACTATTGCTGTTTTGTTGTGTCATACATTTTTTAAAATCGTATTTTTATGAATTCCTTAATATTAGTTGGGTGAGGTCGATAATTTGTTTAAAACCGAAGTCAGACGTAGCTATCTGAAATCTCGACATAATGGCGATTTGTCTGAAACTCTGAATAACCAATCGTGTAGGGCTGTTGTTGTAATCCTACTTTGGAAATTTTACAACAACAAATGCCATGTATTTTTATTCCGGAATGAATAGTTTCAAACCAAGTTTTTGTTGGTTTACAATTGTAGCAATAATTTTGAAATTTTTTTTTTTTTTTTATTTAACTGTTAATGTCAATTGATAAAAGTAAACAGAAAATTATTTATTTTCCGTTTTTATTTTGAGCATAATTTGTATTTATATTTTTATACCAATTACTAATACTATTCCAGTGAGCAAAGTAAGACGACATGTGTTACAAAATAAATTTAATAACTATTAAATTTACTACTCTTGGCGAGTGGTGCACCAATGCGAATGTTGGTCGATATTTTCGTCTAAATATCTGTGTTTATGTACTAAGAACAAAGCTTATCCAGTTTAAAAAAAGTTATTCTGAGAGCAAAATATTGTGGTGGTTCCCCTATTTTTATTGTGGTATATATGTACATGTAGTTGAATGGTACCCATAGGATGCATTCAAAAATTCAGTCGACTTTGCAGATATAGTGTAGCGTTGTAAATGTAATGTGATAGTGTAGCTTTGTAATAACATGTAATGTTTATTTGTGATAAACTATTATTAAAACACTTATTTAATTAACGCTTTTACTGTGAGTGGTTGTTTCCCATTATATCTAAATATATGTATAGTGACGCCCTATAACAAATTGTGGTGAGGCTTGAGGTCTACAGCTCCACCAAAATTAATAAACTATCATTATTATTGTCAGTAATGTTTGAATTTGAATTTAACAAAAATTTTTTAGAGTTAGGATTATTTTGAGGTGTGCGAAGGTATATGCTTATGCTATTTATACGCTTCACTCGATTGTTTTCGTTTTTTATTACAAAAGATCTTGGCGTATTATGTTTTTGTATCATAATACCTGGTTCCAATACATAGTATAAACATTTTTGTTGGTTTTGCTGGTTCCCAAATTATACCATTTTAATACATATACTGAATTAATCTCCCTCTTTTAGTTCTGGTCGTTTTCGAGCAGACCTGTCTGTAGGAAATTTTTTTGACTTCAACAAATGTTCCCATATGGGAATACGAAATCGTGTTAAACAACTCATTAATATTTAAGTCGATGTCAGTTTTACTCCTGAAACGGGTATGTTCCGATATTCCAACATAAACAATTCTATATCTGTCCCACTTTCTATTGATTTTCTAAGTAAATGTTTGCAAATCGCGACTCCCTTCTCAGCTAGTCGATTTGATTGTGAATATCTAGGACTAGATGTTATGGCTTTAAAATTGCAATCTTTTGCCAAATTTGTGGACTCGAAACTATTGAATGGGGTTGTCTGCAATAAATATTTGAGGAATTCAGTTTTATTTTCAATGATTTTCAAATCGATATATTTGGAAAAATAGTCTACGACTACTAAATAATTTCTATTACTAAGCTCCAATACTCGTATATCAACTCCTATTTTTTGGAATGGCAAATTAGGTACTTTATGAATCGAAATTTGATATTTTTCGCAAACTCAACATTTTTTTATTTCATTTTATATGTCCTCCTCCATACTCGGCCAATCGAATATAATCTTAGCTCTTGCAATAGATTGGCATATTCCGAAATCAGAATCATTATATATTTTACTATCTTTTGGTGGCGTATTTGAGGGGCTAAAATTTTATCTACATATATAATATGCTAATTTGTCTTCGACGTATGTATATCTCATTTTGTTTACTCCAGTACAGTCTTAGAGAGTTTAGTATATTATTTTTTGAATTTATTTTATTAAGACTGGTTCTTTTAACGTTTCTCAATCTGTCATGATTATTGTGTGAACGATGTCAGCTAAGTCATTATTTTCGAAAACAGGTTTCCTTCTTGCAATAGGCAACAACCCAGTTGCTCATTATTCACTCAATATTTTCTTAGAAGCTCTCTCATTGGAGCAGCCTTTTCTGAGAAGCTCGGGATACAATTTCTGAGATAATTTAGCATACCTAAATATCGATGAAAGTTTTTCTTACATGCTGGCAAGTCATATTCAAATATTCTTTTAATACGATCAAGATCCGGGCTTATCCCAGTTTTAGAAAACAAGTAACCGAAACTTAGCTATATTAAATTTTATATTGAGTTACCTCGCTCTAATAACAATTTTTTTGTAAAATTTCGTCTTACTCTAGATGAGGAGACCGTCTATGTAGACAAAAAACTCCTTCGATATCTTCAAAACTTTTAAAGTTGTATAAATGTTTGAAATACTTCGGATCCTATGTTTATGCCACACGGTGTAATGATACGCACATCGGTGAATTAATAATGCTTTATTTCAGTGCTACCAACCTAACATACATATGTATATATATACTTAGTATAACAGCAGTAATCATCATTTACATTACATTTCCCTTTTGATGTAAGATTATGAACTTACAGCTTACAATTCAAAATAAAGCATATAAGTAATACTTTGATATGCCTAAACATTAATTAATAATTTCAATTTCTTACTCTACTACCCCTTATAATATCAACAAGAATAAACTAAGACAGCAATCGTTATTTCCCAATACGAATACAATTCAATAATAACGAAAGGATTGAAATTTTAAATTATTGTGGAAATTATAAATCTAGTCTATTGGCTTAACCAATCTACCGGATCTAGTTGTCTTCGAAATGTTTGAACTTGATGGGATATTAATAGTTTCGGGTATTTCCTTGTTACCAGCATTGGTAATTGCTTCCGAATGTGATGACGTAGGAACCTCTGTATTATTTACTTGTGCAGTTTGATTTGAATTCGTTTCAGTGACTGTTTCATCAAGATCTAATAAAGCTTTACTGGGAAAGTCTGCTTTTGTTTTATTGATGTATGCATGATTTCGTCGCAAGTTTTGTCCTTGATTAGTTTGAATTATAAGTGATCGCGGATTTCTTGATACATCAGTTACTTTTGCTCCGACCCACTCACGATGATTAACTTGAACTCTGACGTCATCTCCCTTAGTTGGTAAGTCACTGCGTTTTTTCGAATGTTTATCTGCGTACAATTTTTGTTTCGCTCTGTTTTCTTTAATGTGTTGTGATACCTCGTTGAATACTTTTGGCTTAAGTAACTCTTTGTCATATATTAACTGAGAGTTAGTAATTCGACTTTGCAATTTTTGATTTGGCGAAATATTACCCAAACCAGGCGTATTGCGATGATTCAATAGTGCGATATATATATATATATATATATATATATATATATATATATATATATATATATATATATATATATATATATATATATATATATATATATATATATATATATATATATATATATATATATATATATATATATATATATATATATATATATATATATATATATATATATATATATATATATATATATATATATATATATATATATATATATATATATATATATATATATATATATATATATATATATATATATATATATATATATATATATATATATATATATATATATATATATATATATATATATATATATATATATATATATATATATATATATATATATATATATATATATATATATATATATATATATATATATATATATATATATATATATATATATATATATATATATATATATATATATATATATATATATATATATATATATATATATATATATATATATATATATATATATATATATATATATATATATATATATATATATATATATATATATATATATATATATATATATATATATATATATATATATATATATATATATATATATATATATATATATATATATATATATATATATATATATATATATATATATATATATATATATATATATATATATATATATATATATATATATATATATATATATATATATATATATATATATATATATATATATATATATATATATATATATATATATATATATATATATATATATATATATATATATATATATATATATATATATATATATATATATATATATATATATATATATATATATATATATATATATATATATATATATATATATATATATATATATATATATATATATATATATATATATATATATATATATATATATATATATATATATATATATATATATATATATATATATATATATATATATATATATATATATATATATATATATATATATATATATATATATATATATATATATATATATATATATATATATATATATATATATATATATATATATATATATATATATATATATATCAGTATTATCCATGATACACTTTTTTATCATATTTTTCGCAGTCTGGATATATCGTTCTGCTAATCTATTTGCTCGATGAAACCCTGGACTCGATGTACGATGTTCGAGCTTCCAATTTCTAGCGAAATCTTTGAATAGTTTTGACGAATATTGTGGTCCATTGTCCGATTCAACAATTTCTGGTGCTCCATGTACTGAGAAAATACGTTTTAAAAATGTTATCACTTCTTCTGATGTGGAATTGAACGACGAATTGACGTTTTTCTACATCGAAGAACTCGGAATAACTATCTGCCAAGACAATTTAATTATTTCCGTGTATAGTACATATATCACTCGCAACAATTTGAAATGTATATTGTGGAACCTCTTTTGACATTATTGGCTCCCTAATATTTCTTTTTTGTGTTTTTTGACATGTTAAACACTTTTCAACATAGTTCTTGATGTCGTTGTTCATGCCATACCAGTACAGAGATTGTCTGGCTCTGCTTTGACAGGATTGTATACCTGTATGACCTTGGTGGATACAACTTAACATTCTGTTAATTTGACTGTGTGGTACGACTACTTTGTGACCTTTGAAAATAAGTCCTTTATAAGTGGATAATTCTTCTCTGAAATTCCAATAGTTCTGTACTTCTTTTCCGATTGTGTTTCGATGTTCTAAAATCGGCCAACCAGTTGTAATTGTTTTTGTTAGAGATTGTAGCTCGTTATCTTGTCGTGTTGCTTCCACCATGTCTGTGTAGCATTCCTGTGTCATAGGCAATATTATTTGAACTTCGAGATTGAGTTCATCGTCATCTGTTGAAGTTTCATTGATGCAGTCTCTGCTTAACGTATCTGCCAAATATAATTCAGTACCTTTTTTATATGTTACCTTAGGATTGTATTGAATAACTTCTAACAAAATCCGTTGAAGTCTTGGAGGTGCACTATGGATCGATTTCTTGAAGATCGACTCCAAAGGTTTATGGTCTGTTTCGATGGTTAACCGTTTACCATACACATACTCATGAAATTTATTGCACCCGATTTTGATCGCCAGCGCTTCTTTTTCAATTTGTGGATACAGTGGTTGACATTTTGTTAAAGCCTTTGTTACATATGCTATAGGACGTCCATCTTGAATCAGAGCAGCCCCCACAGCTTTTGAACTAGCATCTACTGTTAGTAAGACATCGTTATTTACATTGTAATGCGAGTACCGGTGATGTTTTCAATAGTGTTTTGATTTTTTCAAAAGCGCTTGTATGATGTGCTTCCCAATTCCAAACAGCATCTTTGCTTAGTAGTTCTCGTAATGGATCAGTTATTGATGACAAATTAGGAATAAATTTATGGAGGTATGATACCATTCCCCATATTATTTGCAATTATTCCTTATTTGTTGGTTGTTTCAATCTATTTATGGCCTCGACCTTATCCGGATCAGCTTCGATACCATTAGCCGTTAAAATATGGCCTAAAAACTTGATGGACTCTTTTTTAAACTGGCATTTGTCTTTATTTAATACTATACCGGCTGTTTTAAATTTTTCAAACACCTTTAGCGTTATCTCATCTAGTTATTCTTACGACGTAGCGTAAATGAGAAGGTCGTCCATAGAGCACTCCACGTTCTCGATATCTTGAAGTAACGATGGCATCATCTCTTGGAACATCTCAGGTGTGGATGAAAGACCAAAAGGCAATCTTGTACAGCAATATCTACCCCCTGGCGTTGCAAAGGTTAAGTATTTCTCCATCCTTTTGCTTACCTTTATTTACCAAAAACCTTTGTTGCAATCTAGCTTGGTAAACAATTTTGCGTCATATATTTTTGCTGCGATTTCTTCTAACGTATTTAGAGGATAGTGGCGTCGTTTTATACATTTGTTCACATCAGTCGGATCAATGCATATTCGAATTTTTTTATTCTTTTTAACCACGACCATTGGGCTAACTACTGGAGTAGGCTCTGTCATTTTTTTGATTACACCCATTTTTTCCATTTTTATCAGTTCCTATTGTTTTACTTCCTCTTTAATTGCTAGTGGAACTTTCCGTGCTGGTTTAATGTCGAATGATGGATTGTCTATGAGATCTATGTCGTACTCAAAGTTTTTAACGCATCCGAGACCTTGATATAGGTCGGGTAATTTCACTTCATTTATTTGACTTATGAAATTTAGTTTCTTAGCACTGTCTTATCCAATTATAGTAATCATTGGCTTATGAACTATTTTAAAAGTAGTTACTGGATGCTGATTTGCCCCGTTCGAGCAGATTGTTTTAATTCCACCAAGCACTTGCATTTTGTGATCCGTAAAAGACACAATATATTTAGTTTCGCTGGAATTAATTTGTATTTTTTGACGATTTTGCTTGATTTTCAGCCATTACATTGCATCTTGCGCCAGTGTCGATTTTGACTTTAGTATTTTTACTATTAATCGTAATATTTTCAATCCAATCACTCTCAGATTGAATATTATCCCATATTGAACATACGAGAAGTTCCTCCTCATCACTACTAGCTTCGGCAATGACATTAACTTTGTTATTTTTAGTTTTGGACTTCATTATTGCAATTTTTTGTTTTGAGGTTCTACACATCTTATTCGTGTGTCCCTTGATTTGACACTTCGTACAAATTTCTTTGAATGCTGGGCATTTACCTTGCTCGTGATTTGAACCGCATCTCTTGCAGCTTATTGTGTTTATTTGTGATTTGGTCTTCTCATTGTCATTGCTCTTCTGCCATTTTAGAGATTTCATTATATTAACAGCTAATGTATCTGTTTTTGATTCCATTATTTTTACTTGCATTTGTGCCTGTTCAGCAGCTCTGCAACAATTTACTGCTTTATTTAAATCTAATTTATCCGCCGCGAGTAACTTTTGTCGTAATTGATTATCACTAACCCCAATCACGATTTTATCTTTGATCAAGTCTTCTGCTAATCCACTGAAGTCACAATTTTTTAATCATCAAATGATTCACCTGATTCTTGTCGCATATTGTTGAACGTATATCTTTCGAACGTAATGTTTTTTTTTTGAAACAAAATATTCCGTTAACTTTTTTTTTAGTACGGCTAAATCGTTTTGTTCATCCTTTGACAATTTAAGGTTATTATAAATTGTGATTATATCAGGTCCTAAGCTGACCATAAACGTAGCACATTGTATTGTCGGTGATTTTTTTTGACAATTCTTTTGCTATTTCGAATCATTCGAATTGTTGCAACCATTGCTTCCCTGAATTTGAGGCGTCACCGCTCGAGATAATAAAATTTTTTGGTGGTTTTATTTCAGCCATCTTGTCAAAGATTTTACTTTTCACTTTTTAATGTTTTGTTGATTTTTATCAAATTTTTTTTTTTTTGCTTACGTTTTCGTATTTTGCTGGTATTTATTATTCTTTTTACTTTATTATTTTATTATTATTCGCTTTTAATTAGTTATCACATTTTTTTCTCGTAAAAACAATTATCCCACTTCTGACACCATGTAATGATACGCACATCGGTGAATCAATAATGCTTTATTTCAGTGCTACCAACCTAACATACATATGTATATATATAGTATAACATCAGTAATCATCATTTACATTACACACGGCAGCCTATTGAATCTGTAGCTTTCAAAAGTCTATGGAAATTATAAATTTCGTTTATTGTTCTTTTATAATTGTTTCTCCTTATTTTAAAACTCGAAATAGTAAAATTAGTTGCCGTTGCAGGCAGTCACTTTGGCAAATATATCAATTCAAACATTACAAATATGCAAACATGTCATTCTTACTTTAAATTCAGACTTCCTAATATCAAAATAAAACTGAAAGATAAATTCTGCAGTTATTCAACTTTGGCAGGGCTAGGCAAGAAAGATGCATATAAGCAAAGATCGAAATATAATATTTTGATCTATGATATAAGTCTGGATTTTCTGCAATTGCAATGCGATGTGGAAGTCAAATTTCAGTCCTGCAATATGCCTTGATTTCAATATTTTCAAATTTTATCTTTGGGTGTAATATGAAGCATAAGCACTGCATAATAAATCCAGACTTTCAAATATCTTTCTTGTCTGAAAAGGTTGAATGACTCCTGAAATTGTCTTCCAGTATAATTTTTATATTCAAGAGGTCCTAATCTAAATATTTAGCTAAACCAGATAAAAGTGTTTTGTTAAAATTACGTAATTTCTGTCATGTTTAAGTTTATCTGGTTCCCCTTTAGAATTTTTATCACCTTTGGCTCATAAAGAATCTAGCGCAGCTGTGGCAGCGGTTAAAAGGCGAATAGCTTTCTCTTACTTAATATCATGATTGGTTTTTTAACCTAACTAAATTTTTTTAATTGGTATGAAGCTTTAGTTTCGGACGATATGTATCGTATTTCCTACTTTTCCAATCGTCAATTAACCAGTTTACACCATCATATTTAGTCCTTGGGATGTACATAAATGCGACCTAAATTGGATAGGTAACGTGGTGTAATGGCTATAAGTGGTTACCTACTCAAATTAGTACAGGTAACTTTTTCTGGTAGCCTAACCTAAGTTAGGTCGATCAATATTATATTGTAAATGACATCGACCTAAAGGTTTTCGGATTTTCTATTTTTTGCACAAAAAAGAGCTAAACAATATTTCCTCATTCTTCTCTTCTTTTATGAAATCGCCATTTGTTTCGTAAGACATAGAAGTTCAATGCAAGCTAATTTTATTTGTTTTGAACATGAATATTTACTGTAATTAATTGTGTGACTGTCAAATTTGATTCAACTAGACATTTAACTGAAGGACAAATAGAAGAAAGAGAGGAAATATTATTTATATGGCGGATGGCTGTTTTTAGTTTCTGAAATCACCAACCACCAGTATTTCAATTATAAAATTGGTTATAAAATTGCAAGTCTCACAATTTAACTTAATTTGTATCTCTCATAATTTCAACTTAAATCAGCAATTCATGTAACATATCACTCAAAATATTGATTAATTTAATTTATTTTTTTAATTTCATTTCAGAACTTTACAATCACTGATTTATCATGTTTCGAAATCGCCGTGCTTACAAAAATACTAAACCACGAAAACCGCTCACCACTGATCCATATCAATCCATTTTAAATTTAAACGATGATTGTTTATATGAACTATTCACGTATTTACCATTACAAGATTTATGTAGCATTGCCATTACATGCAATCGGATAAATCAAGTTGCTAAAAAACTTTATGGTCGTCGTTTCACTAATTTGAATGCAAAACACTTTTTAACGAAAAATGGTCAGAATTTAATAACCGAAAGAAAAATGGGTATAATAATTAAAGAAATAGCACTTGATGTTAAGGTATTCGAGATCTCAAGACGAATTGAATTGGATAACTGTTCGAAGTCATGCGAAGCACTTATCAGATTAATATTGCTTCATTGTCGTAATATTACAGATCTAAAAATTGAATTCTACATTGATGATCGATTTAGTCAAGAAATGAATGCACTTGAAAATTTCCAAAATTTAAAAACTCTTTATATAACGTGTGGCAGTATTCGGTTAAATAATATGAACCGATTAGAAAATTTACATCTTACATTTTACGGTGCTGATAATATGTCACACCTATTGACGTTAAAAAATTTGAAAAGTCTATATTTGCGTGGGATGGAAATGGATACTAATTTATTATCTCAAATTTGTGACAATAATCCGGATATCAAACATATAGAAATACCTAACCAACCGAATCGAAATACAAACTCTGCAAACCTTACTTTAATTATCGATAAACTCATAAATTTAGAAGAAATTGTTATAAACTTCGACTGCGATAGAAGTACAATCCAAAGAATTTCTGAAATAAAATATCTAAAACGTCTCTCGATTAGCGATTCTGCACCAGATTTATTGGCAAAACTACTCGAATTGAATCAGCTGGAATCCCTTTCATACTCTTGTGCAAATCCAGACGATATGGAATTAATAACGAAATTTACTAAATTAAAATATTTATGTGTCGAGAACTTCGACAATATCCATATGAATTCCTTGAAATCACAATGTATTCTAGAACATGCAGAGTTTAATTCGTCGTATGGTGTAACAAACGAAGGGGTCATAGCTTTTGTCAAGGGGGCAATCAATTTGAAATACTTGAGCTTATGCGAAAGCTATAACTGTGATGAAGACGTTTTAGAGATGCTTGTGGATTTGGTCAGAAATTGCGGTAGAAAATCAAAATTAAAAGTTAAGTGTGATTTCATTTATGGGCTAATAAAAGATTACCCAATGCTGGATTTAATTGTACTACCACATAGGCAAGATTATGATGATTGTTATAGTAGCCCGGAATTTCAAAACAATAGATAAATAAACTTTTATTTTTAAATGTTAAATTAGCATTTTTAATGTTACAGTATTTATGTGGCGCCATGAATGCCCCTATTATGGTTCTCACTTAAGAGTCACTTGGCGACTTCAAGTCACCCAAATCAAATTTTGGTATTATGGTTCTCGCCGTGAGTGAGAGTAATGTCAAAATTGCTCACCTAATATTTCTCGGTGACTAGTGCGATTTTTTGTAAAGAATAAAGAAATAATGGAATAAAAAACTCTACAGTTTTTTTACAAGCAAAATACATATTTTAATTAATATTTCCTAATTAAATATTGAATAAAAAACAATTTTTTTTTTTAAATCGTATTTTAAAATATTTTTATTGTACATATTAACAACAAAATGCGTATGTAAGTTGTCAAACATTTTTGTTTCCTCCAGTTTCATTCGCCACAGAAAAACCAATCCACATTGTATTTTGCTATTTGCACTATTTAATAACACTTTTAACCGATAAAATATCTAATTAAATCTCATAAAATTACAAAATTAATCATAATAAATGTAAATGTGTACAAAAGACTGCTAACTATACGTCAAAAAATATAAAACTACTGTGCTGGCAAACTTCAAAACGAATGGAAATGGTCATAATTAACAAATCCAATAAGATCAACCGCGCACAACTCTCGCCAAAATAAATGTGAGAACCATAATATCAAAATTGAACTCACACGACTTTTCGAGTCACGGCGACTCGTCGGTGAGGTGAGAACCATAATAGGGGTAGAAGACCCAAAAATTCATTCGCAATTTTTCGACGTTGCCGACCAATTCGACAATATCGAAAATAAACTACAAAAAAATTTAAAAAAAAAATTAATATTAATTTATCAATTAGGCGGAAAATTAAAAAAATATCCAAAACTAAAACATACGTTACGAACTAAATAACTGAATTTTTTTTATCTCACGATTTATTATTAAACACGCGTTCGTCAACTTTTTTAGTTTCATAATAGGAAAATTTTCGATATGATCGCAAAAAAAGCGCGCGTCGAAAATTTCATAATAACCCCCCTGGTCATCCTGAAAGTGTCCAATAAGTATCCGCATTCTATACCCGAACCTAGTATAGTTTCTCCTAAACAATTCGATTAAACGAGTGGTCAGATCATTTGGTGGTCCTGTTAAACACAGCGCTGAAAAAGTGGAATTATGAGATGACATCGTTTCCAATTTTGAACTTTAACGTTCTGACCGCCTTGAACCAGTTCAAAAAATATGTTTTTTATTATGTTTGATTCTTAACTAAGTAATACATACATATGATTCTTTCTAAATATTATAAGACATCTATCTCGTGATATATACGAGTAGTTTCTGGATTGAATGAATGCACTTTCCATCGCACATATCTAACTTCGTCTTAATCGATTGCAATATAGTAAGTTCCTTCCTTCGACCATATGCCAGAACCGCATATCTAAACATAATTTTAAATTCCATGGAAATGATCATCTAATAATGTAGTTAGATTGTGCTGTCTTGTGCTAACCTATTTATTATATATTGTACTAATAATTTACTAACTATCGATCGCATTGGTGTCTGTAACCGGGTCGAGTCTGTCCCAACTACAATAATAATCCTATCCTATCCTTCCGTTTTGTTATATGTGTACGGGTGTACGGCGTGGGCCCGGGAGTCCGGGAGATCCTGCTATAATGCTTGGCCGTACACTCATAATCAATCAATCAATCAATTGAAGATTTGACCAAAATTCAAGTTTTCATTATTCTGGGCTTACTATAGGACATTTTATGGAGTAAAATTATACTTCGCGTAGTAAAAAACTTCAGAAGATAAACGGTGAAGTTCAAATTTTATCGATTAAAACTATAATAAAATAGTTTAGTCTCATAATTTATGAGCAGGGTAAATGTGGGTGAGATGGCGTAGCGGGTGAGATGGCACATGTCAAATTTCCCCCACTTAAGCACTTCATTTTATATATTTGAGTATATATTTCGTTTCAGTTTGTCGTAATAACTCGAAGGAGTAAGGTCTCGCCGCGCTGTGATTATTAATTATTAAATAAAAAAAGAAACAAAACCATTTTTTTTTTTTTGTGAGAACTAATTTTATGCTCTCTTTGTGACTCGTTTTTTCGGTAAGTATTTGGCACTTAAATCTAGTTTATGTATTAAAATACGTGCAAGAGAGTATTTTAGTTTGTACTAGTACCACAGAAGAAAGATTAACCAGAACAGTCATAACGCTGTTTTTGTATGGAAAAATTTGGACTCATTTTTTTGACCTTGATTTGCCGAAGGTAAGAGAAGGGTTATGTATTCTTTGGTTTACTGGTTTTTATTTGAAATAATAAAAATTAAGAATCCTTAACAGTATAATTAGTGAAATTATCACCCACAATTCTCATAGTCGTGTCATTTCAGGCGACGTGACTTGAGCCACGTCACGTCGCATGAAAATTGATATTCTTGAAGTCGGTTCAAGTGACACGACTGTAACTAAAAGATATCGGTTAAATTACAAATAAAGAACAAAATCTATTAATTTATTTAAACTTAAAAATATTTTAAAAAATTATTTGGACTAAAATTTTGCCCTTTCATTTTATAGTAATCGCCTGTCACCTACAAAATTCAAGTGACATCTGTCGTATAAAATGACTTTAGTCGTAACAAACGACTAATAGAATCGCAAAATTGATGTGACGTGACTACAGTCATGAAAAATGACGTGATACGACTATGGGAATTGGGGTGTATATGACAAATTTTGTTTTGACAGCATAATTTGTATTAAATATTCAAAAAATTCATAATATTCGAAAATAATTATACTTCAATGTCCAAAAAAGAAGGTAAGATGAAAAAAAAATTTGATCCACGCAATGTCTATTCTGGTTAATCTTTCTTCTGTGTTAGTACGAGAGGCAATGATCGAATAAGTGAAGTTGGATAAAACAAAAAAAAAAAAGAATTTCGGGGAAAAGTGAGAAATGGCACTTTTCTGCGAGGGTGATATGGTATATGTACCATTTCACCCTCCTTGCAATATTTTGAGTATTCACGGTTCGATCATTGCTTTTCTTTTTCTTTTGAAAACTCTTGTCCTTCCATACTTTTGTAGATGAAATTTCTGGAATTATTCGCAATATTAAGGCAAGAAATCTTTTCATTGTTGGAGATATTAACGTAGATATTCTTAATTTTCCAAATAGCTGCAATGATTATATGTTTCTTATGTCTGCCTGTGGTCTCGAATCTCTGATTAATGTTCCTACGCGTGTGACTGCAACATCAGCTTCTTGTATTGATCATTTTTTTGCTCGTCTCAAGTCTAACGATCTTTCTTGTCTAACAGCGGCAGCATTGGACCTTAAGATTTCACACCATCATTTTATTGAAATAATATTCAAGATACCTCAAGTTTCATTAGCACCCAATAATGTCCATGTTGGTCATACGAAGAAGCTCAATCTGGCATTGTTAAAAGATATTCTTGAAAAATTGGATTGGAATTATGTTCTTAACCTTGATGATCCATCTTTAGCTCTTAATCTATTTTTGACCATTATTTCTGATATACTAGAACATTGTTACACTTTTAGTCGGGTAAAAACCAAACGTTTACAACCTTGGATTTCTTTTAACCTTGCCAGTCGTATTAACAAGAGAAATAAATTGCGCAATAAGTTGAAAAAATGTCCTGGTGATTCAGTTCTTCGGGATATCTATGTTAGTAATTGTAACCAAATTAATGCTGACATTAAGAAAGAAAAAGAAATGTATTATTCCAATCGTTTCCTTGTCAATCGTGGAGATGTTAAAAAAAACTGGAATCTCGTGAATGAAATTCTAACAAGGAAGCCTAAGATTTCTTCGATTAAAGCATTCTATCTGAAAATGGTGAGCTTATTACTAGTGATTTAGAAATTTCCAATGAGTTTAATCATTATTTTACGAGTGTTGCTAATAAATTAAGAACAAAGTTTAAATCGTATAACTCGTCTGTTAATTACGATTTGCCTTATGATTACTGTTGTACTACTTTTTTTATGACTCCCGTATCCAATTATGAAATTATATCCATCATTAACTCGTTGGAAGCGAAGCAGTCAGTAGACAATGATGGTCTTGATGGTTCGATGGACAATGATGGTTCGCGTCTTACCTTGCCAACAGATCGGTTCGAGTTAAAATTAATGACGCTTTAAGTGAACCAAAATTTGTGGACGTTGGTGTTTCGCAAGGCTCAGTATTGGGCCCTCTGCTATTTCTGATCTATACTAATTCGGTTTTGGCATGGTCTTATACTGGGTTTGCCGATGACATAGCTTTAGCTTACACTGGTAAATCCCCTAATGACATCATTTCTATGATTAATTCTGACCTTAAAGTCTTACATGTATGGTTTGATAAGCATTGCTTAATTCTAAGTGATAAAACAAAATATATGTTGTTCAAATTGACTGGCACAATATCAGCAGCAAATGTTAATCAGGTAATTTATCATAATATTTCCAACTGTGCATCTACTGGGTGTCATTCTGAGTGAATTAATATTGAATTAGTCAACGAGTTCAAATATCTTGGGGTTCATTTAGACGATAATCTCAGTTGGAAAACTCATGTCTCTTCTTTAAGACGTTACTTGTCATCTGCTTCAAGAATTTTCTATCTCCTGCGTGATTTTTGCCCTGTTCCTGTGCTAAAAATTATCTACCATGCACTGATTATGTCTAAATTGGAATATGGTTTATCATGTTGTGGTGGGTGCTGTCCAACTACGTTACTTGATTTAAGTGTGCAACAGAAAATTATTTTGAGAATTTTATTGAGAAAAGCAGATCTGAGTCATCTTGGCCTCTATTCACGGCTAATAATATCTTGCCGTTACAACATTTGTATGTTTATAAGGTTTTAAGAATATTTTTTAAGCGTAGTGGGCAACAAACTATAAGGAGCCTTATTCGGTACAATATTCGAGGTAACCAAAGTTTTCTTTATAATATTCCCCGATTTTTTACTGACCACTTTCGACGCTATATCCTTGTTACTGCTCCAGTTTTTTTCAACGCGTTACCTATTTGTATTAGAGGGCATATTCATTCCAAATCATTTCTATCCAAAGTTAAAAAATGGCTTCTTGAAACGGCTGACATTACATTTCTTTTTCGGGTTGTTAAATAAATGATTTCTATATAATGGATATTTTTATTTTTGCTTCACTGTGATAACTGGTTGTTGTAGATTTTGTGATTATGTAATTTATATTTTTATATTTGTCTTGTATCGTTATTAGTTTAGATTTTTAGTTTATAATTAGTTATTAGATAATTTTTTTAGTAATTATGTATTTTACTTTTATATAAGTTTTTTATTTTTTATTGGTGGATTCGATTCTGTCGTTCGTTCGGCACAGAATCCTCCAAGATTTTTTACTTTTTTTACGCTTATTATACGTGTTCATTAATTATAATTTGTCATACGAGGGCGGATTGAAAATGAAGCTACCTAGCGCTAGATGGCAGCACAAACACAAAATTTTTTTGTTTTTTAGAAATTGCGATCTGTCAAACGTCAGCTGTTAAAATTTCACCCAAATTCATTGATTAGTTTATTTGTTGTAGTCGTTTGAAGTAAGCAACTTTTGTGTTTCTTGAAAAATGGAAAAAAACGAATTTCGTAGTGATTAAACACTATTATTTGAAAGGGAAAACGGCGAAAGAGACAAAAGAAAAGCTCGATAAACATTACGGTGAGTCTGCTCCGTCAGATTACATGGTAAAATATTGGATTGCTGAATTTAAACGCGGCCGAAGAAGCACTGCAACAATACCACCAACAGGAAGGCCAAAAGAGGTGGTTACTGAAGAAAATATCAAGAAAATCCTCGATATCGTTATGAATGATCGCCGAGTCAAGTTGCGTGAGATTGTTGAAATGGTAAACATATCATATGAACGTGTGTTCAACATTTTGTATGAACATTTGCATATGAAAAAGCTATCGGCAAGATGGGTGCCGCGTTTGCTCAGTGTCGAACAAAAACGAGTTCGACAGACCACTTCACAGCGGTGTTTGGACATGATAAAGCGTAATCCTGTTGATTTTTGGCGTCGATTAATTACTGTTGATGAAACGTGGGTCCACCACTACACACCTGAAACCAAAAATCAATCGAAACAATGGGTGGAAGCTGGTGGAAGTGCTCCGAAGAAGGCAAAGGCAGTGAAATCGGCTGGCAAGGTTATGGCCACTATATTTTGGGATGCACGCGGAATATTGCTCATCGATTATCTTGAAAAAGAATCCACAATCACAGGAAAGTATTATCGTGCATTATTGGATCAATTGGTTGATGCAATCAAGGAAAAACAACCACATTTAAAGAAGAAAAAAGTGCTCTTTCTTCAAGACAACGCACCGGTTCACACAGCATTAGATACGATGCTAAAATTACGTGAAATACACTTCGAATTGGTTGATCATCCACCTTATAGTCCAGATTTAGCTTCTAGTGACTTTTTCCTGTTTCCAAACTTGAAAAAATGGCTCGCAGGACAAAGATTCATCTCAAACGAGGAAGTGATTATCGAAACTAACGCGTATTTTGAGTGGTTCCCGAAATCGTATTATTCAGATGGTATAAAAAAGTTGGAATATCGTCTTACTAAGTGTGTCGAATTAAATGGAGACTATGTTGAGAAATAAATGGTTTTTGGCAAAAAAAATTTTGTTTTCCTACTTAGGTAGCTTCATTTTCAATCCGCCCTCGTAATATAAAAATATAAAAAATTAAAATTTAAAAAAAAAATTTGATTTTCTGCAAATCGATGTTGTAAGAGATACTTCATAAAATAATTTTCTAATATATAATTATCTTTATAGAAATGCCAACGATATATAAACGAAAGGGTTGGTAAAACAAAACAACAAAAATGAAAAAATAGACCGGAGTATATAAATTGACCTGTGATAATTGCGAAAAATTCTACCTGGGTCAAACGGGACGTTCCTTTTTAACGAGATTTAAAGAACACACCAGCGATCTAACAAAGAAAACAATAAAATCCAATTACGCACATCATTTAAAAACAGAAAACCACAAATACACTAATTACGACAAAAACTTAACAATTGTACACAAAGTAAAAAAAGGAAAAACCCTAGATCGGCTAGAAGAATTAGAGATATACAAACACAAAGACAATAGTAACATCTTAAACGACAAAATCAATACTAGAACAAATAGGTTATACGAAGCAATAATCAACAATACAAAGAGTGGAAGGGGTAAAAACAAATAGTATATAAGGACTTAACTTTAATAATTTTGTATTAATATTAAATTAAAAATTGAGAAAGGAAGGAAAGCGAAAGCATCCGAAATCGATTTTTTTTTAAAATAAAACAGATTGTTACTATAAGGAAGCTAAAAATATTAAAATAATAAAAAATAAATAATAATAAAGAATTTTTCTTTTTTATAAAAAATTTTACAAAGTAACAAAAGCACACAAAATAGTGAAAAAATGGAAATCCATTCACACAATAACACATGAATCCATTTTAAATTTAAACGATGATTGTTTAAATGAACTACCGAAGTATTTACCGTTAAAAGATTTATGCAGCATTGTCATCACGTGCAGTCGAATAAATGAACTTGCTCAAAGCCCTTTTGGCCATCATTCCGTAAATTTGATCGCAAAAATAGATACAATAATTAAAGAAAAAGCACAACATGTTAAGGTAATTGAGATCTCAAAGGAAATTGAAGATGGTAACACTTTGAAGTCATCGAAACAAAAAAACAAAAACAATCTAAAAATTCGATTCCGCATTGATGATTGATTTAGTCAAGAAATTAGTACAATTGAAAATTTCCAAAAATTAAAAACGCTTGCACAAACTATGATTTCCCATCACTACATAAGCAAAAAAAACGTGTATTTAAATTTGACGTGCTGTAACTAAATCAGACCTCTTGACATTAAAACTTTTAAAAGGTTTATATTTGAATTTAGAAACCGGAAATAGGTACTGATTTACTGTCTCAAATTTGTGCCAATAATCCGCATCCAATAATCAAATGGATCCAGATAGAATTTATGAACAATGCAATCCTTAACGTAATTCTCGATAAATTCAAACAATTAGACAAAATGATTGAACCGAATCAAATTAATAGAAATACAAGTATCACGAGAATTGCGATTAATTGGTTTTCAGCTCGATAATTTAAGACCCGAGACCTATACGAAAATTGCCAACTTAGATTTGCAGTGGTCAAATTATAATCACATTATAATAAGATATCTTGAACGACTCGGGCCTGTTCTTTTGAAATTAACACTTGATCAGTTTGGCTTCCAAAAAGTCTTGTTTGGATCAGTCGGAAATTTTATTTTGGCTAATTTTATGCGTATTAAAGAACAAAGTGCTACTATGTCAAAAATCAAATAATGAAAAGTATAACTGAATTTCATTAGCAGATTTTCACTAAAATAAAGCAAAGACACGTGATATGGTCTCTAACCGATACTCTTTCATGGATGTGATAAGGTCTTCAAACGTTACAAGTGCCGACCTTAAATCTTTTACCGGGATGCATTAGCAAGGTTTCGATGTGGTCTAATCAGTTGATGTAAATTTAATTTAATAAGTATTTAAGAATTCATTATTTACATCGAAAACTAAAATACGCGTCAGCGGCAACTAAAAATGTACAACAAGAGAGATGTAACGGGTTATAAGAGTTGGCACAAAATTAGATTGAAATACTAAAAATTTTGTTGCAAAGTTATAAATGGATACCATATTGGGGGAAATTCAACGGAAATGAGATGAGTCTACCATTATACTATGTTGAACCATTTCACCGTCGTCGATCAATAATTTCGAGTTAACATTCACTTTGTGTAAATCTGTTGTGTTCTCCAAAATCATTACGTATTTAAGAACCAACCACAATTAAAATTGATCATGTTGAACATTTTTTTTTGTTTCCATTTTCTAATTTTACTGTACAAACCAATTTTGGAATATTAATGATAAATTAATATTTCGATTTCACATTTGATTGACGTTGATTTTAATCTGAATCCTGAATTTAAAAAAACATTTTCATTTTGTTTATTGAGTTTATGTGCTATGACTAACTGACTACAATAACACTGATGAGATGACTTATAGGAAACTCTATATATGAAGGACATTAATGTACTAGTTGGCGGCATGTATAGAACATCCTAACACAGATAAGTGGAAGAAGTCTTCTTAGCTGAATTTGTTGATCAGTTCAAATTGCAAATTATTTTGTTAAGAAATTCTTAATTACCCAACTTTATGATACACCGAGTAAGTTTTAGGACCCCGACCTAAACATCTCGAAAATGAAGAATCTATAGAAAAGCTATAACGACACATCAGAATGTTGTTTAATTAGTAGAATAAGGAAAACTGACCATTTAAAAATTAATGACCTTGAAATAATCTTCCAGGCTCATCAAAAATTACTTTTTTACTTTTTTATAAACCAAAATTTTCTCTTTGAAAGGCCATTTCAAGATTATTTGTAATAACAGTGATATTTATCACTCGATTTCTTGGGTGTATTCCTTGTATGATGACATAGCCCAAATATAAGATTCCAGAAATTGTTACGATGACAGTCTGAACGACCTTATCCTAGCAAGCCGGGATATACCCCCGCCTGGCGGATGTCATATGGAAAAAAACAGCAGAAGGATTTTCACCACGACAAGCTACACACAACAGTGGCGACGAGAATAAAGCGAATTAACCTCGGCATCATGGAAGAACTCATCAAACGGTTGATGGAAGCCCAGACTGAAAACCAACGACAAATGGCAGCAATCATGGAACAAATGGTTCAGCAGCGAAACGCTCCGTCAGCAAATTCAGCGGATGCAGTTCACCGACCAGCAGCGGCACAAATACACAAGCACCTGTCTGATCGAATGGAAAAATTCGGCTACTGCCCGGAGGACGGTGAAACGTTCGACCGCTGGTACGCTCGATACATCTTCACAGAGGAAGCACAGACATTGACGGTCCGCCAGCGAGTGAGTTTTCTCACTGAGAAGTTGTCAACCTCGGAGTACCGACGTTTCGCTGACCGCATCCTGCCAGAGACCATACAAACCATAACTTTCGAGAGAGCAGTAGAGGAGCTGAAAAAAATTTTCGGACGGAAAGAATCGGTCTTCACACTCCGCTACAAGTGTTTGAGCATCGCTAAAGGTTCAGGAGAAAGTTGGGACGATTTCGCAAGCCAAGTCAATAGGAAGTGCGAAAAATTCGAGATTGCATCGTGCACAGCCGACGATTTTAAGGTTCTCATGTTCGTCAAAGCGCTCACGGGAGCTGAAGACTAACTCGTTCTCGAAAAATTTCTCATTAAGCTCGAGGAAGTCGAAATAACCCGTGCAGCAGCAGCCAATCCAGACACAGTGACCAGATTGAAGCTGAACGATGTCTGCGAGCTAGCAAAGCGGTTGTCTTGTCTCAAAGACGAGAAATTGATGGTCCAACACTCCAACTCAGCACTGAGAAGCGAAGTGATGCAGATGTTCAGAAAGAAAGAAGGACAGCAACAGCAAGGTCGGCAGAAATCCACACACAAATCAACAGAAAAATTGGACACGCCTCCTAACAACTGCTACTTCTGCGGTGACTGCCACTGGCATAAGGATTGCCCGTACAAGAACAAAATCTGCGATACTTGCAAGGTAAAGGGTCACAAAGCTGGCCATTGTACCTCGGCGACCGAATTCTTGCGCAGATTCCGATCAAGACCAAGCAGACCTAGCCAAAGATCAGAACGTCGTCAAAGTCTGGCAGTCACAACAGCATCGATCTCTACCCGCAAGTTTGTTGAACCAGCCATCGATGATCACAAGCGTCGCCTGCAACTGGATTCTGGCTCCGACTGGACAATTATATCCGAGAAAAATTAGAAAAAGATTGGTGAACCGCCGTTGACGCCATGCGAAGAGAAAGCAATCAGCGCTTCAGGCGATCAGGTGTCGATGCTCGGAAAATTCACCGCACGATTGAAGCTCCACGGACGAGAAGAAATCGGCCCATGCTACTTCGCAAATTCAAGCTTGAACGTCCTCGGCAGCGACTGGATGAAAGCTCTCGACCTATGGAATATTCCCATCGCCAGCGTCTGCAACAACGTCCGACTCGACGCTTCACAGCAGTTTTCAAGCGAGTTGAGGATCAAATTTCCAGCCCTTTTCAGCGATTCGCTCGGCCTTTGCACCCAAAAGGCATCGCTGACGCTCAAACCAAGTGCAAAACCAATTTTCCGCAAGAGCCGTCCAGTTCCGTTTGCCGCTATGGAGCCTATCGAGAACGAAATCAAACGGTTGCAGCTCTTAAATGTGATTAGCCCCGTGCGATACTCAGCATACGCCGCACCAATCGTCGCTGTCAAGAAGAAGGATGGACGGGTTAGAATCTGCGCCGACTACTCAACTGGCTTAAATGATTCGCTTGAACCGGAACAATTTCCATTGCCAACGCCTGACGAGATTTTTGCTCAGCTATCGCCATTCAAACTCTTTAGTAAAATCGACCTCTCAGACGCGTTCCTTCAAGTCGAGCTCGACGACGACTCAAAGAAGCTGATGACCATCAACACTCACTGCGGACTTTTCAAAGTCAATCGGTTGCAGCCAGGAGTCAAGCCAGCACCGGGAATCTTCCAAAGACTTGTGAGCAGCATGATGAGCGGAGCAAAGGGCGCCTTTCCGTTCATCGATGACTTCATTGTGGGAGGAACAGATCAAAACAACCACGACAAGAATCTGTACGAAGTTTTAAGCCGCATTCAGGAGAACGGCTTCCACCTCAAAATCGACAAGTGTTGGTTCCGTCAGAAACCACTCGAATTTCTTGGCCACATACTCGACACTAACGGCATTAAACCGAACCCAGAAAAGATCAAGACGCTTCAGAACATTCCGCCTCCAACAGACGCCAAGCAACTTCAGGCATTTCTAGGAGCAGTCACTTGGTACGGAAAATTCATTCCTGGTATAAAGAAACATCGCGGCCGATTAGACGAGCTTCTTCAAGATGATATCACGTTTGTATGGGAAACAAAACATCAAGAATCATTCGACGAGCTCAAGACAATTCTGGCATCTGACCTCGGACTTACTCACTACGACCCAACTAAGAAGTTGATCGTTGCCGCTGACGCTTCAAGCTATGGAATGGGAGCAAGTCTAATGCATGAGATGCCCGGTAAGTCGTTGCGCCCAGTAATGCATGCCGCACGCTCATTCACAGCAGCAGAAAAAAACTACCCGCAAATCCAACGAGAAGCTCTGGCGCTCACATTCGCCCTTCAGAAGTTTCACCGCTACATTTATGGTCGAAAATTCGAGCTCCAGACTGACCATAAACCCTTGCTCGCAATATTCGGGAATAAGAAGGGAATTCCAGTACACACGGCAAGCCGCCTTCAACGCTATACGCGTTGATATTGCTCGCATACGACTTCGAAATCAAATACGTCGACACGAACAGCTTCGCTTACGTAGATTTCATCTCTCGACTCATTAGTCAACACGAGAAGCCTGACGTAGACGTCATCATTGGAAAGATCATTGCAGAAGACTCACTAGGTTGCTTCGCTATCGACATCGCCAAAAAGCTGCCAGTAACCTTCGAAGCTATTCAGTACGAAACAAGTCGAGACGAGTTGTGGATGGTGTCCACAAAAATATTTTAAAACCAACCAAATGATCCCTGTGTGGTTGGTAGTTGATTGATTCAAGAATTCCATAAATTGATGGTGTCCAAAATATTCATAATAACCAATATTAATATCGGTAATCCCAAATATCGGTAATCCAAAATGGTGAAATTATGTAACAAGAATTATAGCTTGTAGATATAGGTTTGTAGATATAGTTGATTGTATGTACATAACCGTAACGATGGTTTATGTGAATGATGAACAGGAACAACTCGATACTGCGAATTTTACCGTACTCGTTATACGGTAGTTAATGCTTATTTTGCGTACTATTTTGAATATGTATACCCATTTGCACTATTACAGTTTGCAAATATACATGTATAGTTAAAACTATATGTGCAATTGAAAGCACTTTAAAATATTTTTTTTTTTTATTTATGCACTTTCACTATTTCACTCTATATAGTACATATTATGTTTCAACGTAACAATTATAGCACATATTATGTTTGAAATTTTTTTTTTCACGAGCACGTTTTTATATATGCATAAAACTTTTTTTTTCTTTGGGGAACCGTAAGAAGGTTACCTTTTATCTGGTAACGGTACGGAAATCCCACCGCTGTCACCAATTGTTTGTTGTGCACGTCGAGCGGTTACGCTTCTCCTTTAAATTAAACACCGTATTTTCTAAAAGGTTATTAATACTTTTATTATATTATTTATTGTTTTTATCTCGGAAATCACAACTCGACTCCCAATTATATTTTATTTCTTTTTTTATACAATTTTACTACCATAAACTTTATTATTTACCATTGGTATGACGATCGTACAAATTACGAATTCAAATTGTGAGCAAATATTATGGCATAAAGTAGAGCCGTACTTCACACGAGTATTTTTCATTCATAAAATTTTAATTAAAAATGTTCAATTTTACATGGGTTCTTATGGGAAATCGTAAAATGTATCCCCCTTAAATTAAGCTTCTTTTAAAATTGGTCTGAATCTGACGGCTTGTATATTTAGGTAAGCTTTGATGAAGGCAACCATGAAATCGACTTTAAGAACTAGCAAAGCTTTGAAATATGTATTTTTACCATTTTGTCATTTTCCGTCTTAAAATACGTCGTTTCTCCCAGGAACCATTATTTTCATAGGATATTGGTATCAATATTTTTTTCACTTCAATTCAATACATCCATAAGTTTTGGAATTTATTGTCTTTCCCCTTCAGTAAACTTATAATATAAAATATATTTTGATTAAAGTGGGTGATGGAGAAAATTAGCTGAAGAATTTCAATTGTGATTTTTCGTGTTTTTTATTTTTATTTTTAAAGGTCCAAAGAACCACCGTCGTTGCTGTATAAAATTGCGTATTTCATCCGAATTAGTTCAATTTTTGCTTCGTATTCCTCCTGTTCCTGCTGTAACTTGCAACGTATCTCAATTTTCTATCACGTTAAGACAAGGATTGACACTTTCGAGATTCTGCGGTATATTTACACTGCCGAGTGATATGATATGATGATTATTTGCACCTTCATCCTTTTTCTAACACGATTGGCAATCGTGTCTTTTTGTGATACCTGTGTTTTGCCTCTGAGTTGGGTATTTGGCCGTTTAACGTTTGCTAGTCATTTCCCTTGACATAAGGAGCAATACCAGTTAATTAAGAGCTTTTTAAATTTCATTTTTTCATAATCCTGCTTTAAGAACCCCGGTTCCGCAAAAATAAAAATCCCGGTTTTGGTTTTTATTTTACTTTAAATTAACATTTTTCTTCACCAGAAGGGGTGGTCCTCGGGATTACGGGATTTTGTACCCTCGGGATTTTGTACCGTCGAGATTTTGTACCCTCAGGACTATGTATCCTCGGGATTTTGTACCCTCGCGATTTTGAACCCTCGAGATTTTGTATCTTCGGGATTTTGTCTCTCAGAATTATGTCGCGCGGGATTTTGTCCCTCGGGAATATGTCACCAAGCCGTTGCAACAATTTAGTACTGGTGTACTATCTCTGATTTTACTAAAAATATTTTGAATGGGATTAACTTTCGAAAACATAACATTACAATTATACATATAAGCTTTTCATCAAATGGCTGAAATTATGCCCGTATACGGAATATATTTTATGTAGGTGGTGGTAACTTACTTGCCTAAATGCCATTTTCAGGAGAAATCCCATATTCAATTTAATTTAAAAGACAACATTTAAGCAATTTTTATTAGTCAAAATGACTAAAGCAAAACGGTTCATTGGCTTAATATATTGATTTTATGTAAAATTATATGAATAACAGGCCCATACGAACATATTATGTGATATTACATACCGTCAGTTGCACCAAATTTAACATCGAAATCCATTCAACAAAAATCAAAAAATTGACATTCGAATGTAAAATGTAAAAGATGTATGTAAAATGATTGTAAAATGAATGTAAAATGTCACATGGTCGATCCTTGGGGTCAGCGAAATAAATAATAGGCAATATATGTATATACGGCATGTTGCATCAAATTTCAAAGACGAAATCTATTCAACAAAAATCAAAAGATTGATATTCGACTATGGTTTCAGGGATATCTATTGTATAACCCTTATATGTAAAATATCATATACCGTTTGTTTTACCTAAAATTAAACACTTGCTATACTCTACATAACCAGTACTATTATTCTCGGTTGATATTAGTTAATATCCGAGATCTTGAGTGATTCACAGGCAACCATGAAAACATTTTGAGCAGTCACCGCACTGAATTTTTAGTTCATTATCACGATCCACTTTAGCATTACATTTTCAACAAAAAGCGATATTGTTGTTCAAAAGATTTTTTTTTTTACCATTTGTACAAACTCAAACCGTTATTATATCAATAAATTTCAAAAAAATAAACCCATCTGAATTAACTACCCAAGCAAATTACGTAATCAGATGCACGAGACGATTACCTATTCCTTTCATACACCTCGTATCGACCATGACTTTTGAATGGTGAAAAAAAGTGGATGGATTTTTTACTCGCGAATTGTTAGAGATAATTTTAAATTTTTCTGAGATGAAAGTCTTGGATATAACTTCAAGATGAAGTTTCAATTCATTAAATAATTTATTAGTGTGTAATTTTTTGTTATTTTACCTTGTGCTAAGAACGTAAAGGTCGAGTTACAATGAATCCATCTCGTTTTGTTCCGTCGTTCTCCGTCTCGTCTTTTCCGTTTGTTGGTTACATTGCATCCGTTCCGTCTGTTTAAACTGACATTTGAAAAACAAATAAAAAAATAAAATCGAAGACTACGAGACTCTAAAATCATTAGAAATTCTCTTTGATTTATACGTTTTGTAGACACAATATTATAAAATTTATAAGCAAAAAAGAAAATGGTGGGTGCGTCCATTAAATCTGGATAGGGACGAATCCGGGTGTTTTAAGACTAGCTTTCTCCAAATGAAAGAGTTAGATAGTGAAGAATTCTTCATCCAAACTAGAATGATCAGTAATTTAATTTGTAACAATTTTTTTTTTTTATTGTTTTCAAATAATCGAAAATCCCTATGTAGTTACAGCCTACTTCTCACGTTATGTCAAAAAAAAAAAAAAAAATTTGGATTTGTTTGGTTAAGAAGTTCCATCTTTCCGTAAATTCTAAACTTTTTGAAAAAACGGATGAGCTCGTCCGTTTCTTTCCATTTTATTATTATAACTAACCATTCCGTTTCTTCATACAAAATGTACAGAAAATGTATGAAACTAATTTGGGCGGAGAAGCGGAACGGAACGGGACGGATCCATTGAAACGACCTTAATAAAATATGTTAACTGTTTTAATTCTTGGTTATTTGAATTTTGCGTCCCTACAACACTACTTATCTGGCTCTTAATACAAATAAATTTTGATTAAAGTGTGCGGGGAAAGAGAGAGGAAACGAGAATCGAGAGGAGTGATTATGTGATTTTTTGTTTTTTTGCTTGCGAATGCAAAATTGCGCGTTACTTTATAGAATATGTATTGTATTATTGTAGTATATGTACATATATAGATATACTGCAAAAACAAACAAACCAAAATGAAATGAAACAACATGATTCCAGCTGTATGCATTTTATAAGAGTTAGAATAGTTTGACATAATTATAGTTTTTTTTCATATTTTGTTTTGTAAATTCGTCCAATTTTTTTTTTTTTTTAATGAAACATTGTACATCGTACACGTACATGCATGCGATAAATTTAGTTTAAATTCAAATTTCGAAGTGGTTATTGCGTACGTACAGCTGTATCGGAAAATCTGTACAATTATACAAAAATCATTGTTATATACATATTTGAATTCCGCACCGGGTAACAAAAATAGAGATTCTACTCGTTGGTACGGTAAGCAATTATTGTGTTGATAATATTTTGGGCTTATTATTTTACTATTGCTGTTTTGTTGTGTCATACATTTTTTAAAATCGTATTTTTATGAATTCCTTAATATTAGTTGGGTGAGGTCGATAATTTGTTTAAAACCGAAGTCAGGCGTATCTGAAATCTCGACATAATGGCGATTTGTCTGAAACTCTGAATAACCAATCGTGTAGGGCTGTTGTAGTTGTAATCCTACTTTGGAAATTTTACAACAACAAATGCCATGTATTTTTATTCCGGAATGAATAGTTTCAAACCAAGTTTTTGTTGGTTTACAATTGTAGCAATAATTTTGAAATTTTTTTTTTTTTTTTTTATTTAACTGTTAATGTCAATTGATAAAAGTAAACAGAAAATTATTTATTTTCCGTTTTTATTTTGAGCATAATTTGTATTTATATTTTTATACCAATTACTAATACTATTCCAGTGAGCAAAGTAAGACGACATGTGTTACAAAATAAATTTAATAACTATTAAATTTACTACTCTTGGCGAGTGGTGCACCAATGCTTGGTCGATATTTTCAGTTGGTCGATATTTTCGTCTAAATATCTGTGTTTATATAGTACTAAGAACAAAGCTTATCCAGTTTAAAAAAAGTTATTCTGAGAGCAAAATATTGTGGTGGTTCCCCTATTTTTATTGTGGTATATATGTACATGTAGTTGAATGGTACCCATAGGATGCATTCAAAAATTCAGTCGACTTTGCAGATATAGTGTAGCGTTGTAAATGTAATGTGATAGTGTAGCTTTGTAATAACATGTAATGTTTATTTGTGATAAACTATTATTAAAACACTTATTTAATTAACGCTTTTACTGTGAGTGTGGTTGTTTCCCATTATATCTAAATATATGTATAGTGACGCCCTATAACAAATTGTGGTGAGGCTTGAGGTCTACAGCTCCACCAAAATTAATAAACTATCATTATTATTGTCAGTAATGTTTGAATTTGAATTTAACAAAAATTTTTTAGAGTTAGGATTATTTTGAGGTGTGCGAAGGTATATGCTTATGCTATTTATACGCTTCACTCGATTGTTTTCGTTTTTTATTACAAAAGATCTTGGCGTATTATGTTTTTGTATCATAATACCTGGACGCTGGACATAAATTTTGGTCGTCTCATGAGTCGGTGAGGCGAGAATTACTGGATCGTAATGGTATTAGTTATTGTGTGTGTGTTCGAATGCTCTTTAACTATTCATGCTCTTCATGCTCTTTTTAGTTTTTCGTATACTTATTTTGTGTTCTTTGTTGAGATTAGGGTTTCGTATACGAATGAAATTTTTAAAGGGACACGAAGATGACTATGTTTGAAAAAAAAAATCAATTCACTAAAATGCAAAATTGTGTATTAAAATTTTATTAATTTCAATTAAAATTGTGTACAACCTCCTATTCGATATATTTAATTTCAAATTATTTATATTTATAAAAAATAAATTTCGTTTAAATTGATAATAAAGACGATGTAAAATAATGAATTTGAAAATCCCATATGATTTTGTTTACGTTCCATATGGCATTGGAAAAATGTATAAAATGCATGTAGTAGTTAGCAAGATAAACAGAAAATAAAGGAATAAGAAAAAAGAGTTTTAATAATAGGTACATACATATGTATGTGACGCTGTACGTAAAAAAGGTTTCGTAAAACATCATTATCAATTTCAAATACAGCTTGTTAAAACAAATTGCGATTACTCTCGATTTGTTTAAATTTATTAAATTTTCAACAGAATTTTTTGATGGCTTTAATATTAAAATGAATTAAATCAATCAAATATTGTGAAAGTACAGTTTACATTATGTATTTTGAATGTATTTCAGTGTAAGTATTTTTTAGTAACCTTTACATAATGTAAACTGTACTTACACAATATTTGATTGATTTAATTAAGTTTTTAATAAAAAATTAATCTGCTTTTGCAACACGAAATCTAAAAAATTAATAAACAAACATGTGAAGTTAAAACTAAAGAAATACATTTTTTTATTATACAATAATAGAACTTTACTAAAAGTAGAATATTTACAACGAACAACACAGTATGTATTGTTAATTCTCCTGCTTCATAGCAAGTGAAATATTAAGCATCAAAAAATTTTCCCGATTTCAACTGATTTCAACCGATTGGCTTATTTTTGATACTTACCGTCACAAAACGATACACTAATACAAACAACGAAAATGACAGAACACAATAACAAAATGTATCTTATACTCCTTGTACGTATACAAAATTCTCATGAGGCAGTGAGGAAATTTGGGACCAAAATTTATATACTGGTTCCAATACATAGTATAAACATTTTTGTTGGTTTTGCTGGTTCCCAAATTCTACCATTTTAATACATAGGTATACTGAATTAATCTCCCTCTTTTAGTTCTGGTCGTTTTCGAGCAGACCTGTCAGTAGCAAATTTTTTGGACTTCAACAAATGTTCCGATATGGGAATACGAAATCGTGTTAAACAACTCATTAATATTTAAGTCGATGTCAGTTTTACTCCTGAAACGGGTATGTTCCGATATTCCAACATAAACAATTCTATATCTGTCCCACTTTCTATTGATTTTCTAAGTAAATGTTTGCAAATCGCGACTCCCTTCTCAGCTAGTCGATTTGATTGTGAATATCTAGGACTAGATGTTATGGCTTTAAAATTGCAATCTTTTGCCAAATTTGTGGACTCGAAACTATTGAATGGGGTTGTCTGCAATAAATATTTGAGGAATTCAGTTTTATTTTCAATGATTTTCAAATCGATATATTTGGAAAAATAGTCTACGACTACTAAATAATTTCTATTACTAAGCTCCAATACTCGTATATCAACTCCTATTTTTTGGAATGGCAAATTAGGTACTTTATGAATCGAAATTTGATATTTTTCGCAAACTCAACATTTTTTTATTTCATTTTATATGTCCTCCTCCATACTCGGCCAATCGAATATAATCTTAGCTCTTGCAATAGATTGGCATATTCCGAAATCAGAATCATTATATATTTTACTATCTTTTGGTGACGTATTTGAGGGGCTAAAATTTTATCTACATATATAATATGCTAATTTGTCTTCGACGTATGTATATCTCATTTTGTTTACTCCAGTACAGTCTTAGAGAGTTTAGTATATTATTTTTTGAATTTATTTTATTAAGACTGGTTCTTTTAACGTTTCTCAATCTGTCATGATTATTGTGTGAACGATGTCAGCTAAGTCATTATTTTCGAAAACAGGTTTCCTTCTTGCAATATGCAACAACCCAGTTGCTCATTATTCACTCAATATTTTCTTAGAAGCTCTCTCATTGGAGCAGCCTTTTCTGAGAAGCTCGGGATACAATTTCTGAGATAATTTAGCATACCTAAATATCGATGAAAGTTTTTCTTACATGCTGGCAAGTCATATTCAAATATTCTTTTAATACGATCAAGATCCGGGCTTATCCCAGTTTTAGAAAACAAGTAACCGAAACTTAGCTATATTAAATTTTATATTGAGTTACCTCGCTCTAATAACAATTTTTTTGTAAAATTTCGTCTTACTCTAGATGAGGAGACCGTCTATGTAGACAAAAAACTCCTTCGATATCTTCAAAACTTTTAAAGTTGTATAAATGTTTGAAATACTTCGGATCCTATGTTTATGCCACACGGTGTAATGATACGCACATCGGTGAATTAATAATGCTTTATTTCAGTGCTACCAACCTAACATACATATATATATATATATATATATATATATACTTAGTATAACATCAGTAATCATCATTTACATTACATCTGCCTTTTGATGTAAGATTATGAACTTACAGCTTACAATTCAAAATAAAGCATACTTATAAGTAATACTTTGATATGCCTAAACATTAATTAATAATTTCAATTTCTTACTCTACTACCCCTTATAATATCAACAAGAATAAACTAAGACAGCAATCGTTATTTCCCAATACGAATATAATTCAATAATAACGAAAGGATTGAAATTTTAAATTATTGTGGAAATTATAAGTCTAGTCTATTGGCTTACCAATCTACCGGATCTAGTTGTCTTCGAAATGTTTGAACTTGATGGGATATTAATAGTTTCGGGTATTTCCTTGTTACCAGCATTGGTAATTGCTTCCGAATGTGATGACGTAGGAACCTCTGTATTATTTACGTGTGCAGTTTGATTTGAATTCGTTGCAGTGACTGTTTCATCAAGATCTAATAAAGCTTTACTGGGAAAGTCTGCTTTTGTTTTATTGATGTATGCATGATTTCGTCGCAAGTTTTGTCCTTGATTAGTTTGAATTATAAGTGATAGCGGATTTCTTGATACATCAGTTACTTTTGCTCCGACCCACTCACGATGATTAACTTGAACTCTGACGTTATCTCCCTTAGTTGGTAAGTCACTGCGTTTTTTCGAATATTTATCTGCGTACAATTTTTGTTTCGCTCTGTTTTCTTTAATGTGTTGTGATACCTCGTTGAATACTTTTGGTTTAAGTAATTCGTTTGTCATATATTAACTGAGAGTTAGTAATTCGACTTTGCAATTTTTGATTTGGCGAAATATTACCCAAACCAGGCGTATTGCGATGATTCAATAGTGCGATATATATATATATATATATATATATATATATATATATATATATATATATATATATATATATATCAGTATTATCCATGATACACTTTTTTATCATATTTTTCGCTGTCTGGATATATCGTTCTGCTAATCCATTTGCTCGAGGAAACCCTGGACTCGATGTACGATGTTCGAACTTCCAATTTCTAGCGAAATCTTTGAATAGTTTTGACGAATATTGCGATCCATTGTCCGATTCAACAATTTCTGGTGCTCCATGTACTGAGAAAATACGTTTTAAAAATGTTATCACTTCTTCTGATGTGGAATTGAACGACGAATTGACGTTTTTCTACGTCGAAGAACCCGGAATAACTATCTGCCAAGACAATTTAATTATTTCCGTGTATAGTACATATATCACTCGCAACAATTTGAAATGGATATTGTGAACCTCTTTTGACATTATTGGCTCCCTAATATTTCTTTTTTGTGTTTTTTGACATGTTAAACACTTTTCAACATAGTTCTTGATGTCATTGTTCATGCCATACCAGTACAGAGATTGTCTGGCTCTGCTTTGACAGGATTGTATACCTGTATGACCTTGGTGGATACAACTTAACATTCTGTTAATTTGACTGTGTGGTACGACTACTTTGTGACCTTTGAAAATAAGTCCTTTATAAGTGGATAATTCTTCTCTGAAATTCCAATAGTTCTGTGCTTCTTTTCGGCCAACCAGTTGTAATTGTTTTTGTTAGAGATTGTAGCTCGTTATCTTGTCGTGTTGCTTCCACCATGTCTGTGTAGCATTCCTGTGTCATAGGCAATATTATTTGAACTTCGAGATTGAGTTCATCGTCATCTGTTGAAGTTTCATTGATGCAGTCTCTGCTTAACGTATCTGCCAAATATAATTCAGTACCTTTTTTATATGTTACCTTAGGATTGTATTGAATAACTTCTAACAAAATCCGTTGAAGTCTTGGAGGTGCACTATGGATCGATTTCTTGAAGATCGACTCCAAAGGTTTATGGTCTGTTTCGATGGTTAACCGTTTACCATACACATACTCATGAAATTTATTGCACCCGATTTTGATCGCCAGCGCTTCTTTTTCAATTTGTGGATACAGTGGTTGACATTTTGTTAAAGCCTTTGTTACATATGCTATAGGACGTCCATCTTGAATCAGAGTAGCCCCCATAGCTTTTGAACTAGCATCTACTGTTAGTAAGACATCGTTATTTACATTGTAATATGCGAGTACCGGTGATGTTTTCAATAGTGTTTTGATTTTTTCAAAAGCGCTTGTATGATATGCTTCCCAATTCCGACAACATCTTTGCTTAGTAGTTCTCGTAATGGATCAGTTATTGATGACAAATTAGGAATAAATTTATGGAGGTATGATACCATTCCCCATATTCTTTGCAATTCTTCCTTATTTGTTGGTTGTTTCAATCTATTTATGGCCTCGACCTTATCCGGATCAGCGTCGATACCATTAGCCGTTAAAATATGGCCTAAAAACTTGATGGACTCTTTTTTAAACTGACATTTGTCTTTATTTAATACTATACCGGCTGTTTTAAATTTTTCAAACACCTTTAGCGTTATCTCATCTAGTTTTTCTTACGACGTAGCGTAAATGAGAAGGTCGTCCATAGAGCACTCGACGTTCTCGATATCTTGAAGTAACGATGACATCATCTCTTGGAACACCTCAGGTGTGGATGAAAGACCAAAAGGCAATCTTGTACAGCAATATCTACCCCCTGGCGTTGCAAAGGTTAAGTATTTCTCCATCCTTTTGCTTACCTTTATTTACCAAAAACCTTTGTTGCAATCTAGCTTGGTAAACAATTTTGCGCCATATATTTTTGCTGCGATTTCTTCTAACGTATTTAGAGGATAGTGGCGTCGTTTTATACATTTGTTCACATCAGTCGGATCAATGCATATTCGAATTTTTTTATTCTTTTTAACCACGACCATTGGGCTAACTACTGGAGTAGGCTCTGTCATTTTTTTGATTACACCGATTTTTTCCATTTTTATCAGTTCCTGTTGTTTTACTTCCTCTTTAATTGCTAGTGGAACTTTCCGTGCTGGTTTAATGTCGAATGATGGATTGTCTATGAGATCTATGTCGTACTCAAAGTTTTTAACGCATCCGAGACCTTGATATTGCTCGGGTAATTTCACTTCATTTATTTGACTTATGAAATTTAGTTTCTTAGCACTGTCTTATCCAATTATAGTAATCATTGGCTTATGAACTATTTTAAAAGTAGTTACTGGATGCTGATTTGCCCCGTTCGAGCAGATTGTTTTAATTTCACCAAGCACTTGCATTTTGTGATCCGTAAAAGACACAATATATTTAGTTTCGCTGGAATTAATTTGTATTTTTTGACGATTTTGCTTGATTTTCAGCCATTACATTGCATCTTGCGCCAGTGTCGATTTTGACTTTAGTATTTTTACTATTAATCGTAATATTTTCAATCCAATCACTCTCAGATTGAATATTATCCCATATTGAACATACGAGAAGTTCCTCCTCAACACTACTAGCTTCGGCAATGACATTAACTTTGTTATTTTTAGTTTTGGACTTCATTATTGCAATTTTTTGTTTTGAGGTTCTACACATCTTATTCGTGTGTCCCTTGATTTGACACTTCGTACAAATTTCTTTGAATGCTGGGCATTTACCTTGCTCGTGATTTGAACCGCATCTCTTGCAACTTATTGTGTTTATTTGTGATTTGGTCTTCTCATTGTCATTGCTCTTCTGCCATTTTAGAGATTTCATTATATTAACAGCTAATGTATCTGTTTTTGATTCCATTATTTTTACTTGCATTTGTGCCTGTTCAGCAGCTCTGCAACAATTTACTGCTTTATTTCAATCTAATTTATCCGCCGCGATTAACTTTTGTCGTAATTGATTATCACTAACCCCAATCACGATTTTATCTTTGATCAAGTCTTCTGCTAATCCACTGAAGTCACAATTTTTTAATCATCAAATGATTCACCTGATTCTTGTCGCATATTGTTGAACGGATATCTTTCGAACGTAATGTTTTTTTTTGAAACAAATTATTCCGTTAACTTTTTTTTTAGTACGGCTAAATCGTTTTGTTCATCCTTTGACAATTTAAGGTTATTATAAATTGTGATTATATCAGGTCCTAAGCTGACCATAAACGTAGCACATTGTATTGTCGGTGATTTTTTTTGACAATTCTTTTGCTATTTCGAATCATTCGAATTGTTGCAACCATTGCTTCCCTGAATTTGAGGCGTCACCGCTCGAGATAATAAAATTTTTTGGTGGTTTTATTTCAGCCATCTTGTCAAAGATTTTACTTTTCACTTTTTAATGTTTTGTTGATTTTTATCAAAATTTTTTTTTTTTTGCTTACGTTTTCGTATTTCGCTGGTATTTATTATTCTTTTTACTTTATTATTTTATTATTATTCGCTTTTAATTAGTTATCACATTTTTTTTTTTCGTAAAAACAATAATCCCACTTCTGACACCATGTAATGATACGCACATCGGTGAATCAATAATGCTTTATTTCAGTGCTACCAACCTAACATACATATGTATATATATAGTATAACATCAGTAATCATCATTTACATTACACACGGCAGCCTCTTGAATCTGTAGCTTTCAAGTCTATGGAAATTATAAATTTCGTTTATTGTTCTTTTATAATTGTTTCTCCTTATTTTAAAACTCGAAATAGTAAAATTAGTTGCCGTTGCTGGCAGTCACTTTGGCAATATGTCAATTCAAACATTACAAATATGCAAACATGTCATTCTTACTTTAAATTCAGACTTCCTAATATCAAAATAAAACTGAAAGATAAATTCTGCAGTTATTCAACTTTGGCAGGGCTAGGCAAGAAAGATGCATATAAGCAAAGATCGAAATATAATATTTTGATCTATGATATAAGTCTGGATTTTCTGCAATTGCAATGCGATGTGGAAGTCAAATTTCAGTCCTGCAATATGCCTTGATTTCAATATTTTCAAATTTTATCTTTGGGTGTAATATGAAGCATAAGCACTGCATAATAAATCCAGACTTTCAAATATCTTTCTTGTCTGAAAAGGTTGAATGACTCCTGAAATTGTCTTCCAGTATAATTTTTATATTCAAGAGGTCCTAATCTAAATATTTAGCTAAACCAGATAAAAGTGTTTTGTTAAAATTACGTAATTTCTGTCATGTTTAAGTTTATCTGGTTCCCCTTTAGAATTTTTATCACCTTTGGCTCATAAAGAATCTAGCGCAGCTGTGGCAGCGGTTAAAAGGCGAATAGCTTTCTTTTACTTAATATCATGATTGGTTTTTTAACCTAACTAAATTTTTTTAATTGGTATGAAGCTTTAGTTTCGGATGATATGTATCGTATTTCCTACTTTTCCAATCGTCAATTAACCAGTTTACACCATCATATTTAGTCCTTGGGATGTACATAAATGCGACCTAAATTGGATAGGTAACGTGGTGTAATCGCTAAGTGGTTACCTACTCAAATTAGTACAGGTAACTTTTTCTGGTAGCCTAACCTAACTTAGGTCGATCAAAATTATATTGTAAATGACATCGACCTAAAGGTTTTCGGATTTTCTATTTTTTGCACAAAAAAGAGCTAAACAATATTTCCTCATTCTTCTCTTCTTTTATGAAATCGCCATTTGTTTCGTAAGACATACAAGTTCAATGCAAGCTAATTTTATTTGTTTTGAACATGAATATTTACTGTAATTAAATGTGTGACTGTCAAATTTGATTCAACTAGACATTTAACTGAAGGACAAATAGAAGAAAGAGAGGAAATATTATTTATATGGCGGATGGCTGTTTTTAGTTTCTGAAATCACCAACCACCAGTATTTCAATTATAAAATTGGTTATAAAATTGCAAGTCTCACAATTTAACTTAATTTGTATCTCTCATAATTTCAACTTAAATCAGCAATTCATGTAACATATCACTCAAAATATTGATTAATTTAATTTATTTTTTAAATTATCTTTCAGAACTTTACAATCACTGATTTATCATGTTTCGAAATCGCCGTGCTTACAAAAATACTAAACCACGAAAACCGCTCACCACTGATCCATATCAATCCATTTTAAATTTAAACGATGATTGTTTATATGAACTATTCACGTATTTACCATTACAAGATTTATGTAGCATTGCCATTACGTGCAATCGGATAAATCAAGTTGCTAAAAAACTTTATGGTCGTCGTTTCACTAATTTGAATGCAAAACACTTTTTAACGAAAAATCGTCAGAATTTAATAACCGAAAGAAAAATGGGTATAATAATTAAAGAAATAGCACTTGATGTTATGGCATTCGAGATCTCAAGACGAATTGAATTGGGTAACTGTTCGAAGTCATGCGAAGCACTTATCAGATTAATATTGCTTCATTGTCGTAATATTACAGATCTAAAAATTGAATTCTGCATTGATGATCGATTTAGTCAAGAAATTAGTGCACTTGAAAATTTCCAAAAATTAAAAACTCTCCATATATCGTGTGGCAGTATTTGGTTAAATAATATGAACCGATTAGAAAATTTACATCTTACATTTTACGGTGCTGATAATATGTCACACCTATTGACGTTAAAAAATTTGAAAAGTCTATATTTGCGTTGGATGAAAATGGATACTAATTTATTATCTCAAATTTGTGACAATAATCCGGATATCAAACATATACAAATACCTAACCACCCGAATCGAAATACAAACTCTGCAAACCTTACTTTAATTATCGATAAACTCATAAATTTAGAAAAAATTGTTATACCGCCAAACTTCGACTGCGATAGAAGTACAATCCAAAGAATTTCTGAAATAAAATATTTAAAACGTCTCTCGATTAGCGATTCTGCATCAGGTTTATTGGCAAAACTACTCGAATTGGATCAGCTAGAATCCCTTTCATACTCTTGTGCAAATCCAGACGATATGGAATTAATAACGAAATTTACTAAATTAAAATATTTATGTGTCACGAACTTCAACGATATCCATATGAATTCCTTGAAATCACAATGTATTCTAGAACATGCAGAGTTTAATTTTTCGAATAGTGTAACAAACGAAGGGGTCATAACTTTTGTCAAGGGCGCAATCAATTTGAAATACTTGAGCTTATGCCAAAGCTATAACTGTGATGAGGACGTTTTAGAGATGCTTATGAATTTGGTCAGAAATTGTAGTAGAAAATCAAAATTAACAGTAAAGTGTGATTTTATTTATAGGTGGCAAATAAAAGATTATCCATTGCTGGATTTAATTGTCCCACCACATAGGTAAGATTATGATATACCTGCTAGTTATTTAAAACTATAAATAAATAAAGTTTTATTTTTAATGTTACAGTATTTATGTGGCGCCATGAAGACCCAAAAATTCATTCGCAAATAGCTATTAAGAATTATTCGACAATATCGAAAATAAACTACAAAAAAAATAATATTAATTTATCAATTAAGCGGAAAATTAAAAAAATATCCAAAACTAAAACATACGTTACGAACTGAATAACTGAATTTTTTTATCTCACGATTTACTATTAAACACGCATATACAGTCATTACCTCAAGAGCAGTCGCATATTGTTCGACTTTATCGAAAACAAAAGCGCGGTCGTCAAATTGTTTAGTTTCATAATAGGAAAATTTTCGATATGATCGCAAAAAAAGCGCGTGTCGAAAATTTCATAATAACCCCCTGGTCATCCTGAAAGTGTCCAATAAGTATCCGCATTCTATATCCGAACCTAGTATAGTTTCTCCTAAACAATTCGATTAAACGAGTGGTCAGATCATTTAGTGGTCCTGTTAAATACAGCGCTGAAAAAGTGGAATTATGAGATGACATCGTTTCCAATTTTGAACTTTAACGTTCCGGCCGCCTTGAACCAGTTCAAAAAAACATGTTTTTTATTATGTTTGACTCTTACTCGTAACTAAGTATTATATACACATGATTCTTTGTAAATATTACAAGACATCTCGTGATAGATACCAGTAGTTTCTGGATTGAATGAAGGCACTTTCCATAGCACATATATAACTTCGTCTTAATCGGTTGCAATACAGGTAAGTTCCTTCCTTCGACCATATGCCAGAACCGCAAATCTAAAAATAATTTTAAATTCCAGGGAAATGATCATCTAATAATGTAGTTAGATTGTGCTAACCTATTTATTATATATTGTACTAATAATTTACTAACTATCGATCGCATTGGTGTCTGTAACCGGGTCGAGTCTGTCCCAACTACAATAATAATCCTATCCTATCCTTCCGTTTTGTTATATGTGTACGGGTGTACGGCGTGGGCCCGGGAGTCCGGGAGATCCTGCTATAATGCTTGGCCGTACACTCATAATCAATCAATTGAAGATTTGACCAAAATTCAAGTTTTCATTATTCTGGGCTTACTATAGGACATCTTATGGAGTGTGGAAACTAAAATAAAATAGTTTAGTCTCATAATTTATGAGTACCTACTTACTATTTGTAGTATTCTATCAACTAAATTTACTTTTTCTTTCAGATCTTTACAATTGCACATGAATCCATATTAAATTTAAACGATGATTGTTTACCGTGGTGAAAATAAATCAGACCTCTTGACATTAAAACATTTAAAAGGTTTATATTTGAATTTAGAAACGGAAATAGGTACTGATTTATTGTCTCAAATTTGTGCCAATAATCCGCCAGAATTTATGAACAATGCAATCCTTAACGTAATTCTCGATAAACTCAAACAATTACAAAAAAATGATTGTACCGAATCAAATTAATAGAAATACAAGTATCACGAGAATTGCGATAATCAGATCTCTAAAAAGTATATTGATTGACAGACCCGCAACAGTGTTATTAAAAAAAACTACTCGAATTGGTTCAGATCGAATCCTTTTCATACATGCTCTTGTACAAATGCGGACGGAATTAATTCCAATTAATTGCTAAATTTACTAAATTAAAATATTTATGTGCCCAGAATTTCAACGATCACATCTATGCGGTCTATATTTGAAGAGCTTCATCTGTCGACTACAGCATCAGTGTCAATACACCTACCTGTATTAATTGGTTTTCAGCTCGGTCCTTTAAGACCTGAGATCTATACGAAAATTGCCATCTTAGATTTGCAGTGGTCAAATTATAATCACACTATAATAAGATATCTTGAACAACTCGAGCTTGTTCTTTTGAAATTAACACTTGATCAGTTTGGCTTCCAAAAAGTCTTGTTTGGATCAGTCGGAAATTTTATTTTGGCTAATTTTATGCGTATTAAAGAACAAAGTGCTACTATGTCAAAAATCAAATAATGAAAAGTATAACTGAATTTCATTAGCAGATTTTCACTAAAATAAAGCAAAGACACGTGATATGGTCTCTGTATTATTCTTTAGGTATAAAGCCACTTTTACATTTATATAATTTTTATTTCAATATGATTTTATATAATATCTTACAAGATGGATGCTACACGCACGTTGTGTGTCTTGCTTAAAAACTATTGTGTTGGCAGTACAATAAAGGGTTGTCCCACATGTATATATTTTAGACCAAGATAAGTACTGCCACATGTACATTTATTTAGAACTAATAACTAATTAAATAATTATGTTGAGATGAGTATATTACACGTTTTTTTTTTTTTTTTTTTTTTACCATATATCACCATTCTTGGAGTATAGTATTAATTCAATCAATCATTTTTATAATGAAACTATTATAATTGAAAATTAAAATAAATTAAATTGATTAAAATTGATTCAAACAATGAACTAATTATTTATTGAAGATTATAAAATGAAAACAAACAAACTGCAAAGTACAGTGACTCCATGGGCCATGGATAATATTCTATTCTATATACTCATTTAAGTAGTTTGGGCGTTTTATGACTCGACCATATCTGGAAGTTTTATTTTGACTGGTGTTGCTATTGTTTACTGTGTCAGCTGGTTCTATGTTATTATAGTTATGGTCTTGAAAATGGTTGTTAGCCTCAATGGTAGTGTTATTCTGAAAATGATTTTGAGTATTGTACATTAAATTGTTTGAAACCTCCCTGCTTCTGTCATAGTCAATATTTGATGAGCGTAGAAAACGTCTGTTTCGTCGTACTTCGTTTCCCAATTCATTTTTCACAATATAATCTCGATTGCCTTCTGCTTTAACTATTTTCCCCGGGACCCAGATATCATTCTTTCTTAATATTACATTTTCATCTTTTGATAGTTGTAGTAGATCTCTAGCCGTTCTGTCATAATAATGTTTTTGATTCTTCCTAACTTGTAACCGTTTTTCAATTATTGTTTCAGGATTGATGTATGAAGGCTGAATTCTCTGTATGGACACTGGGGTTTTTGATTTTAGGGATCTGCCAAGGAATAATTGAGCTGGGGAGTACCCCAATTGTGGTAGGGGGCTGTTGCGGTATTCGAGCAATGCTAATTGCAACTCGTCCAGCTTATTTGATTCATGCAATTTTCTCATTATTTGTTTGGCTATGGCCACACCCTTTTCTGCGAGCCCATTGCTCTGAGAATAATAGGGACTGGAAAATTTTAATTCTATGTTCCACTTATTTGCATACTCCCGGAATTTATAACTATTGAATGGGTTGTTATCTGACAAAATTGAGCACGGAAAACCTAATTTAGAAAATAAGAAAGTAATCTCTTTAATGATCGTTTCAATTGATTTGTCTTTTATACGAATAACCTCTAGCCAATTTGAGTAAGCATCTACGATCACGAGATAGAATACACTGCCAAATTCAAAAATGTCAGTCGAGATGTTTTCCCACGGGATAGAGGGAATGTCATAGCTAGATAAGGTTTCTTTCTGGTTTTTATTTTGGTACTTTTGGCATGGCAAACATTGCTTCACAAATTGTTCTATATCCATTGATAAGCCCGGCCAGTAAAAGTTTTCTCGTGCACGGAGTTTCATTTTTTCTATTCCCAGATGTGGTTCATGTATGTCATGTAACATCAATCCTCTTAACTTTAAAGGAACAACTAGTTTGTGCTCTAAGAATAAAAGATCGTCATTTGTGCTTAAATTATCCTTTAGTTTGTAATATTTCTTCAGTTCTGCAGTTAAGGATTTGTGAGAATTAGGCCAGCCATTCAGCAAAAAATTCTTAACTGAAACTAGCACCTCGTCTTCATTGGTGGCTTTCATGTATTCAACTTTATTTTCTTTGGTTAAACAAATATTGCTTATGATAGAGTTGATCATGTACTCCATCTCCTTGTCTTCAGCGCCAACATCTTCCAAACTTGATCTGGACAATGCATCTGCAATGAGCATATCCTTTCCAGGTAAATATTCTATGTGCAAGTCATATCTTAGTAATTTCAGTAACATTCTTTGGAGTCTTAGCGATGCTTTATCAATATCGTTCTTCATTATTGCGCCTAGAGGTTTGTGATCACTATGAACAGTTGTTTTGCTTCCATATATATATTGATGGAACTTCTGTGTTGCAAAAACTATTGCAAGAAGCTCCTTTTCTATTTGGGAATATCGTATTTCGGACTTGTTAAGACTTCTAGACCCATATGCGATTGGTTGATTGTTCTGAAGCAGAACACATCCCAAGCCGTCCTTTGAGGCGTCTGCTTGTATTGTACATGGCTTATCAGCCTCAAATATTTTTAGAACGGGTCGCGACGTTATTATTTGTTTTAAGTTGGTTAATTCATGACTATGTCTAGATTCCCATATCCATTCTACTCCGTTTTTCGTTAATTCACGCAGACTAGCTGTTTTTTGATAAATTTGGAATGAAGCGTGACAGAAATTTTGTTATGCCAAGTATACGCATGAGTTATTTTTTATTGCTAGGCGTTTTGATGGCAGAAATAGCATCAATGTGTTTGTTGGTTGGCCTGACTCCTTCTTTTGAAATTACGTTACCCATGAACTCAACTTCTTTTACACGGAGTTGTAATTTGTTTGAGTTGAATTTGACATTATATTGCTCCGCTTTTTCAATTACTTTCGATAATATGTTGTCGTAATATTATCTATTCTTTTAACTAAATTTAATTTAATAATTGCTATCTCGATTTTGTCATAATTAGTGGGAATTTGCAGCCGTTGTTAGGGTTAGATAGCTGTATTAAATTAAATTTAGTTAAAAGAATAGATAATATTACGAAAGTTAGTACTGTGGGGATATATTCCTAAATAAATCCTATCCAAAAATTATTTGTTCAGATTCGTATTGTCAACAAGTGAGTAAACAAATAGAAGCAATCATAGAGTTCAATAAAATATGGAACGCTTACATTCTCCCCTAAACGCAGTGTTCATAAAAACATAGCTTTTTTACCCAACAAACATTTTGTTTAAAAATAAAATGCCAGTTGAAAAAAGATATTCGAAATATGCAGTTCATTACTATATGTACTAAAAATAAATACAAATATAGAATGAACGATATGCATATTTAAAGGTTATAACGTTCTTTTAAAAAATACATTAAATAATATAATAAATAATAAAGAGTTATTTAAATAAATAAAATTTATGGTGTGTTTTAATAATCAAATGAATAACTAATTAACACCCCATAGTACCTTGCCACAAAGCAAAACTGAACTCTTAAATAGATTTGAACATGTTTTTGATGGGTTGGGGAAGATTCCGGGACAATACAGTATTCAAATGGATAAAAAAGCCATTCCTGAGATAAATTACAGAAAAGTTTTCCCAATTCATTTGCATGATAGATTACTTCAACAATTGAATCTGCTAGTAAAAAAAAGTGTTATCTCAAAAGTTGACCACCCAACAGAATGGGTGAACAACATTCTAACAAAGGAAAAACCAAATGGGGATTTGAGAATTTGTCTTGACCCAAAACCATTAAACAAATATATAAAAAGGGAGCATTATATGATACCAACCCAAGACCAAATTATTTCGAGACTGTCGGGAAAAGGTGTATTTACGGTAATCGACCTGAAGGACGGGTTTTGGCAGGTAGAATTGGATCAGAGAAGCTCCGATCTCTGCACGTTCATCACTCCTTTCGGGCGATATCAGTTCAAGAGGCTGCCATTCGGCATAAATTCCGCCCCTGAAGTGTTTCAAAGGAAAATAGTTGAAATTTTCGGTTCAATATCGGGTGTAGAGATATATTTTGATGATTTGATAGTAGCTGGAGTAGACTTACAAGACCAAGATAAGTACTGCCACATGTACATGTATTTAGAACTAATAACTAATTAAATAATTATGTTCAGATGAGTATATTACAGTCTCTAACCGATACTCTTTCATGGATGTGATCAAACGGAGGTCTTCAAACGTTACAAGTACCGACCTTAAATCTATTACCGGGATGCATTAGCAAGGTTTCGATGTGGTCTAATCAGTTGATGTTTAATAAGTATTTGAGAATTCAAAACCTCATTATTTACATCGAAGACTAAAATACGCGTCAGCGGCAACTAAAAATGTACAACAAGAGAGATGTAACGGGTTATAAGAGCCGGCACAAAATTAGATTGAAATACTAAAAATTTTGTTGCAAAGTTATAAATGGATACCATATTGGGGGAAATTCAACGGAAATGAGATGAGTCTACCATTATACTATGTTGAACCATTTCACCGTCGTCGATCAATAATTTCGAGTTAACATTCACTTTGTGTAAATCTGTTGTGTTCTCCAAAATGATTACGTATTTAAGAACCAACCACAATTAAAATTGATCATGTTGAACATTTTTTTTTGTTTCCATTTTCTAATTTTACTGTACAAACCAATTTTGGAATATTAATGATAAATTAATATTTCGATTTCACATTTGATTGACGTTGATTTTAATCTGAATCCTGAATTTAAAAAAACATTTTCATTTTGTTTATTGAGTTTATGTGCTATGACTAACTGACTACAATAACACTGATGAGATGACTTATAGGAAACTCTATATATGAAGGACATTAATGTACTAGTTGGCGGCATGTATAGAACATCCTAACACAGATAAGTGGAAGAAGTCTTCTTAGCTGAATTTGTTGATCAGTTCAAATTGCAAATTATTTTGTTAAGAAATTCTTAATTACCCAACTTTATGATACACCGAGTAAGTTTTAGGACCCCGACCTAAACATCTCGAAAATGAAGAATCTATAGAAAAGCTATAACGACACATCAGAATGTTGTTTAATTAGTAGAATAAGGAAAACTGACCATTTAAAAATTAATGACCTTGAAATAATCTTCCAGGCTCATCAAAAATTACTTTTTTACTTTTTTATAAACCAAAATTTTCTCTTTGAAAGGCCATTTCAAGATTATTTGTAATAACAGTGATATTTATCACTCGATTTCTTGGGTGTATTCCTTGTATGATGACATAGCCCAAATATAAGATTCCAGAAATTGTTACGATGACAGTCTGAACGACCTTATCCTAGCAAGCCGGGATATACCCCGCCTGGCGGATGTCATATGGAAAAAAACAGCAGAAGGATTTTCACCACGACAAGCTACACACAACAGTGGCGACGAGAATAAAGCGAATTAACCTCGGCATCATGGAAGAACTCATCAAACGGTTGATGGAAGCTCAGACTGAAAACCAACGACAAATGGCAGCAATCATGGAACAAATGGTTCAGCAGCGAAACGCTCCGCCAGCAAATTCAGCGGATGCAGTTCACCGACCAGCAGCGGCACAAATACACAAGCACCTGTCTGATCGAATGGAAAAATTCGGCTACTGCCCGGAGGACGGTGAAACGTTCGACCGCTGGTACGCTCGATACATCTTCACAGAGGAAGCACAGACATTGACGGTCCGCCAGCGAGTGAGTTTTCTCACTGAGAAGTTGTCAACCTCGGAGTACCGACGTTTCGCTGACCGCATCCTGCCAGAGACCATACAAACCATAACTTTCGAGAGAGCAGTAGAGGAGCTGAAAAAGATTTTCGGACGGAAAGAATCGGTCTTCACACTCCGCTACAAGTGTTTGAGCATCGCTAAAGGTTCAGGAGAAAGTTGGGACGATTTCGCAAGCCAAGTCAATAGGAAGTGCGAAAAATTCGAGATTGCATCGTGCACAGCCGACGATTTTAAGGTTCTCATGTTCGTCAAAGCGCTCACGGGAGCTGAAGACTAACTCGTTCTCGAAAAACTTCTCATTAAGCTCGAGGAAGTCGAAATAACCCGTGCAGCAGCAGCCAATCCAGACACAGTGACCAGATTGAAGCTGAACGATGTCTGCGAGCTAGCAAAGCGGTTGTCTTGTCTCAAAGACGAGAAATTGATGGTCCAACACTCCAACTCAGCACTGATTAGCGAAGTGATGCAGATGTTCAGAAAGAAAGAAGGACAGCAACAGCAAGGTCGGCAGAAATCCACACACAAATCAACAGAAAAATTGGACACGCCTCCTAACAACTGCTACTTCTGCGGTGACTGCCACTGGCATAAGGATTGCCCGTACAAGAACAAAATCTGCGATACTTGCAAGGTAAAGGGTCACAAAGCTGGCCATTGTACCTCGGCGACCGAATTCTTGCGCAGATTCCGATCAAGACCAAGCAGACCTAGCCACAGATCAGAACGTCGTCAAAGTCTGGCAGTCACAACAGCATCGATCTCTACCCGCAAGTTTGTTGAACCAGCCATCGATGATCACAAGCTTCGCCTGCAACTGGATTCTGGCTCCGACTGGACAATTATATCCGAGAAAAATTAGAAAAAGATTGGTGAACCGCCGTTGACGCCATGCGAAGAGCAAGCAATCAGCGCTTCAGGCGATCAGGTGTCGATGCTCGGAAAATTCACCGCACGATTGAAGCTCCACGGACGAGAAGAAATCGGCCCATGCTACTTCGCAAATTCAAGCTTGAACGTCCTCGGCAGCGATTGGATGAAAGCTCTCGACCTATGGAATATTCCCATCGCCAGCGTCTGCAACAATGTCCGACTCGACGCTTCACAGCAGTTTTCAAGCGAGTTGAGGATCAAATTTCCAGCCCTTTTCAGCGATTCGCTCGGCCTTTGCACCCAAAAGGCATCGCTGACGCTCAAACCAAGTGCAAAACCAATTTTCCGCAAGAGCCGTCCAGTTCCGTTTGCCGCTATGGAGCCTATCGAGAACGAAATCAAACGGTTGCAGCTCTTAAATGTGATTAGCCCCGTGCGATACTCAGCATACGCCGCACCAATCGTCGCTGTCAAGAAGAAGGATGGACGGGTTAGAATCTGCGCCGACTACTCAACTGGCTTAAGTGATTCGCTTGAACCGGAACAATTTCCACTGCCAACGCCTGACGAGATTTTTGCTCAGCTATCGCCATTCAAACTCTTTAGCAAAATCGAGCTCGACGACGACTCAAAGAAGCTGATGACCATCAACACTCACTGCGGACTTTTCAAAGTCAATCGGTTGCAGCCAGGAGTCAAGCCAGCACCGGGAATCTTCCAAAGACTTGTAGTCGAGCAGCATGATGAGCGGAGCAAAGGGCGCCTTTCCGTTCATCGACGACTTCATTGTGGGAGGAACAGATCAAAACAACCACGACAAGAATCTGTACGAAGTTTTAAGCCGCATTCAGGAGAACGGCTTCCACCTCAAAATCGACAAGTGTTAGTTCCGTCAGAAAGAACTCGAATTTCTTGGCCACATACTCGACACTAACGGCATTAAACCGAGCCCAGAAAAGATCAAGACGCTTCAGAACATTCCGCCTCCAACAGACGTCAAGCAACTTCAGGCATTTCTAGGAGCAGTCACTTGGTATGGAAAATTCATTCCTGGTATAAAGAAACATCGCGGCCGATTAGACGAGCTTCTTCAAGATGATATCACGTTTGCATGGGAAACAAAACATCAAGAATCTTTCGACGAGCTCAAGACAATTCTGGCATCTGACCTCGGACTTACTCACTACGACCCAACTAAGAAGTTTATCGTTGCCGCTAACGCTTCAAGCTATGGAATGGGAGCAAGTCTAATGCATGAGATGCCCGGTAAGTCGTTGCGCCCAGTAATGCATGCCGCACGCTCATTCACAGCAGCAGAAAAAAACTACCCGCAAATCCAACAAGAAGCTCTGGCGCTCAGATTCGCCCTTCAGAAGTTTCACCGCTACATTTATGGTCGAAAATTCGAGCTCCAGACTGACCATAAACCCTTGCTCGCAATATTCGGGAATAAGAAGGGAATTCCGGTACACACGGTAAGCCGCCTTCAACGCTACGCGTTGATATTGCTCGCATACGACTTCGAAATCAAATACGTCGACACGAACAGCTTCGCATACGTAGATTTCATCTCTCGACTCATTAGTCAATACGAGAAGCCTGACGAAGACGTCGTCATTGGAAACATCATTGCAGAAGACTCACTAGGTTGCTTCGCTATCGACACCGCCAAGAAGCTGCCAGTAACTGTCGAAGCTATTCAGTACGAAACAAGTCGAGACGAGACGTTGAAGGTAATGACAAGTTGCATTGAGAAGGGTTGGCCACGCAAACGAGAGCAAATTCCTGACGTTGAGGATGCATACTACTTCGCAAGACGAGATTCGCTCACAGTCATCAACGGTTGCATTTTTTTCAGTGATCGCATCATAATTCCGAAGCGCTACCGCAGCGAAATACTGAAATAACTGCACCAAGGTCATCCTGGCATTGGGCGCATGAAGCTATTAGCTCGACAGAAAGTCTCCTGGCCATCGCTCGACAACGACATCGAAAAAACAGTTCGAACCTGTGTGAATTGCGCAACGAATGCGTTTTCACCGATCAAAGCTAAACTGCAGTCGTGGCCGATTCCAGAAGCGCCGTGGTCGCGATTGCACGTCGACTTCGCTAGTCCAGTCAACAGCTTCTGGTATTTTGTCATCATCGACGCCTTTTCAAAATGGCCAGAAGTCTACAAGATGCAGAGCACGACGTCCCAGCAGACAACAGATAAGCTCGAAGAAGCCTTCGCAAGACACAGCGATTGCAAAACAATCGTTTCTGACAACGGACCGCAATTCAAATCGGAACAATTTAAGCAATTCTGCGCAGAAAGAGGAATCGAGCATATCACCACAGCGCCTTATCATCCGCAATCGAACGGTCAGGCAGAACGGTTCGTGCAGACGCTGAAACAGGGACTCAAGAAGCTTGAGAAGGATGGAAACGCTAATGAGGTCTTGCGAAAGTTCCTTAAGCACTACCGTTTCACACCGTCATACAACCTTGGATCGAAATCGCCGCATGAGCTGATGACGGGACGACAAGCAAGATCGAAGCTCGACTTGTTCATGTCAACTACGAAAGCTATAGTAGAACGAAACCACAAGATGGAACAGCAGTTCAACACTCACCACGGTGCTAAGGAAAAGACGTTTGTGATCGGCGACAAAGTTTTCGTTAAAACCCACTTAAGCAACAACCAGTGGCGCTGGGTTTCAGGAGAAGTCGTGTGTAAAATGGGAACGGTCAATTACAAGGTGCAAACCGATCTACGAGAGATCGTTTCTCATGCAAATCAGCTAAAAGAACGCTACACGTATTTCGACGATGGCCACAACGTTCTTCTGGACAGTTTTGATATCCAGGTCTCAGGAAAGCAAGAGATTGAGCCCGAAATCATCCCAGAACCCGAGGAGGAGAAAGAGGAAGTACAAGAAGATGACTCATTGCAAGACTCACTGGACGATCAACAAGAAGACTTGCCAGCGCTCCAGGAGCAAGTTCCACGAAGAACTCAACGAGCTACAGCTGGAGTTCCTACCACGATAAGTATTGATGTTGAGTAAGTGTTTCGTTGTCGATCTCGACCCGAATGAACGCGTCTGACAAATCGATGAGATTGAAAACTTTTGAGTTTAAAATTAAGGCCGAAAATTTCATCAGGCAGCGATATCCGGTAATGATTTGGCTCCGATAATTTCGCAGTACACCTTTAACCCCATGATGAATTCAAAACCATTAAATTGACCTCGACAAGTCTCGAAATTCAAAACATTTAAACGTAGGTTCTTCACATTTCTGTGTTGTACTTGACAAAATCTTCGCTGTTGGCTTTTGTGACTTGCAATAGTAATTGGCTTATTTTATGTGTGCACTTATGAAGTTTTCGAGAGATCCAATAATTTTTCTGAGTTTATAAAATCTTCACGGAGTGCAATGCGTTCCAGTTCGGAGTTCAATTTGCAAAGACTCGAAATATATTTGAATACTACAGAAGATTGTTAAAATTTGAGTTTCCTCACAATAATTGATGGGGGAAAGTATCCATTGGTTTAGTGAATCGAAGTTTGCTATTTCTGATATCAATAACCTTTTTGGTTGAATTGTGGAAACAGTTTACATTCCATCGATTCTACAAACTTACGAATTTACTCAGAATTTTGGTATATTGAATAGTTCGAAATTTCGGTTGCTGTTTGTAATAAAGGGAATTCGTAATCGGTATCCGAATCATTGCGGTAATAAATCCGAACAACTCAAATACGATCCGCAGTTTATTTGAATTGTTCGGATTTATCACCCCAAGGTGAGGCAAATATCATGTTTTTGGATTTAACCGGCCGATGTCGTCTGATGATATTTTCTTCAAATAACTTTTGTCGATTACTCCTTGATTTTGTTATAGGAATAAAATGTAGCTTAATTTGAGAAATCGTTACAGTTTTAGGTTTTGGGAGATATGATTGGTCATTTTTCCATAAAATTTCATTCGCGAATTTTCCATCATTTACACGTCGAATTGTATTTGCGGGGATCTCGGTTCACCTTTTGTCATCTAGAGACAGTCCAGGTTCTGTCTTGGCTTTAGTTCCACACGATTCGAACTTCCACTGTTCTTTCACAAGGCCAAATGTTGATCAAATAGAAACTGGCAATGAAAGCAGAACTTCGGGCATTACAGGAAAATGGGACTTGGGAGCTACAGAACACGGAGTATTACACGGCAGGTCTGGCCAATGTTAGATTTGGCGATATCATCTCACAGAGCTAATCTCACTTCTGTCGGAGTTATTGCAGGGTACAGTCTCATAGGTATGCAAGTGAGTAGACTTGGGTTCTTCTCTCAAGACTACTGTCGCAGGTGTGAAGGCAGGGTATTCCATCTTCTTTGAACTTTAGCCCAAATAGCCTGTTTTGGGTTCCAAGAGGCAGCTTTTTTAAATGGCCTGAAGGACCTTAGGAGGAAGGGCTTGTTTGGAAATGATTTCAATGAATAGGTAGTAAAAAATTGTGATATGGTTATGGACCAGTCTGTGTATATGCCATCGGCTCGTTTTTTCGGCCAAGAATTCGGCTATTGCTTATGTATATAAACCGAGCCAACGGCGCAGTGGTTAAAACTGCGGCGGTTGGATCGGGAGGTACCGGGTTCGAATCCCTATAGGGGCGGGATGCAAAAGGGATTTTTCATCATCTGATTACGATCGGCGATGAAGATGAACACATCTATGACCCCCCCCCCCTCCCCAGTTAGTTGAGACTGCCGAATCCATGGGCCGACCCACCTTTCATGTCAGCACTGGCATGAAGCAATGCAAAGTGCAGGTGGTTTGATCGAAAACGAGTCTATAGCCGTATGTCCTCGATTTGACTACTACTGCGTAAGGTAGGACGTAAAAAGCCGAACTGCGAAAAGAGTTGGGAGTGCCAACAAACAAAATATGTATGTATATAACTAAAGTAGTTTTGACTTCCCGCGGAGATGTATCAGAATGAAAAGTGGATGAAACGAAAGGAAAATACGTCAAAGATTTTTAATGGCGGTGGCGCAGGCAAGAGCGATAGCAACAATAGGGATCTAACTTGTTATCGATGTGGGAAACCAGGACACAAAGCGATTGAATGCAGAACTAAGAACAAATTGTACTGCTACCAGTGCAAAGCAACAGGCCACATCGCTAATGTATGCATGAAGAAATATAAAAAAAAAGACGCCAACACACATTCGGCGAATGCAATTGAAACCATTGATAAGGATGAGTTGAAAGAAATAAATACACTACGACTTTATACAGAATCAGATGAACTTAGTAAATTCCTAATACGCGTTTCAATTGAAGACAAACCATTTGAAATGGAATTTGATACGGGATCCGCCATATCAACAATCAGTGAAAAGTTATTACATAGTAGACTGCCGAAAGTTAAAATAAACCGAACCAATACAAAGTTAAAGGCATAAAATGGTAGCATTTTTCCAGCATTGGGGGTAGCAAGGGTATCGGTCACCCATGACAATAAATCTATAAGAGGAATTCTATATATCGTCGATGACAAATTCGACACTATCTTTGGTCGAGAATGGATAAAAGCACTAAAATTATTACCGCCAAAGGATGTCAAAACCATCACACCTGTAAAGGGAGATGTCACTATACTGGAAAAAGACATTTTTGAAAGCAATGAGGATCTATTTAAGAATACAATCGGCACAATTCCAGATATTAAAGGTAAATTAAAACTGCGCGAAGGGGTTTCACCAATTTACATTAAACCAAGGCCGGTGCCGTACGCAATACGCCATTTGATCGAAGACAGTGGTGCCAATAATTAAAGCGAAAAATCAAATAAGACTGTGCGCAGATTATAAGGTTACACTTAACAAGGTAATAATGGATGACAAATATCCAATCCCGAAAATTGAGGATATAATGCACAAGTTGGCCAATGGCAAATATTATTGCGTGTTTGATGTGCATAAAGCTTATTTACATATGGCTATGAATGAGGAGAGTGCACTAATGCAAACAATTAGCACACATAAAGACCTTTACAAGGTTAGAAAGTTAATGTTTGGGTAAAAACGGCACCCAATATCTGGCAACGCTTTATGGATGAAAATATTACCAATAATCTCAGCGGAACACAATGCTTCTTTGACGACATTATTGTCGTTGAGCGCGTACAGGCGTTGTTAGAGAAATTACGTCGATATAATATACACCTAAATAAGAGCAAGTGTAAATTATTCAGAGAGGCGGTTACATACTTAGGATACACCATAAGTGAAGCCGGTATTCAGAAGAATAAGGATAAAACTAAAGCAATCGCTGAAATCACTCGACCGAGGGACGTGTCGGAGCTATGCCAATTCATTGGAATGGCCACCATTTTAAATCCCTTTTACAAATTATTACGAAATGACGTGAAATTCATTTGGAATGAAGAATGTCAACGAGCGTTTACTGATATTAAAGCGAAACTACAAAGCGATTCGGTATTGATTGTTGGAGTAGAATTTGAAATAAAAGAACGCATCCACTAAGATATGTCAAACGCCATATTGTACTAAATAAAGTTTTCTTATTCTGTTTTATAACGTTGAAACAACAACTCGTGTTTTCCTTTCAATATCACAACAGGTTATGGGCCCAGGCTTACGCCCCAGAATTGAAAGATCGATCATATGGAGGATAATAGTGTTGTTTAAAATTCAATTTATAAAACTATAGATTAATTCAGTTTGTTTAAAAATAAAAATAGAATTTTTTTTTTTTTATATAACCACGTTTATGTTTTAACCTCATTTTTTTAAAAAATGGCTTCTGGAAACGCTGTAAGTGTGTCACATATTGAGAAGTTAAAAGGCCGTGATAACTACAATGATTGGAAGTTTGCGATGCAAGCGTCACTTCAATTAGAAGATTTGTGGGAATGCGTATCTGGTGATTTTAAAGTCGAAGCAAATGTGGATGCGAAGAAAAAGGATGTTAAGGCTAAGGCAAGATTAATTTTGTCAATTGAACCGGTGAACTATGTTCACATTCAATCCGCAGATACAGCCAAAGATGTCTGGGAGTGTTTGAAAGCTGTCTTTGAAGATACCGGCCTTACGAGAAAGGTGGGTTTATTAAGAACATTAATAACAACGCGACTAGAAGATAGTACATCAGTGGAAGCGTATGTGAACACAATAATGACAACTGCTCATAAATTAAACGGAATTGGGTTTAAGGTAAATGAAGAATGGATTGGTGCATTGCTGCTTGCGGGTCTACCGGACGAATATGGACCAATGCTGATGGGAATTGAGAGTTCAGGGACGATAATCACTGGGGATTATGTCAAAACAAAGTTGTTACAGGATGTTAAATTATCCATATCCACAGGAAATCACGCAGATCATCAATCAGCCTTTTTTGGAAAGAAGGTTAATTTTAAAAGGGGACCACGGTGCTATCGATGTAATGAGTTTGGCCATATTGCGGCAAACTGCAACAACAAGAATGTTGGAAAGTCATTTAATAATTCGAAGCCAATTGAGAAATCTGCTTTCACCACAGCCTGTGCTAACGGTGATTTGAATGTCAATGAATGGTATATTGACTCTGGTGCTTCTGCGCACATGTGTAAGCACGGTAGTTGGATGCGTGACGTGAAGGAATCAGCAGGTAGAGAAATTGCTTTGGCCAATAACTCAAAAATTGAAGTGAATGGGATTGGTATGGTTGATTTGCTTGCTAAAAGATACAATAATTTGCACATGTTAGAAATAAGTAATGTGCTTCTTGTACCAAAATTGTCAGCAAATTTGCTTTCGGTTAGTCAAATAACGAATCATAATCATAAAATTGTTTTTGACAAATTTAGAGTAAAAATATTTGATCAAAATGGATCATTATTGGTAACCGGTAGTCGTGTAAATGACATGTATCAGTTGGACAAACTGCAAGATAAAAACAATGCTACCTTGCAATCACAGGAGGTTTCTAAATCATTCAATTTGTGGCATCGTCGATTGGGTCATCTAAATCTAAATAGCATGAATTTATTACGTGATAAATATGCTGATGGCGTTAATTTTAAAAATTCTTTAAACGAGATTTGCATAAACTGTGCGAAAGGCAAACAGCATCGGCCACCATTTGGAAATTCCGAAAAAAGGGCACAGAATTTCCTGGAACTTGTGCATTCGGATTTATGTGGTCCAATGGAAACAAAATCTCTTGGCGGTAATAGATATTTTTTGACATTTTTGGACGACTATTCGAAGAAGGTTTTCGTTTATTTTTTGGAAGCTAAGGACGAAGTGGTTGGTTCGTTCAAACATTTCAAATCGTATGCGGAAAGGCAAACTGGACAGAAGCTGAAAACTCTACGTTCCGATAATGGATCGGAGTATATTAATAAATCCATGATTAATTTTATGCGGCAGGAAGGAATACGACATCAGACAACAACTGCGTACTCTCCTGAACAAAATGGAACGGCAGAGCGAATGAATCGCACATTAGTAGAGAAGGCGCGATGCATGTTGTCCGATGCAAAGTTATCAAAAATATACTGGTCGGAAGCAATTGCTACAGCTGCTTACCTCGTAAATCGTTCACCGAAGAAAGGCCTTGATAAGACGCCCGAAGAGATTTGGACTGGAGTGAAACCGGATCTGCGTCACTTAAGAGTTTTTGGGGCAAAGGCTCTAGCACACATTCCAAAACAAAAACGTAAAAAGTGGGATTTAAAATCTGAGGAATGTATTTTTCTGGGTTATTTCGAGAATTCAAAGGCTTATCGATTATACAGTGAACAAAAGGGTGAAATATTAAAACGTCGCGATGTAATTTTCATTGAATCATCTATACCAGTAAGTACAAACGATGATCATGAAGTGGGGGAATCATCAAGCACGACTCTAGATTAGAATATAGATGAAGTGGGGGAAACATCGAAGTTCATGGAAGCTGCAGAAGCTGATGAAGAATTATGTTCCAATGTCGAAGAGAACAATAATGAGGTTAAAGAAGAAGAAACCAACAAGCGTGTCAGGAGACTGCCAGCAAAATTGAAGGATTACGATCTCAATTACAATGCAAAAGTGTCTGAAGTGTGTTTGGAACCCTTGACATATGAGGAAGCCATGAGAAGCTCTGAATTTGTTTTGTGGAAAAAGGCGATGCAAGAGGAGTATGATTCTCTTATTGAAAATGGAACCTGGATCTTAATGGATATTCCATCGGATAGGAAAGCAATCAAATGCAAGTGGATCTATAAAACAAAGTGCGACGGCAGTGGAAATATAAACCGTTATAAAGCTCGGCTTGTTGTTAAAGGCTGTTCACAACGCGAAGGTATCGACTATGAAGAGACATATTCACCAGTTGTTCGTTACTCGTCCATTCGATACTTAATTGGTCTTGCAGTGAAGTTTGATCTGGACATTGATAATATGGATGCAGTTTCGGCGTTCTTGCAAGGTGAATTGCAGGAAGAAATATATATGTGTCAACCGGAAGGTTATAATAATGGTTCGTCGAAAGTTTGTCGTCTTAAGAAAGCATTGTACGGCTTAAAACAGGCGAGTCGTACTTGGAATAGCAAATTGGACAGTGTCCTTAAAGATTTCGGCATGAAATCTTCGTCAGTGGATCCTTGTATATACCACAAAATTGAGAATGAACAGATTTTGTTGGTAGCTGTGTATGTTGACGATCTGATGCTATTCTCGAATGACAAAATGTTAAAAGATTCGTTGAAATGAAAATTATCGAGCACATTTAACATGAAGGACTTGGGTGCAATTCAACAATGTCTAGGAATGCGATTCACTCGGGATCGTGAAGTTGGAAAAATCTGGATTGATCAACAACTATATATCGAAAAAATATTAAAAAAATATGGTATGGCTGATTGTAATTCAGTATTGACACCATTTGATGCAAATCAAAAGTTAACAAAAGATATGACACCTAAATCTGATGATGATGTCATACAAATGGAAAATGTTCCTTATCAGGAAGTAGTTGGGAGTATCATGTTCGCTGCTCAGGTTACTCGTCCGGATATTTGCTATGCTATCAGCACCGCAAATTCAACAGTAATCCTGGTCAGCCGCACTGGAACGCGGTTAAGAGAATCCTGAGATATCTTCGTGGTACTGTATCAACCAAATTAGAGTTTTCAAAAACCGGTAATTCAGAGATAATTGGCTATTCTGATTCGGATTGGGCAAATGATATAGATGATCGACGATCAGTCACTGGCTACATTTTTAAGCTTCAAGGAGGAGCTATTTCGTGGAACAGCAAAAGACAGCCTACGGTGGCTCTTTCCACGACGGAGGCAGAGTACATGGCAATCTCAGCCGCAGCTCAAGAAGCTTTATGGCTGCGAAATTTTGAAGATGAGTTAAAGTTGAGCTCAAATCTGGATGCTACTACCATTTGTTGTGACAATAGGAGTGCTGTAAGTTTAGCTTCAACTGGTGCTTTTCATGCTAGGACAAAGCATATTGATATTCGACATCACTTCATACGTCAGCGGATTCAAGATAAGGAGATTCAGTTGACATCAGTCAGCACTGACCAGATGATTGCGGATGGATTAACTAAACCTCTTTTCAGCTGTAAACATTTATTATGTTTACACGGGATGGGGTTGGTGATGCAGTAATTGACAATTCTAGTGGGGGTGTTGGAGTAGAATTTGAACTAAAAGAACGCATCCACTAAGATATGTCAAACGCCATATTGTACTAAATAAAGTTTTCTTATTCTGTTTTATAACGTTGAAACAACAACTCGTGTTTTCCTTTCAATATCACAACATTGATGCCATACGAAGAAAAACTCCCATTGATTCTGACGACAGATGCATCGCCCGTGGGAATTTCTGCAATATTGTCACATAAAACACCAAATGGGGAACGACCAATAGCGTATGCGTCTCGAGCGTTATCAAAAAGTGAGTCGAATTACAGCCAACTTCATAAAGAAGCGATAGCCATTTACTGGACACTTCTAAAATTTTTCAATTATTGTTACGGACGTAAATTCACTTTAATAACGGACAATAAACCTTTGGCAATGATTTTGAACCCAGATAAAAAACCTACCGGCATTAACATCACAACGATTACTAAGTTATGCGCAATTCTTATCCGGATTTAAATACAAAATTGAACATAGAGAGGCAAAAAACCATATGAATGTCGATTTCCTATCTCGGCATCCGGTGGCGGAAATCGATCAACCAGAAGATAAAGAAGAACTTACAGTGTATCAATTGGCGGAAGATGTTCTACCAATTACGAGTGGAACAATTTCGAAGGCAATGAAAAGTGATAACGTACTATGTGATCTGTACAATCGTCTACAGACGGGAAGCAGTTTAGAAAGGACACCATTTAAGGGGCAAGAAGCAGAATTAACGTTACAAAACGGATGTAATTTTAAAGGAATCCGGATCTTAATTCCAAGCATATTACAAAAACAAATCCTAAAGGAATTACATATGGGACATATCGGCATCGTCAAAATGAAAGCTCTAGCACGAAGCTATTGTTATTAGAAAGGTATAGACTACGATATCGAGACAATGGTGAAAAGTTGTCGAGAATGTGCGAGGGTCGCAAAAGAACCGGCGAAGGCTCCAGTGCACACGTGGGAAGTTATGTAAACCCACAACAGGTAACATAACAATAGACAACATAAATAACGCACACGATTCGGCCCACGATAACATACAACAACAAACATGCAGTCACATTTTTTAACATGCATAACAAGTTTAATATTACGAATTATGCTGTAAATATATATTTTGCCTTTTATGCAAAATATAATGTAATTGACCTAAAATAAAACGTGTGAACATAAAAAATGTAAAGATGATAACGCTGCATTTTTTATGTATATAAACTCGAATCAAACCATTGCTCGGTGAGATTTATAATTGTATTCCAACCTAAATTGTACTCTTTATGTAAGATCAAAATAAAATTAATAAAATAAATTCTGGAATTAATAAAAATTAATTCCAGAATAATAAAATTTTAAGTGTTTTTGAAGCAATAAATATAACTGGGAACTTCCGACCATGCCATGGCAGCGAATACATATGGATTTCGCTGGGCCTTTTATGGAACATTATTTTTTGGTGCTAGTGGATGCCAGAACAAGATGGTTAGAGGTGGTACCCATGAAAACTATCACCAGTTTCTATACCATCAGATCATTACGCGAATTGTTGGCACGGTTTGGTCTGCCACAAATAGTGGTAACGGATAATGGGACAAATTTCACGTCCAAAGAATTCCAAGATTTTTGGCAAAGTAACGGTATCAAACAAAAGCGAACTGCTCCAGCACACCCATCCACCAATGGACAGGCAGAAAGAAGTGTCCAGACGTTAAAATATGCATTGCGGGTAGCTATGAATGATCCAGGAGATTTACACCTGAAATTACAGCGATTCTTACTTCAATATAGGAAAGTAATAAATTCGACAACAGGGAGAAGCCTAGCAGAACAAATGCTAAGATTTAACTTACGATCTATGTATAGGCGATACAGTCCAGATCCGTTGGTATCAAAACAAAGCGATCATATGGAAATTCGGCAAGGTTATTCAGAAAGAGGGTTTGCTACACTGTGTGATTGAGGTCGAGGGAAAATTGCAACGTCGACATATTGACCAGATTCGAGCCACAGGGGTTGAAGGAAACAGAGAGGGTTACTTGGACTCGGTAAAAAAGTATCCAAATACAGAAGTATGCCCATCGAAGTATGACGATGATGGTAATATAACTAGAACGGAGAATATCGAATCAACAGATGAAGTGATTGATCCTAAATCAACGGAGTCGCAACAAATAGGATGTACATCCTCAACGGCTATCTCAGGGCAACCCGGAGAGAGTATAATAAAAGGGGACGGAACTGAAATTACAGAGGGACATATACGAATGGATGGACCAGAGGGTTCTACAGTTCGACGTTCTGGCCGAGTGCGTCGAGCACCAAATAGGATGAATTTATAAGGTATTCAGTTCTTCTCGCCGGGAAGACTATTGCGAATACGCGAAGACCAAATATGCTGATCTACCATAAATATAATGCAATTTAATATATGTACCTTTTTCAATTTCTTAGAATAAGAATTTTTTATATTACTTTTTGCAAAGTAAGATAATTTTATTATTATATAAAACCATGTAATTTGTGGTATAAGTTTAGTTTAAGTTTGGATTTTGATAAATAAAGTGTTTTTTTTAAACCGAATTCCATTCTAACTCATTAAGTGGCGCCGAAACAGTCGAACCATCGGGAATAATACTAAGTGCATAAAATTGTAGCAAATTCTAAACTACAATTAGTGTAAAAATAACAGTGAATAGTATAACACTAAATGCATAAAATTGTAGCAAATTATATACTACAATTAGTGTAAAAACAGTGAATAGTGCAGTGATCGCAAAAACGTACCGCAGTAGGCCGTTTGTGAGAATAAAAACAAATAGCTAAAAAGGAAAATTACGTTCCGTCCAGCGCACGCCCGATTGGTATTGTCTTGTGCACACGTCCCGGAGTGCACCGTCTACATGAATATTGAGATAATAATTTTCTTGTAAGTCTATTGAAAAATTAAAATTCAATTACACAAATCTAGTGTATAATAAAAATTAAAATTGCACAAATCTAGTGTAAAATAAAAATTAAAATTTGGTTACACAAATCCAGTGTAAAATAAAAAAAGTAAAAATTTTAAATAATAATAACCAGTTTTCCGAAACTTTAATAAATCTTAATAAGAAATCTACTTGAAATTAAAATAATGGCAGATTTAGAAATAATTAAGAATACATTAAAAGAAATTACTGGAGCTTTAAATGCCCAGATTGAGTTAACCAAAAAAATTGAGAGACGACTGGACAAGCTGGGAAATCCAGTGATTTTGACAGCCCCTACAGCACTTGTCACACCAAGAAACGAAGAAGAATTAAAAGAAATAAGCCGCTTGCCTGATTCCGTCAAAGAACTACAAACATTTGACGGAAATCCCACCCAATACTTGTCATGGGTGCACAGTGTGGAGAATATACTAAGAGATTACGAAATCTTACGGAATAAGCCTATATACCGGGCGATTCTTCAGCACATCCGCCAGAAAATTTGAGGGAATGCCGACTCAGCGCTGATCTCATACAATATTTTCAATGAAGAATGGGTATCAATCAAAAAATGTTTGTCGTTACATTACGCCGATAAACGTGACCTTCGCACATTGGAACATCAATTAAGTACGTTGTCACAGAGAAATACAACAGTAGACGAATTCTACGCTAATGTAAACCACCAATTCTCCTTGATAGTCAATAAAATCAAGACGGAGGATTACACGTTAGAAACAATTAACGTTTTGGTAGAAACGTATCGGAATCGAGCACTGGACGTATTGATTCGTGGATTAAACGGAGATCAGGCCAAGATGTTGATCATCCAAAAACCTGCAACATTACCCGAGGCATACGCATCCTGCTTGGAAATTCAAAACCTCAATTTCAGGAACATGGCCATTCACAAGAGAAATATTAGCAATGTCGTAACTGCCCCGATAAACCAAATTTCGTATAATCATGCACTAGCCAAAAGTAACAACGCATTACCAACCCAATGGAGAAACAAGGCTTACAACATACAACACCAAAACTACAGCAGCCCTTTTGGTAACCAGAACTCGAACAACTTCCAACCACCAAGGCCGAACTACCCTAAGCCGCCAACACCGATGGAAATTGACCCATCAATACAAACACAGCAGGTGAATTACATCAACCGCCCCACTCCTCAGGATAATATGAGGACAAAACGAGAACATTCTCATATCCATGAGCCAAGGAAACAGCAAAGAATTAACCACTTAGAGACACAACTGGAGGAGGAATACTATAATCAATTAGCTTACGACAACACCGAAAACGAGGTATCCAATGACGAGCTGGAAATTGAAGATAATTCTGAAGTAAATTTTATGATGGAAACCTCTCTAGCGTACCTTACCTAGAGTATCGGCTTAAAAACGGAAACACACTCAAGTTCCTAATCGACACAGGAGCCAATAAGAACTTCATAAAATCAGAATTAGCCGTTAATGCAAAACCAACCGATAACCAATTCCAAATTAGATCAGCAGGAGGTAACATCAAAATCAGTCAAAAAATTAGTGGAACATTTTTTAAAAGCATTGGCATCGACAATACCATCGAATTCTGCCGGGATTAAAATCGTTTGATGGCATCATAGGTGATGACACATTAAAGGAACTAGGAGCACTTATTGATCGGAAACACAATGAATTGATCATCACACCCAACATACACATTCCGTTAAAAGAAAAACCGTCGTGCCAAGTTAATAATATAGAAGTTCGGGATAGTCATCTTTCACCAGACACAAAAAAAATATTGCACACAGTCATCTCGAAATTCACAATGCTCTTTGGACCCGTCAATAATTTCGAAACCATCGATACCGAAGTACGCGCTGAAATCAAAACCACCAGTGAAGAGCCGATATACACCAAATCATACCCGTATCCATACAATATGAGGCAAGAAGTGGACAAGCAAATTGCTCAACTCCTCGCAGATGGGATTATACGACCTTCCAAAAGCCCCTATAATTCCCCGATTTGGATTGTGGAAAAGAAATTGGACGCTTCACAAATAAAAAAATATCGAATGGTAGTAGACTTCAAGAGGTTGAATTCGGTGACAGTAGTAGATTCCTACCCCATTCCGGATATTTCAAATACAATAGCGAATCTAGGTGATTCCAAATTTTTTACAACTATTGATTTAACGTCAGGATTCCATCAAATCAAAATGAAGGAAGCCGATATTCCAAAGACTTCATTTTCGACAATGAATGGGAAATTCGAATTTCTAAGACTCCCGTTCGGATTAAAAAATGCACCCGCAATCTTTCAGCGGATGATTGATAATGTACTAAAAGAGTTCATTGGAGAACTATGCTACGTGTACATAGACGATATAATTATCTTCGGAGGGAGAACTGCAGAAGAACATCTAGCCAACGTCGAGAAAGTTTTTTCGAAATTACAGAAAGCCAATTTACGTGTAAATCTCGACAAAACAGAATTTCTAAAGACAGAAATGGAATTTTTGGGTTATTTAGTAACAAACAAGGGCATCAAGCCGGATCAAAAAAAAGTACAGGCCATTCGAAACATCAAGAAACCCGAGAACTTGAAAGATCTCAAATCTTTCCTAGGGCTTGCATCATATTATAGGCGATTTATCCGAGATTTTGCACTTATAGCTAAGCCATTAACCAACTTAACGAGAGGAGAAAGTGCGCAAATCAAAGCATCGCAATCCAAGAAAGTGAAGATTAACCTAAACCAGAAAGAGTTAGAAGCATTTCGCAACATCAAAGAGCTCTTGTCTTCAACGGAGATATTGATTTTTCCAAATTTTGACAAGCCGTTTCTGCTAACTACGGACGCTTCTTCATCCGCCATCGGTGCTGTATTATCTCAAGGAGAGATCGGAAAAGATCGGCCAATTACATACATCTCAAGATCCTTGAATAAGACCGAAGAGAATTACGCAGCGAATGAAAAGGAGATGCTAGCCATAATATGGGCACTGGATAACCTTCGCAACTACTTATATGGGGCCCGCAAAATTAAAATATTGACGGACCATCAACCGCTAACGTTTACGTTGAGCAATAGGAACAACAATGCCAAGTTAAAAAGGTGGAAAGCTCGATTAGAGGAATACAACTATGAGCTTATCTACAAACCTGGCCATATCAACAAAGTAGCGGACGCTCTGTCGAGACTAGAACTCGAAGCGCGAACACATTGTCTACCACTGGAACCATTCACATTGCAGAGGAGGATTCTACCGACTTAGTGCGATACTGTGATGTACCCATCAATGTCTTCAGGAACCAACTGATCTTTCAAAATGGTCAGGACATTTATGTTTATGAAGAGCCGCATCCCGCTTACCACAGACACTACATAAGCAAGCCAGAACTAAATAAAGAAATTTTAAGCAAGATTTTACAGGAACGATTGCATCCAACCATCATCAACGGAATCAAAATCCCTGAGGAATATATTCAACTTCTACAAGAAGTATTTAAGGAAAGTTTTTCTAGCTTCAAATTACGCTTAACGCAGAGAATTGTTGAAGACATTCGGAATGAAGAAAATAAATTCTCCGTCATAAAGCAGGAACACAAGCGGGCACATAGGAACCACATAGAAAACAGAAAGCAAATTTTGGAACGTTATTATTTTCCAAGGATGGCCAGCTTGATCAAAAAATACACGCAAACATGCGATATATGCAACATAAATAAATACGACCGACATCCTTATCGTGTTGCTCTTCAACAAACACCTATTCCAACATATCCTGCAGAAATTCTTCACATTGACATAATGGAGATCAAAAATGAAAAATTCTCAACGTGTGTGGACAAATTTTCAAAATTTGCAAAATTTTTTCGCATCAAGAACAAATCAATTTTGCACGTACGAGACAAAATCATCAAAGCGATACATTACTTCACCGCACCTCGCATACTCGTGATGGATAACGAGAGAAGCTTTGTGAGTCCTGTCATAACGGACTACTTAAAAACCTTAGGTATCCAAATCTACCTAACACCTTCACAACGAAGTGAGGTAAATGGGGCGATCGAGCGAGTTCATTCTACCGTACTGGAAATAGTTAGATGCCTCCAGAACGAATACAGGGAACTGTCCACAAAGGAACTCATCAGCATTGCGGTGGACCGATACAACGATTCAATACACTCGGTTACCCAACAAAAACCGAACGACATCTTTTTTGGACGAATTGAGAGAACCAACTACCAAAATCTAGTAGATTTCAAGACAAAAATTCACGAGGATCTGATTGAAAGACTACGGAAAAATCAAGACGCCACCATTACAAGGGAAAATAGTAAGAGAGTCGACCCAAAAACCTATGAAATAGGCGATACCATCTATATGGCAGTGAAACAAATCCAACGAAAAGATAAGCCGAAATTTCGACAAGAAACAGTGGCACAAGATAACAATGTCACTGTAACAACTACTTCTGGAAGGCGCATCCACAAAACCCAAATTAAAAACCTACAACAATAATTACCCACTATTATCACAATACTTACAACAACCTTTCCCTCTCTTCCTTTCTAGTTCCTGGCTCTGGCGTTTCACTATGCCACTGAGCATCTACGAATACAATACTCCACTCGTAACAATAAAACAAGGAAATGGACGAATAATCCAAGGGAGTTTCAAGTTGATTCATGTCATCAATCTGAAAGATTATGAAGAAATCATGAATCGAATAACGCCATCAATCAACCGCATTCATCAAGACAACATCCTTCAACCGCAATTGATCCATCAAATGAAAGTAATAACACAGCTGATTTCAGAACTAAAAGGTCACTCACGCGCGCACAAAGATCAATAAACTGGATCGGTAGCGCCTGGAAGTGGATAGCAGGATCACCCGATGCTACTGATTGGGATCAGATAATAACTAGCAATTACAAGAATTATACAACGAACACAAGGAAGCGGCCGCTATTGACGGAGGGATCATAGTCATTATTTGTGGCCTGATTGTCATTTTTTAAATACACAGGGCAAGACTCGCTCATCGAAGGGGATTGCTGATCTTCTCAAAACCAACTGTCCAAGAGGAACTTCCCACTCATCAACCTGGAATTCAACCTATCCAGTTAAATTTTTGATCCACGGGACGTGGATTTTTAAGAAGGGAGGAGTTAACACCATCAGTAATGTTGAATAAGCACAACGTGCTTAGTTGACACCAATGATAACACCGATCCAGCACAAAGTGACTACCGAGACACGCGAAGACCAAATATGCTGATCTACCATAAATATAATGCAATTTAATATACCTTTTTCAATTTCTTAGAATAAGAATTTTTTATATTACTTTTTGCAAAGTAAGATAATTTTATTTTTATATAAAACCATGTAATTTGTGGTATAAGTTTAGTTTAAGTTTGGATTTTGATAAATAAAGTGTTTTTTTTAAACCGAATTCCATTCTAACTCATTAAGTTACATATACGGAGGAGCAGTCATATTGAATTCGGAAAGTAAGCAGCATATCAGATCTATGTGTACTGTACACCTCAGTATTATAATAATAAAACGTAATAAAATATGTATTGATAACAAATAAATAGTGTCTCATTTAATATATAATAGAACTATTCTCTGTTGCGCAGGCCTAGAAGTCCTACCCTCTCGAACGCTCTATCCTTAAGTAGCATTGACGTCCGTTAACTATCGTTAGGTTAGTATTGAGAGACCCATTATTAGTTGAGTAAGTGGTTTTCTTGCTTATTTTATTTGAATAGGTTGTTTATTGACATAAAGTCGTCACTTTTGACTTTTGATTACGATTTTATTGTGTTGATCATAATCAATTCAATTTTACTCAGATAAAGTTCATCTAGCTCGTTGTATTGGGCGTATATCAAAATTAGATAGATGTAAACAGACATGCAACGTCTAATGCTACTTTTGATTGCATGAATTCCGTTTATTTTGCCGTGTAGGGAATACGATCCTTACAGGCATAGATTTTAAATGTTTATTTTCGGTCAATACTCACTTAATTCCGCCCTGATTAGTTTGATCCATAGACTGCTGTAACTACAAGATGTCATCCTTTTAACGTAATATCATCTGAAAGTGGCATCCCGTTCTGATTAAGCAGCTGAAAAGAGAAAACTACTACCAGTTAAACAACTTCCGCATTCTAAAATATTTTAACAGATTTACTTGGCAGAGTTTTGCAAACCTTTTTGGTGAAACACTAGAATCTTTCCTAATGATGGTGAGCATTAATGAAACATTTGATTGGTTTCAGTCAATATTAATATATTTTAAATTTTCCATTTTTTATCATTTAAATTCTAAATTATAATCACACAATAGATTTAATAAAATGTTTAGTACTTCAAAGCAATAATTAAAATTAATCGAAACGGTTGCTTGAGAAGGGTAATATCTACCAATGATGGATTGCGGAATAGATTCATTACCACTATGCCTTTCTATTGGCACTTTATAATCGGAAAATAACGATGCGATGAGAAATCAAATTCTGGTAATTTTGTTGATTCCTTCTTGTGACCCGTCGACATAACTTTCATCACAATATAATTCACTTTGGCTATACGCAACATATCATGCATCTCTTGATCAGGATTCGGTATCGCCTCCAATATCGACCGTGTTTGATGGAAATGTTTGGCCGCGGCCAAATATAAATCGGATGCGTTCGACTTAAGCAAATGGGTTCGCATTTCTTTGAACTCAATATATGGAACGGGTGGTGGTGTCGTGAGCCCGGCAAATGGCGCGAAACGATGATCAAAACGAACCTTTTCATTATCGAACACGGATAGCGGTTGGATAATACGACCTTCTTTAGCGAATCCAGCCAAACCTTTATAGTAACCGCCACACATATTCTGCATCGCCTGATTGTACATAATCTCACGGCAATATGGTTTGACTTTTTTTTTCTTATTCGGTTTTGGTTTACGTTGCTGCTTCGATGACGATGGTTTCTCTTCGCTTAGATATTCCTGCTCCAAGAGAAAAGAATCGGCACGCGTAAGGGCCGACACAACCCAGCCAAATAAAAATTCGTATAGATACCAAAATATGTAGAGATACTCGTGAATACTGTAGAGTTCTAATTCGAGTCCGGACAATAGGAATAGTCCCATTGCGCGCAAGCAATGGTATAACACCCATGTGCCAAAACATGCTAGATGTTGGCGTGGTGCCTCATTTTTGATTGCTAACGAATGCAGGTAAGCATCTACCCGTTCAGCTTCATCTTGAAGATTTGCAAAATCATCGAGAAGGCGGGCCAAACGATCTCGCTGTCGGGCTCGATTGAAGCCACAGATCTGTAAAAATGTAATGAATACGTGCATATTCATACTGTAGTAGAAAAATGAATCGACGCATTCTCGAGCTTGTTGATTATTGTAGAGAGGATTTCGCGGCATTAACACCGGAGGCGCAATAAACGCTTTAGCCGATTCTTTGAGCACATCACTAATGTCACTTACTCCGAATACGGTATTTGGCACGGGAAGATATAAATATTGCAGAATGCTGCGCGACAAGAGACATGTCCCCGATTTTTTACTAAACTCCATGAAAAAGTTTAACGCATTGTGATACGTTGTGCAATTAGTCACTTTACAGGCTAGTTTTACCCGCTGCACCAAACTCTCAAGAAACGACATACTCAAATGGCGATCTTTAATCTTAATGTAACGCGGAAAAGTTGGCGGCAACAATCTTTGATTGACATGCGGTGAAAATCCCATTGGGTTTGGTGCTTCCGACTTTGGATCTGGTTGTGTGCCTTTCTCTATCGTCTTCTTAATAAGCGGCACTAAATCAGCCGCCCCGTTCAACAGTCGGACGCTTTCATTAAGATCCGCCTCACTTGGTGGATTTCGCTTGTCTCGATTATCGGAACCCCACAAAATAAATAAAATTTTCAGTAAAAACCGTAAAAATTTCAGTCGATTAATCACGCCATGAACATCTTCCGGAATAATCTCGTTATTCTTTGATTTTTTAATCAGCTCCTCTTCCGCATTCTTCAAATTCTCTAAACACTTTTGTTCCGCCACTTTTGGGAATACACTGAATCCAAACTTGGCTGCCTGAAAATCCTCATCCTCGAATATCATCGAATGTATCACAAACCGACTGATATAGTCGATCAATTTGTGCACCCCATTACAAAAGGACTGTAGACTTTTGTCCTCAATAGATTGTGGCTCGTGTAAATATAAACACGTGAATACGGTTTGTGCCATCGAATGACCCTCGAGCCAAGAAACGAGACAAGAAAATATTCCGTCAAAAATACCAATCAATTCGGACGTTTCAAATCCGTCCAATTTTAGTAAGCCCAATTTAACTGCATTCTCAAAATTTAACGGTGGCGGTGTATCCTTATTGCAACACATGCCCGCATCCATTTTTGGGTCCATCATTTCAATAGCAGACATTGCCTCGAACAGGCCAAACATTTCATGATGCATTAGCTCACCCAAACGCAATTCTTTGATTGATTCGAAAAAATCCTTTGTTATCTCGTGCCATTCATACAACTTTGGTTGGTACTGGACAAATTTGCTCGATGTCTCTGAATGATTATCGTTTCCACCATTATTACCGCCGTCTGTCTCCGTTTCCAACGGCATCGTCCTCTCCAAACTGGGAGGCGGTGGCTCAATTTCACTGGCACTCGGTACATCACTATAAACAAAATAAGTCACATTAATTTTATACGGCCGGATACTTACAAATGTATTTTATTTTACTCTGTGTTCACTTCGGCCATTGGTTTTCGATTTTTTTTTTATTGGTTGTTTCAATTTTTTACAGAAATTCTAATTATTTGGATATTGTAGCAAAAAAAAAATTTTTCTCTCGACTTTTGTCATTATTTTGACATTTGAATTATAGTGAAAATTTTTTTTAAGTTCAGTGGGTTTGCCATAAAAAAACAATTTAGTACACAATAAAGGATTTTACAAGTAAAGTTTAGCAGCGCAGAAAAATCCCAAAAGACGGAACTTTTGCTAACGCTTACGGATACCCTATAAAGACGGAAATTTCAATGGCTATCATGGTAAATGTCGACTTTTAATTAGTTACGCATTTGATTCTAATTTTTACTCGTTCAATCCTTATAATAAAAATAAGCAATAAGATAACCTTAAAGAATATGAAGGAGATTAAAATTTGATCTAACATTTTTGTTTTATTCCGATTACCTTACTTTTCAGAAAGGTAAATACATTTACCTTATGTAAATATTTCTGCTGTTGAGGTACCTTTAAGGATGTAAACATGTCTTATTTTTGTTATTTTTCCGTTTAGAGTGGACGCTGTTTTGAGTTCTGGTGTTGGCTCGAGTTCGATTTGCAGGTCGGCTTCGGTTGTCTGCGGTAGTTGTGGATACTGCGGAACAACGATCGGGTCTACTGCATGTCGCGTTGGTCGCAACCCGAAAGTGTCCATTACGACGTTGTCGTCGTTTGATGGCGCTGTATAGACGAAAAGCGCTCGGAATTGGTTGGCGTGGCATCTGATCTTCTTTTGGCCAGTCTTCACGTATACCAGGACCATGTAGTCGAATTGTATGAGCTTAAAGAAAATCATAAGTGCAACCTCAAACTATTTGTAACTCGCCCCGTGGTAGCTGGTGGCGGGTTAATCAAATCCAACTTGGTGCGCATCTTTCGGTCGGTCATCAGTTGGAGCGGTGACTTATCCCTGAGTGCTGCCGATGGTGTGAAGCTGTAGCAGTGTGTGTGTGTGTGTGTCCGTGTCGGGTGCCTCAATAATGTGGCTCCGCAAAGTGGTTTTTTTGCAAGTTTTGCTCCATTGATCTGACCAGTCCCCTACTCGAACATCTTTGCTGTCATCATTTTTTTTGCCTTCAAATATTCGTTCAATATTGTCTGGTTTTGTGCCGCAAAAGTTCAACATGCCTAAAAATCATCGTAATTGTTTCGCGATGCCGATTTCGCGAAGTGACATTTATCGAGTGCAGCGTCGCTTAATTTGCAAAAAATAATTTCTAGGTGCTCAAAATGTTCATTAGGTAATTGTGGTTGATGCTACTAATATGTTCTAGAGATGGATGAAACAGAAAATGAGATCTTGTATGTAATACCGAATGCATAAATCTAGGGAAAGTACTGCCAGCATTTCTTAACCCGAACGTCATACGAGTAAACTCATTTGGCCCGAACGACGTTGAGATGGCTGTTTTATCTGTGTCCGTGTCTTCTATTGGTATCTGGTGGTACGCCCTAACCAGATCAATCGTGTTAAAATATGCCGTTCCTTTTAGTTGTGTGAAATCGTGTAGGAACGGAATGGGTATCTGTCTGACACAGTCACGTTGTTTAAACCGCGATAACCTCCACAAGATCTCCAATCGCCGTTCTTCTTGGGAACTAAGTGAAACGGGCTCACCCAAGGATTATTCGAACGACGACGACAGATATCCAGCTGCATTGATTTTGCGTTGATCACTCAGATGGTTGGTACCACGACATGAGTTTTGGTTGTTAAAGTGGAAATTGCCGTTAATGGGTCGAGTAATCTGCTGTGTGGGATTTGGATGTCGACTACCTAGTAGTGCTGACTGGTTCAGGAAATCGTTTCCTATTGGCATTGTGACCTCGGCGATTACGAAAAGTAAATCAAAATGGATTAGTCGTTTGCCGATTGTTTTTACAGCGGAACCGTTTGCCGTGTGTAGTGTAAACTACGGGTTGTGATTCCTCCGATCGCCTGTGATGAGGTGTAAGACAGATACCTATATGTCGAAAAGTTGGATTGAGTTTTGTCGCATGCCGCCGTTTGCGCTAGATGAGCTAGTTTTTTATCTTGAATTCTGACCATCGTGAACTAGTTGGCTTGCAGTTTCGTGCAGCTTCCTGAAATAAAACGTGGTAGAAACAAAGTCATGACTCGTTGTTATTGTTTTTGTTTCCGTTTGATCGAGATGGAGTAGTGTTCCGGTTCGATTTTTCGCCATTATATGAGTGGCTCTTTGACTGATTCTGTTTCAAGACTCGGTCCATGTTACCCAGACGTCGGTTGATTTCGTGGATTTATGTTGACGTGCTGTTCTTGGGACATTGTCTCTAACAACCTATCGGCTAGTGCGGCCAGCTGAGTGGCAGACAACGTGTCAGCAGTGATTGGAAGCACTTCTTGTGCTCGGATCGGTATGCGCTTAAGCCAAACAGTTTTTATGAAATCATCATTTACCGTGGTTCCGTCATTATTTTGTGGCCGTCGAAGTAGATGTGATGGCGTCATGTTCCCTAGTTCGGTCCATTGTACGAGACGATGAATTTGGATTGCCTTCATTTCCCCCATTTGATTGAGTACAGCTGTCTTTAAGTCGGTGTATTGGGTCGCCGATCGTGTGCCTGTGATTATGTCGCTTAATAGTTTTCCATCTCAAGGCAAATTGGGACTCGATGATGTGTGAAACCACAGTCCCATTTTTTGTGTCGTTAACGGTGATAATTTGATTGATAGAGGCGCGACATGGGTGACCGCTGACTGATGATTGCCGGAAATGGTTCGGTATCGGTCCCTGGCTTGTATTCCTACATTGCCCTCCGTATACCTCTACCGGTGAGCTGTTTTACAGCCCGGCTGGAAACGGTTCAGCTAAAGCAAGCCGCAGTGCATCCAGTTCCACTTGCAGGAACGTATCAGATATGTCGATGACAGTGAAAACTGTATTGCCGGCGAGTTTGCCAGAATTCCCTTTTGCATTGGCAGCGGTTACTTTTTTCGCTCCAGTGCGTCATTGTGACATATGGAGTAGTGAGCAGTAATACGTATGCGGCCGTCGATCATTTTGGTTGGTAAGATAGCGCCCATAGACGAATAAGTTCGTGTCCGATTGGCTTTAAGCCTGCATTTGGCATCGGCTCTGCGCATGACGTTTTTATCTGGTTGCTTCGGCCTAAGATTTCGGAGAAGACCCTAGGGAATTTTGCTTCTACCTCGAGTTCGAGAGTGCGTCGACCATTGTTTACTGTGTTGACATTGTGACAGTAGACTAAAGGTGGTACATCCTACAATTTCAGTTTTATCGACCATTCGTTGCCGAAAAGGTTCAGCAATGACGGTGAGACTTCCAGATGATTCCAGTAGCTTCGTGTTTGCCTATCTTGAAACATTCCACGATTCTAAAAATGGAATTTAACTAAGCAGAGCTGGAAACTTGAAAATAAAACACGAATGATTCCAGATTAATTTTTATTTTAAAAATCCTTTTATTTTGCTTCTTTTAGGTTGTGTCACTTGAAAAAATTATTGTTGACTCAAGTGAAGTTAGCTACAATAGTTAAATACAGTGAAACATATGAAATGATTCGAATGCGTTCAATGCTTATTTCCAATACTCCTCCTCATTCGAATCATCAGTTAATTCCACATGCATCCCGAAGAACATTGACACGAGGTCCCGCCAATGGTTTTGTCAACAAATCTGTCACCATAGTTTCCGTAGGGCAATATTGGCATGTAACAATACATTTGTCGATGTAATCCTTGACAAATGCCTCTCGAACAATTTCTCCTCCTTAATGAATTTCAAACAACTTCGATTGTCTTCGAAAATTGTTGTCGGTTTTTCAATGCGTTGATCGAAATCATTGAGTAAGCGACGAATCCAATTCGCCTCTTGACATGCTTCAGACAACGCAATAAATTCTGCTTCAGTTGATGATAACGCAATGCAATCCTATCTTCGACTGCACCAACTATGAGAATATCGTTACAATACAGATTTTGACTTTCTGCTTGCACGATCATCAGCCCAACTTGCATCTGCATATCCAGTACCCTTGAGATACTTTAATACTCGTTTCAATTCGTCCAATCCTCCTGGTTTGGACTGGACATCTTTTGTGCTAGAATTGAAACTGCTGCCGATATGTCAGGTCTCGTGTTGACTGATATGTACAGTAAGCAACCGAGCAACTTTTGATATTTGCCGTTGCCTAACAACAAATCCGTATCTCCTCCTTTACCATATCCAATTGATAATGGAACTGAGGACTCCTTTGCATCAGACATTTGGAAATCCTTTAACGTGTAGTAGCCACCTGCTTCCTTCTTGACTTGAAGACTCAAGAAATCCTTAATCTCTCCCAAGTTCTTAATCTTGAATTTCGAACTTAAAAACGTTTCGCACTTAGAGATTATCTCGTTGTTTTCACCAGCAATGACCACATCGTCAACGTATATTAATACGTAGCATATTTTTCCATCATGTTTGTAGGTGTACAAGCATGGATCATTTTTGCTTTGAACAAAGCCGAAATCGATGAGAATTTGATGAATTGTTTTGTTCCAATGGCGCGCTGATTGCTTTAGACCACATAAACTCCGTTTTAGTAGACACACTAAATCTTCGCCGCCTCCAACTTTGAATCCTGGAGGTTGTCTCATGTAAATTGTTTCAGACAATTCACTGTTGAGAAAACCCGTTTTCGCATCTAGATGATAAACCTTCATGTCCTTGTTTGCTGCCACTGTAAGCAATGTTCGAAACGTAGTTTGACGAACAACTGGAGCAAACACCTGATCATAGCCAGTACCGTATTTTTGCGAAAAACCTTGAGCAACAAGCCTTGCCTTGTGTCTGACTACTTTTCCATCTGAATTGCACTTTAGCTTGTAAATCCACTTGCAGCCAACTAGATTTGCTCCTTCTGGAATTTTCACAAGCTCCCATGTTTGATTCTCCATCAATGACTTCATCTCATCTGTCATTGCTGGAATCCACAGCCTCTTTTGATCACCCTTGATAGCTTCTACGTAGCACTTTGGTTCTTGAATGACTGAACTCACCACGTTCATTTCTTCAATAAGTTTCTTTGGTGGAATTCCTTTGTTAGCACGTTGTGATCGTCTAACAGTTTGCTCTTCATCTTCATTCTGAACGTGATCTTGTATTGGATTCTCTTTCTGAACTTCCTCATCGATTAATTCCTTTTGCACCTGATCCTTTTCTGCATCTTTAAAGTTGTTCAACTCTGAATTGTCGATAATTTGTTCCTGTTGTAACAGCTACGCCGTTCCAATTTTATTGTCTGCAATCTGCATAATTTTTTTTTTGCGTATATAGCGCCTAAATGCCGTTTGGTTAAGCAGTTGTATGTTTATTTATTTGTTTTGGTCGATAAAGAGGTGCATACCGATAATCCCTAAATAAATATTTATGTTGATAGATGCCGCGGTTGTTTGAGTTGATGCGATAATAAAAAATTTGCGCGCGAAAAGAAAATATTGGTGGGGGGTTTGGTTATAAAACGGGCGTTTGAAGATTTCGCGAGGAGTCTATGTCTAAGTCTGAGTCTGAATTAAACTATTAAAAAAAATAAAAATAAAATAATAATAATAGAAAATAAAAATAAGAAATATAAGTGTATAATTTTGAAAAATAGTGCCGAAGATTTTTTTAGTGGATTAAAAAGTTGAGTCAGTTTATCGGAGTTGAAGTAATAATAATTTACTTTAAGATAAATCCGAAAAAAAAAAAAAATAAAAAAAAAAAAAATTTTTGTTTTGGTGAGAAAAATTTTTTTTTCTGGAAAATTCTAGAACAGAAAAAAACTATAAATAATCATTGTAAAAACTTAATTTCATATAGACAAGTAACTAGAATAATGGTGATTAAATTATAATGGACACTTTCGGCCATCATTTTTTTTTCTGTTTTAAATAAGATTACATATTATACATTAAGTGATTATCAGAATAACTGGTTAAATTGTAGACTAATAGTTGTGCTGTGCCGGGGGTGTGAGAAGTGAAACATCGCGGAAAATAACAATAAAACATACAAAAAACTGAAACTTAAAGTGTTGTGTAAAGTGTAACTTTGTGGCGTATTGGATTCCACTACTTATAAAAAAAAAAAAAAACTGAAACTTAAATAAATCAAATCGAAACAGAATCAAATTAATAAAAAAATAAATAAAACAAGTATCATAATTAAAACTGTGCTGTGAGTTAGTGACTGTGTTAGAAAAAACAAAAAATTACTGTTGCAACAATAATAAACAGACAATTTTATATCTCCTATAAACAATTGGAGTTAGCGAATTTTAACTTCGCCACATGAAATAAAAATATATCTACGCAATGAATGATCGCCTAAATGGTGATACAGTATTACAACAAGTATTTCTACAATCAACAGGCTGCAACGATATATAGTTAAGTTTTTAATTTTTTTTTATTTGATCATACATAGTTTCTTTATATCATTATATTTACTATTCTTATGGTTACTAGTTTTTTTTTGTTAATTAGCATTAATTTTCCGGTGTAGGGTAGTTTTAAGTTAGCTAGGTTAGGTAGTTTTTATGTAGTTTTAATTGAATTCCTTTGTTCACAAGAATTGTTCTTTTCTTGCCAAAATAAATTTTTTTTGATTTTTTCCGATTGTTGCATAAAAATTAAGATGAGTTTTTTTTTTTTGCTCAATAGAGTATAACAAATAATAATGAGTTGCTAATTATCAAACTGCGGATGAGTTAGGGTGAATCGGTGTGTTGAACATACAGGTAGGTATTCAGAACCATCCTTTCCCGCGGTTAAACCCGATCTACACATACTTTTAAATCCCCACGCCCATAACCCTGATGCATAGCCGGCAACAACCGCTCAAGAGTCCCTGTGTAGGTCCAATTCTGTTAGCACAATGCGTGTTTTGGAGGATAATTAGTTAATTCTTATCGTTCATTATTGTTTTTTTAAATTTTAATTTCAAATTTAGTTTTTGGGATATCCTCCAGAACAGGCAAAGTGTTACAGTGGCGCCCAAACAAATGGCTTTCCTTATTCTATTTCTTCTTCCTGATCCTTAAAGCCAACGCTATGTACTGTTATTGGTACATTGGTGTTCGAATGCGTTTGGCTTCCTTTCTTTTCCTTTCCCCAGGATAATTTACAATAGTTTTTTTTAATTGTTTCTTCAAGGGGTTCGATCTGTTTTTTTTCGAGGTGGATGAATATTAAATATCTTTGTTTACTTTGTTGACAACTCGGATTGAGACCAGTGGATACAATTTATTTCTCTACATTTTTTTTTGTTTGTTTTTACCAAATTTTTTTTGGACCACCAGAGGCACTCTATTACCGCTATATGCGTCGATTTTGAGTTATGACCTTCGGTGGGCCTAAATGAAAATCTTTCGCTATTGCTTCAAATCACCTTTTAAATATTTTTTTTTCTTTTGGTTTTTTTTTGTTGTTTTGGATCACTACTTTTGTTTTGGCTTTTAGTTGGTCTGAATGAGAATATTTCGCAGCTGATTCACATCCTTGGATTTTATTTCCTCTTAAGGAGTTTGAATTTAAGTATCCAGCGATGGGCAGTTGGTTGTATATCAAGAGTTTCAGGTGCAAATAGTCAAATACCAATATGTCCGGTGTTAAACTGTTTGAATTATTGGTTTGATTGGTTTGCATCACAAAAAAGAAAAAAAAAAAATCCTTTTCCTATCCCGCTAACCTTTACCCTAAGATTCTGAATACGTGCCTTCGAACTGTGAGTGTCCGTATGTCTGATTTACACTTCGTTCTTAACACCTATTTGCTCTAGCTCATCCTCATTCGTAGATTATCATTTCTAAGAATTTTTTTTCAGTTTATTCATAATTTTATACTTTTATTTTTTATTTTATTTTTTTTTTTTGCTTCGTACATTCTTGATTACGATTATTGGTATAATAGTTAATTATTATTAATAATTTTTTTTTTGGCATTTGGTCAATTATTTATTTTTAGTTTTTTTTTAATATTTTTGCTCGAATAACGCATTACATATTCAACAACCAGCTTTGTGCATCTAGTAATTTATGATTAAAATTTAAATTTTTATTTCTCGCATATACAACCTTGTGGTTATCGATTATCGGCATTTATTTATTTATTTAGTTTATTATTTTTCTTATTATTTTAATTTTTTTTCCTCTCTTATAAATCGTATGTTATTCTTAAGCACAATGGACGTTTATTCACTGACTAATGATGAATTTGAAATCGAATGCTTAGTTCGTAATATTGCAACAGGCAATCCCGACGCAGCAGAAACCTTACAGAATTGTGTAATAGCAGAGAACACGGAAACCGCTGAAAAACCGGCCAAGATGCATCCCAATGCAGCGAAACGTCCCAATGACGAAATTCATTCATGTCGACTAAAGCTAGAACAACTACAGCAGCTAATCAGATCGCTGGCTGACATGGACATGAGTTTACAGATTAAATCTGCCCGTCAGATTGAGTCTAGGTTATTCCATGTTGCAGGTAGATTACAACGTGCTACCAGTTCTCCTACGTACTCAGAGGAAGCTACTAGAGCACTGCAGGCCTGCGAAGTACTCATAGATAGTGTTCAAATGTATTTAAATAACTCACATAAATTGAATGAATCTATGAATGCGTCTAATGCTTTGAACATAGACGATTATTTCGCTCCTTTAACTCAATATGAACCAGTCGTTTCTAAAACAGCCCCTAATGTGGGGCATGACAGTAATTCAAGCTCTCATAAACCAAGCAGTTCCAAGTCGACAGTTGTTGATGATCAAACAGTAGTAATGGCTGGTATGAAAGAACAAATGCAGCTCCTATCTCAGCAGTTATTAGCTTTGACTAAACAATGTGCAGACCTAAAACTGAAATCTGAAGCCAGAACAAGTTCTCCTTCAGAGGTAGCACCATTGCCAGACAAACCAGCGTCTTTGCGTACTAATCCAATAGCTGCTCAGTCGACAGCAAATCCTAATTTACGTCCGCCGGTTGTCTCATTTGCACGATTGCCAGTAACTTCCGGTTTGTCCCAAAATCCACCGTATCAGTATCCGTTATTAAATACATCAATGTCACAGTTCCCGAACATGTCGGCTACTCCAACGGGCAACAGAATTTCGGGTGAGGTATATTCCAATGGCGCGAATACCATTCCTCCGTTGGTACCCCCTCATTTGGCACAATATGGACATACTTACGAACAGCAACCAACTAATGTTAGGTACATTCCAGAACATCGCGGCTTGTCGAGAAGTGGTTTGTCTTTTGATGGCTCTCCAACCGGCATACCCATTAATTTGTTCTTATTCCAGTTAGAAACGCTGGCATCTTCGATGAATCTAACGAATGAACAAATTTTAACCGAAGTTAGTTTCATTTTAAAAGGAGTGGCCGCTCATTGGTACTGGACGTTCAGGCAACAAAATCCAACAGCCAATTGGTCCGAACTTCGTCACCATATGGTAGAACGATTTAAAAACAGACGTCCCGATTCTGACATAGAAAGCAAGATCGAAGCACGAAAGCAGTTACCAAACGAATCTTTTCTTGATTTTTATCAGCAAGTTTGGAGTCTGACGGTTCAACTGAGTACACCCTTCTCAGATCATCAACTGATTAAGGTGTTACGTAAAAATATGAGACCGGGGCTGCGGTACCAATTAACCGACAGGCAATTTGAAAATATAGGGGACTTAATAAGTAGTTGCACGAATTGGGAGAATACTTGGTCCGAATTGAAAATAGATCCCGATTTGATTGTGCCTTATAAGGGGGCAACACGATTTGATCAAGATAAATTCGTTCCACGGCGAAGTATAAATTCAATATCGCAAATGCCAAGTTACGATCCTACAGCTAATTCAGAATTTGCTCCTGTGCCATTTGTTGCCTCGCCTATGTTATCACCGCCGAATATTCCCCATAATTCGAACATAATGTCCAATTTCGGTCCCGCCATGAATTCTGAATTTCAGTCAAGTTCATTTGGTGCACAATATGTTCCTTCTCAGGTTGCTGCCATTCAAAAGCCGAACATACCACCAAATATACCTCGACATTTCGAAGAACCGACATTAAACAAAACACATCATACCATAAATCATGATTATGTCATTTGTTATAACTGCGATGACATCGGTCATGTGTTTACCGAATGCACCATACCTCCGACCCGCTGGTTTTGTTATAAATGTGGCATGAAAGATACAATCACCCCAAAGTGTCCAAACTGTGCGGGAAACGGCCCGAGGGGACAATGGAGAGCTGGGAACCAGGGTCCCCCGAGATTCAGCCAGTCACATTCTCCTCAAAACCAGAGGATGAACAGGCCGCAATAGAAGTCGTTACTCCTGAGGAGTCATTTCATTTTGCCGAAAAAACTTGCAACCATCATTATTCTCGAAGCAATATATCGCAGAATGATCTTATCCCACCTGTCCAATTAAAAACTAAACGTTATTATAATGCAAAACACCGACTTAGGAGCCATATGTACTGGAATCTAAGAAAAAACATGAAATCCAATATTATATCTTCTATAATCTCAAACGATACAAATGACGGAAGGCCGTACGCACAAGTAACCGTAAACGGTGTTAGCTATAAGGGTCTTTTGGATAGTGGTGCTACCGTCAGTGTATTGGGCGCAGGTTCCGAAAGATTTCTGAACGATACCACGGTAAAATTTCATGATTTTCCGAGTTACGTAAATACGGCCAGCGGACAGGCTCAAAGGGTTTTCGGATTTATTAATGCACAGGTGACATTCAATGACAAAGAACGCTGGATGAAACTGTACATCGTGCCTTCATTGGAACATCCTCTATATCTAGGCATCAATTTTTGGAATTTGTTCGGAATAAGTCTAAATATATCCACAATAAATAACATGTCGTCCACAACTTCTCTCGAAGAACCCTCGAAATTCCATCATCTCTCCACGAAAGATAGATCGAAACTGGATGAGATTATTAAATCGTTTCCTTCATCAACTCATTTGGGGCTCGGGAAAACCAACTTAGTATCACACGTCATTGATGTTGGTTCAGCAAAGCCATTGAAGCAACGATTCTACTCCGTTTCGCCTATTAAACGAGAGACTATGTACAAAGAGTTGGACCGAATGTTGTCATTAGGTGTCATCGAGGAGAGTCAGAGTTCGTGGTGTTCGCCGGTCACTCTGGTGCAAAAGGCAAATGGCAAAGTTCGTTTGTGCTTGGATGCCCGTGAATTGAACAAAGTAACCGTCAAAGATGCTTATCCGTTGCCGATTATTGATGGATTGCTGGGTCGATTGGATCAAACCCGTTTCATATCTACAATTGATTTAAAAGACGCATTTTGGCAGATTCCGCTCGATCCAGCATCCAGAGATAAAACGGCGTTCACGGTGCCCGGACGGCCTTTGTATCAATTCACGGTCATGCCATTTGGATTGTGTAATGCACCACAAACAATGTGCCGCCTCATGCACCGAGTGATACCGTACCGACTCCATGATCAAGTTTCGGTGTATTTAGACGACCTGCTCATCACTTCTGCCACTCGAGATGAGCACTTTAAATTGCTCAGTGAGGTTGCCGATTTGTTGAAAAGGGCTGGACTAACCATCAACACAGAGAAAAGTCGGTTTCTGCTTAAGGAGGTGCGTTACCTGGGTTACATAGTTGGGGATGGCTGCCTCCGTACCGACCCTGAAAAAGTGAAGGCAATCGTGGAATATCCTATCCCGAAAACGACGAAACAGGTGAGACGATTCATGGGTCTGTGTGGATGGTACAGAAGATTTATTAGTAGGTTTTCTACCATTGCTGCTCCGCTAACAGACCTGACGAAGAAAGGGATGAAAATCAATTGGTCCAAAGAAGCGAACGAATCTTTTAACCAACTAAAAGAGGCGCTCTCAACAGCTCCCGTTCTGGCAAATCCGGACTTTGAGAAGCCTTTCTATATACAATGTGACGCCAGTACTGCCGGCGTAGGAAGCGTGCTATTTCAACTAGATGCCGCTGGAGAGGAACGTCCTATATCGTTTTTCTCTCACAAGTTAAATGCCGCTCAAAAAAACTACTCAATAACGGAATTAGAGTGTTACGCGGCAGTACTGAGCGTTAAAAAGTTCCGTGCGTATATAGAAGGGTATTCTTTTGTCATCTACACTGACCATGCCAGCTTACGCTGGTTGATGTCTCAAAAGGATTTGTCAGGGCGGCTTGCTCGTTGGAGTTTAAAACTTCAAGGTTTTAACTTCCAGATTGGTTACCGTAAAGGCTCTATAAATGTGGTACCGGATGCGTTATCCCGAATGCATTGTGAAGAACTCGCGAATCTCTCTTCTCTTGTGGAAGAACCTCCAGGAAATCTCAGTAAACCAGATAACAGTCGCAAACCCGATCAATTTGGTCCAATGCACATCGACTTAGATTCTCCTGCTTTTGATGATCCCGAATACCAAGAGCAAGTTGAGAAAATACGGAAACTGGGAGTCGAATGTCCTAATTTTTGTGTCAAAGAGGACAAGTTACTGTTTACACCTTCTTCTGGTACTTATGACCTAAGTGATGTGCCTACGTGGAAACTAGTTGTTCCTAACAAACTCACACAGTCTTTAGTCGAACAGGCCCATATACCACCCTCTTCGGCACACATGGGTATTGCAAAGACCTTGGATAGACTCCGAAGGCAGTTTTATTGGCACGGAATGGCTCAGAATGTAAAGGATTTCATCACCAATTGTCAAGAATGTAAAAAGAATAAACCTGTTAACTATAATACCAAACCTGCGATGGGCCATCAATTTGTGTCGCAAAGGCCATTTCAGAGGCTGTACATCGACTTATTGGGACCATATCCTCGCTCAAAAAAGGGTAACGCTTATATTCTAATTGTTTTAGACCATTACTCGAAATTGGTCTTATTGAAACCGTTAAGAGAATCATCAGCGGCCTTAATATGTAGTATCCTGGAAAATGACGTGTTTTTGCTGTTTTCAGTGCCCGAGGTTATCACTAGCGACAACGGGAAACAATTTGTATCCAAACTATTCCAAGAGCTGTTACGAAAATATGGTGTCGATCACATTCGTACGCCAGTGTATTCGCCCCAAAGCAACGCGTCAGAACGGGTCAACCGAACGATTTTGGCAGCTATTCGTTCGTACCTCACTGACACTCGCCATAACGAATGGGATTTGCATCTTCAAGAGATCGCGGCAGCTCTCCGTAACGTCGTTCATGGGTCTACCAAGTTCTCTCCCCATTTTGTGGTGTTCGGCCAACATATGACACTTCATGGATCCGAATACAAATTACGGCGATTCCTGTCAACAACTGACGAAAACGAAGACTGCGTGATGTCAAAATCAGATCGATTGAATTTGACCCGCAACAAAATTATAAACCATCTTAAAAAGGCTTACGATCAATCCGCGAAACGTTATAATTTACGCAGTCGCCCACGTGACCTGGCGGTGGGCCAATCTGTATTTGTTCGGTCTTTTGCGCAAAGTGATGCCATCAATAAATTTTCTGCTAAACTAGCTGCCAAATTCATACCCGCAATAATCGATTCAAAAGTGGGAAATGTAGCCTATAAAATACGTGATTTACAAGGGAGATTGATGGGAACATTTCACCTTAAAGACATCCGTAATTGACAGTGAGTCTACGTCCAGTATTGGCCGGCATGAGACTTTCTCAGGGTGTGAGGCGTCCCCACGACTTGTAACAGCTACGCCGTTCCAATTTTATTGTCTGCAATCTGCATAATTTTTTTTTTGCGTATATAGCGCCTAAATGCCGTTTGGTTAAGCAGTTGTATGTTTATTTATTTATTTTGGTCGATAAAGAGGTGCATACCGATAATCCCTAAATAAATATTTATGTTGATAGATGCCGCGGTTGTTTGAGTTGATGCGATAATAAAAAATTTGCGCGCGAAAAGAAAATATTGGTGGGGGGTTTGGTTATAAAACGGGCGTTTGAAGATTTCGCGAGGAGTCTATGTCTAAGCCTGAGTCTGAATTAAACTATTAAAAAAAATAAAAATAAAATAATAATAATAGAAAATAAAAATAAGAAATATAAGTGTATAATTTTGAAAAATAGTGCCGAAGATTTTTTTAGTGGATTAAAAAGTTGAGTCAGTTTATCGGAGTTGAAGTAATAATAATTTACTTTAAGATAAATCCGAAAAAAAAAAAAAATAAAAAAAAAAAAAATTTTTGTTTTGGTGAGAAAAATTTTTTTTTCTGGAAAATTCTAGAACAGAAAAAAACTATAAATAATCATTGTAAAAACTTAATTTCATATAGACAAGTAACTAGAATAATGGTGATTAAATTATAATGGACACTTTCGGCCATCATTTTTTTTTCTGTTTTAAATAAGATTACATATTATACATTAAGTGATTATCAGAATAACTGGTTAAATTGTAGACTAATAGTTGTGCTGTGCCGGGGGTGTGAGAAGTGAAACATCGCGGAAAATAACAATAAAACATACAAAAAACTGAAACTTAAAGTGTTGTGTAAAGTGTAACTTTGTGGCGTATTGGATTCCACTACTTATAAAAAAAAAAAAAAACTGAAACTTAAATAAATCAAATCGAAACAGAATCAAATTAATAAAAAAATAAATAAAACAAGTATCATAATTAAAACTGTGCTGTGAGTTAGTGACTGTGTTAGAAAAAACAAAAAATTACTGTTGCAACAATAATAAACAGACAATTTTATATCTCCTATAAACAATTGGAGTTAGCGAATTTTAACTTCGCCACATGAAATAAAAATATATCTACGCAATGAATGATCGCCTAAATGGTGATACAGTATTACAACAAGTATTTCTACAATCAACAGGCTGCAACGATATATAGTTAAGTTTTTAATTTTTTTTTATTTGATCATACATAGTTTCTTTATATCATTATATTTACTATTCTTATGGTTACTAGTTTTTTTTTGTTAATTAGCATTAATTTTCCGGTGTAGGGTAGTTTTAAGTTAGCTAGGTTAGGTAGTTTTTATGTAGTTTTAATTGAATTCCTTTGTTCACAAGAATTGTTCTTTTCTTGCCAAAATAAATTTTTTTTGATTTTTTCCGATTGTTGCATAAAAATTAAGATGAGTTTTTTTTTTTTGCTCAATAGAGTATAACAAATAATAATGAGTTGCTAATTATCAAACTGCGGATGAGTTAGGGTGAATCGGTGTGTTGAACATACAGGTAGGTATTCAGAACCATCCTTTCCCGCGGTTAAACCCGATCTACACATACTTTTAAATCCCCACGCCCATAACCCTGATGCATAGCCGGCAACAACCGCTCAAGAGTCCCTGTGTAGGTCCAATTCTGTTAGCACAATGCGTGTTTTGGAGGATAATTAGTTAATTCTTATCGTTCATTATTGTTTTTTTAAATTTTAATTTCAAATTTAGTTTTTGGGATATCCTCCAGAACAGGCAAAGTGTTACACTGTTAATAATCTTCGCTGGACTTGATAGGTAACAAATGGCCCCTTTCGACGAAGTGAACATCTCGACTATCTGTGACTCGATCGGTTTCCGGACTGTAACAACGATATGCCTTTGATTCGTAATCATAACCGACCAGCACTGCTTTCACACCCTTTGAATCGAATTTGCGCCTTGTTTGTTTTGGTACATGCATATAACATTCTGATCCAAATTTTCTGAAGTATTGCACATTCGGACTTTTCTGGAACCAGCCTTCATATGGCGTTGTTTCTGTACCCTTTGTTGTCAAACGATTCTGGACATAGTTAGCCATCATTACAGCTTCGCCCCAAAACTTTTTCTCTAGACCTGCGTCAATTAGCATGCAGTGAGCCATTTCTACCAACGTTCTGTTTTTGCGTTCCGCTGTTCCGTTTTGTTGAGGTGTGTACGCAGTAGTTCTCTGGATTTGAATTCCGCTCGACTTTAAATAATTCACGAATTCATTACTGATGTACTCTCCTCCTCGATCTGTACGGATGCATTTAGGTTTCTTTCCGAATTAAACCTTTACCATCGCAATATATTCCTTGAATTTGTTGGAAACTGATGATTTATTTGCGATTATGCCGAGATATCGAGGTGGTTCTATATGCACTGATGACCCTAAGGGTGCTTAGCCTATAGACTTGTGCCAGCCGTCTCCTGTTGCATTTTACCTCCAGTGCCTGTGACCAGATCGGAGCCCCGTACAGTAGCACTGAGCTTACCACTCTGAACAGAAGAAGACGTCTACTGCTTCTTGGGCCACCAACATTTGGTAGCATATTGGAGAGCGCCGACTACACCCTCGATGCTTTTCCGCATGTATAATCTATTTGACTCTTGAAGTTTAATCTGTCATCAAGCATAATGCCCAAATATTTTACCGCTTCTTTGTACTTTACGACGTGTTTCCCAACCTTAAACGATACCGTTTCCCGTTTTTTACGGCTACTAATCAGCACTGCTTCTGTTTTGTGCTCCGCCAGTTCCAGGCCAATGGATTCCAGCCAGTCCCTCATTATTACAATCGCCTCGTTAGTGATCATCTCAATTTCATCCAGGTGCTTTGCAGACACCACTATCGCGATATCATCGGCAAACCCTATCACTTCTGCTCCATCTGGGATTCGTAGCTTTAGTACGTTGTCATACATAATGTTCCACAAGATTGGGCCCAGAACGGAACCTTGTGGAACTCCAGCTGTTATGTTGTATTCCATGGGACCATCCTCAGTGTCGTACTCTAACACTCTATCCTCGAAGTAGCTATCTAGTATCTTCAAGAGGTAGGCCGGAACATTCAACTTTCGTAGGGAATCCATAATGTGGGCTCAGTTAGCTGTGTTGAATGCGTTTTTAACGTCGAGTGGGCCAACCGCACAGTACTGTTTAGTTCCTCCATCTTTTTCCCTGTAAGGCTCCTTTGGCCTTAGATACCACTGCATTAATGGCATCCAATGTGGATCTTGCCTTGCGAAATCCGAATTGTTGAGACGAGAGACCGCCATCTCCTTCTGTAATCGGGAGCAACCTATATGAGGATGGTTCACCTGGTGGTTTTCCTGCTTTTGGCAAGAGTACCAATCTCTGCCTCTTCCATATCGCGTTCAATGTCTCTTCTACCGTCACTTCCGGTATTTTCTCCATATATTCCTTCGTATGATCGTCCTTTCGATTACCAGGTTTTGGAAGGTGCTGCGGGAAAAGTCTTGACGATCTTTTGCAGCAACTCTGGACACCTTTCTTGAGGGGTTCTTTGGCTTTTTATTCTAGACATGACCACTCTGTAAGCGTTGCCCCATGGGCTTGCGTCTGCCGCGTCACACAGCTGTTTGAAACTCTCCCTCTAGCTTCTCCTTATTTCATCACGAAGCAGTTTCCTCAGCCTTATGTACTCTCGATTTAGCTCCTCATATTCGGGGCTTCTTGCCGATCTTTGACTTCTTCTTCTGGCCTTATGACATTTAGCCCTTAGTTCCTTAATGTCCTCGCTCCACCAATAGGCTGGTTTTCTTCTATGGTTTGCTGTCCTTTTTGGCATATACGCGTAACATGCCCTGTAGAGTTGTCTGGCCACGTGATTAACTTTGTCTTCGGCTGTGCTTGCTAGTATACTAATGTCTTGGACCAATTCCCGAAAGAGTTCTTCGTCCAGAGCATCGGGCACCCAGCCTCTTCTTTTCCAGGTCATTGGCTTCAATTTTGCCTTGCTCTGAAATCCTACTTCAAAAAACACCGTTTGGTGATCACTATGAGTGTATCGTTCACTGACATGCCACTTAATTTCCCTCGTTAGTTGACTACTTGTAAAAGTTATGTCGATCACGGATTGGTGACCATTCTTACGAAAGGTGCTGGTGTTGCCTCTGTTCATTAGAATGACGTCCAGTTGGGAAAACGCCTCTAACAGTGTGTTGCCTCTAATGTTGGTATATTTGCTACCCCACTCCTCGGCCCATGCATTGAAGTCGCCAGCAATAACAATTGGACGGTACCCTCTTCTGAGGATCCCGGTCTGATTTTGTTTCTCTTACAACTTGCCCAAGGAGATCTTGAGCTGCCTCACAGTGGTTAAGATTTATCTGTATTACTTTCATCTGCCTGCGGGCTGAGATTTCCCTCCTGTATAGTGGACACCTACTGCTCCCTGCCATATGCCCTTGTTCACCAGTGCAGAGCATGCACTTTGGTTCCTTCTGGCATGTCCTCGCCATGTGCCCGATTTCACCGCATCTTCTACAGAGTTGAGATCTATCGCAGTTGTTGCAGTCTTTTGCGCGATATGACTAAACTCTAGACACCTATAGCATGTTTTTAGTTGGATCAGCTCCCTAACTTTACTAACTACCCAGCCAATCTTTATTTTCCCGGCTTTTAGTAGTTTGTATACTGCTTCCACAGGTAAACCAATTATTGCTACCTGTGTGCCCCCATATCCTTTCCTCAAATTCCTGATAACAGATTCGTGCAAGTTTTCCAGCCCGAAAACTTTAAGCGCCTGCTGGATGTCCTCTTTCGTTGTAATTTCATCCAAGTCCCTGCATTCTAGGGTGATATCCTGCGATAGGGCTCTAACATTGGCCTGTTCTCCTAACGTAGTATTCACCAGCTCCCGATAGTCAGAGCTCTTCTTATTGGAGTCTCTATTGAATTCGAGCAGCATTTCGCCACCCCGGGTTCTTCTAATGCGACCAACATTCTCACCTAGCTCTTTCAGGTTCGGGTCGCACTTCACTTTGCGGAGAATATCGGCGTATGAGACATCTCCTAGTTTTCCGACGATTATTGCGTCCGGTTTCGGTTTCTTGCGCCTCTACTCTGCCTCTTTCTGGCTGATTTGGTGGTTACTTTCGTCCATTCTTCCGGATTTTCATCCTGCCCTTCCTTCCCTAAATTTTCGCCCTTGCTTACATCGGTCTCCTTCCTTTTCGCCGAGTTTACCACCCTGGTATCACCTCTTTTCTTTTTTTGATCGGGGGTTCATTCGGACGGATCACTCTCCTTTTCCTTTTCCCTTCTTCTCTTCACTGAGTCCCCACCGGTGCCAGTTTGACCGGATGGAGTCGTCATTATTTCCAGAAGGGTATTTTCTACTAATATTCCTCCTGCTTGTGGTTTGAGGATCCAATTGTGAGGTGCTTTAACCGCTTCCTTAGATTGTTTGTCGGTGTCCTCCGCTCCGGTACTCACGCATCTGATCTCCATCTCGAGATCACCAAAAGATGTCCTGATCAGGCGCAGCATTCTTTTTATCTCCTGATGGATGTTGTGCCTATCCTTCACATAGAATTGCAAGCTCTCGATATGCGACTTTAGTTTCTTTAGTCTTAGTTAAATACAGTGAAACATATGAAATGATTCGAATGCGTTCAATGCTTATTTCCAATATTTAATAGGTTTGCGAGAAGCTTTTACAACAGTCTCTGTTGAGATTCAACTTGGATGCTGTTGAAACATCGTCGGATGAATCTAGCATTTCGAGCAGCTTCTTCAAAATTGCAGTATCTTTCGAATCCACCAGACCTTATACAAACGCTAGTATCTTTAGATCTTCTTCGGCGCCTTTTCTGCCTCTTTCTTAATCGAGTTGCGATTGTGATAGCTTATGCATTAAGAGTCAAACATTTGTTGTGCCAGGAAGCGCTTTGGCTTTGTGAGGTGTGCCACTGTATGTTACAGTGGCGACGAGGAGAAGAACCGAATCCGCGAACCGGATTCTAAAATTCTAAAACAATTTTGTTACCAAGTTTTTTTGTTTCGTGTTTGAGCGTTTAACCTCAAAATCAAAAAGTCCAGCACTACACTATACATACAAAAATGGACGCAAACCAAATAAAAGGATTGATGGAAACAGTTTTGGCTGCGGCTGATAAACGGGCGCAGGCAGAACGTGAAGCAGCCGAGAAACGTTTCGAATTATTGCTTTCGAAACAGCAGGCAAACATTTGTGTCAACGCAGATGAAAACTCAGCCGGATCACCGCTGATAGTGCAAGGGTTCTCAGTGGTCAAAGATTTGTCGGATCGTATTGAAAAATTCATTTACGACCCCGAAAATAGCGTCACATTCGATCTTTGGTACGCGAGGTACCAAAGTATCTTCGAGGGAGAAGCCAAAACGCTGCCAGACGCGACAAAAGTCGGACTATTATTGCAAACACTCCCGAAACTCGACTACCAAAAGTTCGCGACCTCAATATTGCCCAAGTTGCCGATGGAGCTGTCATTAGGGACCGAAGTAAAAGAGCTCAGACGGATTTTTGGGTCAAAAGAGTCACGTTTCGTTTTTTATCGTCGGGAGGACGATAAAAGCTACGCAGCCCGAGTCACGCGCGAATGCGTGAAATTCGAAATCACTAAATGCAGCGAAGAAGACCTAAAGATGCTCGCGTTCGTACAAGGTCTTGTCGATTCGGAAGACGCGGCAATTCTCAAAAGGCTGCTCGATATGCTGGATTTACATTATACGCAAAGCGAGGCAGCCGACGATCCTGGAACAGCGCCCAAACTGAACCTGAACACACTGGTCAGAACCTGCGAACGGATGCGAACCCTCGAAAAAGAGAGGGCCATGGTCGAGCATCCGGAAACGGTAAAACAGGAAGTCCTGGTCGTACGCAAAAAAACGCAATCTGAACGAGATTCCACGTTAAAACGGCAGACCCCACAGCGAACTATAACCAATTCCACGAGCGCACCGAACCCATTTGTACCGCCGAGGTCGTGGGGGAATGGAATTGGATGACGAGACTGAATTTATGGGATGTGCCACCGTCAGTATATTGCCACAACATCAAGACAATCAACAGCGGTCCACGCACACTCGAACAAGTGGTTGAAGCGAATTTTCCACTGCTTTTCTCCAAAACCCTGGGTTGCTGCAACCAAATGAAGGCGTCGCTCACACTTAAGGCAGAGGCAAACCCGATCTATCGCTGTACAGGACGAACTGTTTAGATTGCAGTGCCCGGGTGCCTTCGTACCAATCAGCGACGAGGACTATGCAGCACCAATCGTGGTAGTGAAAAAGAAAGACGGGCGCATACGAATCACCGCCGACTACTCTACAGGACTCAATGACGCGCTGGAACCGAATAAATACCCGCTCCCAACGCAAGAGAGAATAATGGCTAAGCTGGCGGGAAATACAATTTTCACTGTCATCGACATGTCTGATGCCTTCCTGCAGGTGGAACCCGACGATGCTTCAAAAAAGCTTATGCCGATAAACACTCATTGCGGGCTGTTTCAGGTTAATCGCTTGCAACCAGGCGTTAAAACGGCTCCCGGCATTTTCCAACAATTAATGGACACTATGACAGGCGGCATCGACGGTGTTTTCCCTTGGGTCGACGATATTATCATCGGAGGCAAAGACGATAAACAGCACCGCGAGCGCCTTTTCAACGTTTTAAGCCGCATGCAAGAATATGGCTTCACTCTCAAACCATCAAAATGCTGGTTCGGTCAGAAGTCCGTCGAGTTTCTGAGCCACATCATTGACGAAACCGGCATCCGGCCAAATCCAGCCAAGTTGGAAGTCATACAGCAGCTGCCACCGCCATTGGACATTACCCAGCTGCGCGCTTTCTTGGATGCGGTAAACTGGTATGGCAAGTTCATACCCAAACTCAAGGAAATGCGCGGGCCACTCGATGAACTGCTGAAAGACGAAGTCGAATACGAGTGGACCGAAGCCCAAGACATGGCATTCAGCCAGCTAAAGGAAGTGCTCTCATCTGATTAGGCTCTAACGCACTACTACCCAGCTAAGAAAATTATTGTCGCAGCAGATGCGTCCAGCTATGGATGGGGCGGTATACTCATGCACCAACTGGATGACGGCACCAGGAATCCCGTCATGCGCGTATCGGGATCGTTTACGAAGGTGGAAAAAATTATGCCCAGGTTCAAAGGGAGGCGTTGGCCCTGGTGCGGACACTGAAAAAATTCCATCGTTTCGTGTACGGCCGTAAATTTGAGCTGCAGACAGACCATCAGCCACTGCTAGCCATCTTCGGTGCGAAAAGTGGTATTCCAATATACACCGCAAACCGCCTACAGCGATACGCAGAGAATCTTCTTGCTTACGATTTTGAGATCAGGTATGTAGGCACAAAAAGCTTCGCATATGCCGATTTCATTTCGAGGTTAATCGCGACACAACCGCTGCTCGAATCCGAAGATACCGTCGATGCGGAAAATCATGATTGTTTCGCGATTGACACCGCTAAATCGCTGCCAGTCAACTTTGGGAACATCCAAAAGGCGACCGCAGAAAGCAGCGTGCTTCAAGAGGTCGCGCAATACGTCACATATGGTTGGCCACGCCAGCAGAAGCTTATTCCTGACTCAGCAGCAGCACATTTCTTCAATCGCAAGTCGGAGTTGTCGGTGGAGCAGGGATGTCTGTTTCTCGGCGATCGAATCATCATTCCAGACAGATTCCACAACCAATTGTTGAACGAATTACACGACGGGAATTCAGGGGTTGCACGCATGAAACTGCTTGCGCGAAGCAAGTTCTTCTGGCCGGGTATGGATGGAGCGATCGAACAAGTGGTGCGCCAATGCAGCGATTGTGCAATCAATGCAAAGTCTCCAACAAAATGTACGCTTCAGGCCTGGCCGAGTCCCAGGGAAGCTTGGTCACGAATCAACATCGACTACGCCGGGCCAATCAATGATTTCTACTATCTGGTCATCGTCGACACGCGTTCTCCAACTGGCCAGAGATTTTCAAAATGCGCAGCACTCCCGCAGCTAAAACAATCGATATCTGTCTCCGACAACGGTCCGCAATTTGTCTCGGCTGAGTTCAAACGGTTCTGTGAGGCGAATGGCATCAAACATTTAACATCAGCGCCCTATCATCCTCAATCAAACGGGCACGCGGAACGTTTCATCAGCATGCTCAAAACCGGGCTAAAAAAACTCGAAGGCGAGGGCAACGCGGAACATGTCCTGCGCAAATTCCTCATGTGCTATCGCTACACACCATCACCAGCACTCGGGGACAAATCACCGTTCCAATTGATGACCGGGCGAGAAATGCGCACCAAGCTGGACTTAATTAAGCCACCACCAGTGCACAACGATGGACGAAATGTTGAAATGGAGGAGCGATTCAACGCTCACCAGGGGGCGAAGCACAAAGTATTCATGGCTGGCGAGAGGGTGCGTTCTTCAAGTGTATGAATGGCAACGATTGGACCTGGCAGGCCGGTACAGTAATTGAACGCCGAGGAAAGGTCAACTATTTGGTCCAAGCACAGATGAAGACTAGCGAACGAAAGGTCACGTGCCACGCCAATCAATTGCGAACACGTTTCACGGCTGCGCCACCATCAGAAGAAGACAAGGTCTTGATGGACATTTTCGAGTTGCGACCAACGCAACGTGTAGTGGAACCGATCATTGTTCCGCAACAACTACTCTCAGAAGAGGAACCAGGGCCAGCACTGGGTGCAGGGCCACAGCACGGTGCAGAGCCACAGAAACCCCGTAGGTCCCAGCGAACAACAGCTGGAAAGCTACCGTCGCGTTTTGCTGATTACGAGTTGGCGCCAACGGCCACTCTAAACGGGGAGAATTGTGAGGTGTGCTACTGTATGGCACGCGCGATTGTAGGGCAAACAACGAACGCTACTAGAACAGGTAGCGGTGAGGAGTAAAAGTAGGAATGTCAAACACACGATACGCAAGGAGATACACGTATTAATAAATATAAGAGTTTAAATATATACATATCGTTTTATTCCGGACAACTGAAGTTGTCACAGGCTTCTACTTTAAAGGTTTCCTGGTATCTCTGTTTTCGGGATCATACACAAATTTTTCGATGAGAGATCTTTCTGCGGTGATATGGACGTTGGACTGCTGTTTTGTAGTTCAGTTGTAGATTGTAAATTAGTGATTCTGGACTGATTGTCTATGTTTCTTTGGCCTAGGCAACCGCATTGTAACCGGTCTGGTTGGTGTGTGAATGGCTCGAAGGGCCATGCAAATTCTAAATCACGCACTTGGAAAGTGAAACAGTTCTTACTATATTCTCTCGGTTAATGGGTCAAGCTGTTATCTACCACTGGTTAAAACAAATTTTTCCCAAGTTTTTTGGGTTGCCGTAAATACCTGAATACGTATAGAACAACTTACCGTTAACATTACACTTCAGCTGTTTATTCCAACTTTCACTAAAAAATTCGATTCACGAAAAAATCGCGGCCATTTTGTTTTAGTACACAATTTACATGCGTTTATATTTGTACAGCCCTATCCACAACACGTGCTCCATTTTTGACATTTCTCACAAAAATAAACAACAATTCGCTGTCACATTTTAAATTTCGTGTTGTGGTGATTTTTAAAAAAATGGAACATTTTAAAGATAATTTGATAAGTTCAAAAGTGATTGAAAATATAATAAATTTATCGAAAACACCTCAAGATTACAAAATAAAATTACAAAATTTGGATAAAACAAGTTTACAAGCGTATTTCTATTATCTATCATCGTATCAAACTCGACGAAATGAAATTACGCCAGCCACAATCATCCTGGAGTTTAATGAACTCGTCCGGTTGATAACCGCAACAATTGAAAATAATACGATTAACTGTTTACTGTACGATATATTTCAAATAACTTGTATTTTACTACAGGATATCGCACTATTCACGAATTATGTCACAAGTATCCGGGAATTAAATAACGGGAATCTAAAAATGGCCGCTTTTTTAACGGAATTATTCCGTATCGATATCACACCAATTAGCGAGCTACTAATGAACAATTTGTTTGCTGGCGATCATATCGATCGCAACTTAATTATCGACTGTTTAAAAGCGAATTTTGGTGTAATCGATAAACGTGTGCTGTTCGCGAATATCGTTAAAAACCGTGATCATGTTTCAGTTTTAAACGATTTTATTGGTGAACTGATTGAGGATCGCATGCTGCTCAGCACCGACGAATTTTGGACGTACTTGGCCCAGTGTCTGGTTCAAGAGAGTAACAATAAGTATGCGGTCAGTATTTTAAAAGCGATTATTAAATATTTTCATTTGAGGCAAGAAAATTTCGGTTACAAAATTTATTTCACATGGAGCACAACTTCAAACGCAACATTTTTTACGGATTGGAATAATTTCCTGTTGATTTGGGACAGCCTGCTCGAAAAGCAGAATCATTTGATTATGCCAACGTTAAAACTGATTAAATCGTTTAATTGTATCGATGCATTTTGGTTGTATGCTTTGCTCGAAAAAATTCTCACGCACAACAATAATGCCGTAATGAATTTCGGTATTGTTTACATCCTCGAGACGTACGACATCGATACGATTCATGACCAGTCGGAATTATTAAACCGTTTACTGGTGGCCTTAAATAACAACTATTTGTACGCTTACGATTATAACACGCAGTTGGTTTCATTCTTTCGTAAATCACCGGCCGCCATTTTTTCGAACCTCACCAATTCAAATTTAAACGGCATCACACTATACAATTTTTTAACCGTATTCCATTCACAATTAATCGACAATAGTTTTAAAGATCGGGATCTACTCGCAAATCTCATTAAAACTGTATCAAACTGTCAAAATTTAACGATTCGTTCCGCGTGTCAAATAGCATTGATCAAAATTTTAAATCGAACATGGTCGCAATACAGCTCTAGCGAATTATTAAATTTAATTGAAAGTACGGTACAAATAATCGATAATAAATCAAATATTTTATTGTATTTTGATCGTAATGTACGTCCATTACATGATTACGATAAAATAATTGTGTGCGATATAATTTCGATTGAAACAAAAATTAAAATCCTTTTTTATTTAATACACATTAACGTGATTAACGTAAATAATTTAACGGCCATTGTACGGGATCGCAAAAATGGCGACGAATTTATATTAAATTTAATTTTAAAATTAAAACAGCAAAATATCAATTTAGACGTTAATCTAGATGAATTTTATAAAAATCCACAAAATTTTGAAATTTTATTTAACATTCGATTTAATTTTGCAGCCGTCAAAACGCTCGATCTGCACAATGATCTAGTAACACATAAATTAATATCCGATCATATAAATTATGCCGAACATCCGGATATGTATCGAAACCATTTAAATTACTTGATCGGTTTAAATCTAAAGACGTGTGACATAAAAATGTTTAGCTGTTTACAAAATAATTTGTTACGATTTAGTAACGATCATTTTCAGCAGATCATTTGTAATTCGCGAGAACTACTTGAGATCGCGGATAAAAGTAATTTAATTTATATTTTTGATACAATTGAATTGCTTGCGGGGACAATCGATCGGCTAAATAATGACCAATTATTTTTGTGTATCGATCGCGGTTATCGCGAAATCATCGCCCTTCGCAAAAGTGAATACTATTGGATTTTAATTAAAAAATTTATTAAAATAATTTTATTTGATGATCGTGCAGTTCGTGATCGTGATTGGTGCGAAAATGTGGTCGAGAAGTATGTTGACCTTTTAATGGAGGAGGCTCGACATATAAATGGTCTCGGGTATATACTATATAAACGGTTGTTAATTTTAAATAGCCCTGCATTATTTAGCTGGCCAAAATTTGGCGGCTACCTAATTAACGGGCTTGTTTTTGGTGAAACTCTAATGAAGCGCGAACAAGTACTCGAAGGTAAAATAATGAAATTGATTTCGGACGAAAATCTAAATTTGGATATTAAATCACATTTTACGTACGAGACAAATTCGAAAATTCGGGCACTTTGCATTGCATTCCTTTTTAAAATCAATAAATTAAATTGTAATGAGTTTTTGGCGGATGTAACCGCTAAACTGGTCGCGGAAAGTTTAAAATTAGGTAAGACAAAACCTAGATATTACGCCTATTCCATGCATCATCGTGTTAAATTGCGCACAATTCAATCACTTGCCATACTATTCACTCTAAATCGATCAAATTTCGTCCATTCCGAATTCATTTTGACTACCCTCGAAACAGAAAACAATCAAACCAACATAACAATGCTGATGGAATTTATTGCCGCTGAATTACTTTCCGCCGACACGCTTTTAAATTATGTAAATTCACTAGATAAAATTTCGCCTTCAAAAATCATTTCGTTCCTAATCACTTCATACTTGAAATGTTTAAAAGACGCCAACCTTTCATTTTGCGAGACCATCATAAAGTTATTCTTCCATTGGACGATGGCACAACATTTTCAAACCCGTTTATACGCTCAAATCACGATCCTGAAACTAATCGAACATTTTAATTTGTCGGCACACGAGAAATACGCCCTTATTTATACAAATCTAAAGGAATGCCTAAAGTACGGTAATTACGATGTTAATTCGAAAAAATTACTAAATGACTTCCGATTCAATCCGGACGTAAAACTAAATTTCCATAATTTATTGTCACTTGAGACGATCTTTTACAATGTACCTCGTATTACTGAGATGCCCGAAGAAGAAATAGTGTCCATAAATCTATTGAAAATAGCAGGCTTCTCGCTTGGCTACGAATTTAATGATCCGATTAATTACGAGTATGATAGTTCGCTAGACTGTATCGACGTGATAACGAATAATCACAATTCGACAAATTTAATTGTTGAGAATGAGATTGAAGTCGACCAAATGGTGGACGGTAATTTTCAAAAAAAGATTATTATACCACTACAACAAATGATCCCACGAACAATTGAACAATTTGGTTGTGAGATGGCCACAATATCCAATGAAGGTCTTATTGTGGTCGCCAGTTTAGTTACGAGACAACCAAATTTGGGTGGTTTGGCGCGGAGCTGTGAAATATTTGGTGTTCGCAAATATGTCATCGATTCATTGAGGCATACAGAAAATCGAGAATTTCAAGCACTTAGCGTAACGGCTGAGAAATGGTTACAAGTGGAAGAAGTTAAGGCGCATCATCTGAGACAATATCTACAACTGATGAAACGTAAAGGATATACGGTTATTGGGGCTGAACAAACATCAAATAGTATTAGCATTGAGAAAATTGATTTTCCGAAGAAATCAATTGTACTGTTGGGCAACGAGAAGGAAGGTGTTCCCGCCAATTTAATTTCAATGTTTGACATTACGGCCGAAATACCACAATTTGGTGTTGTACGATCACTGAACGTCCATGTGACTGGAGCTATTTTTATGTGGGAATATGCTAAACAACATTTGATTAATTTATAAGAAAAATTGTTAAGATGTAAATAAAATTATAAAATTGGTTTTAAATCGTTTGGGAATTTTGGTTAAATATAATTCGCAATAATCGGCTATAACTTAATGATTTTTCAGTAAAGTTCAAATTTTCTTTGAAATTTATAGAAAGAATCGATCGATCCTGTTGCTTTGGAATTTGGTGGTCCTACGTTTGATTCCTGGTGGTGGCGAGGAAAACACTTGTTACCGTTACGGTTGGGTTGTTGTAGATGTGCTTTTAAAGGACCAAAAATGTATTCCGCGCGATGTAAATTCTATGATGATAAAAACACTCACCAAAAGAAAAACTTTTAAATGGCCATCATAAATTAAAGGCTGGTATTGATGGTCAAACTACTAGCCGTCTTTTAAATTTCGAAATGTATACAAAATACCAGAAAAATTTTTAAAAACTACAAAACCAATTTTGGCGTGTAAATTATTTGCTATAATTAGCACACAAGTTCAAGCTTGCGGCACCAACATTTTAAAATTGGATATCGGACCTCGGCGAGAATTTAGGTTGCATTTTTTAAAACGTATTGGCGTCCTAGTCGACATACAATGGCAAAGGATTATAAATCCGTTAACCTCCTGTTATGCCAAGCGCGCTTTTTCACATGAAAGAAATACGGCCTTATAATTTCTCGACAAAACAAAATTAAATATAAAAATTAAAGAATTAATAACAACCTTTTCGGAAATTACCAATAGTGGTCTCAGCACAATGAGTCTTAAAATTACAATTTAGCACAGTTTGGGAACTTGTGGACACCCGGTTACCTGCAAAACACACCATCTCACATACATTCTTGATAAACTATGTATCGCGAAAGCAGAATTTGAAAACATGATGGCACGAAGAATATGTCAACGAAGTAGCAACGCCTGGTCAAGTCTACTTCATTTAGTAAAAAAGGAACATGGAGAGCTTGTGGCGATTATCGATCTTCAAGTCGAATCATAATTCACGTTAGAAATCCAATTCCTCACCTCTTTTGGCCTTTTTGAATTTACCAATTCAACATTTGGCCTAAGAAATGCAGCACAAACCTATACTTTTGGATTTAAAATTCTGTTTCGTATACTTCGACGATCGATGCCTAAATTCCCTCAAAATCGTTTGACGAACAATTTATAACACCTTCAAATTGTTCTTCAAAAATTTTCAGAAAATGGGCTAGTAATTACAAATGGTTACTGGACAAGGTATTCTTCTAAATCAAGATCGCATCCAAATTATTAAAAATTTTAAAAGTCCAGAAACAGTTAGTGGTATCTAAAGATTTTTATCAATTTTTACAGGTGTTTTATACCAGGTGCCACGTCAGATCAAATTGTCCTCAACGAATTCTTAAAAGGATACAAAACAAAAAAAAATGAATGGACAACAGACGTAATTCAAGCTTTTGATAAAACGATAAAACAAAAGATTTGCGACACAACGTTACTTACCCATCCATCTTTTTCGGCACGACTTGCAGTCATGGGTTGTTTGTTTGATTTATTGATTTATTTTTTACCGTCCTACTTTACGCCTGGAGTAGCCAAATCGAGGACGGGCGGCTACAGATCCGTCTTTGAAAACCACCTGCACATTGCATTGCTTCATGCCAACCTGTAGTGCTGACATGAAAGGTGGATCGGTCCATGGATTCTGCACTCTCAACAGGGGGTCATAGATGTGTTCATCTTCATCACCGATCGTAATCAGATGATGATAAATCCCTTTTGCATCCCGCCCCTATAGGAATTCGAACCCGGTACCTTCCGATCCAACCGCCGCAGCTTTAACCACTGCGCCGTTTGCTCGGTGTTGCGATCATGGTTGACACCTCAGATTTGGCGATGGGGATATGGTTCAGCAGCAGTTCTCCGGTATTTGAACTTCAAAACCCTTGAAATCTGGAAAAGAGTCTGTTCGTTAATTTCGACATCTAGACTTCATCAGACAATTTACTACTGTAACAATAGTGTTGGTTGGCAGTGTATCCATGCAATGTTACCAACTTAAAAGTACAGAGAGGTCGTTGTTTCAAGGGTGGATGACGGTAGGACATGTGGTAAAGATCAATTGAATAATGTGAGTTAACCTAAAAAAAGTCATTATAAAATTTTAAATAAAGAAACATAAAAAGTATTAAAAAATTGTATTTATGATACTTGAAACGACTACCGATATCTAATACATCTCAGGTGTGAATAATGTCTTTGCATATACCATCTTCCGCATCAATTTTATTTTTGGCAGACACACAATCACATCTCGACTTATTTAAAGTTAAATCGCAACGCTTTTCAGGAATTCATCTATACATCATTGGTTCACTACCAATTTCCGGGAACCAACGTTATTGTGTGACACAATATCATATGGGAACCGCCTTGGCCCAACATGAGTAACGGCCAATTAATTACTCACGTTGGGCCCCGGGGGTTTATGTATAGGACAATTTGTCTTACACCAATTCTCCGAATTATCAGCCCTATTTGGCTTTCAGCACAAATACACTACCAGTTACAACCCAAAATGGCATGATGGAAAGGTGGTATCGCACCATTATCCATCTGCAATCATGTGTTCATCCCATCTTCCGTGGTAACGAGATTCCATGAATTTTATATCTTGGTGGAAGCGTTCGCCCTATTCTTCACTAAAATCTCCAAGATTTTCGGGAAATTTATCAAGATGTGAGTGCAAAACCTGTGTCTTTAAATTCATCAAACATCCTAAATTTTTAAAGTCTTCCACCACCTTGGCCACAATTAGCCCCACATTTGGCCGCAATACTGCAGATTTTTCTTATTTCCTAAAAAGTTTTGTGTCACGTTTTTGAAAATGAGCCATTTTGTTTTCTCATTTGTTAGAATCTATGAACATAGTGCGAATCTGTGGTCCATCAAATACTCCTTCTGTTACTTTTGTCTCAGAGAGTTTCGGGAATTTCGATTGAAGATATTGAAAATATTTACTCGTTTTATCTCGAGCCTTAACGAGGTTTTTCATGAGGCCAAGTTTTATGTGTAGAGGTGGAATAAGAATTTTCGATGGATCCACGATGGATATAGAAGATCTTTCTGGCCATTCTTTTGTCTTGATAAGGGTATTTGCTGAATCCTGACTGTTGTCCAAGTTACTTATGCTGTGTTTTTTATTTCCGATCTAATTTATCTGATGCTGATCGATCTGAGTACTAAAAAGCTATTTAAAAACACAGATTTTTAGTACTCAGATCAATCAGATTAGTTAGAATTTTCAAATCTTCACAAATCTGCCGTAAATGCTTCTCATATTCAATTTGTATTTATTTGTGTCTTATTTTTCTTGCATGATTGCAAGAAAGTTGTGAAGTAAGACTGCCTTGATAATTCGTTTGAAGGAGTTGATGAAAGTCGCCAAACACTAGCTCTGTAGGAATCCTCTTTCAACGGATTTTTAAGACCTTCGACATTGGTGCAAAATACTAGTAACATTATCCATTACAAAGAACTTACGGAACCCTGAGTTTCGGTTTCGATAAAAAGAAACTTTAGTTTTAGGTTGTAGAAGATTTTTTTTTTTAAAGAATGAAGCCAAGAGCTCGGAACCATCTTTTGGTAAACCTAAGTCTCTAATCTGATCGTTTAACTCCAACGGTGACACCAATGATGGAACTGCTGATTTTTTGTCGAAAGATGTATACTCCGATTCGCTAGTATCGTTATCCTCACTCAAGGAATCATTTTCTTCAGCAGACAATTGTTGTTATTTTTAATATTAAAGCCTTAAAATCAATTCCGTTCAAACAAAAGTAGCATTCCTCCGCACTACCCGGATTTCTCCAAATCGTAGGAATAGACAGATTAATATTCTTTTTACTCTTCTCCTTCTTCCAGCGATACAACATCTTTTTGCAACTTTTACAAATGATAGGCGGAACCCAGCTGCATATAAAAATATCATCGTCAATGGTTTTTCGCAAAGGAAAAATTTGGAACATGTATAACAGATATGTATAACAGAAGTCATGATTCGCATGACAATCATGTGATTTCGAAACATTCTTGGGTTGTTTTCTTATAGCAATAAATTCTACGTTAGCCAAGTCATCAACTATACTATCTGCGGGCCTGTTTTCGGACCCTGACCAGCCGCCGATACTGGGGTTCCCCTGCATTGTAATAGGAATCCTTCCTGTGCCTGTCATGACGGCATTAAAGCCGTTATCCAGGGAATTAGCCGGATAGCGGTGCAACTCCGTTGCCCGCCACAAGCGGGACAATAAAGTAACAAGGCGAACCCACAACAATTATTTGGCTCATATTTTTCATTTGTATAGAGTTATGAGGTTACTAGGAGTTATAAAATTCGCTTTATAGGGTTATTAGGTTATAGGGTTACGGGGTTACAGGATTATAGGATTTAGCGGATTGGGTTTTGTGTTTGAATCTTAAGTCACAAGGTTAAATGAGCTTAGATTACGCTGTTTTTTGAGATTATGGCGGAACCTGATGTGATATGATCAAATAGACCTCGGATCCGAAAATGAGGACCCCCAGACCCGAAAATTGTTTTTTTTTGTGTGGCTAGGATACAGTAGATTTCAAAGATCCGGAAACCGCGTAGGTTTTACAGCAAATTAAGTTTGAGAACACATAAGCTGCCAACTGCAATGTCCGCACTGACTATATTATACGCAGTCACTACACAAATCGCAGATGCGGTTACGATTTAATTTTAATTTTTCATTAAGGCAAAATTAAAAATTCAAATACGCTTCTCGCAAAATTTTTGGTCTCAAGGCTCAATATTTCATGCTTTTGATGTCAAGAAATGTGCTACCCCATTTCGCTATTATTATTCGGAAATAGGAGTACCGTTAGATAGAGGAAAGAAATGTCTCAAAAATGAGCAAGATTTTGGCTGATTTTTTACTTTTTAGTTATATGTCGACAACGGATGGACGGATTTTAATCAGACAGAAACCGTTAATTGTTTTCTAAAATTATTTTGTTTGTAGCGATCAACCCTCTGAAGTGGAGAACAGAGGAAAACCTAAAACTTTTTTTTTTGTTGTTCTTTTGGGTAAACTCCCGTTGAGGGGACAAAACCAGGTATATGCTGTTCGACCAGCTCTTACCAACTCTTCCTAATTCATGTAAGATCAAACTAGCCTTCCCTCCCCCCCCCCCATGGATCTGCCCTGAAGTTGATAAGTTGATCTATTTAAATATAATGTTACTCAAATCAATAATAATTTCAGTTACAAATTTAAAGTTTAAACCAATCAAATGAATCGAAATATAAAGTGTTAGACTTTGGAGGCGGCACGTGGAAATGAGTTTCTGTTCGTTATTTTTGAAAGTAATGTAGTTTTCAATTGAAAAAGGAGAATGGGTGTATTTGAGACCCGGGCTACGAATTACGCCTAATCTACAGCCTTGTAAATTTTGAAATTTTTTTGTTTACCGCAAAGGGCGCTAAGCCCTTTTATGACCGCGTTAAGAGAATTTTTTTTTATATGTTACCAATAGCTTTATTTTTGAATCTTTCTACTTAAGAAACTCACAAGAAGTAATTAAATCTTTAGGTAAAATTATTACATATTTTAAGTTTTAACCAATGTTAATACTTATTGTTGGTGCTCACAATTTAATTAATTTGGATTATACTTACTCGGATATGTATAGCATAATTATTTAATAAATTTACAGGTTCACAGATTCATCAGTCCGAGTGGATCTGTTCTTCTCAGTTGCCTAAATCGCGGCTGTTTCAGAATCTCTCTGGCCAATTCATTGAGATTTGCATTTAGTTTTGAGTAATATTTCGAACTGAATTCTTTAATTGTTTCTTTAACGGTTTTAATCCCAAGTTCGTCATGTATATTACTATTTCGAATGTACCACGGAGCATTGGTAATACTGCGAAGTATTTCTCTTCAGTAAAGCTTTATTGGCTAATGATAACTGAGATTTTTCTTCCCATCAGCGAATACATTTTGGAAAATTTAATTTTTATTTGGTTGTGCTTTGTTTCGATATGATTTTTCCACGTTAACCTTTTATCCAGGTGGAAACCTAAGTATCACACTTAAAAAAATATTGCTTATGTAATGTAAATTGCATTACATATAGGTCCAGTGGAAGGCTGTATTATAAAATAATACAAAGCTTGCATTAAAAAGGATTTAATACAATTTGCATTAATTTGTAATACAAATTTTAGTGCAACATTCCATTAGAATGTAAAGCAAGCTGTAGAAGAACCGTCACTCAACTGCATTAAAATTTAATAAAGATTGCACTAATAAAATATTTTAGAAATATTAAATTTTAAAGCAAGTTGCATTAAAAGTTGCGTAAGTTGGTCTTTGTTTTAGGTGCCTTTGGTACCTTTCATCTTTCCATTAGCGGGCTACTTCAGCTTATAGTCGCCTAAGGTAGTAAATTATAAATTAAGAACTGAAAAGCTCATTTTAGAATTCAGAAAACCCAATTATTTTATTTGTCATTTAGTCGGTTTGATTTAGCGAATTTTATATCAGTAAAGCAAAACACGTGCATGAATTTCTTATTCACATGTACATTTAAGTCCGCTTATTTTAGCGAATTTTATGTTGGTATAATTTTTCAATTTGAGCAGGTTGCTTTAAAATGTTTAATAGTTTTATTATAAATATTTTTTGATGCAGATACTGCTTTAGAAATCTTCATAATTGCGTTAAAATTCATTTTAATGCAATCATTACTTAACAATTTAATAATAACTTGTATTACAAGAGTCATAATGCAAGGCTTGCATTAAAAATTAAAGTTATTTTTTTAAGTGGGTTACCTTCGTTTGTTCAGGAATATTTTTATCGTTTAATTTAACTGGTGGGCAGGTGCGCCTTTTATTCGCTATGCCTTCAGCCAGTCCGCGACTTTGTTTAAATGATTCTGTAATTCCTTTGAGGCAACTTCGGGATTAGTGTGTGACACCAGGAAGGCCATGTCATCGGCAAATGTTGATATTATTACAATACTTTGTTAATTACAGGTAAATCAGCTGTATACAACAAGTATAATATTGGTCCTAGAATACTGCCTTGCGGGACACCTGCATTAATATCATTTAAGCAAGTAGATGAAGAACTGAGTGAAATTTTTTCGGTAGAAGCTCTTTAATTTTGTAAATTAGTCCATCGTTCCAAACTTTATCAAAAGCTTGGGCGATATCCAAAAAGGCAGCAGAACAATATTTCTTTTCCTCGAAGGTGATTTTGATTGCATTTACAATTCTGTGTACTTGCTCTGTAGTGCCATGTTGGTTTCGGAATCCAAATTGATGGTCTGGAATAATGCGCCATTCTTCTAATATTGGTTTCAATTTCGTTAGTAACATTTAGCTGAGATAGTGGGCAGCATGCTTATTGGACGATATGATGAGATTTGCGTTTCATTTTTCCGTGGCTTATGTATGTATCATTGTGATCAAAGATATCTTCTATTTAGGAGGAATATAACTGCTAGTTTTATGCATTTATTTGTCAATTCCCTTATCATTTTTCCAGTAATGAGATCATGTCCTGCGGTGCCTTTTTCGAGCTTATGCAAGTTTTAATTGTATTCTTAACTTTCTTCCAATTGTACTTTATAGATTTGTAGGATGAACCATCATCCATTTGCTGGGGTATCACGAAATAATTATCTTCTTCGTTTGGTGCGATTATTGTTGGTAGATGAGCAGCAAAAGCATTGGTTTTTTCTCCATCAGTTCTCGCCAAATTTCCAGTTGGTAGTCTAATCGGTGGATTCGAATTTGTTGTCCTTTTTAAATTTTTTGTTGCCTTCCACAAAGAGTAATCTGTCCTCTCGGTTGCCGAGAGATCACTCAAATAGTTGTTTACGCTCTGGTTTTGGTTTCATGATAACCTCTGCTACCTTCCATTGGCTTGGGACATATTTCAGTCTGAACATTGCGTTGATTATTTGGAGTAATTTTCTTAGTTCTTTTTCAGGTAATGCTTTGGGCAGGTAATGGCCTGTAATTAGATCGTATCCAGGAGATTTTCTTGCATTTAAGTTGTTGATTACTTCTCTTAGCTCTTGCAGTGTAAGTTTACGTATATCAAGTTCATCCACCTTGTTTACTGGGGTTATATTTTGTTCTGCTGATTGTCTAGGCAAAGGTTGGAAGGTTTGTTCCAGGTATTCAGCAAACAGTGTGGTTTACGTTTCTAGCCCAGCTTCCATCGTCACATTTAAAATTGGTGACACCTGCATTTTAGGTCTCTTCAGAGATTTGGTAGCTTTCTAAAGCGAGTATTGAGTATCTTTTTCTCCAGTTAGACTACTTAAGTATTTGTTGATTGTGGTGTTCTTAATTTCTTTGATTAGATTTTTCAGTTTATTACATGGATAATTGAGTACCTTTTTATTTTGCGGTGCACGATTCCTCTGCTAGGCTTTTCGGGCTTTCCTTTTCTCTCGAACCAATTCTCTGACTACCAGAGAAGATCTTGGAGACTTATTCATATTCTTGTTGCTAATAGGGGTGAATATTATCATTTAATAATTCTAGTTCCTCTTCTATCCGTGTCGGTGTTTTAATTGGCACTTGCAGTTCAATATTCAAATTAATAAGTTCCTGGAATAGGTCACAATTAATTTTATTGTTTGTTAACCTAGGCGGACCTTCTTTATTAACTACAGTTGCGAGCTGATAGTCATGATAACGGGTGAACGATCAGACGAGAGTTCCTCACTGTTGTCAACACAAATGTAATTCTCGCATAATCCTTTTGTTATATAAAAGTCTACGAGATCAGGTATTTTATTTCTATTCAGCGACCAGTGCGTTATGGCTTGTTTCCAGAATGAAATGCAATTAAGTGCTTTTCCTGCCTTAAAGAGCTCTTTTCTCCATGACTTGGCGGTTATTTAACCGTTTATTTAAGCCTTATAAGGCTCGTTCTTGTTTAGCTAATCGCATATTTAAGGCTACTACATTACGCAGTATTCTTTCGAGGACGCTATCACTAATGCTTGTTGGTTGCTCTTGCACAATTTCTGAGAATGTTTTACATTCTTGTGGCTTTTTAGTAGGAGGTCTAATTTCCACTTGCTTTATTGTTTGAATTTGCCCGTTTGATGTTACACGATTTTGTGAAACTTGGTGGGCTTTATTGCTTAATTGTTGTAAAGTTTTAGCTACTTTATAACCTCTATAGCTGGCAGGATGTTTCCCCTTGCAGTTTATGTATTTTGCAGGTACATTTTTATATGATTTTAATACGAGTATGTTCCGAAGATTGTAAGAGAATTCAATCCAGTTTCGAACTAATGAGCTTATGATTATGAAAAAATCAATCTTCTCATCAGGCCGCGGCGACTGTACTGATTATACCACAATTTACATTCTATATATACAGAATGTGTTGTGCGTTAAGTATTAGCGAATCATAACTAATGCAGATGAATTCTCTTACAATTTTTCTTCTTCACAATATTCACACAGCTCTATTTCTGTGTACGCTAATTTTTACTTTTTATTAATTTTTTGTTGAATATTAATTAATTCATGTAATATCTAATATGCTACCGGTGGTTAGACCATTTTAATTGTGTTTCGATTAACACGAGAAGTATATTAGTATTTACGAACAGTAATTCAACGAAACCGACTAATAGACATAATTTTATTTATTTAATTATATGATTTTAATACAAATTGTGGTATAATCAGTCCAGTCGCCGCGGCCTGATGAGAAGATTGATTTTTTCATAATCGTAAGCTCATCAGTTCGAAACTGGATTGAATTCTCTTACAATCTTCGGAACATACTCGTATTATTTACTAAATACTAATATACTTCTCGTGTTAATCGAAACACAATTAAAATGGTCTAACCACCGGTAGCATATTATATATTACATGAATTAATTAATATTCAACAAAAAATGAATAAAAAGTATACATTTTTATCTCCGTACAGTCTTTTGCATAATGTTTACCAGAACATCTCACGCACCGTGGCTTTTTAATTCTCATGTTAAGGATAGCTCTTATATTGAAAATATCTTCAATTTTCTATTTATTGTTAAAGATGAGCATGAACAATGGAAGCCCCCTTTTGGTTACTTTGCTCCCCTGAGCATTGTTTATCCGTTCTTTTCTAAGAATACCAACTGCATTTTCTATTAGTAGCCCTTTTTGATTTAGATCCGCCACTATGTCTTCAATTGGGCAAGTTGGATGAAGCTGCGTACGTGCTATACATTTCTGGTGAAAAGATGTACACCACGAAGTTAGCTGTACCAGTTGAATTATTTCCAACTAGAACAAAAAGTTCACCAGGGTAACCAATTTTAACTAAAAATTTTTGGCCTCGAGCCATTACTTTGATTTTGCGGTCATTCTTATATTCGTATGTGTACCATTCGTTTCCTTGTTCATTGAGCTTGTTTGCCAATGCTCTATAGGTGTCGGAGTCTGGCGTATTAATCTTCCATACGTTGTTGTTAAGAGACACCACACGGTATTCTTTATCTATCACCGATTTTAGTATTGATTGCACCTTACCATAATCGGTAATGCCGATAATATTGATTGGCGGAGGCGCCTTTTCTTTGGGGATAACCCGTACCAGATTATGTTGCGGTCTTTTTTGTTTGTTGCCTATAACAGGCGAGGATTCGGCTTTCCTTTTTTTATTTGATTTTTTATTAGTTTTTAACGTCCGGGCGTATTGTCCGGTTTCTTTTTCAAGTTATTCGACATCGGTATGGTACTCTTGTTCTTTAGTGTTGTTTATAAAAGCCAAAGGCTTCTTCGGAACCTTTGTTTGAAGAGCCTTTTTCAGCTTCTCGTTTTTTATCTTGAGCTTTATAACTTCGCCGCATAGCTGGGTAGTAAAACTCTGAATTTCATTCAATTTCTTTGTAAGATCATCAATTTCTTTTTCTTTATTTGCTCGGGAGGAGTAGCCAATTATGGGTGGTGGTGAGTTAGCCAGTAATATGCTGAATAATTCAGCGTACCACCTGGGGTAATATTCTCGTTATTGTTGTGCTGCATCCTGTATTGCTAGTTCTTTGGTCTTGTTACATCTACCACTTCGACCAGAATGAGTTGATAGTGAATTCTCGGTCGCCACAGCCTCGTTTGTTAATTAGCAGGGAACACCACGAGCAGGTGCCGTTGACGTTTGGGCGTGACCAATTTTACCTTACCCCCCCTAATATTTTATTAAAATAAAAAAAAGTTTTAGATTTTTAGAGAACTGAACTAAATTTTTAAATCTCAAATTTTTTGTGTATAAATAAAACCGAAATTAGCTCAATTGATCGGAAGAACTGAAGATTGAAGAAAAGAGGATAAATTGCTTTTAATTTGTTGTGTGTGTGTGTGTGTGTGTGTGTGTGTGTGTGTGTGTGTGTGTGTGTGTGTGTGTGTGTGTGTGTGTGTGTGTGTGTGTGTGTGTGTGTGTGTGTGTGTGTGTGTGTGTGTGTGTGTGTGTGTGTGTGTGTGTGTGTGTGTGTGTGTGTGTGTGTGTGTGTGTGTGTGTGTGTGTGTGTGTGTGTGTGTGTGTGTGTGTGTGTGTGTGTGTGTGTGTGTGTGTGTGTGTGTGTGTGTGTGTGTGTGTGTGTGTGTGTCATTACAGAAAGTTCGATTTTATTTTATTGCTTTTGCGGACGTCCTAAACAATAAAATTTATTGCATTTGTACATAAACCGAATCGTTGCTAAGAGAGGAATGATTTTATTTCAACAAAACTTCGGTTTATTTTTAGTTTTGTAGACAAACTTTAATTTTATGAATGCCATTTATTGTGCTTTGTACATAGAGAGTTTTTGTTATCGGAGAACAATCGTATTTTATAATTATTCAAAAAACTATAAACTAAACTTCCAAATATGCGCCTTTATATGAGAGGTTTTATTTTTCAAAATTTGCCATAATTCTATTTAATCTCAATAGAACTTTTTTGTTTGTTGTGTTTAGTATTATGTGGTTTTGAAATTGTTTAGGAAGGTCAATATGGATAATACATATTTTAATGTTTTGAAGTTATAATTAATGGACATGACACAATATACTGTTTGTTGAAAATTATTATGTTCTGTTTTTTTTTTTTTTTTTTTTTTTTTACAAAGGAGTGCCATTTTAATTTGTTTTGTATATTATGATGCTACAAGGATATTTCTGTTGCATGTATTAAATATTGGGAGGGATATTAATTATATTATTATATTGTAACTATTTAGTAAGGATAACTAAAGGCCATCCATTCGTCCTACCTCATAATTTAGTTTTCATTTTGTTCAAAATGTATAACCTCCAAAAAATTAGTCAAAATAATTAATTATAATTACATTGGTTATTTTATTCATTTGCAAATTATTTAACCAACCAACCGCACCATATTTTATGATTCACAAACATAATAATAGCAAAACCATCGAAACCTAGAAGAAAAAAAAAAAAAAATCAAAATTCCATTCAACATACAAGTTAATTATACATGCATAAAAAATTAAATTAATTTTATGTGTTTGTTTGTTTTGGTTAAATGCGCATTGTGACACAAAATCCTGAAAATTTAAATATGTTATAAATCTCTCTACCTATTTTACATAATACAGACATACAATATGTATCTAATTAATTTTAATTAAAATTATTTTCATTTTCAGCTTTTTTTATTGTGTTTTATTTTAAAACAAAATTAGCAACAAACTGATCCAATTAAAATTTTAAATACCACAAAATAAATTAAATTTTTATAAATTAATGGTTAATAGATAGTTTCGCAAATATCAAAATGTATTGATAGCCAACCAATTACGGGGCAAAAATCTAGCATCTGCAGGAGACTGTTGGTTTCACACTTCTAACAAAAATGAAAAAAAAACCAGGGCTGCGGAGTCGGAGCCGCTTAGTTTATGTTTATTTTCGTATTTTCCAAGAAGACGGAAGCCATGTGGAATTGACCGACTCCGGCTCCTATTTGATGAAATATCACCAAAAACATCTCGAGTAATGTTGCTCGGTTCACCAATTAAATTGTGTGGAATTTCAATCAAATCTCTACCCAAATCATTAAAATTTGGCAATGCTCCATTTCCAAGTAGTTTAAGAAATTCAATAAATTCCACTTCATGCGACAGAGCTCGCATGTTCTGCTGTAGAGTAAACCGTCGAAATTGTGGGAATAAGTGCCAAGAAACGATACAATTTTCAATTAATTCAGTACGTGAACCGTGAGGAATGACAAGCAAAATTTGCCGAAAATCTCCGCACAATAAAATAGTTTTACCACCAAAGGGTTTGTTTCTATTTTGAACATCGCTTAGATCATTTAATAATCGATCAATGGCCTTCAAGGCATTAAGTGGACACATAGATATTTCATCAATAATAATTAATGAAGCGGATTTTATGAGATTTGCTTGATTACTATCAAGTGATACACTCGAAACCGAATTCTCTAAAATTGGAATTGGTAATTTAAATATATTATGTAATGTTCTGCCATTAATAAGTAAAGTTGAAGCAATTCCACTAAATGCAGTAGAAATTCAAACTAAATTTGGAGAATGTAATTTGTGTATAAGCGCTGTTTGAACAAAAGTTTTTCCACAACCTGCATGAGATGTTAAAACAAATACATTCATACCGGTATCATGATGCATCACTTCACGCAAAACTGCGTCTATAACATTACGTTGTTCATTATTTACAACATCGTAAAACTCAGTAACAAGAAAAGCAGCTTCATCTGTATCCAATTCATACATTGTTCTAAAATCTTGCACACGTAGTGGTGTTGGAAGACCAACTTGTTGACATGATGTATTATGAGACATAAATGTTTCTTCTAACTCAAGTAATGCAAAATTGTATGAATCATTTTCAGTTTGATTTCGGACAAAGTCTTCACTCAAATCCTTTTTAAATTCTTCCCATAATGCTAATGCATTCCCAGGAAAATTCAATTCACAAATGAATCCAAACAATTCTCTTAGCTGCTTCGGTGTTTTGAATTGAACTGCTTCTAGTAAACAATGGCGCCACTCATCATCATTTGAAGCAATCCCACGCGCATGACATGCAGCAATAAATGTCGGATATAAAATCCCTTCATAAGTCCTCAAATCATCAAAATTTTTAGGGCCACGCACATGAAGTAATAATACGCGCAATTGAAATAGTTCCACATTTTTCGGCGAAACAAAATACAATCGTGAAATTACTTTTTCATCTCCACGTTTACGCTCTTGCCATCTCTTCCGATTATCAATCCATACATAATGTAATGGTACTTCAGCGTACAATAAATTATTAGCACGATGATCAACTGAATTCAAATGGAAAAAAGCTAATAATTTGGTTTCCCTTACATTAGCTGCCGCTTCGTTTTCTTCTCCGTGTCTGTAGTACACATTTTGCCTTTTAGGTAAATGGCAATCAAGTCTAATTATTGAATGTGTTTGATAATGCATTGGAAATTCAAATATTCTCCAACATGCTTCTGTAGAACCAACAAATCGTCCACTCAAAAAAATTCTGAATTTCATCTATTTCAAATTCTCCATTAATTTCATTATTAACAACCCCAACCTCTAAAACAGCGCAATCATATCCCTTGTAAATATACTTGTAAATATATTTTACGCTTTTAACAGTTGTACATATTTCTACGTTGATAGGACAGATATGGATTATAAGGCACAACGTAGCGATTATCAATTGAATTCCTTCTGACTTCGACGCTTACACCGTTATCTCTTCTTCTGTAAACAGGATAGCCATTAATATTATCTACAGTTTGTTCCGAAAAATCTTTGGGAAAATTTTTAATACATTTGCCATCTCTCATACACACAGAATTAGGACTTAAATGACTGCACGGTCCGTGAATCATATGATTTAAAACGAATTCATGTAGCTTTGGATGTGTGTTTATGTTCGGAATTTTTGCACTTACTATTTTGTCTATATCATTCGCTCCACGTAATTCATCATTTTGACTTAACGTAACTAAAATATGTGCATGAGGTAGACCCCTCTTTTGAAATTCAATGGTATAAATCAAAGCTTCAACTTTACCAAATATATGCTTATTCATAACGCAATTAATTAATTCTTTTAATTTCAACTTAAAAACTCTAACAACAATGTCTGGACGAAAATTTGAACTTTCAACATTATCAATGGACTCAATAATCTCCGGCCAACGTGGATTGCAAGTCATAGTTATGAATAATGAAGGTTTGCCGAAATGTTGAACAATTGACATAGCGTCTAAATAGTTCTGATACATATTTCTCGGTGCACCAACAAATGATGATCGTAAAACAACTATTCGCCCCACGGCATTAATATTATCACCACCATTTGGTTGTAAATTCAAAAAATCTGTTAAATTATTTTAGACTTCAGCTCGAAGATTTGTTTGATTATTACGAATAAAATGTAATCTGCTTCCTTCAATGCGAACATACATACATATCAACAATCCATTGCAAGAATAACTTTTGTGCATAACTTTTGTTGCGAATTGCAAGTCTATAAGATGCATATTGTAACATAGTTATTTTGTTTCTTGGCATATTTGAATTTGAAGTTGTAAGTCTGTTATGAACCATATTTACGTGCCACCCAAAATCGCCATTTGGAAATAGAAGAGGATAAGCCAACGGATCTAAAGATGAATCCAACACAGACACATTCCGAACGGTATTATTCAATCTCGAAAAGCAAATCATGTTACGTTCAAAGGGTGGCTCACCATTGACACTATTGAAAACAACTGCTACATCAGTAGCAATCGCATCATTGTAACGTCGAATATCAACATTATTATTTGCTTTAATTAACATGCATACATCTCTAGTAATATCTTCACTTCTATTACAGTATTCGGACATAGTTTGAAAAGATTGAACAAATAGATTACAACGATTCAATTGATGATTAATTTCTCTCATTAAATTAATATCACAATGTGCATTTGAAGTATGGCGCATTCTGTATTGAGCAGCTGTTTCTACATCGTAGAAATACAACTGAGCGTAATGTGGTATAGAACCAAAAGGAGTTACAATACCACCAGCTCTGTGATAAAAAACACCATCAATTTTAAAATGGAACATACCTTTCAATGCTTCAGTTTCAATCTTTGCCTCACTACTAATCATTGCAAAAGAAGAGTTATATCGATCTACTTTTAACTGCAGCATCATTTGATTTGAGACTATCATAAAGATTTTTAAAAAAATCGTTTTGCTTATAAGGCGATACATGAACTTTGCCCTTATGACAACATAATGAGAATTCATTTCTATTCCCTTGTGTAATTTCACCTTCAAAATTTCTCGCTCCACAATGTATGCAACGTAAATTCAATTGGCCGCAAGAAAATTAATTAAAATTTCGTGGCACTAATTTTAATGCGCACTTAAAAGAATCATCTAATAAATGATTAACAACTTCATTATCGCCGTTATTTTCAATGGATGGGTTAACATTAATATTCTCGTTTCTATTTCTATTTGATCTAACTCCGTTTCTATGACTTCGGTCGTTCTATTCGACCAGTTAATGTAGGCCGTCGGGGCATAATGGAACACACTAAAATAAAAAAATTCTTGTGTTAAATGAAAAACACGACCGGCTTATATAAGAAAAATTCAAAAGAGGACTATTTACCGCAAATATAATAAGCGTCAAACCAAAAACACAAAAATAAAAATTGGAAAGCACACAGCGTTGGGGCAATTATAATTAGCGTCAACTCTATACTAAAACGGCAATTTGTGATTGCAAAGAGAATATGATACGAAACAAAATGTAATGCGCGTGTACAGTGTATTAGTGCGTATATGAATATAAAACTTTTTCTGTATTGGTAAAACTTTACCTACTTTTTATACCTATTTCCCGTGCACGTATCTTAATAAAACTTATATTCTGTACATCTATGAAAAAATATCTTTTGCTTAATATATCTTTCATTAAGATACATGCACAGGAAATAGGTTAAAAAGGGATCACAATTTTTGGCTTTGCCTATAGATAAATTAGTTAGTGATAAATAAAATAAAATAAATATCACAAGAACAATACATTTTCTACGCTACATAACTGCTGGATGCTTGGAGTTTGTGGATGTTGAGCGAGAATTCACCAATATTTCTGTAGCTTGGAGACGATCTGACAATTATATATACTTTATATCCACCATCAGACAAAAATACCCGAAAAAACTATGACACTTTGATATAATTAAATTAAATTAAACTGACAAAAAGTGTTGAAACATTTTCATCAATACTTCAAATATTTTTGCAATGCAATGTAGTTTACAATATCATATAAAAGGGAATTTCCCTTTTCCTAGATAACGTACGATGATATTCATTTAATTAGTATAATATTTCAATCTATATACATAAATATTTAACGAAACAGCAACATTAATATAAATTACAATTTAATACCAATAAAGTGATTGCTTTTAGCAGAAGATATTTTTGATATTTTAGAACAAAAATTTTTAACTACGAGTATGTATTCAAAAATTTAATTTAGGGATTGAAAACGAGCCTTTGCAAAGAAATAGATGAAAGCGTTAAAAATTGATAATAAAAGCATTGCAACGACAACAAACTTATCAAAATAAATCCCTACAATATGTAATATCAAACGGTAGCATCAGTGTCATAAAAAGAAATTTATTGAAACCGGATCAACAAAAATAAGCATCGTTGTAGACGCCCACGACTTTAACTAAGCCGACTGACGCGGTAATTTGCGCGAGTAGCAAAATCAGGTACCCCAAATCAGCTCCAGTGATTATTCCCGGACGTCGTCCAAATATTTATGTCTGATAGTGTACATATTCAAATGATTTGCTTGAACTTAGTCATTTTCGCAACTCAAAAATAAAACTTAAACTACCTAAATAAAAATCCAATTAGCATCATTCACCAATTGAAGAGATCTCCGCCATCAAAAACCTGCACCTAATCAATAATTCAGAAATTTGATCTCTTTATTAATAAATAAATATAAATATATCCAAAATTTTAACTCAGTTCACGGACCTCATTCCCTGCCAAATCAAGCATGCAAAGTAAATAAAACAATAAATAAATGCAATGAAAATGAACCCTTACTTTCTTAAAAATGTATCGATGTGTCATATACGTAATTATGACGATTGTGTGTACATCCCACCATCTAAATTTCAATAAATCCATTAAGACAACCCTTAAACTCAAAAACATTTAGCCTTCCAAAATGATTTAACATAATTCCACTTTGTTCACATAAATGAACTCATCATTTTGTGTTAAAAATCAAATCTTAATTTAACTTAAACCAACATTTCTAAATTCGCATTTTATTTATCTATTTATTTATTTATTTAGTCAATTTATAATTTATAATATTAATTAAATTAATTAGAAAACAATTTGATTCAGTATGTAATCCCCTGTACAAAAATTTATTAATCCTACCTAAATAAACCGTTCAAATGAATTGTATAAAACAGCTCCCAATTCCAATTCGGCTCAACCCAATTCGATTATACAAAGTATACAAATCCTATTTGAGTCGAATATACAAAATCTCACTGTGTTCACATAATGCATGATTTTAATAATATCATAGTTGTTTCGTGAATACACAGAAACACAAAGAGATTAACAACACCAGCATATAAGTAACAAAATCTTATATACTAAAACCACAAACACACATTGACGGTAAATATTTTCTACCATCTTTCATGTGCGTAGCAGTAAGCCTTATAGTACATATAAATACACCTAAACTATGTATCAAGATAATACAGTAAAATATTGACAACTGTATCAACACCAACGAAAAAATTTTCTTTTTGTTGTTGTTTGTGCATAATAATACAAAAACCAACAAAATATACTACATTTCCTTAATAGAATCCGTGTAAAGAGCGAACGAGACAGCTATACAACCATATTGTTGATCCTGCCATATATAAATCAAGTTGTATGCATGTATTAGTGCCCATTATACACAATAGTAAAATACTTGTGACAACTGTATCAAAACCAACGCAAAGATTCTCTTTCTCGTTGTTATTTGTACACTATAATACAAAAACCAACAAAACCACGCACACTTCCTTCACAGAAACCGTGCAAAGAGTAAACGAGACAGCTACACAAACATATTGTTGGCCTTTTTTTATACCAAATTATAAGTATGTATTAGTGTCGATTGTACAATGTACACAAAATCAAACATACGAATACAAATAAGTGTGCGTAAAAATAAAATCTAATACCAAATTTACTGCGACTTATTTGAAATAAGTTAAAATTTATTTCAATACTATCTAAATATTAGACTTTAGTAATTAAAAATTGAACTTTGATTTTATGTACAATCCACAAAATATCAAATCATGCACTTTTCATTTTTCTATCTACAAAAATAAAAAAACATTGCCTGACAAATGCATCCCGGTGGATTGCATTTTCCAAAATTACACTTTAATTATTTTCACTTTGATTATTATTACACTAAAATTTAATTTAATTAGAATTTAATTTAAAATTTAAAATTAAACTGTATATATCTATGTATATAAAGCATATACATATTAATATATAAATAAAAATAAAACACAAAAATAAAGTAAAACAAAATAAAATTAAATTTTTGAAGAGGATAGAAAAAACACGACTATCCTCTTCGACGAACTCTCGCCAACAACAAGGCAAAAACGTAACAATATGTAGAAAAAATGGAATAATTAAAATTTAATGTAGAAATAAAGTTTTCTTAAAATCTATTTTAATTCTAGGTGCTGAACAAGCTTAATTTAATTATTTTACACTTGTGAGCAACACGAGCCGTAATCGCTTTCATTTACTGTAAGTGGTGCAAAATTAAATTAAGGTATCAACGAGTAATGAGTTGCTTTAGTCAAAGATACTATTAAAAATCCCTCCCTAAAAATATCCTATCGCATATTAAAGAGAGATCAACTTATGTATTTCACGTGCTTTTTGTGCTACAAATTGTTTAAAATTTTCAATTGGCCAAAATCAATGCATTTAATTTATTTGAATCTTATGAAAATGGCGAATATGTTCAGTATAATAAAGTTTTGATTGGGTCATTTCATAAATATTATAGTGGTACCTAGCAACCACAAACGTACAACAAATAATATTCATTTTTTTTATCCACTGTAATGCAGTATATGTTTGTGTATGTTAATAATATGTATGCAAAAATGTTTTACGCTACCCGTTTTTTTTATTCTACTTTGCTTTTTATTAAATGTGAATATGGTTCAGAATGACGATTAAAATTAAACAAAAAAGGAAAAGGAAAATGAAAGAAAAGCGAAAGAAAATAAGTTAACAAATATAAAATAAATTAGAGCTTTTTTCTCCTTTATTTCACATAAAAAGCTTTCATTAAAACGTAAAATTTATTTTTATTATTCCATACTCGCTTATAAACATTTATTATTATTATTATTCGTTTAGATGTTATAAAGTTCAGGAATTGGTGATGTAACATTTTCGCTGATGAATAAATAAATGGCTGTGGTTGGAGTTGGAAAATATGTACGTACAACGAGTAGAATCGCGTACGTTTGTAGAATGCATTTATTTTAGAGTTACTCCTAAAATATTTCTTTACGTAACAGGTGTTTTTTAAACAGCTTATCACAGTATATAAGAATTGGATGTAAGACTTGTTGTTTTTGGTTTTTTTTTTTGGCTTAAAACCAAAACCCGCATAGAAAGTCAAAAAGTAATTTTCTTTTTATAAAATTAAACAAACTTGAAAATTATGAATAAGACAATAAAATGTCAACATAATTTTTTTTTATTATTACACAGTATTTGTATATGTATATGTATATATGAACTTTTATATTACATAAAGCTAAAAAAAAAAACAAAGAAAATATGGGGAATGTACTCAAGTGCGTGAAGAGTGTCTTACTGGATGTAAAAAGCATAAGAAAGTAGGTTATGGGTTTTGTGGATATAAATACTTACATATAGAAAGACGTAGTAATGCTTTCGTTATGTGCATAATAAAAAATATTATGTAAAACACTTTATCTCATGAGATTTCGTGACTCATAAACATTTTTTTGATATGAGCCTCTCGATTTTATTTTTAGCTACTTATATACGTTGTGTGTATAATCTGTATACGATATTACAGGTATAAAGTGTCGTACGTATACAAACAATTTTTTTGGGCGTTAGTATTCTTTTCCAAACTTAAGTTAAAAAATTTAGATTTAAGTAGTTGTAAGTTTCAGATTGCAGAAGGAGTGTGAAATTATTAAGAGTTTACAAATTCAGTTTTAATCTGTTAGGCTACAGCGACTGAATCGCTAATTATACCATGATCACAAACATTGGTTACAACAATCGCTTGTTCATAACGGTGTTGCCATCAAAATTTAAAAACTATAAATATTTTCAGGCTAGTATTAGGTTTAGTCTAAACTGGGGTTTGCCAAGTAATTTTTTATGGGACCCCGGTCATCTCTTTGAGTGCTATGCTTAATGAGTTAAGGAACATGCAGAGTGAATGTTGGACTGTGCTAAATTAAAACGTTAATTTCCATTATATCCTCGACATTCTCGATCTTTTTTCTTTACACTTTGTATAAGAATTAATTGGAAGGAATCTGGAGGTGCTTCATTCGAGTTTCTGTCCGAGGAAATTCACCTACTGTAGCAAGGGTTACGTGCCATTGAATATACCTTTCCTGATGCAGTATTCCATCTAAAATTGGTGACTTAGAAAGCAGTCGAGGAGAAAAGGGAAAGGATTTCAGAGCCGATAAGAGCGCCGATCTATTTAACTGCAGCCAACAACGTCTTTATAACGAGTTAAAACTTTTTTGTATTAAATTACAGGGGGGTCCGAGGCCTGTTTGCAATTGTTGTGAACTTCTAAATATCATTTAGAACTTCCGAACCATCATTTTCCGATATTACCCAATTATTCCAATTTTAAATTCCATTAAATTCCATTCCAAATTTTAGTACGTAAACACGTTGTAAGTACTTATGTATGTATATGCGCGTTCTAGTTTTCAAGGGAATAGAGGCGAAAGGTCGAAAGCCCGAATGTCGAAAGGCCGAACGGGTAGAATGGCAGAAAGGGTCGAAAGGGCCGAAAGGCCGAATATCGAAAGGCCTAATGTCGAAAGGCTGAATGTGTCGATGAAAAGGTTGTGCCGAAAGGCAGAATCTGTCGTATTTCCGAATCAATGATTAATCCCGATCTGGAGGTTCGTCATAAATGGTTTGACCAGGATTGCCTAATTCTGAGTGATTTTTAGAATTTCTGCAGTTATAACTGAACCTATTAGCAACCAAATTACACATCACATCGCTTCTAAATATACTCCCACCAATTGTCATACAGATTGTTTGAATATTGAATTACTTAACTCATTTAAGTATCTTGGAATTCTTTTGGACACTATTCTAAATTAGAAAACTCATGTCACGAATTTAAACCATTATGTTACATCCGCATCTAGAATTTTTTACCTTCTTTGCGATGTATGGTCTTATCTCTGTGTTGAAAATGACGTATTGGTATTGGTAATGGCTAAATTGGAATACGGTTTATCCTGCTGGGGTGGTTATTATCCAACTATTTTAAAACCATTGTATGTGCAACAGAAAATGATTTTGTGACTCATATTGAGGAAGAAAATGATAGATTCGTCTTGGTCTTTATTCAAATGTACATATCCTACCATTCCAACATTTGTATGTTTATAAGGTCTTGAAAATATTTTTTAAGCGTAGTGGGGATTCGGCTTTTCGACACGTTCGGCCCTTCCACTCATTCGGTCATTCGACATTCGGTGTTTCGATAGAATTTGGCTCTTCGACATTCGACCTTTCGACTTTCGGCCTTTCGAGATATTCGACCTTTTAGCATTCGGCTTTTCGACATTCGGCCTTTGGACATTCACCCTTTCAACATTAAACGGAATTTTTAAGTTATATTAACTGATGTAGTGGTTTGTATCTTTGAAATGTCGTGGAAGTGCACTAATGCTTTTGATCTTTATTGACGTCTCTTCTGTGTTTGTAAAACCTTTTTTCCAAAAGCTGTTTATTCTGTCCTGTATAAGTAGCGTTGCAACTACATTGGACCTATGGTAAATCTTCGGAACATATTAAAACCTAAGGTAAACAACATTTGATTGGTTTTTTAAAGGTATGTTATCTTTAATTTTAGAATCCAAATAATTTTTTGAAATAATGAGCCCAAAACCAATAAAAAATTTGTTCAATTATTTGGGCTGGATACGTCATACCGCATCCCAAAATGCCGTTTACAAAATCCCATATTCTAGAATGCCATATTCTAAAATCCCGTATTCCATAGTCCCTTATTCTATCATGACACAACGGCTTAGGTTAGGTTAAACATGGCGCGATTTAACCTATTTAATCTTTAATTTCTTTTTAACCTAAGACATCTCCTGAAAATCTCATCGATTGGCCCAGATAAGTTACTGCACCTCTTCTTTTCGAACCTCCTAACCTGCTGCATCACTCTACAAATGCTTCCGCTGACAGCGATCCACGTCTCTGTAACGTTACTAAACTAGTTAGTAAGTTAAACAGAATACACAAACAGAGCTTCCGGGCGGTCGGTTTTATCCAGCTAGGGCTCAGGGAAATGGGGTGGGGTTTTCCGGAAGTTGCGTGTGTCAGTATTAGACCGCGGAACGAATAGGATTAGCAAGAACAAAACACAACACTCATGATCTACCCACCTTCTCTTATACCTACATTCTCGACTATCCTCCTCTTTATTTTAATTTCACTCCATACTCTGATTTTTCAATATCATGACAGACGATAGGAACAAAAAAACAAAATAAAATAAAATTTTACCGGGTTTAATGAAAAAAAAAAATAGAAGGTAATAATGTTGGTTTTTACAGATTTATATCAAAAAAAAAAGAAAAAAAAAATTACAACTAAAATAGCAAAAATATACCATAAATCATCTTATTTGAGAAGAAAAACTAAATACATACTATCCCCTAAGTGCACTCGTAAGAAAAAAAAAATTAACTAACAAAAAAAACTATAAGCTAACCTCCACCAATTTAATATTAATTAATAATAAAAAAAATTATATAATTAGATAATAATAAAATAATAAATTCTTATCTTAATAACAACGCATGTCCATATCGATGGTAATTTTGATGACGTGTTGATATGTTGAATGCAGTTAACCAGTACGGTATCCAATGGCACAAGGTTCGAGAATTTTATTCCACGACTGTTACCAAATAAACTGATTTTTGATTTCCAAATTTTTTGTTGTGCAGTGACGTAGCACACTCACTATTTTTGCATGGTATTAGATTAATTTATGTTATTAGTGTTTATATTTAGTTTACTTCAAATTATATTAGTTATGTTTATAGTTATTTATTACTAATTTATATTATGTTTGTATTTGTTAAATGATTTTTATTTTATTTTTCAGTGTTTGTTTCAACTTAAACAATTAGGTGATAAACTTGTTTTATAAAAATTTCAGTTAATTTTTTTCAATATTTTCACCAAATTCCACTAATCCTACGCCATTGTTTTTTTTTTATGTTTAAATTATATCAGTGATTTTTAAGGTCGAACCATATTTTTTTTTTTTAATTGTTAATATGTATACTTCATTTGCACTCACTGGGTAATACAACTTATCACATTCACTTATTTAATTTTTGTAATTTTCACTCGAAGCTTAATGTTTGTACAAGTTATTTCTTTATAATTACACTAATACTATTCCTATTATATTTGAACTTATAATTACAACTATGAATATTTTAGAACTATGTATTACAAACTATTTATTTAAGGCTATAACAAAAACGAAGTTTTATTTTTGCTTTTTTAGTATTTTTAATTTAGAAATTTTTAATATTTAATCCGCTATTTTTAATTTTTTAATTCTCTAACCCTTTTTAATCTGCGATCAAACACCTACTACCCAATCTCTTTTTTTTTCTTCGTATTTTTTTTCAACCGTTGTTTTTTTTTCTATCTCGTTTTGTCTTTCGTTTCTTTTTAATTTCCCTTTTCGGACACGTTCACCACAAAAATCAATTTGTACAAAGCTATTGTAAGCACTCAGCATCTTCCCAAATAAACCAAAAGTATACTAATAAAGGAAGAATTGTAGCTAACCCTTTGACGGTCATGTAGTAGGGGGAAAAAATGGACAGAACGGTGAGCCTCAGTTAAAGTTTTGGGTCGGTCGGCACATCTCTTTGGATTCTAACGAAAAGCAAGCCTGCATAAAAAGCAAAAATTGCACGGGGCAGAAGCTTGGAACAGAAAGAACAAGAAAGTTGAAACGAAATAAATATTCCGGAACACCTGCTATATTTAGAGGGACAATTGTGCATTTTGATTTAAAAGAGTTTAAAAGTGAAAAATTGATTTTAATGGGAACAGTTTCCAATCTGAAAGATTTATCAGAATCGATATACTGCGGTTGATGGATGGGACTTTATATGTAGCCTCCTCTATATGTTTAATTGTTTTGTCAACTTTTACTTCGGTCTAAAAATACCAAAGTATTGAAATGCTGTCAAAAATGACCAAAAATCTGGTGGGTCCAAAACCACTTTTTTCGACGTTTTGAAAGTCACTGACTCTAAAACGCAAAAAAAAATATACGCCCGTCTGTCTGGATGTCTGGATGACTGGATGTTTGTACCCAAGGTGTCTCGAGAACGGCTTGTCCGATTTAGATTTTCTTTTTCGCCAATCTGTTTCTATGGTCAAGGCGGAGATTTGAAAAGCTTTTGGAACTTGTGCGTCAAGAGGGTCGGGTACCTGCCATACGAATTGACCCAAAATACCTGGTTATAGAAATATTTACCAATTTGTTATGTATGCTGGTTTGAATATTGAGTTGGGCATTGAGTTTGGGGTTGAGTCGAAGGTTAAGTTAGGGGTAAATTTGCGGGTTGAGTTGAAGTTAAGTTGGAGTTGAGTTGGGGTTGGATTAAGATATAGTGGGCAGTTGGCCAATGTTTTATATATGCTGGTTTGAGAATTAAATTGAAAGAGAGTTTTTGTTTGGGTTGAGGGTTACGTTGGGGAACCTTTGCGGGTTGAGTTGGGGTTGGATTAGTGTTGGAAGCTGCAACCACATCTGAAATCAAAGAAACAATTTAAAACAAAGAAACGAAATTATAAATGTAAATACTTATCTAATGTCTGCCTGTATAATGTATCCAACTAACTTTCCTTCTCACTGTAAATTTAATTAATTGATCAGCCTAAATGTTATTAATTTGAAGAAACAATTATGGATTATTTTATAATTAATTTCTAAATCTATATTTATGTATAAATAACTCACCTTAATATTTAATATCTGGTTTATAATTAATTTCTCTTAAAATTGTATAAAATCTAATTTTGTAAACAAAATTCAATACATATTATGTTAACTTGTCAATTCCGTTTAATGATAATTGTAAAGAAAGTATGTACTAAAATTACGGTGCTGTATAAAATCTATAGTATAATTATCTTTATTGTTGAATTAAGCTTAAATAGGGTTAAACAAAAATTATTTGTATAGTACTTTGCAATATTATAGCAAACTGCATTTGTATGGTTAATGAAAAATAAAAAAAATAAAAAATTGTTAAGCAACGACACGGCAGTCGTAGAAAAAATCTCAAAGAGACATCATAAGATTAATAAAATCAAATTTATAACGTTGTGGAATTTGTTTTTTTCTTATTTTTCTATTGTGAAAATATATTTCAAAATCTAAGTCGCTGGTTCTGGATAAGCCGTAGCAGAAATTAATCCAGTAAAATTCATGGTCCTTCGAGCCGGATTTGACTATTGTCGGGAATATTGCGTTTGGTCAAACTAAAAAATATAAAGCTAGTTGCAGAAATCTACTTTGGAACGGACATTTTGGTTGCTGGCACCACATGGTGAATTTTCCGCTGAAAGTAGATAAGTATAAAATTTACAAAGGAAAATTATTAAAAATATATATTTAATTAATTCAAATAAAGACTATCTTACAAATTATTGAACTTTACCATAAATTATTGAACTTTTATATTTGAATTTAAAATTGAACTTTATAATTTACCCAATTTACTCAGTTTGTGCATTATTACCTTTGTCGATAAATATTAAAGTTGGTAGACATTTGCAATTGAGTTGGTGATTAATTTAATTTTTTTTTTTATCTTGTGTTTCAATTTCGAAATATTTAAATTATCACATTGAGTTTCACATTTATTCGTAATTATTATTCAACGAATTATAAACAATTTACTGAACGATTCTCAATAATATTCAGTGAGTGAAATACAAGTGAATAGTGTAATTAAGTGAATTTTATACAACATGGAGTTAGAAATAAAATTAAAATCGCTAAAGAGTACACGTGGTTCCATTAAGGGGCAAATGACGAAATTGCACAACTATGTACTTGGTGCTATTGATAAACACGATATTGATGGGTTCCAGACTAAGTTAGCACGTGTTAAAATATTGCTGAAACAATTCGAAGATGTAGAGAACGACATATTTGCGATCGATCCAGAGCATGATAGCAATATGATAGATTTTTCCGAGCAATATTATATTGTGGAGGCCCGGTTAAATCGATTCATACGAGAATATAACGCAGCCAATCCAGATGAAACACAAAATGCAGGCAATAACAGTATGAATCTCACAATGATGCATCCCGTTGATGTAAGGCTTCCAAAAATAAATATTGAACCTTTTTCTGGGCAATACACGGAATGGCAGTCATTTTATGACTTATATGTTAAAACCATTCACGACAACCCGAATTTATCGCCAGCTCAAAAATTTCAATATTTGAAAGGTTTCTTAAAGGGGGATGCTTATAATCTTCTAAGACACATGTCTATCACAGAAACAAATTATTTTGAGGCCTTTCGCAAATTGTGTGCCAGATATGATCGTAAAAAACATACCATAAAGGCATTTATTAGAAGTTTTATGGACCAACCAACGATTCATCAGGCAAATGCGATGAATATTAGAAGAATGCTTGACACATCCGATGAAGTAATCAGAGGTTTAAAGGCGCTAGGCAAAGATGCAGAATCCCGTGATGTATGGTTGATTTATGTAATGGAGGAGAAACTAGATCCTGAAAGTCGCGGATTATGGGCGCAGAAATCGTGCGAAGAAGATTTTCCAACACTAGATGGTTTTTTCAAATTTTTATTAAATCGTTCCGACGCACTCGAATCATTACGACCAGCTACCATCAAACGCCCATCAAATCAACGGGCTTCTAATGTATTTATCGCAACAGAGGCAACTGCATGCGTTTTATGTGAAAGTAATCATTCGTTAGCGGACTGCGAGAAATTTAAGAAATTATCAGTTTTAGAACGTCGGCAGTGCATTAAATCAGGAAATCGTTGTTTTAATTGCTTGAGAATAAATCATCCGGTATTTAGGTGCCTATCAAAAATTAGATGTCAAGAATGTGGGAAGAAGCACCACACGCTATTACACACTAATCAACCCAATGATCAAGTTACAACATCAGTTACAGGAGGGAGTACGTCAACAAGCGCCCATGCGAGTGTCTCAACCAATTGTATTTTACCGACTGCACTTGTTAAAGTGGTTGATCAGAATGGTGTTGAACATGAATGTAGAATACTTTTAGATTCAGGGTCCATGTCTACATTCATTTCCGAAAAAATGTGCGAAAAATTAAAATTACGTAGAAGGCAAAACCGCACTATTGTATCTGGTATTAGCGGTTCAGGAAATCAAGTAACGAAGGGAATAGTAACTCTTACTCTAAAATCGCGTGCCAATGATAGAAGCCAAATACAAGTTGAAGCATTAGTTATGGCTAAGTTATGTTCCAAGTTACCTGCTCAGTCCTTTAGTGCAAAATTAAATAACTTAAACGTAGTATTAGCTGATCCTAATTTTAACAAAGCGCACGATATTGATGTAATTTTAGGTGTGCAGCACGTATTCAATGTACTACTTGATGGGAGAATTAAACAGCAAAACAAGGTTGTAGCGTTAGAAACAATATTTGGTTGGGTCTTAGGAGGAGAACTGGAAGCAGAGGTGTTAGCGACGACATCCATCAACATCGGCCAAGTAGTAGAAGAAGTCCAGCCAGAGCTAACAAGAGTGGATGAAATGTTACAACAATTTTGGGAGATTGAAACTATCCCAAATGTAAACCGGCTGACCGTGGAAGAAGAAACTTGCGAGAAACTATTCACCGAGACTTCATACCGAAATTCAGAAGGCAGATTTGTCGTAGAACTACCCATGAAACAAAATAAAGAACAGCTCGGCAAATCCTTAAGCTTAGCAGAAAGCCGGCAGCGGGCTATGGAAAGAAGGTTTCAAAAGGATCCGGAGTTTAAGAAATTTTACGTTCAGTTCATGGAAGAATACCGTCAGTTGGGTCACATGAAAGAAGTCAAAGGTAACGAAGTACAAACATTAAACTATTTACCGCATCATGGTATTGTTAAATCGTCAAACGGGATTCAAAAATTTAGAGTTGTATTTGATGCGTCTGCGAAAACTTCCAGCGGTGTCTCATTGAACGAGTTACTTATGGTCGGTCCTACAGTGCAGCCAACGTTATATGCAATAATACTGCGCTTCCGTCTCCACAAAATCGCAATTAGTGCAGACGTGGAAAAAATGTATCGGCAGATCTTGGTAAAAGAGAAGTTCAAGAAATACCAAGCAATTGCATGGAGAGTCAACGATAACGAGCCAATGAGATACTACAAGTTAAGTACCCTAACGTACGGCACTGCATCAGCTCCTTATCTAGCGACAAGGGTATTGAATGAGATAGCTGATATAAACTGCGACAAATTTCCAGCAGCTGCTGTTGCACTAAGCAAATGCACATACGTAGATGATCTTATGACCGGTGCAGATACAGTGCAACAAGCGACAGAACTTAAAACTAATCTGGTTCATATCCTCGCTGAATCCGGAATGAAACTAAGAAAATGGGTTTCCAATTCAGACACATTTCTACAATCAACGCCACCAGAAGACAGAACTGAATCCCTAAAAGATTTTACCCAAGACGGCATTACAGTTAAGGTGTTGGGACTGCAGTGGGATCCAAAATTAGATATCTTTTCATATCAGGTTAGAATGGGTACTCCAGTATTTACGAAAAGAAGATTGTTATCCGAGTGCAGTCAAATTTTTGACCCATTGGGATGGTTATCGCCGGTAATCATAAAGATTAAGATAATGTTTCAAAGCCTGTGGTTGACGGCAGTTGACTGGGACGACGAATTACCGAAAGATGTCAAACAAAATTGGCTACTTATCAGGGAGCAGTTGCAGCACTTAGAGCAAATTCAAATACCTAGATGGTTGCAAACATCTGGTCAGTATGTTGAACTGCATGGATTCTGCGATGCAAGCGAACGAGCTTACGCAGCTGTAGTATATATGAGACACCAGATTAGCCCAGAACGATATATATGCAATTTAGTAGCGGCAAAATCGAAGGTTGCTCCAGTTAAAAGAATTTCGGTAGCCAGATTGGAACTGTGCGGAGCTCATCTTTTGACAAAACTGGTGAAATCATTAAAAGAAATTCTTGAAGTCAACGTTTCAAAGATAATTTGTTGGACCGACTCAACTATAGTATTGGATTGGTTATCGGATGTTCCAATAAGATGGCAAACCTTTGTAGGGAACAGAACGTCTCAAATTTTAGAAGTAGTAAAACGAGACAATTGGCGACATATTCCAACAAAAGATAATCCAGCTGACTGCGCTTCACGCGGAATATATCCAACAGAATTAATCACACATATATTATGGTGGAATTCACCCAAATGGTTAATGGATAATTCAGAAATGTGGCCAGAACAAAAAACCAACTATGAAACTAAAGAAGAAGAGCGCCCAAAATTTAAGATATCCCTCATCGCACAATGCCAAAATAGCCAGTTCGCTGTTGAATTAATTGAAAAGTTTTCTTCTTTCAGAAAAATCGTTCGAGTCACAGCCATCGTGCAGCGTTTTGTAAGTAATGCACGTAAAAGAGAAGTGAAGCGCAGTGGACCGTTGACAGTATTAGAATTAGAAGAAGCCATTAAACTAATTTGTAAGCAGATACAAAGGGAACACATGCCTGAAGAAACCACAGCAATCAAACAATCCGAGCCGGTGAAGGGATCACTAAAATATCTCAGCCCGTTTATTGACGAAGATGGAGTGATGAGAGTCGGAGGCCGAATACAAAATTCTAATTTATCTTACGGAACAAAACATCCTATTATTGTACCACCGTCGAAATTGGCCAAAATTATTATTGAAGACTATCATCACCGATACTATCATGCGGGTACGCAGTTAATATTAACCATAGTACGGCAAAAATTCTGGTTAATAAAAGGAAAAGAACAAATACGACAAGTGGTTAGGAAATGTTTACCCTGCTTCAGAGCCAAACCAGTTCCGATGTCGCAAGAGATGGGAAATTTGCCCACATGCAGAGTGCAACATATAAGAGCCTTTTTAAAAGTTGGAACAGATTTCGCTGGTCCCATTCAAGTATTCCACAAGAGAGGTAGAGGTCAGAAACCAGTTAAAGCCTACGTATGCCTGTTTATTTGTACAACTACACGGGCTGTACATATTGAAGTAACGTCCGACTTAACTACAAGTACGTTCCTGGCAGCTCTGAAGAGATTTATGGCCAGACGAGGTCTGTGCACTGACATATACAGTGACTGTGGGTCAAACTATATAGGCGCTGATAGACAGTTACGGGAGGCTTATAACTTATTGAAATCTAGTTCTAATGAAATTTATAACTCTCTTTTAAGCGAGTCCATCACCTGGCATTTCAATCCGCCGAATGCTCCTCATTTTGGTGGCTTATGGGAAGCAGCGGTGAAATCTATGAAGCATCATTTAAAACGAGTCATTGGTGAAACCATTTTAACGTTCGAGGAGCTCCAAACTTTGCTAACAGAAATAGAGGCTATCCTAAACTCACGGCCGATTTGTAGCCTACCTACTGATGCAGATATTGACATCCTAACTCCAGCACATTTCATTGTGGGACATTCTTTGGTTTTAATTCCGGAGGCGAATAATATGCACGAAAGATTATCGAGACTAAGCAGATGGGAAATGCTCCAGCAGATGCGACAAAATATTTGGCAAAGATGGCACGTCGAATATCTTACATCAATGCAGGCAAGATCAAAGTGGACATCTCCAAAACCAAATGTGGAAGTTGATGACATCGTATTACTCGTTGATAAAAATTTACCGCCTACTAAGTGGTTACTTGGCCGAGTAATACAAGTATTTCCTGGAAACGATGGACTAATCAGAGTAGCGTCCGTAAAGACAACAACCGGTATTTTTCGTCGAGCTATACACGCATTATGCAAAGTTCCTGTTGAATCGAGCGATTCAAAGTCGGGGAAAATGTTGGAAGCTGCAACCACATCTGAAATCAAAGAAACAATTTAAAACAAAGAAACGAAATTATAAATGTAAATACTTATCTAATGTCTGCCTGTATAATGTATCCAACTAACTTTCCTTCTCACTGTAAATTTAATTAATTGATCAGCCTAAATGTTATTAATTTGAAGAAACAATTATGGATTATTTTATAATTAATTTCTAAATCTATATTTATGTATAAATAACTCACCTTAATATTTAATATCTGGTTTATAATTAATTTCTCTTAAAATTGTATAAAATCTAATTTTGTAAACAAAATTCAATACATATTATGTTAACTTGTCAATTCCGTTTAATGATAATTGTAAAGAAAGTATGTACTAAAATTACGGTGCTGTATAAAATCTATAGTATAATTATCTTTATTGTTGAATTAAGCTTAAATAGGGTTAAACAAAAATTATTTGTATAGTACTTTGCAATATTATAGCAAACTGCATTTGTATGGTTAATGAAAAATAAAAAAAATAAAAAATTGTTAAGCAACGACACGGCAGTCGTAGAAAAAATCTCAAAGAGACATCATAAGATTAATAAAATCAAATTTATAACGTTGTGGAATTTGTTTTTTTCTTATTTTTCTATTGTGAAAATATATTTCAAAATCTAAGTCGCTGGTTCTGGATAAGCCGTAGCAGAAATTAATCCAGTAAAATTCAATTAGTGTTAAGTGAGCAACCGATTATGATGAAATTCGGCTTGTGCAATGGAAATGGGATTTAAAATGATTTTTGGATGAAGTTCTGGAAATGGGATGATGTTCTGGAAGTACGATTGAACTATTTCTCAACCGATTATGATCAAATTTTAAATATGATTTTGAAATGGGATTCTAAAATTATTTTTAGATGTAATTCTGGAATATGGCCAAGTAGGACGGAAGTTTTCTGTTCCTTAACAGATTATAATGAAATTCTAATTCCAAAAGTCTGCACTACCGTTATTAGTTTCAAAACTGAGGCGCGTGTTTATTTATGAGATTTTTAATATTATACCAATTATTATTCAAGAAAAATAAAACAGAACACTTTAATATTTTAATTTTATTATTTTCTCGATTTCCAGACTGTTCTCCTTTTTACATCAATTTCTAAACTCAATTTTATATAAATGTTTACTCTACGCCCAGTACTACAAAAAACAACTAGCACTCCTTTTTTCAATTCTTATGCTGTATTTTCAGGGCTGAGGACCGGATAAAAATTATATTGCAACACCCTCCCTTAATTTTTCCTCCGGTTCAGTCCATACCCATTTGGTGCAGTGTTTATCAAATTTTACACTCTCAAGTGGTGTCGTAAAAATATCTGCTCAATTGATTGTTACCTTCTCTTTTTTATAATGATATCTCACATCAATGTGTTTACTCCGTCTATTTATAATACTGCTTTTAATTAGTTTTATTGTACTTTGGTTATCGATGTTTAACGTTACTTTTATTTCCACACTTACTATCTTTTCTAATAAATTTTTCAAGCACATTAACTCCTTGCAACATTCTGCTGCTGAAATACTATATATTCAGCTTCTGTACTCGATAGTGCAACTATTGGCTGTTTCCTAGAGCACCAACTTATTGGCCCCCCCACAAAATATTACGACGTATCCAGACGTACTTCTCCGAGTTTCTATATCACCAGTATTTTCTGAATCATAAAACACCTCTAGTGTAGATAAATCACTATCCGATGAATATTCAATTCCTCTTCGCACAATCCCTTTATATATCTCAATACCCGTTTTATGTTGTTTATATCTTCTTTGGCTGGGTTTCCTACAAATCTACTTTCATAGTTTATTGCAAATGCTATGTCTGGTCGTGTTTTTGACATTTAGTACATGAAACTGCATACCGTCTCCCGATACGGAAATTTTATGTAGTCATTTAAAGGTTGATTTTTAATTTTGTATTGCTTTAAATCCATTAATGGTGTATCAACCGGTTTCACTTCCTCCACCTTGAAACGTTTTAGAATATTAATTGCATACTACTGTTGACTAATTTTTAATTTTAAACCCATTTGTATCTCCAGCTCTAAACCTAAAACTGTTTTTGGATCTTTAAACACGGTCATTTAAAATTCGTTTCCAATTTCTGATAGAAGATTTTCCATTCATGATTTATCATTTCCTAACAAAATTCTGTCATCTACTTATATTGCTAATATTATACTAATATCGTTGGTCTTGTACATACACCTATCACCTTTAATTGACTGTAATCCTACCATTTTTAGAAACATTGTAAATTTCTCGTTCCACTTTGGAGGAGCTTGTTTTAGACCATATAACGCTTTTTTTGATTTTCATACTCCACTTTTCGATTCATATCCTTCGGGAAATTGAATATATATCTCCTCCGGTTGCTCTCCGTTGAAAAATGCAGTCTTAATGTCGAATTTCATGATTATATCTCCCCAGTTTGCTGCTATTGCAAAGATAGATCTCAGAGAATTGCTATTCACTACAGGTCTATATGTTTCCTCAAAATCAAACCCAAATTTTTGTTGATAGCCTCCTACATCGTCCCATACATTGTTCATTTCCAATGATTGTTTCTTTTCTTTCAGTGCCTCTTCGTATGTTAGCATGACATAATCATGGGATTTTACTCTCGCTGAGATTGATTCCGATGAACTAATGAAATATTTATATTTATATTGCTCAGGCAACGTGGACAATATTTTCGATATCAACATTTTTCCGTCTATTGATTTTTCATTCACTTTCAATTGATGAGCCATTTTCTCCATTTGACTTATATGAGTTAGGAGCCGTATCTCGTGATTTGTCATATGTATGAATAATTGAAAAATTGTTGCATCAACGGTCATTTCTTTTGTTCACTGTCTCGCTCAAATATATATAGAACACAATTTTTTATACATCTCTTTCGACGTTGTACAACTTATTACGTGCATCAACGCCTTTTTGTCTACCGCTGTTATTAATATTTTTGTGCTTTCGTGTCCTGTTTCAAATATGTCTTCGGAGCAAAGGTCGGAAGTAGCACGAACCAACAACAAATGCTTCAATTGTTTAAATGGAGGACACCGAGTTCAAGATTGTCGATCAAGAGCCAGGTGTCAGTAGTGCCCAAGGAGGCATCTATTCTTATATGCATGTCATTCGTATATGGGATGTTCATCTGCTTTGCATATTACTAGTTGATCCTGTAAAAGTAGCCACTTGATATGCACGTGCAACTGGTTGTCGACTTGGAATACCTTTCATTGTAAAGCCCTTTAAAGATTCAATCACATCAATACGCTTACCTAGAAATGCGAGCAGCTCTTCAAACGTAGGAAAATCTTTCTCAGCTGTCTCTTGTGCCCATAGCGATCTGGTTTCGTTGTCAAGTTTATTCAGTGCAATATAGATCAGCCACGGATCTCTCTTTTCAGCATCTGCACCTAACGCTTTTAGCCCTCTAATTATTTCATCGAATGCATCCGTTAACTTTCTAATATTTGCAGAGTTTAGTTGCGATATATTTGGTTGTTCCATGTATGTTTTGATAAAAGCATTGACTGTGTAACGCTTCCTGTCGTATCTTTGTACCAGCTTTTGGAACGCTTCATTATAATTGGCATCAGTTACTGGGAGATGGCGGATGAGTGACAATGGTTCTCCCTTCAATAAACCAGTCAGGTGCTGGAACTTTTGTGCTGCAGTTAAATTTCCTCTTTCATGAATCGTGGAGCTACATATGTCAAAGAATGATTGCCACTCCCTATAATCACCCTGAAAAATTGGGATAGTTAATTTAGGTAGGCGAACTTCGAAATTATCCAGTGGTGCTAGCTTAGGTTGAGCTAGAATACGCTTGCGTGATAGAGCACTGAGACCTGCGAGAACCAAATAATATTTGTCTTCGAATTCGGATAAGTCTGATTCTGCTTTGTGGTTTAGGTCAAACATCTCCCTTTCAATGTCGTCTAGACTAGCTTGCTCCATATTGTTCTTCACGTATGTGACCAACTTCGTCATTAACCCTTTAATTATTGCTCTCTGCTTTCTCAAGCTATCCATCTTATTAACTCTTTAATTCACTTCACTGAGTTCAACCTTTACCTAGCGGCTCGATTGCTGAATCGAATAACGGCTCGAATTAAATTGTACGATGTAAACTTAACTGGTATATTTGGCGCAATAATATTTATTTTAAATCACTTTAATTATGCGCTTAGCAATAATCACTGCTTTAATTAGGCACACACGACACTGTTCTAACTATAAATTGTTCTCTGTACTCACGACTACCGCTGTAATCAGTTGGTTCAAGGTGATCGCCTACTCCTCCATGTGCTCCTAGAATGGCGTAGCGTTGTATCAATGATCTCCGTTATAAATTTTCTTATCCCAAATACCGCAAATTCCGTGTTGATTTATCGCTCCTTATTACTCAGCAGAATTAGCAATATTTGTTCCTGTTTCGGCGCCAATGTTCTTTCTGAATAAATGTTGCTGGCAATTGCGTGTCTCTCCGTATTCAGAAGATATGTTAAAATAAAAAAATACCTTTAAACTCGCAAGAAAATGTTTGAAAAAAAAGGCTTGATAGCTTGTTGAGTGTTCGCTTTTTAATGATTCATTACTTACAATTTTATATACAAGAAGGTGCGGCTTAACTGGTTTTAAGCCGCCAAATTGTGTTACAATATAATTCTTATCAACTATAATGACATCTTTTAAATGCTAGATGAAAAAATATGATCGTACAAATGTACTAAACTAATTTCTTAACTAACTAGGCTAACTTCATTGATTTGATATTGACATTAGACGTCAAAAATATAAACATAAATAATTCGTGAAACAAGATAAGTTACATAAATATAATAATTCAATGGTTTTTAATTATTTACTTTAATTTTAGGTTGTGTACTACTCTACATCAACAGTAATAATAAAATAAAACTTATCTTTCAACTTATATGTCATATTAACCTAGAATTACACAAATGAGAATCATTGTTTTAAATAAAGAGTTATTTAAAAAAGACCAAAGAAAACTACCACCACACCAGACCACCAAATCGGTTAACATCTTCTGTGCCGCGTCTACTCCGGTACAGTATGTTTATAGTTATTTTTTTATAAAGCCACTTTCTAGAGTCATACACGAAATTTCATTGCTGACTTAAATTGTTAACGGTGAAGATACCAAAGAAAAACATTGTCTTGGATCGTTGATTTATACGACTGATTAATTAATTAAAAAAAAAAAAAAAATGTCAACGAAATATAATATTGCAAAATACTTTAATCTACCCTTTTTTATATTACCTACTAAAATCCAAAAGCTTTATTTTTTCCTTAAATCTTAGTCTTTGCTGCTGTTAAAAGCAAGCACAAAAGAAAATGTAAAATTAAATGTTATATTTAAAAAAGGAAAACTGAAATATTTTAATTATATTATTTTTAATTCTTATTAAATTTAGAAAGTCTTCTATTTACAATATTACAATATTTGTTTTTTTTATTGCTCATCTCGCATCTACCTTGCAAAATGAAATTATTTCTTGAGTGCAATATTTTCGAAAACAGTATTCGGTTACTAAAGCAAGAAACAACCAACATATACTAATTTAAAACTCATTACATTTATTATATGTTCTACAATGTGTACAATAATTTTTACAATTATAAAATTCACAAAAAAACGTAATTCGTATGTGGTTAAAACTGCAACAAATTTATACAAACAAAACAACACGATAAACACAAAACAAACAAAATAATTTAAATTAAAATGTAATAAAATGTTTAATGAAAATAGTTGCAACAATTTAATTTGGTTGCATTAACAAAAAAAAAAAATAAAAAAATCTTTTATGTTGAAAAGAGTGGTAAAATGTTTGTGATTTAATGTAAATTACTACTGCCAATCCAAACTGAAAAAAACAAAAACAACAAAAAATTTGTATTTGTACCATATTTAGGGTTGCCCTGTAAAAATATCTTATTTAGTAGGAAATTGTAAGTTAATTAACTAGAAATATAATTAAATTTATGGAACACCAACAACTTTGAAACAACTCATTTAAAATAGATTGGAATGCAAATTTGGTTTTTCTAAATATGTATAGTTAGAAATCTGATTTAGGTTTACGTTTTGTATGATTGTATCTCTTAATTACGAAAGATTTTGTACAAAAAGTAATGCAACCCCATATTTTCCACGCTGCAATTGAAATACAGAAAATGTTTGTGCTTTGTATTTTTTTAAGCTTAGGTTATATATAACGCCATATACACATTTAACTTTTATACTTTGCCTCGTTATTTTTTTATCTTAAACTTGACAACAACAACAACTTTATATTCCCGTTTAAAAATAAAGAAACGAGAAACGAATTATTTCAATTTTTTGTTCTTTCGATTTCAATTGTAATAAAATATTTAATAAAATTGTGGAAAAAAATAATTTTTATAAATTCTGCACTTTTGCATATTTTTTTTTTTGCTGTAGAATTCAACAGAAATTCCATTAATATTAAAAAAAAAGAAAAATTCGCATAATTTGTATTGCAATTGTCTAACCATAAATATTAGTACCCTTATAGTTTATTGTCATCAAGTACAATGTTTGCTGCAAATATTTGCATAATTATTCCTCAAAGTTTCTGTTAAGCTGATTATTGTGGTAGTGTAAACAAAACCTAGAATTCACATTGGCGAAATATATGACGGATTTTGGCATATTTTTGTTTAGAAGAATCATCAAATTCCCTTGTGCCGCAGAGTTGTAACGAAGAGAGCTATCGCTTTTACCTCAAACAACAAAGTTTTATAGGCAAGAGAAAAAAGAACGCCTAGTATAACATGAACAAATCAATCAAATTTCCCTGTAGCCGAAATACTAGTATTACAAAGTAATCTCGTGAAAGGAGCTGAAAAGGTCACCTAAAGTCGTGACCATCATACATGATATTGATATAGCCAAAAATTCGTCCGGTTCACAGGTACAAATGATGGTGGCAGAACTTAACTGTTTTACTATTGATTTCGCTGACAATTTTGGCCTCCTTCCTGAAATTTTCCGTGAACCAGGTGCGGACTCTATGCAAGAAGATAAAAATCAAACTACATCTCAACGAGGGAGCAACGAAGTTGGTCACAATGCTTTTTGAACATTTTTCAATTACTCAATATAAAATAGTTAAAATAAATCAGCCAAAATCAGTTTCTCAGATGCTGGGGAACAAATATTTAAGATCTAAACAAACAACATAAACAGTCTCCATGCTGTCTTGATCTGTCCAAACAATTTTAGTGGTTTCTCGATGTATCGTTGTCGTAGACATATAGTATATATTGCAGCAGAAGCTTCTAAAGGAGTTTCTTAATCGCTCACTAATCGAGAAAATGTGATGATACAGTTCAATAATTGTATCGATACATCTTCGACGGTAATTCATGTTATAAACAGACCATAAACCTCTAGACAAGGTTAGGTTAGATTTGGGTGGCGTCCTCGCAACTATGACAGTAGTCATGTGAGAAGACTCCAAGTCTACTCGCATGCCTCCCTATGCGACAGTGTCACTCGAATAACTGCACAGATCTGACAGCTGTTTGGATCTCACTAAGTCCAACTTTGGCCAGACCTGCCGAGTTATTACGCAAGAAGTGATACTTGACCATCTGTCATTCGTCAGATTGCTAGCTTCTTCCTGAAGCAGCAGTTTGCATACCTCAAGAGGCATTTCAATATCCTTTCTGCTTTCTGAGAAGTGGTCTATTGTACCACGTCGAGCCAGTTCATCGGCGTTTATATTCCCTGTACTTATGAAATGTCCTGGCACCCATAAAATGTGGATGCTGAACTGATCTGCCATCTCGTTAAGAGATGAGAGACAGTTCTGGACTACTTTCGACTTAAGGAGGTGTGATTGAAGCACTTTTTGGCAGCCTGACTGTCCGTATATATGCGAATATCACAAACTGATATTACATTATACCTCAACCAGTCTACGACTTCCTTTATGGCAGTTACTTCAGCTTGAAAAATGCTACAGTAGTCGGGGAGACGGAAGGGGAGATTTAACAGAAGTTCCTCGCAGAACACTCCAGCTCCGACTTGCCCGTCCCGTTTTGAACCATCAGTGAAGAAGTTTATAACTCCTGGTTCCAAAACTGCACCCATCATCCAGTCCTCCCTGGATGGGATCCTAGTCCGGAACTTTGAGTCAAAATATAGTGATGCGACAGTTTAGTCGGTGGTCTTGGGAATTTGTTTGTTGCACAAAATAGATGAGTGCCCTGCATTGTTGCAGGTTAACATTAAGATGGATTTCAGCCGTATGGCAGTACAAGCTGCCAACTGTTTCCTCAAGATATCTAGAGGAGTCAAAAATAGCAGTGTCTCTAGTGCCTGAGTGAGTGGATGTGCTCCTCAGTGCACCACTGATCCACAGAGAGATTGTTTTTCGAACTTTTGTCAACAGCTTTTGGTTGACAGTTTTTTCTAGAGCAAGCCACCAGACTATTACCCCATGGCATTTTTGCAAGAGTATATCGCTAACGAAGCTTTCTTGACCATTTCCAGAATATTGGGTTTCCAATATAATTTGCTATCCAAAACGAGACCCAGAAACTTCGCTTAAACTGTAAAAGTCAAGCTGAACCCATTTAAAGTGGGAGGATCGATGTGAGGAAGTTTATATTTCCTAGAGAAGAGAACCAATTCGGTTTTGTGTGGGTTCACATTCAACCCACAGCCATTGGCCCATAATGAAAGAGTGCCCAGGGCATTTTGCCTAAGCTCACTAAGAGTGCCGGGATATTTACCATGGACACCAATAGCAACATCATCCGCATAGGCAACGACCTTGAAGCCACCGTCCTCCAGTCTCAGCAACAGGTCATTTATGACCAAGTTCCAAAGTAGGGGGGACAGTACGCCACCCTGCGGTGTACCTCTGCTTGCAAATCTTCTGACGGAGGATTCCCCAAAACTGGCATTTATGATCCTACCTCTTAGCATCTGATCTATCCAGTCCTTGAGTGATTCATCCACTCCCAGATCTGAAAGTGCCCGAGTTATAGCCCCTGGAAGCACATTGTTAAAGGCCCCCTCAATATCCAAGAAGGTTACCATTGCGTAGTCTCTATATTCGAAAGATTTTCAATGAAAAGTACAAGAGAATGAAAAGCAGTCTCTACAGATCTCCCTTTGCAATAGGCATGTTGAGATTTAAAGCTAATCGGAAGCTAAGAAGACAAGCTAATCGGTCTAAGGTCTTTGGGATTGCAGTCTGAGCGTTTTCCCGCCTTAGGTATGAAAGCAACCTTCACTTCTGTCCATTTACTAGGAATGTGACATAGTTCTAGGCTGCCTTTGAAAACTACCTCTAACCAGGAAGTTGTTAGATCCGTAGTTTGTTGAATATCCGCAGGGGTAATACCATCGAGTCCAGGCGACTTATATGGTTTAAAACTGTTTAACGCTCACAGGATCTTTTTCTGCTAATAATTTGGCCTATGAGGCTACTAGCCCTTTTACCTACTGATGTGGTAGGTACGGATTCGGAACAACCAGGAAAATGAGTCTCCATCAGAAGTTCCAGCGATTCCACACTATTAGTGGTCCATATCCCATCCGGCCGTTGAAGATAACTTGGGATGGAAGGACCAGTTGCTAGTACTTTGCTTAGCCTAGACATCTCTGAAGACTCCTGAATTTTGCCACAGTATAGTCTCCAAGAGCTGTTCTTGGTACTTCTCAATTGATATTTGTAAATTTTGAGGACTTCCTTATAGGAGTACAGCAGATTTTGTTTTCCGTGCTGTTTTGAAGAGTCTTTTGCATTTTCGACGTGTTTGTTGAATCTCCTTGGCCAACCAGGGTGGCCGAGATTAACCCCTAGGCCTGCTAAGGGGACTAGAGCCCAGTACCGCTTCATTAAAAGCGCTGGACAACTCGTCCACCAAGCCATCGAGCTCTTGCGTAGTTTTTGGAGGTTTTGGCACCGGAACTGTTAGTGAATTACCCAGAATAGTTCTAAAGGTATCCAAGTTGGTTTTCCTCCTGTTTCTATAGATTTGACTTTTTGGAGAAGTCAAGTCCATTTCAAATTGAAGATAACAATGATCAGAAAAGGAGTGGTCCTCCGACACTCTCCAGTTTAATAAACTAATCGCCAGAAAGCTTGAGACAAGAGAAATATCCAATACCTCCTGTCTATTAGTAGTTATAAAGGTCGGCTTATTGCCTAAGTTACATACATATATGAAGGTTAGTACTTAAAATGTAATCAAGGAGTAACTCACCTCGTTATTTGTGTCCGTACTTCCCCAGATTGTGTGATGAGCATTTGCATCACTCCCAAGGATGGCTCCAACCTTCCGCTTCTGAGCCTCCAAGATTAGCTCACCTAGAATGATTGGTTGAGTATCCACTTCATCATAAGCCAGGTAAGCTGATACTAGCCAGAGGTTTCGTTTATCGACCTCAATGCTGACCGCTGCTACATCTGCGTTACTGAAATTTGATAACAGAAAGCAACTTATGTTATTTTTAATGAGAATGCACGACCGAACCTTACCTTCTTTTTTCGCGTGCATTAATCTATAATAGGGAGTCTTGAGCCCAAGTACCCGGTCTTCAGTTACCCAAGGTTCCTAGATCAAGATGACATCTGTCGCTTCTTTCTTCTAGACCTCTAGACAAACTACAGAGAGATTTTGCGATGTTAAATGTAAGCCGGTGTAAATCTCTTTGACATGCTTCCAAAGGCGGATTTTACGAATACCGCTTTCAATAATAACACCCCATCATACATACCATCGTACCATTATACCATAATACGATCCGACTATCATAACACTGTACATATTATGGTGCCATCACATAAACATGCCGTCTTAGCGTCTTACTATTATACCAGAACGTATCATTACACCACCATACCGTCATACAATAATAACAGATTGAATTACAGTGTCTTTACTGCTTAAACAATTCCCTTCGCTCACAGCAGAGCCAAACTACAATTTGCCAGTTCGATACAACGTGATCCATCACATTGACACAGTAGGTCATCTGCCCGTGTCAAGACCATGCAGACTAGATCCACTCCGTCACAAAGCCGCGTTAGCAGAACTCCAGCACATAGTGGAATTAGGGATTTGCAGACCATCTGCATCTCCCGTTTCGTGTCCTCTTCGTGTGGTGAAAAAGAAAGATCATGATTGGCGACCATGTGGTTAGACACGGTGACAACAACTGATTGCTACCCGATACCCCACATACAAAATTTCTCCATGCACTTGCATTGATGCAAAATTTTTACAAAAATCGATCTTATCAGGTCATCATTTGGTCTCTTCGAATTCACCCGAATGCCATTCGATCTACGAAACACCGCTCAAAGGTTTCAGAGCTTTATGAACGAAGTCGTTCGTGATTTAGACTTCATGTTTGTCTACATCGACGACATTCTTGTAGCCTCGCACTCTGAAGAACAGCATAAACTTTATCTGGTTAACTGAGTTTGATGTTCACGTTTCAAGTGTTCAAAATGCGTTTTTGGCATATCCACTCTTGATTTCCTTAGCCGCAAGATCACTCCTAATGGTATTCTGCCTTCCGATGAACGAATTAACGCCATTAGGGAATTCCCAGCTCCAACATTAATCAAAAGCATATAGTGATTTGTCGGTATGGTTAATTACTACCACCGATTTATACCAAAACTCGCACCAACAACCAATTCACGGTCACTTGGCCATTTTACTAAAAAAAACCAAGACCGCCACGAACTTTTCTTGGACCGACAAATGTCAATAAGTAAACACATCGTTGAAAACTGAATTGGAACAGATAACTCTTCTGCCACATCAACTGTGCGACTCAAAGCTCAGCTTAACTACTGACGCATGACGTTGGAGCAGTGCTGCAGCAGTATAATACCGAGTGTTGGGAGAAAGAATCTATCGGATGCCGAAAACAAATATTCCGCATTTGATTGGAAATTACTCAGCAATTTATCTAGCAGTTAAACACTTCAGATCTTTTGTCGAGGGTCGGGACTTCACTATTTACACCGACCATAAGCCTCTAACCAGAGCAATTCAGATTGTCATGGACAATTTGAAATTCCACCCGGTCGATTTGAACATGTTCATATAGAGAAAGTAGAACCAATTCCTCCATATAAGGGATATTCCTATTTGCTAACCTGTGTCGATCGCTTCACCCGTTAGCCCAAAGCTTACTATGCAAGACCAATATGTCAGCTGCCATCATTGCCACAACATTTGTCAACAATTACGTATCACGATTCGGCGTGCCCCTTCACATCACAACAGATCAGGGAACTCAATATGAGTCCAAGCTTTTCACAGAATTAACAAAACTCCTTGGCTCACATCGGATACGTACAACGGCTTACCACCCTCAAGCCAATGCTCCATCGCCAGCTCAAAGCTGCGCTCATTGCGAGAAACAACACGATTCATTTGAGCTCGGAAATACCAATAATCTTGCTTGGAATCTGGGCAACAGTGAAAAAAGATCTGAAGTGCTCACCAGCGGAACTAGTTTACGGTCAAGCTATCCGGTGAGTTCTTCGTTCAAAATTCTCTTTCACCACTTCCAACATCCGACACAGTCATCGACCAACTGCGACAAACCATGCAGAACCTTATACCCAAGCCGACTCGTCAATTCAAACAAGACGGTGTTTTTGTCCCAAAATCACTCGACAACTGTGATTTTGTTTTCATTAGGACAGACAAGGTTCGCACAGGATTATCTCCTCCCTATGAAGGTTCATTTAAAGTCATTCGACGCCTTCGAAAACAATTCGTCGTATCGGTTAACGGTAAAAACTATAATGTTTCAATCGATCAACTTAAACCAGCATATCGAATCCTCTTTTCAGCCGGTCAAATATCGAGCCCACGAACATACGAAACCGTCCGTATTGTTACTATACATTCAATAATTAATTTGGCAGGGAGAATCACTTGCGGTGGAGTCCTGTAGCGATTCAGTCATTCATTCGCTCAATCATTCGTTTCAACGCTACAATTATTTATTAAAACTTTACAACTAACTTTAAAACTAAATAAATCTATATCAATCAATTTTTAGGTCATGAAAATAATAAATTACCAGTGGTGCATTATATTTATAAATTCAGTGTAAACCAGTACATTTTTCTATTTAATATAAGATTATAAATTCAAATTGTAGCGTGGTGTTTTGGTGCTTATAATTACGAAGTTCGCAATTTACAACACTACGGAACACTAAACCTTCATACCATCATAGTTACAATATAATAAGATCAAATCATCAAAATTATCACATAATCATTCCATCATACCATCCCACCGTTATACGATCATAACATCGTTCCATTATACAATCATACCAGCTTACCATCATAACATCGTACCATTATACCGTCATCCCAACATACTAATATTCCATCGTACCACCTTTATACCATCTTACTATAATACCACCGTACTATTATATCATCATACCATCATTCCATCATACTATCATACAATCGTAGCATCTTACAATCCTAACATCATTCCATCCAGCATAGTATCACACCATTACACCATCTTACCATCATACCACCATACTATCCTACATCATCAACATCACAATCACAATCACGATTTGAAGCCAACAGAGGTCACCCCCCTCCCCCCCCCCTGGAAGTTACCCCAGACTTTTATCCTAGGAAAATTTGAAATTACTTCTGACAACACGAGTGTAAAAAATTCATCCCTGACTTTTTGCCAAGAATATGGCTAGCCTAAAAATTTTTTAAAACAATATTGTAGAGGGTTCAAATGCTGCCTCTAGACCCATTCTAAACCAGGTTCCTTTGTTTTTTTTTTTTCTTTATTTTGCCTAAAATTATTTTTTTTTACATTTTTTGTTACTTGACACCTAGTGTTGTATGTAACTTAACATTAACAATAATTCGTTTGGCGTACTGATTTTTAAATAAAAATTAATAAAATAAAAATTTATAAATTGTGAATATTAATACATATAAATACAAAATAAAAAGAAATGAATTAAGAAACATTTATACTAAAAATGAATTTTTTTTTTATTGTTATAAATCAATATAAACACTTAACTAAGTCTTGTATCAGTTTGAACCTTATTGATTCTTCAGATGAATTTTAACAAATTTTTTAAATTGATTACAACTGTCAATCTGTTTAAGACCTATAGGTAATGCGTTGTACGCCTGAAGGCCTTTCTAAATCACATTATTATTTCGTAAATTAGTATTAAAGAACCCGATTTGGAAATGAGAACAACGTCGTGTTTCATATGAATGCCTTGCAGAGGTTTGTGGGAGGGATCGATTAAACTTTATAAATCCTTTTAGAATTTTAAAAATCAAACCAGAAGTTCGCACTGTATTATATTAGTTAGTCGTAGTTGAGGAATATCGCAGAACAATTCTAATGTTGGGTAACGTGGAGGTAGATGGTATATATGGTACGTTTTTGCAGCACTTCTAGTTCTTCCCGTCGAAAACCAGCGTAACCTTCCCAAATTGGGTTGAGATATGTCAAATGTGTTAAAATGAAAGCATTATAGATAAGTATAAGAGAATTTCGAGGTCAAATTTGTTTCATTCGCCTAATAGAAAAAATATATGGGCGAATTTTCGATTTAATGATGTCAATATGAAGGTTCCATTTTAAATTTTTATCTATTATTAATCCAAGATACTTGAATGAGCTAATTCTTTCAACTTCTACTCCACAATAAGTGATGACGTGTTCATTAATCACAGTTTCTGGTATCTTTCTATTAGTGAATATCATGAATTTGGTTTTACTGGTGTTTAATTGGAGTCTATTTTTTGTGAGCCATAGATTCAATAGATTTAAATCGTGTTGCATACAGTCATAAAGGTCTTTTAAGTCTGTGTTGCTGTATTTGATAACTGCATCGTCAGCATATAATTGAATTTTTCCTTTCAAATCTAAGCCACAAATATCGTTAGTGTAAATATTGAAAAGAACACGGCCAAGTATGGATCCTTGCGGGATTCCCTTTAAAGAGTACAGAAGTTCACTCTCGGTGTGGTTGAGAGCAACAATTTGAGGACGAGAGTTGAGATATGACTGGAACCACAAAATTTGCATAGGATCAAGCTTCAATCCTTGCTGAAGTTTGATTAGCAAAACATCGTGGTTTATCGAGTCGAATGCCTTTCTTAGGTCCAGAAAAAGACTAGCAACGATTAATTTTTTGTCAACTTTCTCAGAAATGAAGTCTGTTAGCGCAAGGTATGCTGCTTGATTATTTGATGCTTTTGTGAAACTATATTGCTCTGGGGCTATTACATTATTTCTTTCTAAAAAGTCGACCAGCCGATTATTTATAACCCTTTCGTATACCTTTGAGTTAGGAGATAGTACTGAGATTGGTCTGTAATTCGTCGGCTCAAGAACATCGCCATTCTTGTGTACTGGAATAATTCTAGAGGTTTTAGTCTTTCCGGAAATCTTCCTTCCAAGATGGATTTAATAATCAAGCGAGCAAGAGCTCTTTTCAATTTTTCTTCGAAAAACTGAAGGAACTTACTAGATATCCTGTTTTAAGATTCCGAATACTCTGTAAAATTTCTTCTTCAGTAACATTATTTAGGGTTAGTTAATTATTCACATCATATTCAGCAATATCCACATTGATCTCTGGCCAAAGATAATCAAGCATGGACGAAGTACAAATTCAAGCTACAAATTCATCGCATTAGCAACTGCGACAGGTTCATCAATAATTAAACCATTAATATTAAGCACAATTTCCTGTTTAATGTTGGAAGCTCTCTTATTCGATATTGCCATTTTTACTAAGTTCCAGAACTCCTTTGGTTTATTAATTGATGCATTTAATTTCATATGGTAAAATTCCCTCTTTGCTTTTCTGATTTTTTATTTTAAATCATCTTTCATGTATCTATATTTTTTTTCAAATAATCACAATCCGGATATCTTACGATTAATTTAAAATATTTTTCTCTTGTGCCGAGTACAACTCAGTAGTCATCCATGGTTGCTTAAACCCTGATCGGCTATTTAAAGTTTTTTCTTCGGTGTGAATAATGACCAGCTTTGCAATACCAGCAACGTAATCATCCAAGCTTGTCCAGTTATGTAACTCATTCCAAAACGGACTTTTTGCAGCCAATTCATAATAAAAAATCCTTATGTTTTGATATTGCGTACTATTCTCCACATGCAGCCCCAGTTTTATTTGAATTCCTCTGTGGTCCGAAAAAGATACATCTTCCAACATTATCAATAAGAGTTGAAGTAGTTGATGATGGGCGTGCAGCATACTTTAATTCTATTTTGTTAACCACCATGAAACCATTTGTTGAAATTAAATCTAAAAATTTACTAACTCTAGCATTATTTAGGTTAAATAAATTAAGATTAAAATCCCCCACCACTATCGCTCTCTTATACTGTTCCATAATACCATCAAACACATCAAGAAAACTATCTATGTGCGCGCAAGGACTTTTATATATACATATTAGATTAATATTTTGACGGATAAGTTTTAAAACTAAATAATTATTTTTGCCTATATCTTTGTCACACATAAGTGTGCATTGTATATTTTGTTTAACTAAAACTGGTTAATTAAACATACCTCATTGGAGAGCACCCAAGACTCAACCAGTAAAATTATGTTAACTTCATAATCAAATAGGGCAACAAGATCCATCAGCGCGTTTTCTTTCGATTTCAAACCCCTGATATTAAAATATAAAATATAGAACTGTTCCGTTTCCAAACGATCATCACGATATTGAAATCCAACCTCGAATTTCACATTATCTATTAATCCTTCTATTTGTGAGTTATCATTGTGTACGTGATCATCTGTCATATGTTCCAGTTATTTTCCTAGTATAATACAAGGAATATTATAATAAATGTTACTTATAAAGAGAAAATGCTAAGTGTTATGTACACTCCCAATCATATGAATAGGTTCACCGAAATTTTTCAATTTTTTTAAAAACGGCAAAGCTTTTAACGGTTTTTTCAATTGTGAAATCAAAGTGTGCCATTGTTACGTAGTTTAAGAACAAAATTTCACACAGTTCCTTCCAGACATCCTTTATAGCTGCGATGAGCGAGTCCTGGTCCTCAAATTGCCTTCCACCTTCAAAAACCTTTCTTGCCATCCATCCCCACACATTTTCAATAATATTTAAATCAGGTGAATGTGGTGGCCATGTCAAAACTTCGATGTGTCCACACGGAACCAAGTTTTAATTATACGAGCCGTATGGACAGGCGCGTTATCTTGTTGAAAAAGCCATTGCATCGGTCCAAAAATGGTATCGATTTTCGGACGAGCATTTTCCAATATGGTTTTGTATGACTCTGCTTTCATTTTACCTTTTATAAATTGCAATTCGATGGTCCCATAATAACTGATTGCACCCCAAATCATAACACCCCCGAAGTAATAGTTGAATCCGTCCGGGCCATCAAAATTAAACTTTTTTTCATCAGTAAAAATTACTTTTCGCCACTTTTCAGACCAACTCATCACTTCTTTTGCAAAGATCAAACGACGTTCTCGATGCTTTTCATTTAGGAGTGGTTTTTTAATCATTTTTCGCCTTCTTAGGTAAGGGCATTTTTTGATGACCCTTCGAACCGTCGAAATGCTGGCGGAACAACCTACTCTATTTGCGATTTTCACAGACGAAATAGCGGCATTGGAGGCTTCTTTAATGATCAACCGATTTTCCCGTTCCGTTGTTGCTCTAAAAGTTTTCCCTTTCATGCGTCCTTCATAATTTTCTTTATCCTTTAAATACGAATTGACGACGTTGCAACTTCGACCTATTTTGGTTCCAATATTTCGGCCGGAATATCCTTCTTCTTGTAAAACATCAATTTTTGATTTTTCCGCCACGCTCAAGGCTTTTCCTCTGCCCATTTTATTGCTACAATAAATTTTCTGTAATTAATTTGAAATATTTTCATAAATTTTTGAAATATTAGAAAAAGAAAAATGGAAAAATTTTTATGGCTTACCTCGACTGAAGTCAAAATAAAACTGAACCTATTCTAATGACGCATATTTTATTGATAAATTTATTTTAAATCTAAAACAAAAGCTAACGGAGAGATGTAGATTTAATGTTTTGTTATTGAGTTCCGGTTGCAGCAAAACTTTCCCAGTATATTGGGCACTGTTAATGTCTTCAGCGCTGACGTTTGATTTTAATACTTTTAAAACATTTAGTGTGATGGTGGAAGTGGATTCTGTGTTCTATTTGGTATTCCAGAAATGATTAAATTGTTATCATTTTCCTTTTCTTGTAGATATATAACTTCTTTTTCAAGCCTAGATACACTGTCATGCAGCTTTGCATTAACCTCTTGTATAGATTGCAATTCAAGCTTCAAATTTGCGTTTTCTTCAACCAAGCCCGTAATTTTATTCTGCAGTTCAGATAGTTGATTGAGAAGGGATGTTTTCATATCAATCATCAGCTCTTCGAGACGTTTAAAACCATCAACTTCGATAATTGGTTTTGGTGATGAATTCGTTGTTAACGTTGGTTAATTATTTATTGCAGTGGCACTATCAGTAAGTGTGTTTTGTTTCGGAGTTATTCCGGTTGGATTTGATGTTAAGTTGTTTTGGCAGCAGAGCCAGGTTGCCGACAGTTTTTGAATATCTTGCCGATCTTTGACCGACACCCCTCTACATCTAGGATGGTAAGTTTTCAAACACTTTACACGCTTAATGCCTTGGTGTATATCACTAATGTTTCCTTTATAAGGTTTCACATTTCGAACGCAACATCGATGATGGTTCTCACAATTACAACAACAAACCAGATTCGACTATTTATATGAATATTAACAATTTCCAACAATATATGGTGAGTATTTTTATGTATTTATTATTAATATCGTATTGTAGTGTTTTTGATGTCACAATTTATTATTAAATATTGAAGGTTTATTTTTAAAAATAATTTTTAATATATTTTCTTTCTTGTAGATTTTTTTCAGTCCGATCACTTTGACAGCGCGCCAATTAATCAAACTAACCAAAAATAAATAAACATTTGCTTTTGATCTTTATATTTGACATGACAATAAGACATCAGCAACAATATTTCTATATGCCTAAAGGTGATTTTTCTATTTCCGATAGATAGAATTGTTAGAATTTTTATTACATCAATAAACATATTGCCTTTCTTTTGTAAGAAATGAACAAAAATAATTCTTCTGCTCTGGTTTATGGTGGCCCTGCAAATTTGTTATGTCCATTTAGTAGAGGGTAATATTGGCTACCTCTTGGGCAATTTTGAACGAGGCTCGCTTGTTAAAATTTTTGCTACATCAATGAATGTGTTGCCTTCCCTTAATTAAAAATGACTAAAAAATAAAATTCTTCTGCTCAGGATTATGGTGATCAAATTTCCAGGGACAAATTACTATAGTCACTATAAACCTAATCAGAAGAATTAAAAAATTTTGTTTTTCTATTCATTTTTAATATTGGGAAGGCACCTCATTTATTGATGTAGCAAAAATTCTAACAAGCAAATCGCGTTCAAAATTAGCCATGAAGTAGCCAATAGGCCTCTCTACTAAGCCGATATAACAAACTTGAAGGATCATCGTAATCATTAGCAGAAGATTTTTTAATTTTTTTTATTCATTTTTAACTATGGGAAGATTACACATTCTTGATGTAGCAAAAATTCTAACATGCAAACCGCGTTCAGAATTGGCCTAGAGGTAGCCAATAGAACCCTCTATTTCAAAGCAAATCAAAAACTCTCCCGACTGATCGAGTCACATGCTTGTTTGAAATCCACGGATACCTGGAAAGAACAATAAATTATCAGTGACTTACCGATTCACAAGTGATCACAAATGAATTTATTACAATATTTTATTAAAGCGTAGTTCCTCTATAGAAAATGCTTTCTTCACAAAACGTCTGATCACATACAATTTAATTTAATCCTTTGGGGGTAACGAAGATCGCGATCTCGCTCCTTCACACCTACTCGAAAAATTCCAAAAGTGCTATCGCGCTCCTCTTAAATTTACACGTAGCACACCAACGCTCCTCTTAAATTTACACGTAGCGCACTTACGTAGCACACCAAAAACAAATTCAAAATAGTTCTTGATACCGCATCGCTGCAAAAACGAATAAAAAGCGCTGATATTTTTCGCCTATGTATAAGAAAATTGGATGGTATTCTTTGTACATAAATAGCAAGATTAGCATTTTTCGATACCTTTATATGATTGTAATCAATTGAAACTAAAATGATGTAACCAGTTTAGAAACAATTTTTTCATCCATAATAAGTTTAGATCATTATGGTAGTATCATATAAATGTGACATCGATTAGTACACGAAACCTGTTGCCGAACCTGAAAGCGCCCATTATGTTATGATTCAGGAGAGTAAGTAACAAAATAGGGAAAAAGTACCACCAGAGCCTACTTTGATGTATTTTTTAAAACGAAAGTTTATTCGAAAGTAGGCTCTGATGGTACTTTTTCTCTATTGTGTTATCTACTCTCCTGATATAATGTTTTATAGGTTTGCAGACTTCAAAATTATCAAATTTAAAAATTATGATATTGTTGGATGCCCATTTTCCGAATTTGTCCAGCCCCCACCACGTATTACTACAGTATACAGGATTCATTTTGCATAATAATCGTGAATCCTAAAACATTAAATAAAATTACTTATCTAATCATATTTTTATGATAACCATATTTTATGTACACATATGTATATACATAATCAAATAAAATGTTGTGTACATGCGGTACATTTTCATAATTGAAAACCAGTGATAAACATACAACCGAGAGGGAGAGCTACACATAAATATTGAATCATATAACAAGAACCACTATAATATAGATTTATGTTCGGTACTTAATTTCCATCATTTGTATATAAGTAGTATGTATAATATGTATATAGGAGGTAATTCAAAATTCATCTCACGAATGAAGAGGTTTTATGTTGTCGTGTCCCTCATCTTAAAATTCTTTGATTTTATTATTCGCTACCAAAAAAAAAAAACCAAAAATAGTGATAGTGTAGACAAAAAACGTATTCCAAAAAATTTGAAAGAATTTTGCTACTTTACATATTATGTAGAGTGACGTACCTATATTCTAATATGTATTACGTATTTCCAGCTTTATACAATACAAATTTGTTGTTGCGTTTTTAGTTTTTGCCAAAAACTGAAAGAAACTATAAAATTCTATGCAAAATTTTTATTTTCCGTTTTGTTCGTTGTATTTTATGATGCCGTTTTATGAATGACATGAAAATAACATAAAGATAATCCTGATCCTTTTTATTTTCCTCGGAAAATGTATAACAGACATACTGTACGAAACATAAATACGGGATGATATTAGTTATTTGACTGTAGCACATTTAAACATACATATTTTGTATTTTATTCAGAACTTATCCATATGTAGAGTTTAGATGTGGAATTGTGAATATACAGGGTAACCCGTTTTAAAAGAACCACACTCAAATAACTCACAGGGGGAAAAGGCCTAAATCAAAAAAAAGTGTCGATACAAAAGTTAAACAATTTTTAGGGGGGAAATCAAATGATGAACTTGAATTTAATGTTGAAGTCTAATTTCAAGGTCATTTTAAAGTCAAGTCGGTTTTTTTTTAAAAATGGCAACACCTATTTTAGACTCTGGATTCTGAAAGATGATACTGTACGGCTGAATGTAGAATTTCACGCGCTTTCAGAATCCAGAGTCAAAAATAGATGTTTCTATTAAAAAAACCGACTTAACCTTGAAATAACCTCGAAATTTGACCTCAAGGTCAAATTCAAGTTTATCATTTGATTTCCACCCTCAAAATTGTTTAACTTTTGTATCGACCCTTTTTCTGGTTTAGGCATTCCCCTGGGAGTTATTTCGGTGGTTCTTTTAAAAAAAAACAACCCTGGACGGCTTTGAAAAATTATATGATTTTTAAAATAATTTTCTAATTTAGCTAAACAATATTTATAAATATTTACTGTGATCACGTGTGACGTCATTCGTGATTGTTATGACACTGTGCTGTGAATGTAATGCAAAAGTGTCTGAATACTTTTTTACTTGTGCTGGTGAATGTAATAAAATCATTCATTTTGGATGTTCAGGGATTAAAAAAACCTATGTTTGATGCCATTTCGATAATTCCGAATTTTTCGTGGCGATGTGGTGTGTATGGATTGTCAAGGGAAAGAATGAGTATATGAGTAATTCAGCCGGTATTAATAATAACGTGGAAAGTTTATTAAAACCAATACCATCACAACAGTCGTCTTCTGCAAAATTAGAAAGAAAAAAACAACGCAATCTAATATGGAATTTGATTCACCAATACCTACAAAATCTAAGTGAAATGATAAAAATACCATAACAACGGCTACAACTGTTCAACCGTTAGGCATAAATATAGAATCGCCCAAAATTATTACACTGAAAAAAATATTCCATTCATTTTGATAATAAATGTTCGTTTAAATCTTAATAACACTTTCATTATTATAGTGACAAATAATGTTAACATGCATAATAATATTTTTAGATTAAACGAAATATTATTAAAATGATAAATAATGTATTGTTGAGCTACGTAAATTTTAAAACATTTTCGAAATGAAATTGTTTTATCAAATGTATAATATAATTTAAAATAAAATTATCAAAATGACAAATTTTTTTCTCATTGAAAAATTAACCAAAAATTTAAAATTTTAAAATTTATAATAAATTTGATAATATTATTGTTATAATAATTGTTTTAAAACTATCTCTTTTTATTGATATGATAATATTTAGTCGATATAATAAAATGTAAGGTATTTCATTCCAATTATAAACATAATAAATTATTGATGTTGTCGTGGTCTAAAGGTTTTTTTTTTTCTATTATATATATAATTTTACCAAATTGTTGGTCTTTGACCTCATATAGAAATGTTTTTGGTTAAATATCATGAAATATTGGACTAAACCGTAACCATCGTGTGTTCAAAAAAAATCTGAGGTACCACAATTCGGTTTGTTTATATCGTAAAGTGAGATTTTCTGTTCTGTTTATATGTATTAGGTAACAGTATAGGTATAATCTTCGATTCATTTTGAAAATAAATGTTCATTAAATCTTGATAATAATTTCATTATTAAAGTGACAAATAATTTTAACATGCATAATTTTTATATTAAACTAAATATTATTAAATTGATAAACAACTATTGTTGAACTGTGTAAGTTTTGCAAATTCGAAGCGAACAAAAATTTTATTTGAATTTAAAATAAAATTATCATAATAAAATTTTTTCTTATTATTAATTTGATAATATTATATCCGTTCTTGAGCGCCACCCTTATGGCTAAACTCTTCCACCCTCATTTAGGAAGAATAAATAGTAACCAGTGCTCTACATTCGACGACCTGCACATACTTAATCACAAATCACGTAGGTCAATAACCTACATAAGTAAATGAGGCAACACCAATAAGAAAATCAATTGATAAATAAAAATTAAAAATCACGAAATATAATAGCCCGAAAAAGCTACTATAATGCACTATCGAGGAAACAATGACCATGATTTTTCCTTGGAAACAAAAAATTACAGGAAAATTATTTTACGTTTTTTACAACAAAAAGCAAATTTTGAGTTTTTCTTCTCTTGAAATTAATTATTATCGAGAAGGATCTTTGTAAGAATGTGTGATACTGTTCCATCACGGTGTATGTATATGCAATGCCTATTTGTATAGTTAATTCGTTCAATATGTATTAATATCTGAAAAATCCTAATAAAAAATTCTCAATATAATGATATTTTGTAAAAAAAATCATCTGTCAATCATTATCGTTGAAAAATTATACAACGAAGTAAATTATAAATTGCCGTTGAAATAAAGCGTTGATATAACTTCAAGAGGAAGAGACAAAGTATATATTTTCTTGACATTAAAATAGAAAATCATTTGGTTCCATCCACGTTCATTTTTTTAACAATATTTTGTTTTATTGTTGGTAACATTAAAAATAAAAGCAAAATAATAAATTGCTTTGTGTTGTACCTATTCCTTTCTAGTAACTTTGATTTAATGCCTTTTCTCTCTCGAAATTAAGTATTAACACTAGAACTACCGACTGGTCAAAATAACCGGTTCTAGTGTTTATATCAAGAAGGATGGTAAGGTATGTTATATTTATTCCATTTTAGAAGGGAAATGTGGCATAAAATACGAGTATGCCGCATTTTTTTAGGAGCCATATCGTCGCTATCATCGCGATTTATCGAATGTGAAAAAAATAATTTTTAGAACTCGGTAAAATACAGCGGCAAATCGTGGAGTTTCTGGCTTTAATAGCATAGATGATGGTTCTGGCAAAGTTTGGAATAATATGTGCGTTTTTCTTAATGTTACTTAGTTAAATTATCGAATATTTTTTGCCGTCCTGAAAAGGAAATTTTCACATTCGATAGTTTGCTGTGGTAACGACGATATGTTCGAATGAGATAATATTTTACTAGATATGTGTATCTTGTTGTTCATTTTTTTCGCCTATAATTTACCGTTAATTAAATATTGAAAAACAAGTTAAAACAGGTTTACACTTAAAATTTTATTTTTTCAATTTGAATTTTTGCCTGTTTCTTCAAAAATCTATAGTATTTTTGTTCGATAATTGATTTAACACTAAAATATGAGTAAACCTTTAAAGACACTACTATCGCATTTTTTTACGATAACGGAATGTAGTTTTGTTTTAACTTGCCCAAGCCAAAATAAAAAAGCTTAGGCATTCTTGTAAAATTTTCATATTGTCATTGAATTGAATTTTAAGTATTTATCCTGCGGTAAAACAAAATAGTCATAAAATTATATTAAATTATTAATAAAATACAATCAATACAATTTTAAATATTTATTCAATTTAAATATTTATTTTATTATTATATTTTGCGAATAAGTGCTCCTTATTGTGAAATAGTTTCTTATTTTTCTTCAATATCGATTTCGATGCTATAGCATCATCGTCAGTTGACTTACTTATATAAGTAATTATACAATACAACAACAATTGCGTTGGGTAAATCTAGAAATAATTTAGCTAAATTATTTTTAGATGTTTACAATGCAATAGTTGTTATAATTTCTTTGAAATCTTATTTGGATTTACCAAAATAATACAGCAAATTTGGGCATTTTACCCAAGTAGATTTGGGCATTTTACCCAATACATAAGAACTACCCCTACCTTTACTCCAAAAGGATAATGGAAGAATACCTCAAAAATTATCGGTAACGTATACATACTCGTAATACAATTATTTGAAGCACATTTGCCCGATAAAAAAATGCTAAGTAATTAATACGAGCCATTGAAAGTACGAGTTCATGAAAGGCTTATTTATTTGATTTTGTCTTTCAAAGGCGTTTGTTATTGAACTTTTTTGGCGCAATAACGAAAAACAAATTACACGGCATTTTGGTTTTTTACGTGTATTGCGTTTAATAATATAACTTCCAATACTAGATTGGGAAATTTTTCCATTTACGTTTCCATTATTGGAGCCTTTCAATAAATAAAAACATCCTACAAATTCAAAGAAAAAATTCTTATATAGAATATTATTCAGAATATTTTTTTGCACAGAAAATAACCTAATTTTTCTGGGGAATTTTTTCATAATTCCTGGGGTTTTCTATGCATTGAGGTCTAATTGCTCAACGCCATACTGAATTAACTAAGTCAGTTAATTAATTTTATTTTTATGTATTTCAGACGCTAAATAAATAGAAATATTATACCTGCTTCACAACTTAATATCGCCAATTACAAAAGAGGCATGTTCATCAACTTTTAGCAAACAGTTCGTAGAGTTTTCGATCAAAGATTCATAAAATTCTCTTTATGTATGCGGGGAGACCGCGGCTGAGGTTGAAGAAATCATCAATAAAAAACTTCAACAGAACCTGCCTGTGCAACCCTTTATTATAGTAATAGGAATTATACAGGAACCTAAAGAATTGATCGTATATTTTGATGAAATAAAGTACAAATTGCCATCATTACTTAAGTCAATTGACTGCTGTTTTAAAATATCCAATTTTTTTAGTTTGCAATATCCAAGCCAATCGATATTATATTGGAATTTTCTGCAACATAATCACAACTTTTGACAAATATCATCCATCCATCAGTGCATTAGTAAAAAAACTAAATGAATAAAAAATTCAATCTGATATTATAGTTATTATTATTACTGTCGATATTATTTTCTAAATATTTAGAATTTATTTAGTTGTAGTTTTCATTATTTAATGGTAAAATTCATTTAAATTTTTTTTAAATTTTTTGTATATAAAATGTTCGTAGTCCTAATATAGTATTAATTTTTATTTTAAAAAATTTAAACATTAAACATTATTGTTATAATCTTGCAATTTATAAACTGGAATAAATCTTGGAAATATTATCTTTGCAATATATTTATTTATAATTAATATAAATATTAAAAATTTAGACATTTTTATTAGTTTTTAATTTTAAAAAAACTTTTAATTAATTTAAATAATAACTACAACTTAAATTCATTTTAATATGAAAAGAGAAATATTAAAATTAATACCGTAAAAAATAAAATCAAATATTTGCACTATTCACATCAAAAAACTAATTTTCTGTAAATGTATAAATGTATATAAAACAAACTGAATTTCAATTAAAAATCGCTAAAAACTAAAAATTTAACTGTTTCATTTTCTTTTCATCTGAAGTTCGGAAAATTATCGAAGGGAAATTATATAATGTGTATTATTATATGTAATATATATATATATATATATATATATATATATATATATATATATATATATATATATATATATATATATATATATATATATATATATATATATATATATATATATATATATATATATATATATATATATATATATATATACATATATATATATATATATATATATATATATATATATATATATATATATATATATATATATATATATATATATATATATATATAATCAATAATAATATTTTCAAATAGAAAATATTTTTTGGATAATAAATATTCATTTTGATAAAGATTTTCATCAAACCGTATCATCATACAGAAGATTTATTATTAAAATATATTTTCAAATTGATAATTATAGCGTAATAAAAATTATCAACTCAATAAACATTTCTGATGGGATATTATAAAATGGAAGATATATCATTGAAATTAATTTTCTATTTGAAAATATTACTATCAAACCATTTATCAGTATGATATAAAATTTTCATTATGAATGGATTATGTTTTTGAAAAATTAATAAAAACATTATCATTATGAAAATTAATTATAAGTTTGATTATAACATTATATAATTGATAATATAATTTGATAGTTAATTTTAATAAAATATTATTCATTTCATAATTTAAAAGTACAAAAAATATTTGTTTTCTATTATATTGATAGATATTCTCTATCGGCGCTATATAAATAATGAAATTATTAAATTGATATTGATTTAACTCAATAAGAATGAACATTTTTTTCAGTGTACTGGTAGTGGTAAATTGAACTCTTCTCTACTGTTGAGCCACTACGGTGGATTTTTATTTCTCGACTATGCAAGAACATGACTGATGATGATCTCATGATGTATATCAAAAACAAATTTAAAGTTGACAAACCTGATTGCTTTCGACGTAATGATGATCGCGATTATGTATCATTTAAAATTGGTATTCCTGTAAGCAAATTTGACCAAATGCTGGATACATCGGCATGGCCTCCTGAAGTTTTGATTAAAGAATTTTTAAATTCACGTCGGAAATTAATGAATAATAATTTTTTAGTCCCGCGCTTAGCTCTAATGGAGTGAATTTGGAAGTTGAAGACTTTAGCACAATTTATTATCAAAATGTTTTCTAAATTTGTATCGTCATCTTATTTTCCTATATACATATGTACGTATTTTGTGATACTTGGTTTCATTCAGGAGTTTTATGTTCCGAATTTTTTACGGATAATTATGTAATACACGGATGTGACCGATCAACTTTAAGTAGTGCTAAATCTGGTGGTGGTGGTGTTTGTGGCTGTGCATAACTTAATTTTGAACTGTGAGGTAATATGTCCGAAATATAACATTGAATGTGGCGTACATTCTGCCTCATAGTGCTAACGAGATTTATAGTTTACACTGTGATAATATTCACTATTTTGTTGCGGATTGTAATATGAATGACATGCCGCACCGATGATGATAATCCGTCTCACGTCCTTCCGACCAATATTCCGACCAATGGTGATGAACACATTTTTATTGACTCTATCTCATCGCTTGATTTGCATCACATTTGTAAAGTAACTAATTTAAATGGTAGGGTTCTTGATTTAGTATTTGTGAATGTATTGTTCGATTACAAAGTCAATGGCGCTATTTATTCCTCCAATAGCGCCATATGCTATCCTCAGACGATGTCTCTGAATGATACTACTCCTAACAATGTAAACGATCTATGCGAACTATTTGCGGATTTTTCCAAGCTGTATATAAGAAACACCATGATGATGGGATTTAGTCCCGCCTCTACATCTCAGGATTGCCATTCATTTCTGTGACTGATGCAATCGAAATGAATCGAATATGGGTGTGGTTTTGATAATATACACACAATTGATAATATAACCACAGGTTTTCAATGCTTCTCTGAAGAATGACATTTTTCCTGCGAGATGGAAGAAGTCAATCACTATCCCAATCTTCAAATCTGATGAACGTTAAGGCATCAAAAATTATCGTATATAATGTCAAATCTTCATTAGTAATTCAACAACATGGGTTCATCCGACAACGTTCTACCACTGCAAATCTGTTAAGCTTAACATCGAAAGTATATGAAGCGTTTGAGCCTAGAAGTCAGCTAGATGTCATTTTTACTGATTTTTGAAAGGCATTTTATAGATCGCAGTTAAACATTCTTCTTGGAAAATTAGACAGATTTGGAGTATGCAAATTATTTTTGGATTGGATTGGTTCGTATCTGAGTGAAAGAAAAAAAGTGGTTAGAATAAATGGTATTACATCTAAAACCATTGAGGTTCATTCAGGCGTTCCTCAGGGTTCTCACCTTGACCTGTGTTGTTTATTATATTCATCGATGAAATTGCATCTTTAAAATATCAAAAATCGTAACTACTTCGCAACAGTGTATGGAACTGCAGATTAATCTAGATTTATTATACAAATGGACCATTACGAATAAATTATACTTCCTAATCTAGAAATAAGTAAGGTTATGAGTTTCTTCAGTAGAGGAAAGATGATTACTCTTCCTTATCATATTAATAATCAGCCGCTCGAAAGCGTGACGACATTTAAGGATTTGGGGTCATCTTAGACTAAATCTTAATTGTAGCTAAGTCTAATAGTTTGTTGGGCTACGTTCGTTGTACCACCAAGGATTTTCGTAATCTATTCTCCGTTAAGAGTTTGTACTGTTCTCTCTTACGAGTAAAAAACAAATAATTCTATACTTGCTGCACAAAATGAAGTGGCCATTTGATCCTAAACTTCCAATGTGGAAGAATAAAAGGAATTTACCACCTTAGCCAGGGCGCCGTAAAATTGTAAATTTGCAATCACTGTTTAACATGTGTAAGGTTGCGGCTTCTATGTTCGTCGCTGATGTTTTAAGTAGTGCAGTTGATTTCACTGAATTTTTTGCCAATATTGATATTCATGTCCCTTGTATGGTCAAACATTTTATTTATTTACCGACTTTTAAGTCCAATTATGCGCATAATGCCCCTATTCGGATTCTCCTTAATTCTAACTTTAATTAGTTCGCAAATGAGATATAATTTATAATTATTTGATGTCAATTTTATTGTCAAAAAAGGATTTTCCCTGTTGTTATAAATAAATAAATAAATAAAATGGGTCACCCGGTATATACATGATTTATTCGTATACTACTCGTACGTTGTATATAGGGTTAACAAATTTTTAGTGGTGCTTCGCTTAAAGAAAAACCGACTTGACCTTGAAATGACATAATTTAATTAGTTTATAGCTAATTTTATCTTTACCAGGAGCAACGTTTTTTGTTTTGTTTTGTTTATGATATTTAAGATCTCTGATTGGTTTCCTATTTCCCTTGATGCTATTTGACTTACTATTGGATTTGGATTGATTTCCAGTGAATAAGGAAAATTGGTGTTTAGAAAGCTAGTAGCTTGAATTTTATCCTCTAAGATTTTTGAGCATGCTTGTTTTTTTGTATTTTAGGTTGTTAATGTTTTTCCAGATTTCTGTGTTGTTCTTTTTATGGCCGATATCATTTTAATTTTTAATTTTATTATTTGGTTAGCTTTTTTAAGTTTCAAAGCAGTATACAGAGTCTTTTTTGCATTGTATATCCTTTGTTTATTAAATTTAATTGTCCATAATCTATGTAACTCTTCATTCCACCATTGCTAAAGTTTGTGTTGTCCTTTATGAATTTCTTTAAATAGTTGTCAAAGTCTAGTGTGTCGTTGATGTTCAAATTAGTTTTAAAGTCAGATATATTGTGATCTGTTTTCCCTAGTGGCCTTCCATGATAATAAATTGGTCAGGTTTTGTGTGCAGAGAGTGATGTCAAGGGCTGAATTGGTGTGTCTGAATAGATCCATCCTGGTTGGGGAACCATCGTTGAGTAGGAATAAGTTGTTGTCCACTATCAAGTCTGCTACTGCATTACCTAAAAAGTAATTAGGTGCGTTATCATCCCATAAACCACTTCTATATCTCCAGCGACAATTGTGTATCCTGTGTTGTTCTCCCATAGTATCATCTCAAATTCTCTTATAATCGTTTATTTAGTCTTGAATTTTTGTAGAAAGTGGAGATATTTATATCGATGTGCTAATATTTTATGTTGATTTTTAGTGTTTTCAATCTGGTGTAATTTTTGGTTAGACCTACAATTCTCCATGAGATGTTTTTTCAATTAAGAAGCCCACTCCGCCGTATCCATCCTGCCTATCTTTGGTTACCAAATTGTAGTTGTTGAAAGTTAGTGTTTCTGAATCCTTGGTCCATGTTTCTGCGAGAATTATTATATGTATATTGTTGACTGAGATGAATCTTTCTAAAAAATCTTTGTTGCTTCTTAAGTTTTTAATGTTTATTTGTAGTATTTTAAAATGGTTCTTAATTTAATCTACAAGTTTTGAGAAACAGGCCCCAACCAGGATAATCCCTCACGATGGGTATATTTTGATTACAAAGTACCAAAAAAGAACTTTTGCAAAACAGTATTGATTAAACTTTTTTTTTTTTTAAATAATTCTGCTTCCATTTGATATCAAAATTATATTTATTTTATTAATTAACATTACGTCAATTATTATTAATATGTATTATTATTCACCAAGTAATTTTATGAACGCCCGGCATTTTTAAACTAGAGAAAAACGTATATTTACATGTGTACATCCCGTCGCTAGTGAGTATATTAGCCGACTTCCGGATTTACTCCTCTAGTGGCAAGATCTGCAGGATTATTCTCGGTTGCAACGAAATACCATTGGCAAAGCTTCGTCGATTGCATTATCTCTGATACACGGTTTGCTTCGTACACCTTTAATAGTTTTGGTGGTTTGGATAACCATTGTAAGGTTATCGTCGAGTCCGAATATAAATATATGCTAGGTTGCTGTTGGTGTTTAAGCGATTGTAATACAGTGTTCAATAATCGTACCAGTAATGTTGCAGCACTTAGTTCCAGTTTGGGTATACTCAGTGACTTAATCGGCGTTACTCGAATTTTTGCGGCTAGTAGGGTGATCTTAGGTTGGCCATTTATAATCGATCGGGAATAGATCACTGCTGCGTAAGCGTTTAAGGAAGCATCTCCGAAACCGTGCAACTCTATTGGTTGATCTGTTGTAAATCCATCAAGCCATCTAGGAAATTTTAATTCAGCAAGTTGATATAATTGATCCTTTATTGTCAAATATTGCTCTGATATGTGTAATGGTAGTTCGTCATCCCATATGATTCCGTGTAGCCAAAGAGATTGAAATAATATTTTTAGTCCGATTGTAACGGGTGACAAAAGTCCTAATGGGTCATAAATTTTAGCGATCTCCGACAAAAATGATCTTTTAGTAAATTTGCTTATTGATGGCAGCGTTATCCTGAAGAAAAAATAGTCCTAAATGGGGTTGTACTTAATACCTAATACAGATACTATCTGATTGTCTGTGATTTCCCAGGCTGTCATTTCCCGATTTTCAATTGGAATATTTGCCAGTAGTTGAGGGTGATTCGAAGACCATTTTCGGATGTTAAATCCTCCCAATTTCAATAAATTTATAATCTCGAGTTGTATTAGCTGTGTGGACTCTAAGTCGTCAGTTCCTGACATTAAATCATCTATATAGAAGTCAGATCTTAATATCTCACTTGCCTTGGGATATTTCTCTCCGAAAAGTTCTGCCAAATAGTGAAGTGCAGCAATTGCTAAAAATGGTGCGGAAGCCGTTCCGTAGGTGACGGTTTTTAACCGGTAATGTTTCAGGCTGGAATTGGGATCATCTCTCCATAGGATACGGTGATAATCTTTGTCATTGTTGGCTATTACAATTTGCCGAAACATCTTTTCGATGTCTGCCGAAAATGTGTGCTTATGCTTGCGGAAGCGAATTAATAGGTTTAGCAGATTATCTTGGATAGTAGGGCCTGTCATTAGATTAACGTTCAATGAACGACTGTTGCTGGATTTAGCCGAAGTATCAAACACTACCCGAACCTTCGTGGTGCTGCTGGACTTGCAGGCGATTTCCTAATGCATAAAATCTTCGGGTAGCTTGCGAACAACTTTCGCCAAGCTTAGGCGGGCTATATTTAAATGGTAGGCAGACGGTAATTCTATTGTGGCTCAAGGTGGACGTCTTCATAAATTGTTCAACCATCATCTTTTCCTCTTTACTTAACGTTGGTACAGGTAATAACTCTTCGATCTTCCAAAACCTTTCTATTGATGCTGCAATATGAGACAGATCGTTAATTGGTTCACAATCTGCTACAACGGCAGCCTCCGAGTGCATACTTGTAGTGAATGATTGACAGCTGGTATTATCCATCCGAACCTGGAATTTCTTGCAATAGGCGTGTTATGGTTACCTTGCACGAACTTTGAATCTGTAAGCGATTGGAGGAATGGCTCACATCCTAATAATACGTCAACCTTCATAGGTACATTGAAACTTGGGTCGGCTAGTTGGTTATATCTTTCTAATAAATGTAGCTGAAGATTACTGGATTGCATGGACGGTAAAGTGGACGTTATGGTTGGCATGATTAATGCCTCTAATTGGAAACTATAGGTTTGATCGACTCGTGATCTAATATACAAATTCGCTGTCCTTTTTGAATAACCGGCTACGGAACTATTGACCGTGTTGACCTTGGTATTCGTTTTAAAACTCGGCGCCTTCAATCTGGAAACGAATTCTTCAGAAATAAATGAATATGTCGAACCGGTATCTAATAAGGCTCGACATCTTTTATCCAACTACCATATACGTCTTGTACCTCAATAATCGCTGTGGGTAAGATAGTAATTTTTGGCTGAATTAATGAGGGCACTGCTTTTGAGGACGTATCGTTGGGTGGGTTGGAGTGATGCACGCTTACTGTAACATAGTTGTTAGTTACTTCGGTCTCGTTCTGGCCTGGTACGCAATAGGTACGGCTTCCATTTGGGGATACTTGAGCTTGTGTATCATGAAGAAGCGTGTTATGACGCTTAGGACATTTCCAGCAGTGTTGGTACTTTTACAACTAGTAATTAGGTGCTCATGACTCAAACAGTTGCAACATCTTTTCGACTTGTCAATGAATTCTCGTCTATCTCTAACGGTAATTTCCCTGAATTTAGAGCAATCAAACAATCTGTGGTTCGTGTTGAAAATTGGACAATTAGGTAACTGGCCCGTAGTGTGAAATGATCTCGCCCCAATTGGTCTGGTATGCTAGTTATTTCCTTTCGGCCTTTCTTGTATAGGAGCGGTTTCAGTTAATGCATCCACACGCTTCGTTAGGAAATCAAGGAATTCTTGAATTGTGGGGTAATCGACATCCGCCGTTTCGTATTTCCATAGACGCCGTATTTCTTCATCCAATTTATCACTGGCTAACAGAATTATCCATGGATCTCTTTCGGTATCTTGCTGCCCTAGTGCTTTTAACCCGCGCACTGTTTCATCGACTATATCATGTAACTTCGTCATATTTTCGGATGATGCCTTGTTGAATTTGCTGATAGCAAAGAAATCTCGAATGTATCTTTCAATTATGGGCTTCTTCTTCTTGTATTTTTTGACAAGATCGGTCATAGCTTCAAAATAATTCGCATCATCGACATGAAAATGACAAATAGATGTATATGCCACACCTCGTAACTGACCGAGCAAATATTTAAACTTCTGTGCTGGAGACAAATTGGTGTTTTCGTGCACTGTGGAGGTGAAGATGTCATAAAACGAATGCCATAATTTAGCATTACCATCAAAGGTTGGAAGGTTCAGGCGTGGTAATTTTAAATCGGACCGGAAATTGGTATTAAAAGAATTATTAGTAGTTTCATTTTGATCTGTAGCGGCTCACTCATCAAGTACATACATTTGTTTACCGCCACAGAATCACATATATCAGCGCTCACTCGTATCATACATTCATATTACAACCGCAACCGCTCGAACATCGATCACTGCCCTTCTTCAATTCATTTTAACTTTTACAGTGTATTGCAAATAAACCAATAAGCAAGAAAAACCAAATAATTCATTTACTTTTATTCATCGTTTCAAAACTTCGTTTCGGACAATCGTATTTCGTGCTCGCTACAAGAAACATCCACTTTTTGGATGACGCGTAAAAACAGTGGTGAAAAATATTAAAACCAAATGTTAGTAAAATCTTAGTGAAAATACAGTGAGATTTGTGTCATAAACGGTGTTCAAATCAATCGCCTTATTTATTAACAAGTAGAAATAAATATTGTCAATTAAACATTAAATAAGTGGCGTTTCAATTAATTTACCCAAACGCCATAGTGGTGACGCCAGACGTTTCTTTGAACAACAACAGAACCAAAAAAAAATAAAAGTTAATAAATAAATAAAATATCGCAGAAATAATTATAATAATTAAGCTAGTGACAATATTGAACTGTGAAGCACTTACTGTATAATCTACGATCGGTATTATACAGCCACAGTAAATAATCATCAACTATTATTCATTAATTTTGTGAATTTTGTTTTGTGATATTCAACATACATAAAGTGTTATTCGTTTAATTCTTAAATTTAAACATATAATATCATATAAGGCTTCAAATAGTATATAATAAAGTGAATTGCGGCCACACACACACACACACACAGAGCTCTACATAGAATCTATATTATTAAACGAGCAATAATTGCGGGTATGTATATATGTCCGCACGAAAAACTACTTCGAGACCGATTTTGTTGACGTAAAATGGCTATATGATGTCTTTTTGCATGAAAATGCGATTGAGTCTGGTCTCAAGTCTGGGAAAACTCTGTAAAGCCTTCAAATCTGGAAAAATTATCCAAATTTTACAGCGCCATCTCTAAAATGGTCAATTGTATATCGCTCATTTGCTACCACAATGGCATAACTCAAAATCGGTCGTTTTTGACTTATTTATAGAGAAATATCGGCTTTTTAATATAGTTAAAACTGATATAACGACACACCTAAAGCTATAAAGCTCACTACAAGACAAACGGAAATGTCTCTCAAATTATAACATTTGTTATTTTTAAATTGTGTCATTGTTGCAGCAAATGAGCGATATGTATTGTGTATTTTTTTTTATAGAAAAGAATGTTTGATGATTTTTTTAAATAGTACAGCTGCGTAGTTAGCAGCATACGGAGTTGGGATGTATTTAATTTTTTTTTTATGATTTTTTTTTCATGGATGTCCATTTTTCAAAAATCACGACAAAAAAAAAAAAAATTTAAATTAATGTTGGATGATCAGCATATTTTTTTAGTCTTTTCTCGACGAATTTTCCGAGTGGAAATTCGCGATTTTCTCGCATTTTCCGTGATTTTTCCGATATGATGTAAAAGGAAATTATTCTTAGAATATTTTTCTTCATCTGTATACCAAATTACAGAAAGATCTGACAAATTTTATCTTTCTCTATGTTGATACGTCACATTGTGTAAATCTATCTACATATTATATAATTTAGTAGAATGCTCAAAACTTTTTATAAAACCAAGTAATTTTTCGGCAAATTCCCATGCCGCAGTAGTCTAGGTGTTAGCGTTGTGGATTTTAAAATTTTAGATCGTAGTTCGAACCTCGAAAATTACATTCTTGAGATAAATTTTTTTTTCAAATTTATATGGCATGTATGATTGAATAATAATAAAAGATGAATGTAAAAGTTGTAAGCTACATTTAGGCTATTATAGTAAATTATTTGTGTTACAAAGGCACAATTATGACATTTACGTTCACAAAAATCAAGAATTAACTACAAAAACTACATTTACATTTAAGTTACGGTAAATGTATGTATATCAGTAAACGTAGGTATAATTTGGGAAACTACATATATATATGTATTTAGGTGAAGGATCATTAATTCGAGCGAGAATCTTGAAAATTTATATGAAATCGATATTGAAATAATTTTCTGGAAATATTGGATTCAATTTTCAATTGTAGGATTTAATTATTCCAGTGATTTTCTTGACCAAAAAAATCACGAAAATGAGTGGAAATTAAATCCTAATGATGTAAATTGAGGCTGGGATTTTTTTTTTTTTTTTTTTCAAATTAAATTTAGAAGAAATTTTCAAGATTTTCGCTCGAATTAAGTTTGTAAAGTTTTCTCAAGTTATGTCTATACATTTACCGAAATAAGTACAATACATACATTTACAGTACCATATTATATATATTATTTTTGCAACAATAGATGCAAAGATTGATAATTTAAACGGTATTGTTTTTACCTTCAAAATATTCGGTATCATCGCTAATCGGAATATATTAGAATTGATTTTTACTGAACCCAGATAATTATCTTAATCGGGGATCAAATGATTCTTATACTGAGTTATTCATATACGACACTTATATTGCAGTAAATATTTCGACCGCTTTTACCAATGGTTAGCTAGCCAATCACAATATTACACAGATATCATTAATTTTCACTCGCGTCGGTAATCAATGTATACGTATATCGGTATAATTTGGGTGAACTACATACATATACGCATTTGGGTGAAGGATCATTAACTCGAGCGAAAATTTTGATAATTTGTTACATTGTGGTGGCAAAATTTTTCAGCAATATTTAGTATAGGGACATGGTCGTAAGCAGGCAAACTGACTAAATTTGAGTCGATCAAATCAAAAAGACTTACGCGTCGAAACAAGCGCCTTATAGATCATTTGATTAATATTGGTCGTAACAATAACACACACGTTGGCAAGGTTTGTAATCAAAATTATATCAACACTAGAGTTGCTGTAGATTCCGGCACCTAGTTTATTTATATCTATATTATTAAACGAGCAATAATTGCGGGTATGTATATATGTCCGCACGAAAAACTACTTCGAGAGCGATTTCGTTGGCGAAAAATGGCTATATGACGTGTTTTTGCATGAAAATGCGATTGAGACTGGTCTAATGTCTGGGAAAACTTTGTAAAGCATTCAAATCTGGAAAAATTATCCAAATGCCGCAACGCCACCACTAAAACCGTCAAGTCCATTGTCTATAGTATGGAAATAATGATGTTGCGGATTTAAATTTTATTAATTAAAATTTCAATAATTAGTACATACGTAGTCAACTAAAGTTATAAATTAAAGTGTAATTTTTTAATATTTTGATGAGTTGGTCCAATTTTATTGTTCAAAACACTAAGAAACGTTGCTTAAAAATTAGAGAATTTGAATATCATGTAGTGTAAATGTGTCCATAAAAATTGGCCAGAAAAATTGATTTTGTTAAAAATTGGTAAGGGGTTTTCGGGTGCTAGAAAGCGATTGCGCTGGGTGTTGATTTCGGGAAAATTTGTCTAGGGGGTTCTCCAGTGGGCCCGGGTGCTTTTTTGTTAATTTTGGCGAATTTGCTAAAAAATTAGTGAGCGGGGGTTTTCGGGTGCCAGGAAGCGATTGCGACGGGTCTTGATAATTTAGAAGGTGTTCTCCATTTGTGCCCAGGCCTTTTTTTAATTTTTACGATTTTGGTAAAAATTGGTAAGCTGGGGTTTTCGTGTGCCAAGAATCAATTGTGACCGGTCTTGATTTCGAAAAAAATAGTTTAGGGGATTCTTCAGTGGAACTCGGGCTCCTTTGTAATTTTCACGATGTTGGTAAATATTGGTAAGAAGTGTTTTTAAGTGGTATAAGGTGATCCCCATTGGTCTTGATTTCAGGAAAATTCAGACTCCATTTTTATAGTTTTAATGATTTTGTTGAAAATTGGTAAGTATGTTTACCAGTCCAGAGTGTCATCCATTGGAACTTGGGTTTTTTAAATTTTAACTATTTTGTTAAAAGTTGGTAAAGAGGGTTTTCGAGTGCCACGAAGCGATTGTGATGGGTATAAATTTTTGGAAAATTCGTTTAGGGGGTTCTCCAGTTGAGCCCGGGCTTCTTTTTTTTAATTTTTACATTTTTGGTAAAAATTTGTGAGCGGGTGGGTGCCAGACAGAGATTGCAATGGGTCTTGGTTTAAAAAAATTAGCTTAGGGTCTTTCAGTGGTATCCGGGTTCCTTTTTTCATTTTAACAATTTTGGTAAACATTTGGTAATGAGAGATATTCGAGCGGCAGGAAGCGATCGCCATGGGTATTGATTGAAGTCAAATAGGGTTTTGAAAGGTCTGCAATGGGTGTTGATTTCGGGAAATATATGTTTAGAGGGTCCTCCGGATGGTCGAGGTCCATTTTTTAAGTTCAACGATTTTTGTAATAATTGGTGAGCAGGGATTTTCTAGTGTTAGGAAACATTTGCAGTGGACTTTGATTTCGGGAAATGTCGTTTAGTGGGTCTTCTAATAGGCCTGGGGTTCGTTTTTTTGAATATTGTTTTTATTGATCATAATTGGTGAAAGAGAGTTTTCGAGTGCCAAAACGCGATAACACCGGGTATTGATTCTTAAAAAAAACGTTAAGGAAGTTCTCGTCCGGTGAGCCCCTGTTTGCTTGGTTTTATCTTACTTTTTAACTTACTACCGGTTTCTGAAACGGTTATTTGATTTTTATTAATTTTGGTTGGGGTGGTTTTATTTCAGTAAAATTTGTTTAAGAGGATCCTCCTATGGGAATTCATATTTTTATTATTTTCTTTTGTTAATAGTAATTGGTTAGATGGAAATTTTCTAGTGAAAGGAAGCAATTGTAATGGGTTTTGATTTCTTGGAAAAATATTTTAGTAGGCTTTCTGGAGAGGTTCGGGTTTCATTTTTATTTTATTTTCTAACAAAGGAAATCTAATTGTTGTTATTGCTATTGATATTGAATTGTGTTTTGTTTTTTTTATTTGTTCAATTGTGATTTTTGAGAATTATATAGAGATCATAAATTAGTTCCAAATATGGATCGTATAGGTTCTGTAAAATGGCCAATTCCAATGGACCAAAGCCATTTCTCAACCGATTTCGATAGAACTCGGTATGTACCATGAAAATGGGATTGTAAAATGGGAATATGAATATTATTCTAGTTTCAATAGAATTAAACCATTTCCTTTCAATTGGGATGAATTGTATAGAATGGGATTTGTTTAGTATAGAATGGGATTCAAACATGAGTGTCGGAAATTTTTCTGGAAAATCGACAGTCTAAATGGAACTAACATATTGCTCAATTGAATGAGGTGAAACTCAGTGACATGAACGTGTAACAAACGCTAATGTAATTCGGAACGAGCATAGGTCGGTGCTCCTGGGACTATTCTATTATATATCAGAGCAACACTCAACGTACATAGCGAAACAACACATAACACAGCGGCAAAGCAGCGCGCAGTGTAGCATTAGCGGAGCACACATAAGATACAAACACAGCAACAAGACCGTACAGGGTTCACGGAAAACCGCCAATTTAGTTTCTTTATTTTGCTTTAGAAAACGTTATTAATTTGAATCTTGGTACGGCATTGCGTACCAAGAAAAAGGTACGTAGCATCCTATATTTCTTTTGGTAAACCAAAAACAAATACTGCCTGAAATATTTTTACGTTTCAAATAGCGGCATAGAAGAACATTCCGATTATACAAGCGGATGTCAATTAACAACTGTATGCAGGGTAATCTAACGTTTGCCACCAACAATATATAACTACCGATGATTATACATTAACATAAAAACGGATTACGGAACCAGCAATTTTACAACAACAAACAACATTGGCATACAACCATAAAATAACGGAAGCAACAATAAAACTAGTGACGAAAGGAAAGATCAACAATACACAGACCGAGCAAACGGCGCAGTGGTTAAAGCTGCGGCGGTTGGATCGGGAGGTACCGGGTTCGAATCCCTATAGGGGCGGGATGCAAAAGGGATTTTTCATCATCTGATTGCGATCGGTGATGAAGATGAACACATCTATGACCCCCTGTTGAGAGTGCAGAATCCATGGGCCGACCCACCTTTCATGTCAGCACTACGGGTTGGCATGAAGCAATGCAATGTGCAGGTGGTTTTCAAAGACGGATCTGTAGCCGCCCGTCCTCGATTTGGCTACTCCAGGCGTAAGGTAGGACGGTAAAAAATAAATCAAGAAACAAACAAACAAACAATACACAGCTAAGATTTTAATTTATTTAATATATTTTTTTTTCTTTTTCTTTATCATTCATTTTTGCCATCAATTTACATATTTTTGAATTTTTTTTTTTTGCTGTCATTTTAAAATTCAATACATTTTTTTTTTGTATTTGTTAGAAATTATTATTACAATTTTTGTAAATTTTTCACCATTGTCTGCGGTTATTTTTCCATTCAATCGCACTTACACAGTTTTTGTTCCTTTATAACATACGTTACACATGTTGTTCGTTTCATATTTTTAAATTATTTTTTCCTCTCTTCTCTCCATTCTTCTCAACTGTAACTTGCAGTACATATTTGGTTTTTCTTTTCTTTTTTGGGTTTTTTATATTCGGCAACAGATTTTGGATTAGAATTTTGGTTATTTTTTTCCCCCACTTATTATATTTACAAAATCAACTCGAATTCTTTAATCGTCGTTGCTTTAGATAACTCTTTTGGATCAAGTTTCTTTCTATATTTGTTTCGTTTTCTATTATTCTTATTACTTTCGAATCTTAATTTTTGTTTTCGACAAACCATGGCCGATAACGACGAGGACAAAAAACTTGCTGACCACAGCAACAATAAAAACCCAGCCAACATAATGGACACGACAGAGAACGTAACTGACGAAGTGGGGGCTGCCCAAACAATGGCTATCAAACTGGCGACCTTCTGGCAAAATAATCCAAAGAACTGGTTTCTCATGGCGGAGATTCAGTTCGATATACAGAAGGTGACGAGCGACCGACAAAAATATTTACATACACTTGCCTCACTATCGCCAGAGTCATGTAATATAATATCGGATTTCTTAGAAAATCCACCGATCGAAAACCGTTACAACACTCTAAAAGATCTACTGTTACAGCGACTAACACCCTCAGAAGAACAAAAACTAAACACCCTTCTAAGCGGATTAGACATGGGGGACGGTCGCCCATCAGAAGTGCTACGTCGAATCAGGGGTTTAGCCGGCACCAACTTTTCAACCACCATTGTTAAATCATTATGGATTAGGCGCCTACCCGAGTACATACGTTTAGCCATAGTAGCACAGCCGGACACAGTAGCAATAGATGACCTGGCTAAAACTGCAGATAAACTACACGAGGCCTTGTCAACTACGCAAGCAATTAGCGTCGTCCATCAATCGAGACAATCGTACAGACCGCTCATGCAAAATAACAATAGTCGCCAATCACCCTCGCGTCAACACAGCATCGAGGAGCGAATGAACAGATTGGAATCAATGCTAGCCAAATTAACAAATACTAGTCGAAGCCGGTCTAGGGACAATCGATCACCGTCGCGAAACAGATACCGCAGCAATTCAAGGCATATGCTGGTACCACCAAAAATTCGGCGCAAATGCACGTAAATGCACTAAACCGTGCAATTATACGCCAGCACCCATTGCAGCGACGACGGACGAAGTTTACCAAAATTTAAACATGTAATTCTTACGGCCACGGCGGCAGACCATAAGATAAAACATACACATAGCCGCTTATTCATTTATGACAAAACAAACAAATTACAATACTTGATCGATACTGGCGCGGACCTTTCGGTACTCCCATTTCGCATTTTTTATAATTACTTTTCAAGCAAATCGGATCTAGTTTTATCGGCCGCCAACGGCACAACAATCCACACCTACGGCACAAAATTGCTTCAGGTGGATATCGGACTTAAACGAATATTCACGCATGCTTTTGTATTAGCTGACGTGAATCGTCCGATCATTGGCGCAGATTTTTTGTTCAAGTTCGGCCTCCTTGTCGATCTTAAAAATAAACGGCTGGTTGATTCAGCGACAAAGCTGTCAATCAATGCCACAATGGTTCGCGTCGACACACCGACACCGATCCATTTCACAATCGACAGTGGATACGGCACTTTGCTCAAGAAGTTTCCTTCTTTAACAGCAGAGCCGAACTACAACTTACCAGTCCGGCATAACGTGTTCCATCATATCGTCACAGCAGGCCATCTGCCGGTGTCAACACTACGTAGGCTAGATCAAGTTCGCCACAAAGCCGCTTTCACAGAATTCCAACACATGGTGGAATTAGGGATTTGCCGGCCATCTGCATCTCCCGTCTCTTGTCCTCTACACATGGTGAAAAAGAAAGATGACGATTGGCGACCATGTGGGGATTATCGTCGACTAAACACAGTCACAACACCTGATCGTTATCCGATACCCCACATTCAAAATTTCTCCATGCACTTGCATGGTTGCAAAATTTTTTCTAAGATCGATCTTGTCAGGGCTTACCATCTAATTCCCGTTGCACCTGAAGACGTTTTCAAAACGGCGATCACAACACCGTTTGGCCTATTCGAATTCACCCGAATGCCATTCGGTCTACGTAATTGTTACAGCCATTGTTAGTTAAAAATGACAGTATATGACAGCCTGTAGTCTCAATAAGTATACCATATAACATGAATTTGAATTTGAATTTTTTTTGAGTAAATAGGTCATTGAACTTTTATTTATTTCTTTATGTATTTTGGCCTATTTTTATGATGATGAGTAGTGAGTCAGAATTATTGAATTTAAATAAATGCACTTTTGTGATTTTTGTTATGTATAGCTTAAACGATATCGTATGCATCAGAGTATGTATGTGCAGTATATACTTGTATTTCGATATTTATTTATTTGGTTGAACTATACATAAGTATCCAAATAAATGGTTGGCTATATACAGGACAAAAATGCGCGTAGGTATAGAGGTTCCATGAAGTATATTATATATAATATAAATCGTTATATAATAATATAATCTTTCTGGAAATTTGCATACATTTTTTTTTGAGAGATTATTGTTGAGATTACCGCCGATGAAGCTTACGTTTAAGTTTAGCGGGCAAAATTTAATTTAAAAAAAAAAATATTATATAAACGTTGTTAGTGAAGTAAACTATTTAGGGTAGTAACTTACCCTACACATTTTTTTTAATAAAAGTGTCGATAAAAAGAAAAAGAAAAATTCTTATCGAACTACTTAAGTGAGACGTACTCGTACGTAATATTTTTTGTAACGTTAAAAAGAAAATATACGTATGTAGATATATTTGCCTAACCAGGAAAGATCTATCTCCTGCAAAATATAGGGCCGCTGCTGTAGCGGTCCTGGTGGAGCCCCACAAACAAATTTTGGCGGATAAATTACTCCATTGTGTCGTCAGGAGCAAATTCTGGAGTATTCCATCCCACCAGTGATGTGATTAATGATCAATGGATCTAAATAGTTCACTGTAGTGTTCAATAAGATTTTTTTTTTTATTAATTGTGTAGTTTTAAAAACAGTGTTAGTTTGAAAAGGATTTAAAAAAAAAAGGTGTATAGGTATATACGCATATAAGTGTATATATGGCAGAAGAAAATTTGAACCTGCGGAAAGGTGTATGCTAAATTGTGCAGTGTGTGAGGAGCATATAATTTAAGAAATTTTGAATTTTCAGCTTCCATATAGCGGAGAGATCTCTTGGCATACGTATGGTGAGTTTTTTTTATTATTATATTTTTGGTTTTATGTGCTCCCAGCATAATCTGGTGCTAAATTTTTTTGGTTGGTTGTTTTTAATTTCAAATTTATTTTTCTAAATTTCGTGGCGATATATACATACCTATGCCTATATGCGTGGATAACACTTTTCGTTTTTTTTGGTTATAAAAATTATTGAATTATTCAAATTTTAATTGAGAGAAATAAAGTGTTTTAAAATGAAACATTAAATTTTTCTTTGATGGTGATGATAACTGGGGAAGTTCAAATGAATATGGATGCTGTACAGTTTTTTTTTGTTTGTTTGTTCTTTTTATTTTTTAACACGTAAAGATTTGTACGATCTAGGAAGTTTTATTTGGCGGCAAAGAACCCCCAAGCGGCTGTAGTCTATCAAATATAAAAAACGTGTTAGCCGCCAAAAGATCGGTTACATAATGCCGCTCAAACGTTTCAACGTTTCATGAACGAAGTCGTACGTAATTTAGAGTTCGTTTTTGTCTACATTGACGACATTCTTGTGGCTTCGCACAATGAGGAACAGCACAAACTCCACCTGGAACAACTCTTCCACAAGTTAGCTAGTTCGATGTTCACATCAAGAGTTCAAAATGTGTCTTTGGCACATCCACTCTTGATTTCCTCAGTCACAAGATAACCCCTAATGGTATTCTGCCGTCTGAAGAACGGATTAATGCCATTAGGGAATTCCCACCTCCCACTTCAATTAAAAGTATTCAGCGATTCGTTGGTATGGTAAATTACTACCACCGATTCATACCAAAGCTCGCTGAAACACTCGCACCAATTCATATTCACTTGGCAGCGTTACTCAAAAAGCCCAAGACAGCCAAGAACTTCTCTTGGCCCGACGAATGTCAACAAGCATTTACGTCGCTAAAAACTGAATTGGCACAAATAACACTTTTAGCGCACCCAATGAGCGACTCAAAGCTCAGCGTAACTACTGACGCACCAAACACTGCCGTCGGGGCCGTTCTGCATCAGTACAATAACGAGTGTTGGGAACCACTGGGATTTTTCTCCAAGAAACTCTCGGATGCCGAAATGAAATATTCCGCATTCGATCGGGAATTACTCGCAATATATCTGGCAGTCAAACACTTCAGATATTTTGTCGAAGGTCGGGAATTCACCATCTACACCGACCACAAGCCGCTGACCAGAGCAATTCAGTCCAAAACTGAACGTAATCCAAGGCAATCTCGCCACTTGGATTACATTAGTCAATTTACCACGGACATTCAGCATGTTCACGGACGCAACAACGTTGTCGCGGATACATTATCCCGCACTACCGACATCGAAACGGCCACAGTCGAGACCCATGTCGACTTAAACAAAATAGCAAACACACAAAAAGCAGACCTAGAACTTCAGAATTTATTTTCTGGTTCCGAATGTCACACTAGTTCATCAATGAAACTAGAGCTTTTTAAGCTACCTGGCCTGGAAATCGTCTGCGAAACATCTACTGGGTATAACCGCCCTTACATCGTAGAATCACTACGTCGAATCATCTTCGACACATTACATAACATTTCACATCCTGGTGTCCGTGCTACTCGTAAGTTGATTACTGCTCGCTACTTTTGGCCCAGTATAAACAAAGACGTAGGCCAATGGGCTCAGTCTTGTTTATCCTGCCAACGTGCTAAAGTCCAACGGCACACAAAATCACCCCATGGACAATTCGAGATTCCACCTGGTCGTTTCGAACATATTCACTTAGACATCGTAGGTCCACTTCCTCCGTCTAATGGATACACATACTTGCTCACCTGTGTCGATCGCTTCACTCGCTGGCCCGAAGCATACTGCATGACCAATATGTCAGCTGCAACCATTGCCACCACATTCGTCAATAATTACGTATCACGATTCGGCGTGCCCCTTCACATCACAACAGATCAGGGAACGCAATTCGAGTCCAAACTTTTCACTGAGTTAACGAAACTCCTCGGATCACATCGGATACGGACAACGGCTTATCATCCGCAAGCCAATGGCATGGTCGAACGCTTCCATCGGCAACTCAAAGCCGCACTCATGGCGAGAAGCAACACAGTCAATTGGAGCTCGGAAATACCCATTGTACTACTGGGAATCCGAGCAACAGTGAAAGAAGATTTGAAGTGCTCACCAGCTGAAATGGTTTACGGGCAAACCATCAAGCTACCCGGAGAGTTCTTCATCGAAAATCCTACTTCACCTATGCCAACTACCGACACAGTCATCGACCAACTGCGACAAACCATGCAAAACCTTGTACCAAAATCAACTCGTCAATCCAAACAAGATGACGTTTTTGTTCCAAAATCACTAGACAACTGTGATTTTGTTTTCATTAGAACAGACAAGGTTCGCACGGGATTATCTCCTCCCTATGAAGGTCCGTATAAAGTTGTACGTCGACTACGAAAACATTTCATCATATCGATTAATGGTAAAAACATTATCATTTCAATCGATCGGCTCAAGCCAGCATACGGAATTCTCTGTTCGGCTGATCAAACATCAAGCCATCGAAAAAACAAAACCGTCCGTATTGCTACGACTCACACTGTTATTCCCTAGGGAGGGGAAAATCACTTCGGGGGGAGTCCTGTAGCGGCTCACTCATCAAGTACATACATTTGTTTACCGCCACAGAATCACATATATCAGCGCTCACTCGTATCATACATTCATATTACAACCGCAACCGCTCGAACATCGATCACTGCCCTTCTTCAATTCATTTTAACTTTTACAGTGTATTGCAAATAAACCAATAAGCAAGAAAAACCAAATAATTCATTTACTTTTATTCATCGTTTCAAAACTTCGTTTCGGACAATCGTATTTCGTGCTCGCTACAAGAAACATCCAATTTTTGGATGATGCGTAAAAACAGTGGTGAAAAATATTAAAACCAAATGTTAGTAAAATCTTAGTGAAAATACAGTGAGATTTGTGTCATAAACGGTGTTCAAATCAATCGCCTTATTTATTAACAAGTAGAAATAAATATTGTCAATTAAACATTAAATAAGTGGCGTTTCAATTAATTTACCCAAACGCCATAGATCTGTACCTGATCCTGTGTTTAATATTTTCTGCCTGATCAGTTTTTGAATATTGGCCACTACTCGAAAATACACTTCATCTATCGCGTCCATCTCGGATACTACCGTATGGTCCACTTCAAACATTCGATCTTCCACATTAATGAATTGCTCATACATTGATTTGTCTTGGATAGTCTCACTTCCAACTCCTCCAGAGTCGCGTCATTCCTCCTCGACTCAATGAAGCTGTTAAATTTTGTAAATTGGCCTTTAATAGTAGCCTTGCGTTTTATTAGGGCTTCCATATTGAAAATAATCAAACTAAAACTTGTCTAATAATTGTTCTATTTTGTCACACTATCACGATATACCGAACGTCAATTAAATGCCGAATATAGTCTAATTGATATATGTTAATATGGGAAAAGAAAAAACAGATTACCTTAAATTTCCGCTTCTCAAGATGGCTACCTCTGATTTGTTGCTCAATGATCCATGTGCTCTCTTTACCGACTGCCGTTGTTTTACCGCTGATTTGATTTGATTTGCTTGTAGTGCACTTTAGGATTATCAATATACTGGATTACATTAACTGGATGTTAATGAACTGGTTGGTTGGTTGGATGCCAATTGGTTAGCATCCGGCTCGAAGGACCAAAAACAACAACACGATTTATTTATTTCAGCGGCTGTTGAGTGGTCCAGCATTAATGAATTTATGCAGCTTTTATGTTTTTTAGGTTGATTAAACTTATGTGTTTAAGTGCTTTAATATGTTTCAGGTGCTTTAATGTGTTTCAGGTGAATTTGAGTGTAATTTGAACACCTACAACTTATCCTCAACTAATTTCAAATTAAAAGAATCAGATTTAATATTCCAATTATGTTGGTGTTGGAAACCGAAGATAACTCTATTTTGCTTACGACTTAAATGCTTTAATTAGAGTAAATTGAATAAGTCAAACGCTGTTGCAATCAAATCTTCATTTTCTTGTATAATTTAAGCTCATTAAAATCAAAATATTTATGCTTTTCAGTTTAGTTTATCAAAAGAAGCTTATAATAATTTTTCCTATAATGGAAATGTATGTACGAGTCTCTTCTAAAAGGATTAAATACTTATTTTATTTTATACAATCAACATTATAATACGTAATAATAATCATAAAATTCATTTAATTATAGCAATGTAAAATTTTTTTATTTTTTTTTGGTTTTACAACTAAAAACGGTTTTCATTTTATTTCCAAAACTATAAAAGTTTTTAAAGCTTAAAAAACAAATTTTTAATTTTTATGTGGTCTCCACTTACATTTATTTCAGTTTGCTGTTCTATTTTTATTTGCATTATTTCGTTTAATGTTTTAATGTTTAATTTAACCAAATTACCTACCAACTTGCCAAAAAAAAAACATTTATGTAAATTTTAAGGTTAAGTATTTTTATTATAATTTTGCACTAAACGTAGATAACATACAAAATTAAAATTCTTTATTGTTACGTACCCCTTGTTATTTGGTGTGAACCAAGCATTAGTACTAAGTATTTCTACTTAAGTATTCAGCTCTTTTATTACAATACGAATTTTACCTCAAAGTAGGGGAAAAACAATAAAAACAATTGTGTTACTAAATTTATTTAACATTAAAACTTAAAATACAAATTAAAATATTTGAGATTCTTTAAACTAAGTAAATGTTTTCCAGCATCACTTGCGCTACAACTTAAATCGAATGTTTCTAATTTTTGAAAATTTTCCAACTGTAAAATCTCTTTTAAAAACTCATCATCCAGGACAAAATCAATTTTTAGTTCACGCAAAATATTACAATGTTGCAGGATGCATTTAATCAAGGTATTGGTTCGTGCCACACCATTCACCTCACGAATTTTACACGAAACATGAAATGATTTGACATGGTTACCAATTTGCATGATGATGCGTTCGATTTTCGATGCGGTTGTTAAAGTTTGTTGATTTTTGCGCAAAAATTCGTTTGCATCTAAAATCCGATAACGATTGTACAGACGATATGCAATTTTTTGGAGACGCTGACAAGTGACGGCAATACTGCATAAGTCTTGTAATTGTAAATATACAAATATTGTGTATAAACAATCTTCGTTCAGATTTAGTATGGTGGTGTGATGGTTTAATTTGGAGTCTTCTGTCTGCTGAAATTCATTGTGAGAGTTTCTTCTTTTTTTATGCCTTCGTCGACGGCACATTTTTTGTTGGGTGACTATTTTTTAAAATAAAATAAAAATTTAATTACAACCCGAAAAAAATTATAAATAAATTTTAAAACCACACATAATGATGCATTAAACCAATAAAATTTAAAAATAAACCCACTTGAATTTGTATACTATCTGTTACCACTATAAAACACTTTGTGTCGCTACCGTTAATTTTCTCGCACTAAATTTCATTTTTACTCCAGACACAAAAATATTTTTGGATTTTTTATTTTGTAAACACTAAACACTACCTACCCAAATAAAAAAAAAAAAGATGAATGGCCTACGTTCACAATCTTACGATGAATATTAGAAGAACCGTCGATATTGCCAAAATTACAACAATTAAAGTTAGATTGGTCTGATAGCTGATTGAACAATATCGTTATATTGTACAAAATAATGGGGTGACCATTATTTATTTAGCACAAGACGAAACACGAGAAGATAATTAGGCAATCAATCGTCGCGGCGTTTGACTTTAATTGAAGCTAGTGGATAAAAATATTTACGCGTAGAATTTTTAATTACAGAAATACATTTTTGTTTTTCAATTAATTTTATAAATAAATATTTGTGATATACGTATTTTGAAAAGTATCTGAAATTATTTTTTTTTTTCCATACCAATGTGACCACGCATTTCATTCGATGTGTTGACACTACAAGTAAACGCGGTTACACCTGCGTGATGATGTGATGTTAATAATTTTTGTTTGGGTATTTCGTAATTTGCATATCGCAGTCTCTTTTAATTTAACTGTGGATTTTAATGTTTGTTTTGTATAGAACTGAATAAATATTTGAGTGTGACGAAGAATTTTATATTCTGAAATTTTATCATAACACAAAATCACGAAATTTTCATAGCTAAAATTTTAATCACATCCAGAAAAAATCTTCGAAACATTAAACGAAACGGGATTCTCCTCCAAAAGCAGTTTTAGAAAAAAAAAAAAAAAATGGAGGTGTGGCCAACAAACGACTTTCTTTTACGAACAGAGAATTTTGAGAATTTTTTTTTTTAAATTTTTGGAAACATTTTGTATTACGCAGTTTTTTGTAAACCGTATACTTTTTAAGATATTTGCAAAATAAATTTTCTGGACCAAGGGAGTGTCCTCATTCGGTTAGCCGATTTGGAGTAAAATTCACTGGGACTTTCCAATTTATCAAAAAAGCTTAAATCTGAAGTTTCAGTTCGATTGGTTAAACCATCTGGGGTTTTTTTTTTTTTTTTTTTTTTTGTAAGGATCTGGGGAAAAAATGCATTTACGAACCCCTGGAGAGATATTGACTCCAGGGAGTGTGGGACTCCTTTCGACTACCCACTAAAATACCCCAGACCCCCGCCACCGTATCCCTTGCCCCCTTGGTACTACCGTCAGGTATTTCATCAGGGGGAGGATTTAGCTTGCGCTGTTACCCTCTACTCTTTCGGTTCGATTCGAGCACCGGTGGAACCTCATCACAGTGGCGGCGAAGTCGCTAACTGCGCTCCAATTGCCTTCTGTTTCTAGCATGAGCTCAACACAGTTGCTCGGGCTTACTTCAACTCGCAGCTTCTCAGCCATCTGTTTCCTCGGATCGTCGAATCTGGGACAATGGAAAAAACATGCTCAACGTCCTCAGCCAACCCAACACAATTAGGACAGTCCGGGCTGTTTTCAATTTTAAACCTGCACAAATATGCTCGAAAGCATCCGTGACAGGCTTGCGATTTAGAGCATCAGCTACCAGACGGTCCAGAAAGATTTCGAACTGCTCAATTGGGATATTTGGTGAGGCATAGCAACTATAAATATGGATTCCTTGAACTTTCACTCTGGTGAAGTCAGCCTCGATACCTGACGCCGATTCTTGAAATATGAAACGACCACAAAACCAAACAGCCACTCTGTTCGTAGTATCAGTCGCCCATTTAGCACTATTCATATTCCTGTATTGCTCGCTAATAATGGCAATGTCCACCCCTAGCTCGCGCACTGTCTGGGCTAATAGGTCTTGCGCTACTTCACAGTGGTTAAGGTTTAACTGCAACAAAATCATAGCTCTGGGTTTTGTGGCGATCTCTTGAAAGCTGGGCATCTCTTCTAGACCATACTATGTGGTTAGACTTGCCTTTACCATGACATAGGTAACAGTTTGCTGAGTTTATGCAGGCCTTAACAAAGTGTCCCTCCTCTCCGCATTTAATGCAAGCCTTGAATTTATTCTCAGTACTCCTACATTCTCCGGCTCTGTGTCCAAAGTTAAAGCATCGAATGCATCTAACTGGTGGTCTCACTTTCTCCCTGATTCGGCAAACTACCCATCCAATGCGAATTTGATTCGCTGTGATAGCCATCTTAGCCAGTGCGAGGGGTGGAGCTGATTTTTTTTTAATACCATTGTAATTAAAGTTGCTCATTTCACGTGGCACAACATTATGACTAATTGTCTCGGCCCCTGCTGATTTGGTGACCTGGTCAATATTATTATCTACTGATTAAAAAGATTAATGATTTATTTATTTATTTTATTTATTTGTTTACAAAAAAAATTTGAATAAAACACCAACTCCGTACTTAACACAATCTATTTTGAGCTAGATGCTCATTCGTAAAACAGATTGTGAATGATAAGGTGTGGATTTATATAAAAATAGATTTTTAACAAAAGGTTCACAGTCTGGCCCTTCAAACCCTATCCTGTAAAGCGGTAAATCTGCTGCTTTGAATTCTTATTTTATTTTGTAGGGTGGCTGAATTATAGATGTATTGTATCCTTAGCAGAAACCAGTTTTAACCATTTCCTTATTTTTGAATCGTTCCAATCGACATGATCATGAGTATTTGTTTCCGCTGGAAACATGTTACAAATCTTTCCACGAGTTTTAACACATTCCAGCGACCCCACTAAGAGGATTTTATGCGGTTTTCTACATTATATGATAACGCAATTTAAAATTACAAAAAAAAAAAAAAAAATGATAATTCAGTTCTAATGAGCATTAAAATTTTGTTTCTTTGCGAATCGAACAAAACCAAATTTTCTTATTTCTTGGACCTCATATAAACCAATCGATTTGTATGGAAAATCGATTCGAGTTATTTTGACCAACAAACTGCTAATTTTCTAAATCACCAAGCAAGTAGTTTTATTATTTGGATCTAACTAGAAAACCGCAATTCTACAGTCAATTCGAGCCCGTTTTAATCTTTTTCTAGTAGAGAAACAAATTAATTTAATATTTATCATGTCCCTACATTTGATGTTGATTTTCAATAAATTTTGTGTAAGTTAGTCATGAAATCTAAATGGAAATTCGTTTACTGAAACAAAATTTATATTGAAAAGCTACTGCAATTTTACTGTCAGTATTATTTTCTGTTATTTTTTGCACAGGAAATTGTTAATAGTAACGATTTTTTTAGGAAAAAAACAACAACAGCCATGGCTATAGCTTAACCTAGTTTGATCCCAATCGGCCGAGCAATTGGCTTCTAGTGACTATTCCCACTTTAATTTAATCATTAAGTCTATGAGAAAAGGAAATAAGTGAACCGATATCGAGCAAACGGTGCAGTGGTTAAAGCTGCGGCGGTTGGATCGGGAGGTACCGGATTCGAATCCCTATAGGGGCGAGATGCAAAAGAGAATTTTCATCATCTGATTACGATCGGTGATGAAGATGAACACATCTATGACCCCCTGTTTAGAGTGCACAATCCATCCTTTCATGTCAGCACTATAGGTTGTGAAGCAATGCAATGTGCAGGTGTTTTATACAAAACGGGTTTATAGCCGTATTATTTGTTGGCCGGCTGAGATGAATTTAGAATTAGATAGAGGATAGTTTAATGTATTTGTTCTAAACTTTTTAGAATTTTTGTATGTCGGTGAAAAAAAAAATTCTTAAAAGTTTACCATATGAGCCGGCCAACAAATATTTTCTGACTTCAAGGGATTATATCACAGTCCACCAACATACAAAAATTCTAAAATGGTTAAAAAACAGGCATTAAACCATGCAATTATCGTATATCTCATACCGTTTGTATTGGATTTTACAAAACGGTGTGGCAAAAAATTTATTTTTCTTTTGTTAGAATTCATAAATATGTCCCGATAGCAATATTTTTCGGGGCTGAAAAACAGCAAGACTGTGTAAGCATTAAGTAACTATCATGATATAAATATAGTATCATGACATCTTATAGTGTTTCGGGGTTAGTCGGGGCTGAGAGTAAAAAGTGTCACGATAGTATTATTTAGTGTTACCATCGCATTTTTCGGGGATGAAAATTGGGCTAACTTCACTGTACTGTGGGGGTTAGGACTTTGTGGTGTTTTCACTGGAGAGGAATGATTGGGACAAGATGGTTTGATTTTCACTCTGAGAGAGCTGGGAAAAGTTGGCTGATTGTTAGTTTGGATTACGGAAATTATGGCAAATTGAAGGGAGGAGTGTCGATTTTCAACATATGTTGAAACCTTAAGTACAATAGTTATTATAGGGCGACCACCGAATATCTCACCTAGTGCCACCATGAACGGAATCCCGCTCGGTGGGACACGTTCGTTATCTTTGGGCATTTTGTAGGATTTTTCACTACTACAACTGTTACTGGTAAATTGTGTATCCCTAAAAATGTTATTATTTTTTCAATTTTAATTTTACAGTTTAAAATAGTAATTTATAAAGTTCATTACCAAAACCTTCAAGGATGTCAAATCTTCCTCCAAATTGTTCTAAAAGTATTTTTTTTTTTTTTTTTTTTTTGCTGAAACGGGTAAACTCACCTTTCCCCAACTTACAGCCATGTAAAAGGAATTTGGTTTCAATAATCTTCCAACCCTTGGAACCCTTGGAAGATAATGATAAAAATGTACCCAAAACCATAGAGTGAAGATAGTTAGTTACTTATTATATTAAATGAAAGTGGCGCATGTTTTTCATATGTGCCTGTACTTAACAAAAAGGAAAATATGTAGTACCGGTAGGTATAAAAACGGAGGTGAAGCATGAAAATGAATTAAAAACGATTAAATGTAATATGGAAAGTTCTGTATAATTAAAATAAACTGAATTAATTGTGACATTGCAGTTCAACCACAAATAAAGAGAATATCTTTAGGCAATTTATCGAGATCCATTAAGACTTAGAAAAAGAAACACAGCTTATGCTGACCATAAGTTATTGTGCAATTTTACAAAACTTCTTGGACAAAACAATTTCTCACGATATGCGGTTTACACACAACGTGAGGTGAAAACAGCGATCAAATATCAACCAAACCATGAATCATAGCAATTTTCTGCCAAACCGCTTGTACAATGTTTTATTTTATTTTATTTATTTTTTTTTTTTGTAAACATCATTAAAAATCTAAGTATTTTATTATCATCATTACGATAAACTCCAAAGCTCAGACTATAAATTTTATTATTTTTTTTTATGATTAATTTATATCCTCTAACAACTATAATAAGCACTTTAGAAAAATAAAAAACTTAACGTTTCATAAGTTGAATTTTGCTTATTATAAATAATTAATGTTTAGCAATCGCAGCACAAAAAAAAAATGTGAAACTTTGTAATACTAGTTCAGTGACCGAAAAGATGCTCCAACTACAAAAAGCCATCCGCTTTAAACATCGAAAAAATTAATTTCATAAAATTTGACGTGCTTTTTGTTTCATATTTTCTTCGTTCAACTTCTTTTGTTGTTGATTTATGGTATATATATGTATGTAGCATAATGGAAAATAATAATAATTTTTATTTTCCAAACAGTAAAATCTTCTTGTAACCTCAGGCGATTTTGTTTTGTTCTCTCGTACACTCATCTCGCGCAGTCAGTCAGAAAAGACCATTTTTCAAAATTAAAAATTTTATTTATTATATTGTTGGTTTTTAATTTTGGCTTGCCTGATGATTATACACACCTATACATATAATTTATAATTAAATATGGACGTATATATAAACGCCCATTGATTTTTTTATCCAACAAATAAATCATCTCACAAATTACAATTTAATCTAACCAATAATGTATCAATTAAAGAGATCAACAGAAAAATGAATTCACGGTAAATTAATTTCATTTCATGGCGAATCAAATAATTTTACCAACAAATAAATTCTTCTTCTTCGTCTAAAAAAAAAAAATAAAAATAAAAATTAAATCAAGTTGTATTAATATTAGTATAATTAAATTATTTGCAAATCCCAATATAACAAGTTTGGCAAACTTTTTTCTTTTCTTAACTTTGTGTTCTTGAAACTTTTTTTTTTAGCTTTTCGATTGTTTTTTCTCTTTCCTACCAAACGTATTGATTAAATTTATATTTGCGCTTTAATTGGTTTAATTTTATTGAAATAAATAATATTCAGTATCTTTAAGGTTTACATTATAAATATTTCAGTATTATTGGGTGTTTCCATCGGAATGTTCGTACAAATTAGGGAACACTATAATAAACTTTTTTGGAACATTGTTCGCTTATTTTTGTTTTGTTTTTTGTTTTGTTTTAATCTATGCACTCTGTTCTGGAGCTCAAGGCACTCCCAACTCTTTCGCAGTTTACTTTTATCGTCCTACTTTACGCAGTAGTAGGCAAATCGAGGACGTTCGACATACAAAAATTCTATAAAGTTTACAACAAAAACATTAAACCATCCTCTATCTAATTCCATAATCATCTGAGCCTTTTTTGATATTAAAGCTAATTAAAATGTCATGATAGTTAACTTTTTTATAGATATTACCATATGCTACTTTTTAAGTTTTCGGGGATATAATTTTGGGCTAACTTCACAAAGGTCTAAACCCCAATCAAAAATCCTTCAAAAGTTATTCTAAGTATTCACCGAATAATTAGCTGAACCATTTCGCTCCTTTCAAACCACCACAGGCTTTCACCACAGATTTACCCTCTTAGCCAATTAAATCGAAATATTCAGAGATCATTGAATATCTAAATCTTCCGTAAATGAAAAATGAAGCTTTTCGAAAAAAAAGAATCGCTGGTCTTTCCAAATGAAGAGTAAAATAAGCGTCTCAAAGAACCTAAGGAAATATTGTAGCGCAACATTTCATAGTTTCGAGTAATATTTTATGACATTTTTTATGAATAAATGTCCTTGGAAAATTTGAATTTTTAGTGATTGACTTTGATTAATCAGTACACGTCTAGGAAATTGTACTACGATGTCACAACCAAATATCATTTGTCACGTGATCAGAATCTAGCCCCACTACTCCTTAAAGAGTGGGTGAAATATTTTCTTATTGTTTTAATTCAAACTGAAATAAAACATTTAATTTAATTTACTAAAGAATATTTTTATTTAAACGTGCTTCAAACAATCTTTGTCGTTGATCGAAATTTTCTAACGTTATATTTTCTTCTGAATCTTGGTCATTGCCAATATCACTTTGATTAATAATTCCATCAACCATAAACACATCATCAAACTTAACACCCATATTATAACACACGATCAATATACGAAGTGTTTTAAGTAGTTCAATAGCATTTTCAATAATCGCACATACAAGAAACGAGTCATGGTCGCAGAGGGAATACGCTCTCTCGGATAGAATTTTTGGATATCCAGACCAGACGTTATTATTACGACTAAACGAAGAGCCGGTACTCGAACGGTAATAATTGTTTCTTTGGCAGTGAAACTTTGATCTCTATTCGAGGCAGTCAAGTTTTTTATTTTTCAATTTAAGTTTCTTATTTTCATTTTGTCACTTCATTTTTCCATTTTCATTTGTTTATTAATGTTTTGTCATTTTCATTTTCCGATTTTCATTTTCTTATTTTCAATTTTTCATTTTCTCAATTTCATGTTGTCATTTTCAAATTCTGATTTTCATTTTCTCATTTTCCTTTCTCATTTTAATTTTCTCATTTTTATTTTCTCATTTTAATTTTCATTTACATTTTCCCAACTTCTGCTGTTCATTTTCATGTTCCTATTTTTATTTTCTCATTTTCATTTTTGATTTTCATTTTTTCGTTTTCACTTTTTAAATTTTTCCTCATTTTCGATTTCTTATAATTTTCTCATTTTGTTGTCTCATTTTGTTTTTTAATTTTCCTCATTATTTCCTCATTTTAATTTTAACATTTTTATTTTCTCATTTTAATTTTCATTTACATTTTCCCAACTTCTGCTTTTCATTTTCATGTTCCTATTTTTATTTTCTCATTTTCATTTTTGATTTTCATTTTTTCGTTTTCACTTTTTAAATTTTTTCGATTTCTTATAATTTTCTCATTTTGTTGTCTCATTTTGTTTTTTAATTTTCCTCATTATTTCCTCATTTTAATTTTACCATTTTTATTTTCTCATTTTAATTTTCATTTACATTTTCCCAACTTCTGCTTTTCATTTTCATGTTCCTATTTTTATTTTCTCATTTTCATTTTTGATTTTCATTTTTTCGTTTTCACTTTTTAAATTTTTCCTCATTTTCGATTTCTTATAATTTTCTCATTTTGTTGTCTCATTTTGTTTTTTAATTTTCCTCATTATTTCCTAATTTTAATTTTACTATTTTTTATTTTATCAATATTCTCATTTTTATTTTCTCATTTTCTTTTTGGAATTTTCATTTTCTTATTGTCATTAGGTCTTCTTTCATTGTCTTTATCAGTTCTTAATTTCCATTTTCTAATGTTTATTTTCTTACTTCTATTTTTCTTTTTCAGTTTTTATCTTCATATTCGCATTTTCATGTTCTCCTTTTTAGTAGGTTCTCATTTTCATTACCATATAAGGATGTTTCATTTTCTCATATTTATTTTCTCAGTTTCATTTTTATATTTTTTCTCATTTTCATTTTCTTATTTTAATATTTTGATACTCTGATTTTCATTTCCTCATTTTTACTTTTTCAATTTTATTTTCTTGTAATTTTTTCATTTTCATTTTATTTTCTCATTTGCATTTTCTTATCTTCATTTTTCCATTTCATTTTCTTATTTTCATTGTCCTATTTTCATTTTCTCACTTTAATTTTGGTTTCTTATTTTCATTTTCTCATTTACATTTTCTAATTTTCATTTTCTCATTTTCAAATTCTTAATTTAATTTTCTACTCTTTGTTTTCTCATTTTCCATTTTCATCACAAAAACGTATCTAGATTTTGATCAATTTGAAAAAAGAGATAAAAACTGCGTGACACTATACATTATAGAAAATATTATTACTACCTTTCAGTTACTTACAGCAATTACGTTTAAAGCTTCTAATACTTTTGAGATCTTATTTACGACCACAAAGCAATTAACTGATAATTTTTGAATATTGATCAAAATCCAGATACGGTTTTGTGTTACTAAGTGGACGATATGCAGCTTCTAGCAGTTTAGGTTCATTGAACACATTTTCTCACTCTATTTCTCTTATTTTCATGTTCTAATTTTTGTTTTCACAATATTGTTTTCAGTTTCTCACTTTCTAATTTAAATTTTTCTTATTTTCTCTTTTTGTTTTCCCATTTCTATTTTATCATTTTCAATTGCTGGTTTTGTTTTCTTATGTTCATTTTCTCATTTGGATTTTCTCAGTTTCATTTTCTCATTTTTATTTTAACAATTTCAATTTCTTCGATCTCCATTCGAGGCAGTCAAGTTTTGGTCTCTACTCGAGATAGGCTGATTAATTTTATTTATTTATTGTTTTGTATTATTGAAAATACAAAAATTTGTCCCGGTCATCTATAGATTTCAGTAAAGTTATCTCTATCAATTTCCACTTTTTCTAAAAAATTTTGTTGTAATTTTTTCAAAATACGCAAAATTTGCAATTTTTAATTGGGATGTTTTTATATACAATTGAAATGAACAAATAATTGAAACAGGAACAATTGTATAGAAGCGGGGGTTTGGGGACGGCGGCCCATCCTTCCTTAGTTTGTTCAATTATTCAAAATCTTTGAATTCATCTTCCCTTTGGACATCTTCGTCTTTATTTTGATCATTTTCATGATCGTCTTCAGGAGTTTCGTGAAGGCGGCTTGGATAAAGAATGACAGAAGATTTTATGTTTAGCCGAAGATTCGTACTTTCGTTTAGTACCGCGCCAAGTTGCCCCAATTTTATTTGTATGTGCACCAGTCTCAGGATTGATAAAAGTTAAGGAGGGGTTCACTTCATATGCTCTCCAAAAATCTGAAATTATTGTTGAGTTTGACGGACCCTAACTCTCTTTTGATATGTACAAATTATTTTTATGATACATTTTATTGGTGGAAGAATATAAAAAAATAACCATTCCAAACATCCATTGGCCGTCGACATTCTCTCCGCAAATGAAGTTCCGTGTACTAAATTTCGACTCATCGATTTTTACCGGGATGACCCTTGGTTAAAATTTCAATGTTGTCATCACTTGCGATTGGCGTAATTGGACGAGAGTTGAATACTGAAAGTATTCAATTCCTCATATGTGAGATGTGCATTTCCCATCATTCGTCGCAAATGCTATTTTGCTGACTTTACCGCTGCTTCTTATATACCTCTAAAATAAGGTGATCCTGGTGGTGCAAATTTCCAAATGATTTGATTTTCGTTGCACATGGTGTTAATCCGTTCTGTAGTTTCACTGCTTTATAGAAGTTTATATAATTCATTAAGCTGCGAGATGGCAGCTACGAAATTTGTGGCATTGTCTGACCATATTTACTTACAAACTCCTCGGCTTAACCGACAAACTTAACAGCTTTAGTCACTAAACAAATTAAAATGGCCAAGTACGTTTTTGATGGAACTTTGCCTGTAATTTTATAGTGTACAAAAAACAGGTCCAGCGTAATCAGTTCCAGTTTTAAAGATTGGTGGTGCTGGATTGTGGTACCCTTTCTGCGGGAAGATCAGCCATTTGTTGTTCTAATAATTTTGGCTTGGCTCTTCTAAAAAAGCAGTGAAAAAATGCATTTTCCCCAAAACAATCGGACGTCGTGAAGAATACGATAATGATAAAAATTGTAGTCGACCGCCAACTCTGATTAATTTGTTTTCGTCCGTGAACAGTTAGAGCGATTTTAAAGGAGCATCTTGCTCCGTAAATTCATCTCGTTGCAATCCAAAATATTCAGTTGGAAAACATTTAATTTGAACTAAGCGCAAGACTGCGATTAGTCCGTTATGGATTTCAGCTGTGTTCAACGATCCTGTTTGTTTTATATTTGTGTGGCATGATTGACTCTTATAAAGCAATTTTTAGGATGAAGTTGCTCGAGAAGATCACTCACAGAATGAAACGTAGCAAATAATGTTTGTTTTCGCATCTCAAGCAATTTTATATCAGAATCGAAAATTGCGGTGTTTCCTTCAAAGGGATTTACTCTCCAATTTTTGCTGTCATTTCGTAGATAATCTGGTCCAAACCACCATAAATTTGAAGATATTAGTTCATCTGAAAAAAGTCCACGTGGTACCATATCCGCTGGATTATGAATGGATTTTACGTGTAGCCACTTCACAGGATCAAAATTTAGTTAAATGTTGGCTTCTCTTGTGACAACAAACGTGTTCCAAGTTGAAGATGGTGATTTGATCTAGTGCAATATAATGGAGGAATCGCTCTAATAAAATATGGTATATTTTCGTTCGGGGAAGTTGATTTCCTTGGTAATTCTCATCATTAATTTAGCCAGTAATTGTGCCGCACATAACTCCAGACGGGGTAATGTTTGTACTTTAAGTGGTGCAACTCGAGATTTAGCGCACAGTAGATTGACCATTTATGAATTTTCACTGCGAAATCTAACATAAATTACTGAACCAAAAGCCTTTTCACTAGCGTCATTGGGAAACTCTTATCCCAGCTTAATTTTAACTTCCATAATTTCTGCATGAACTTTTTCCCGATAATAACTACAGGTGACACTAAACCAATCGAATCGAATATCGCCGCGACCTCTGCAATCACACTTCGTTTGGCGATTCTTGTTGATGATGTTATAACCGAATTAGCTGGAATTCTGAAAACATGCCAATAAATGCATTCTGAACACCTTCTAAGATACAAGGATGATTTGCATACCATTTATGCAATGTCATACCGGCAGAATTTAATATTGTAGATATTGTGTTTTGTATGTAATGCTTCTTCAATTGAATTGCTTCCTGCGAGTATGTCATCAACATATATACCATCGCGAATTGCAGCAGCGGCGAGTGGTTGAGTTTCTTCGTAGAGTCTTGCCAGTTCTAACAAGCATCTGGTCGCTTAATAAGGTGCAGACGTTGCACCGTACATGCTGGTTTTAAGCTTGTATGTGTTTAGCCTTTCACTAATGTGATAATGCCAGAATATATATTGAAATTGATGATCGTCCTCATGAAGCTGAATTTGTCGATACATCTTTGTTATATCACCGCTAAAAGCAAATGCATATGAACGAAACCGCAGAAGAATCCTGAATAATTCATTTTGAACTATACCCATTTGAATGGCAATCTAACAATAAATCTTTCCGAGGTATCCCGCTTGAAAGTGTTTTTATAATGTTTTTCGCATTCCGATTCAACCGTTTGATCATTCTCTTGAACATTTTCTAGCTCCCAAAATTTCTTTAATAATTCCTCTATGTAGTATGATTCTGCTCTTGAAACAGCTAAGTTACAAGAAACTGTTTCCGTCCGTTCATTGGATATTGCCCCAGCAACGACTAACAAATCTATTTTTTGGGGCTGGTAAAAATTTGGGTCCACAAGTTTAATGTTAGCGGGAATTTTCATATTCACCAGATCAATTAAAATTGATGGTTGTTCTTCGGATATTTTAGTTAATATACAACTAGATGCCGGAACTGGTGTACCAGAGACACCAAGTATTTTTACCGAAGAACATTTAGTTTTGAGTCCCAATCGTTTTGCTAACGCTTCAGTTATAAAGTTTAGTCTTGCTAGTATTATCGAGCCAAAATGATTTCCAGGCTTAGAAAACCGTTTTGGTTCTCGAGACTTGAAGCATGGTTTTATTTTCATTTGATCAGACTGAAGATTGGCCTGTTCCAATTGAAGTTGTATTTGTGCCATTTGTTTTATCAGCATGTATTTGGAAACGCATATGAAGCCTTGCTTTGCATATACGACATGAGATTATCTCAAACAATTGAAACAAAGTTTGAGGTGTTCTACTTTTATTCGGCGTTCACTTGCAGACAATACTAAAAATTCATTACAGCGCATGATTGAATGACCAATGTTATTACAAAAAACACAATTGTTGCCCTTAGCAGAATAAAGTGATGAATAAGACATCTTGGAAGAACTGCTCGATCTCGGATCTGAAGTTTTTACTGAAGAATGTTGTCGTTTCGGTGGATTGTCAATAGTTTGACTAAATTAATAAATTTTGCTATGTCGTTTAATATTGGTAATGCGTTCAACGGATAGTGTTCCCGCCATTTTACCCTTGTATCAACATCGAATTTTGTTGGACATATAAAATGGATGATCAAGTCGTTCTAATATTCGGTTGGACATCACAATGTTTTTAAGGATCGTAAATATGAGAGTTGATTTTATCAATGATTCCTGTCAACCTTTGTGGTGTTGCCTTGTCCATTGTCTTAATAGAAAATAGTGCGCCAATATGAGCTTGGGCGATGATATTCGGTTTATTAAATCGTTCAATTAATAACTGCTTCTCAATTTCGAGCAGCACTGTTTTTACCCTAAGGCATATTTGGCACGTGCAAAGTGAGGAACACTATAAATAGACGTTAAAGCTATTTTATATTAGAAGCAAATGCATTCTTTTTTGTCTTACTGAAGTATCATTATTCACCCTGTTAAAGTTAGCCGAATGTTTCCAGCCGCAAGTGAAAAGTCGATAATTCAGATTATGTTATTGACGTTCCAGCCGAAAATAAATCAGCCTCTAGAGTGTTATGTCTGGAGATGGATTGCATTGATGTGATTTGTCAATAGCTATCGCAGGAAAAAAATTCAGTTCAAGTTTCCTGTGGGAATTTTGGAAAATCTAATTTTCCGAGATTTCCCACGGGAAACCTGAACTGAATTTTTTTCCTGCCATAGCTATTGACAAGTCACATCAATGCAATCCATATCCAGACATAAAACTATAGAGGCTGATTTTATTCATCCATTTCTGACTTTCGGCTGGACATTTTTTTGAATTTTCCGAGATTTCCCACGGGAAACGTGAACAGAATTTTTTCATTCGATAGCTATTGACAAATCACAAAAAACGATTCAACTTCAGATATACACTCTAGAGGCTGATTTTATTCCAATTTTGTGGATTCTTCTGATTTTCCGATATTTTCTACGAATGGGTTAAGAAAAGTTTTACACGTAAAACTATTTATAAAATTTTTTATTGAAATCCATGTATCCTATTTACTTTCGGCTGATAACTACTAAATTTTTTATTTTCGGCTGGAATATTAATATCATAATCTGCATTATCGATTTTTATCTTTCGGCTGGGATTATACAATCTGCATTACTATTTTTTACTTTCGGTTGAATTAACCCAATCTGCATTATCGACTTTTCACTTTCGGCTGGCAACTTTCGGCTAACTTTAACAGTACATTATTCATTACATATTTTAAATAATTACCTCAACATTCTATAATCAACTCACTCATAATGGTACATGTCAAAACTGTTGAACGTAGTCCGCGTCACAATTAATAAAAAGTACAAACTACCTGACCCCTTAACTAGTGAGTAATTTCACTAAATTATATATAAACTTGCAAAATAAGTAATTGCACAACATGTGAACCATTTAAGTGGACCTTCCTAAATATTTCAAAAGATTAAGGATTACAGGCAAAAATGTTACATTATAAAGTTTTTAAGTTTTGAGGTTAACATAACTATTTTGGATAATTTTTAAGTGGCCAATTAAGTTCAACTTTACTTTTCTCATACAAATTCAGACATTCATATAGGTTTTAACATAATTCCCAGAAGTTAAATTAAAACAAGTTTAACCCAGAATACAATTTTAATATTTCTTATAATACAGACTTCTAACATGTCCTGTTGTGAAGAATTGTGAAGCTTTTATAACAGACACGGTTTGTATGTGTTTTTGAGTCTAACGAAACCAGACGGCATTTAAGCAAGCATGCTCTTTTAGCTTGTTTAAAAGCGGGCTGGTTCCCATAAAGTTCAAAACACATAGAAACTTTATATGTTATAAAAGCTTCACAACTATTTTATCAGTTATCGTGACAATCATCGACAATAAAGTTTAACATGATCTATTTAACCGAGCAAAACCCGCACTGTGTTCCACCATGCCGATTTCAATAAAATTTATGCCAGCTAATTATATGAAAATAATAAACGTATTATCCAACTTTGAACCAGATTGATCCAGAGAGACTGGCTATGGAGCCTGTATGATATATCATGCATTGGGCAAGTTTCTTTAAATTTATATAAATGATAAAGGTTCACAAGTGACCCATTCAAAACGAATCAAAAAAATGGCCAGTACCATTTATTCGATCGAATTCGGGTCCTATATAAAAACCGAAATCTATCAAATATGTCCACCCCTTCCATGCCATAACTATACAACCTTACTAACGTTGGCTGTGGAACCAACACTTTTTTCGGTTCCATAGAACTGTATCGAGTGCAAGACGTGGCGGTAAAATTGATCTCGTCATCAATCAAGTTAGATACTGCAAGAACCTGACTATTATCTTTCCACCGGATAAGGGTAATTCCGTTTTCTTTGTCGTTTAATGCATGGAAGGTTCCTTTTGCAGATTTTTTCAGGTCTTTCAGTGGAGCTTTCTCGATTCGATCACTTCTCATTGTACCAATGATGTTAACAGATTTTGTTTTAAAATCCTCCACTAAATTGAAGGACGTGGAAAAATTGTCCATGTTAATTGTTTCATTTTTGGGAACTACTCCAGTCGATAAACGCTGAGCCACACTTTGGCCTAGTGATAAACCATCAAGCCGTTCGCTTTTACCTAAAATCATAGATGATGTAACATTATACAACACAAAGTTTTATAAACTTACGTAAGACACCAAATTTTAAAGCCGAAGCGAATTGGTTTCCCTCTTATGAATTGCTTTATATTGTATTATACCTTCCAAAATAAGGCTCCATCGCTCCATCAATGGACAAATTGGATCCGAGAGGCTGAGCTAATTCCAGACATTGTTCATGGAAATGGTCAGTCAATCTTTATACAATATAATTTATTGTTTGGGTCAATTTTAGCATTGTCGTTGAAATGGATAAACCTAAAAATTTTCTCGAATTTATTTCTAGACATAGCATTAGTTACTAGTCTATTAAAAGTATCCTCTTGTTGCTCCCAAAACATCCGTTTGGATGGTAGCTTGTTGTACCCGGATAACAAGAGGATCCCGATAAATTTATACATTTCATCAGCTGAAACCGTTATATTCCAGTCACTTTTTAAATTAGAGTATTTGGTCGTTTCTGCGCAAATGTGATTTATAAAATCTTCGTTGAAACTAATCTTGAATAATCCTAACGGCGACATATCCTGCGCAATGATTTCATCTATACTACAAAGGGACGAAAATCATTCTCCAGTTTTGAAGAAGCTGCTTGTTCAAGATCTCGTTCGGTCCAATTTCTTGTTTTTTTCATTTTTTATTGTTATTCCCTAAAATCGTTGGGCAATCTTCCATAAGTTCAATTTCTTTAACTTCAATGTTAGGCGGCACTAGTTCTTAGCTTCATCATCACTATTTGCATCATGTCTGTCGCTATCTGCACCATTGGTCGGTGGAACAAGAATGAATTCAAATTCTTGCACATTATTTATGTGTAGAGCTTCCAAGTTCTCGTCCGTAAGCTCTTCGAAATATTTTAAAAGTTGTTCTGTAAAAAAAATATGTATTTTAAATCATACAATGAGCACTTTTGCCCAATGAGTGTTTAATCATACACGCGTCATTTATAATTTTAATTAAACAATAAACGAACTAAATTTTAACCATTTATCGTACTCTGATTATTATGATTCAAGTCACTTACCCGCATTGCGCCATATTAGGTTAAGTTTTTTATCCAAAACTAAACACTGAACTGAAGTTTTTCGACTAACTAATGATTGCACAATGCAGTTTAATGTTTGATGTATCCCCTATCAACAAACACATAACTAAAAATAAAGATCCACCTATAAAAAACTACTTAAAACTACTATCCACGATTGCGCGCATTCTGTAGTTTGTTAATGGAAATTCCCATTTTGATGAATAAAGCAAAAATAAAAACATTTGCGCAACGAAAATGAAAAATATGAAATCAACAAAAACTGCAAATTCATTTTCTTTATTTCTTACCAAATTTTGCATTTGTGATTTACACTGTTTTTTTACACGATTCCTTCTAATTCCCGTAGCGCTTTCAATAATGAAACCCAATACATATTATACATATGTATAAGATTCCAACTGCAAAAAAATCAATTCTTTTACTTTCTTTTACTCTAGTAAAATAAAGTATAGTAATCATGAAAATTTTGGACCTTGAGATTTTTAGAGATTTATTTGTTTTGAGGTCCCCTGAGTCCGAAAAAGTGGGTTTCGAAATGTTGTCTGTCTGTCTGTCAGTCTGTCAGTCTGTCAGTCTGTCAGTCTGTCAGTCTGTCAGTCTGTCAGTCTGTCAGTCTGTCAGTCTGTCAGTCTGTCAGTCTGTCAGTCTGTCAGTCTGTCAGTCTGTCAGTCTGTCAGTCTGTCAGTCTGTCAGTCTGTCAGTCTGTCAGTCTGTCTGTGTCCTCTCTACAGCCCATATGGTTTAACCAATCGAACTGAAACTTCAAATTTAAGCTTTTTTCATAAATTGGGAGGTCCCAGTGAAATTTACTCCAAATCGGCTAACCGGAAGTGGCCACTCCCTTGGTCCAGAAAATTTATTTTGCAAATATCTTAAAAAGTATAAGGTTTACAAAAAGCTACTTAAGACAAAATGTTTCCAAAAATTAAAAACAAATAAAAATAAAAAATAAAAAATTAAAAAAAAAAATTTAAAAATTTAAAAATTAAAAAAAAAAATTAAGAAAAAAATAAAATTTTTCAAAATTCTCTGTTCGTAAAAGAAAGTCGTGTGTTGGCCACACCTCAATTTTAACTAGGTAATTAAGGGACCTATTCCATGTGCTAGCGAAATCTTTATCATCATTGTTGAGTGCGATTTCCAAAAAATAATTTCGTAGAACTTTTACTAAACGAACGATCCGTATGGATTATGGTTTTATAACTAGGTAATTGAGCTAACTATTCTATGTGCTAGCCAAACCTTTGTCATCATTGTTGGCAATGGCCGATATTGGCCCTTGGGGGTTGAGTGCGATTTCCAAAAAATAACTTCGTAGAACTTTTATTAAACGAACGATTCGTATGGATTAGGGTTTTCTAACTAGGTATTTGAGGGACCTATTCTGTGTGTTAGCGAAACATTTGTCATCATTTGTAGCAATGGCCGATACTTTCCATTGGGAGTTGAGTGCGATTTCCAAAAAATAATTTTGCAGAAATTTTACTAAACGCACGATTCGTATGGATTAGGGTTTTCTAACTAGGTAATTAAGGGACCTATTCCATGTGCTAGCCAAACCTTTGTCATCATTATATTGACCCTTGGGAGTTGAGTGCGATTTCCAAAAAATAATTTTGCAGAACTTTTACTAAACGAACGATCCGTATGGATTAGGGTTTTCTAACTAGGTAATTAAGGGGCCTATTCCATGTGCTAGCGAAACCTTTGTCATCATTGTTGGCAATGGCCGATATTGGCCCTTGGGTGTTGAGTGCGATTTCCAAAAAATAATTTTGCAGAACTTTTACTAAACGAACGATTCGTATGGATTTGGGTTTTTTATTTTCTTTTACCCTCGTAAAATAAAGTATAGTAATCCTGAAAATTTTGGACCTTGAGATTTCTAGAGATTTATTTGTTTTGAGGTCCCCTGAGTCCGAAAAAGTGTGTTTCGGAATGGTGTCTGTCTGTCAGTCTGTCAGTTTGTCAGTCTGTCAGTCTGTCAGTCTGTCAGTCTGTCAGTCTGTCAGTCTGTCAGTCTGTCAGTCTGTCAGTCTGTCAGTCTGTCAGTCTGTCAGTCTGTCAGTCTGTCAGTCTGTCAGTCTGTCAGTCTGTCAGTCTGTCAGTCTGTCAGTCTGTCAGTCTGTCAGTCTGTCAGTCTGTCAGTCTGTCAGTCTGTCAGTCTGTCAGTCTGATAGTCTGTCAGTCTGTCACTCTGTCAGTCTGTCAGTCTGTCAGTCTGTCAGTCTGTCAGTCTGTCAGTCTGTCAGTCTGTCACTCTGTCACTCTGTCAGTCTGTCAGTCTGTCAGTCTGTCAGTCTGTCAGTCTGTCAGTCTGTCAGTCTGTCAGTCTGTCAGTCTGTCAGTCTGTCAGTCTGTCAGTCTGTCAGTCTGTCAGTCTGTCAGTCTGTCAGTCTGTCAGTCTGTCAGTCTGTCAGTCTGTCAGTCTGTCAGTCTGTCAGTCTGTCAGTCTGTCAGTCTGTCAGTCTGTCAGTCTGTCAGTCTGTCAGTCTGTCATTCTGTCAGTCTGTCAGTCTGTCAGTCTGTCAGTCTGTTAGTCTATCAGTCTGTCAGTCTGTTAGTCTATCAGTCTTTCTGTGTCCTCTCTACAGCCCATATGGTTTAATTAATTGAACTGAAACTTCCAATTTAAGCTTTTTTGATAAATTGGGAGGTCCCAGTGAATTTTACTCCAAATCGGCTAACCGGAAGTAGCCACTCCCGTGGTCCAGAAAATTTATTTTGCAAATATCTTAAAAAGTATAAGGTTTACAGAATACTAATTAATACAAAATGTTTCCAAAAATTAAAAACAAATAAAAATAAAAAATTTAAAAAAAAAAAATTTAAAAATTCTCTGTTCGTAAAAGAAAGTCGTGTGTTGGCCACACCTACATTTTTTTTGTTCTTATAGACCTGTTACACGACATAGGTTGTGACCGATGATATGGTACAGAACCAACTGCATCGTACTAAATAGAAGAAATTAATCACTGCTTGACAGCCGATACGATTGCATCATTCGGGTTTATTGATAGGCTCCTCAAGGGCACAAATACGTCAACTGTATTAGTTTATGAAATTGGTTGCTGTATCCACTAATAACGTTCATAGACCATGTCAAGATGCAGCGTTGAGATATTTCACCATTATTTGAATGATTGAGCTATTATCTAAATCAGTTCTTTACAGATTATTTTTATCAGGTAAAAGAAATTCCCTTTGCAAAAGTTTTCATAATTTGAAAAATGAGATGCTTATTTGACATTCAGCCGATAAATTTGTAATTTTGCACAACATCGTCTTTGTTAACATTCACAATGGGAAATTTGAAGGTTAGAGGTTGATCCAGTGCTGATTACTGTTCAGTAGGTCTACTATGTACTCCAATCTGAAAGTTAAACCGATCTGAAAGTTAAAAATCATACCGCGTAATCCGATTTTCGGAAATTGATTTCTGAAAGTTGGAAAATATTTCTGATTATAAACGTCATTTGGAACTTTCGGATTTTTTCGTACTACGTATTCCGATTTTCGGAGTATAAACAGCTAAACATCAAATAAATTTATTTGATCACCAATTAGTTATCAAAAGTGCTTTCGAAAGCGTATTGTATCTAACAGAAAAATGTAAGATAATATTATTTACGTTTTTAAATTTAAAAAAAATTTTATTTCTCGTTTTTATGTTATATTTTGATATACATTGCGAAATGTTTGTTAAATATGAATTTGTAAACTATCATTATTATAAAAAGCTAAGTTTTGAATTTATAGATGGTTTAAAAAATAATGCCTTTAATAAATTATAAAATATTAACAAATTTATAAAAATATTGAATGACTTGTAATGTATAATATTTATTTAATTTTACAAATTCAATTAGAGCTATTGAAAAACAATATTTTTTTTATTTTATATAAGTAAAATTAATACAAAGCCAGAGAGAATTTGCTAAGGGGTACGCAAAAACTTTACAGGCAAAGTCAAAATCCAATACCTTGTGAAAGCAAATAGAGCTTGAGGCATATTTATTGGGTCCACCAGTGAGGGACGTCGACTGCTGCAAAAGAGTAGGTTTAAATTAGAAACATTCTATATATAATAATTTAATTTAATATTTTCGATATGTACGTTGCAACGTTTATTAAATAGTGTATTTTATTTTATATGTACTTTATTTATTATTTTAGGTTTAGTCACTCAATCAAAAAAAAAAAAAAAGAAGGAATAATTAAAGTATTTCCAAAGTTGGCTGAAATTTTAAGTATGTAGCTAACGTTTTCTGGCATACCACAAACTAAGTCATTTGGACCTAATCCAGCAGCAAACTTGGAATCCATATCTGCAAAAAATTCCGTAATTACTAGCAATGAACTATCACCATCAACCAATCCGATATTGCAAAACAATTATGGTTACATTTTCACAGATATTGAATATTTAAATGAAGAAAATTCCTCTACCGAACCTAACATTGTTAACAGACAAGCACCTGCTCCGCCAGCACCACAAACGACATCATCAAACCGGAAAAATACAAAACCAGCAGCAGAGAAGGCAAATAGAACAAAACTTTTGGAAACACAGATAACACAACAGAAAGAATTCCACACTTCCGTTTTAGAAAACTTGAGCAGAATTAAGATTTATTTAAAAAAACTCCACCAAGCAGAAATTAAAAAATTGATTTGCAAAATCAATCAATAGAAATTCAAAAACAGTACATCCAACTTTTAACACGACCAAATATTAAAAACATTAGAGTGCAACACGAAAAATTAAAAATCAAGAAACGGGCATTAGAAATTAAAGAAATGAAATTGGCTCGAATGCCGTAAAGCACCAAATAACTTATAAGTCCAAAGCAACATACTATAAATGTGATCAGTTGATTTTTCGGCATTTTTTATAGACAAATATATTAATTGTTCATTGCAAGAATTTTTCTGATTTACCAAATCGAAAATATTGGGATTGCTATGAACAATTAATATATGTATGTGTCTATAAAAAATGCCGAAAAATCAACTGATTACAGACAGACAAATTAAAATTCTTAAAAAATATTTGTGTGGGCATAATACACACACAAATGAGGCGTATCGATGGGTTTTTTATATTTGATGTAGTGAATAATAATTCGCTATGTCAGTACGTTCTGGCCGGATTCGGTGGCCGGTATGTCAAATATTTGCTCTAAGGAAATACTTTCGTCAAATTCTTTAAGGATTCTTACTGATTCGGGGGTTACCCCTCAACTTTTCAGTACGAAACCAAACTACCAACATAAAGAACTCATGGAGGGTTCTCATTTTTGCAGAGTGGTACATTGGTATAACTCTTTGGGCCTTCAGTCAAAATTACGGGAAGGGGGGTAGATATTTCTACTTTTTTTTAGTAGATATGTTATGAGCGATTGGCCTCTGTATTTTTCTGATTTACCAAATCGAAAATATTGCGATTGCCATGAACAATTAATATATGTGTCTACAAAAAATGCCGAAAAATCAACTGATTACACACATTACGATAATTTTTGAAATTTATAAAGACTAAATTTATTATTTTCATTTGATTATTTAGTTTTAAGTATTTATATTAAAATAAAATCTTTTAATTAAATTAAAAATATTTGAATTTTATAAAATGTCTCTTATTTGATTTCGAATTGGTTTCGCTTCCATCTGGAGCTACACGGTACGCTGTCAAAAGCCACGGTACCAACGGATATCCTGAATCACATGATAAATAATAAATAAAAATAAATTTCTGAATGTAACCTAATTCAATTGATTTACCTGACGGCCAGTTTCGTTCTCCTTTTGAATGCCATTCCTTAAAACATTTCCTTTCTTCGCTTAGCGACTATACAAAAGAATCATGAGACGATCCTCCGAACCGACCGTCGACATATCTAAAAAAACAAATCAAATTTTTGTCGCATAATATATTACCAGCATAGCATTGATGCTATGCTTAAGTTTTCTGTTAAAAAATATGTGCTCATTTTTGTGTGGGCGAATTATTTGGATGTGAGTACCATCTATCGCACCTACTACATTGGGAATCCCATATTTTTCAAAAAAAATACATTTTAGATTCTCTCTCTCCTTTCACTTGGTGACATTTCCATTTTTATCCAATTTGAACAAATTTTATTTTCGATGGCATCAGAAACTTCACATATTACTACAACAGATACACTCTGTTGGGGCAGCCCAATAAAAAGGTCTTCCACCAACACTTAACTGATAACCAGCCTGCGCATAAAACCGAAGCGCTGCCGCTAGTTTTATTGTAGGTGGAATAGAGATTTATCTAAGCATTGGTCTCAAGTCATCTTTTATTTGTTGCTCTAATATATAAATAAAAGATTCCTTAGATCAGCGTTCTTCAAACTTATCTTTCCGTGGAACACATTTTCTATTCAAACACAAATAAAAGTGCGATGGAACCCTCCATAAAAACATAAATATTTGTTTATTATTCCATATAATGTACATCTCGTGGAAACCTAGAGTTCCACGGAACCCTAGTTTGAAGAACGCTGCCTTAGATAAACGGAAAACTTTGTAAAAATCTTGCTTATTTTGTTATATAAATATTACATTAATATCTATAAAAATACAAACAAGCTTGAAGGAATTTCCAAAACATTCGATTCCGAAACATTCGCTCTCATCATCATCACTATAAATTTTATTTTGATTTTCAAAATAACTGTATTCTCCTGTTCTTAATTCCAAATGAAATTAAATATTTTGATACTAAATTTCAGATTGATATGTGGCAATACTGTTTTCCGATCTGAAAAGTTTGCAAAGTACCGATTTACTTTCAAATCAGATTTAACCTTCAGATCGGTTTTACTTACAAATCGAAATACATAGTAGACCTACATGCTACTGTAGCTTCATCGGAAATAACCTCTCTTACAAAAAAGAGAACTCAAGAATCAGTGTTCATTATCATGATAAACCTTTGAATGTAGCAACAATTATTTTCTGAGAAAGAGTTAAGTTTACCATAGAGAGATTACAATAAGCTCTCAATCGATTTATTTAATCCCGATTCGAAAAATAATATTCAAAATTATAAAAACCACGGCAAAAGATTTAATTTAGATTAATACTTAAAAACTTTGGCATGCGACAAAGTACTTTGTCTTACACAAAAATGCCTAACCTATACCTTCTACTATAGTAATAGAAAACAATATTTTTAACTTTAAGCTTGGACTTTTTGGTTAACGGCAGTTAATTATTTGTTTTATTTCCGCTTTATTGGCCTCACCAATGGTTAGTTACTAAGTAAGTTGTGACTCTTTGAGTAATCAGCAGATCATTTAGAGAATACTCAACCGTCGGTCTCCAATTAATTCGTAAGATAAGCGGTAAGAGTAGAGTCATAAACACAAAAAAAAAAATGAAATTTGTCCACAGATTCGCCAATGTCTTTCAAGGAACATAAAACTTGTAATCTAGCTAACAGATAGTTTTAAAAATACTATTTTCAGAATATTTTTACAGTTTTGGATCATTTTCAGACATATCAAGTTAAACGATAAAATTTTAATAACATTTACATTAGAGATAAATAAAATCCACTTTTCAAAAAAACTTGCATGCTGATGTGCATAATTAGGTTTGTAATAATATTAATGGATCTGTAGCACAACATTGTAGTATTTTATACTATACCAAACAAGAATATTTTATGTAAATACAAAAAAAAATATTCACATAAAGCGGTTTGAATTTTCTTTGTACAGGGTGAACCATTTACCATTAAATTATTTTGTATTAATTTAAAATGAGTCCAAGGTCTTATCAAAATAACTAACTTTGTTCGGGAATGTTTTTCTTTGTTGATGCAAAACTTAACTTTCCGTTCTTTAGAAATGTCGGGTATATAACAACATTATTTTATTAAGTATTTGAAAGAAAAAAAAAAAAAATTTTACTGTCCCAATTTTCTATTAAAATTTTAAGGATTTTTAAATGGAGCATCTCTAAGTTATTTATTTTAATCTTTTGTTTATAATTGTTATGGATATAATTTTTTGGCATGAAACTGTAACCGAAAAATTTCATCCCATACCAATTTAATAGAATATTTTTAAAGAGCTTCGCGAACATATTATTGAACTTTTATACAAAACAAAACATAAAAAGAAAGCGCGACAGAACAAAAAGCCATAAAGAAATTAATTAGAAAAGCGAAGAACTCAATTTTCATTCTTTTTTACTTACATATTAAACTTTATCATTGTTGTTGTTGTTGTTATTCGTGATTCTGTGTCTTATTTAATAAAACAACACAAACTTAAACCAGCAAACATCAATCTAGGAAAATAACAATTTTCCATTTCTGTTTTTTTTTTTTACTTCTGTTGTTCTCTCGTCTTAAATTTTCATAACAAATTTTTGTTGTAAATTTCTAAAAAAAAATGTTTTGAAAGCACACAGAAATATACGGCGAACCTCAAGAAAACGAGCAAAAAAAAAAATGTTAAATTAAGAAAATGTTTATCTGTGTAAATTTTTGTTTAAAAAAATAAAAAATTTATACATTGCAGTGTTGAAATTCTTCAATTTTTATTAATAAAAAAATACAGTGCGTCTGTTAGTGCCTCAAATATCGAATACTGTAATCAAATTCGTCCTTAGGCATGGTTTTCATGTTCACCAACTGTTATTTAGACACACATAGCCAGAATATCAAAAACATAAAGACGAAGGGAAATAAAATTTATCTTACATTTTCGTAAATCAAATTCCAAAACGGAAATAATACAGCATCAGTGTAGCAAAGAGCCTGTGCGATGAAATGGGTATAAGAATTGGGGAAACCTAAACGAAGAGAAATACAAGAAAACTAAAAAAAAAAAAAATAAATAAAAAAACCATTTCCATTTATTCTAATTTTACTGAAAATTTGGTTAATAATTGAATATACACAGATATACTAATAAATATTGCAAGAAATAATAATTTTTGCTTTTTTACTTTATGTGCTGCTGCTGCTGCTTCAGTCCACCCTTCCCATTTTTCCTTTTTGTTATTGTTGATGGTAGCGCGCGGTATTGAGAAGGTTAAATACAAAAACTGAACTAAAACACAAAATAAAAATTGGAAAATAGGCGCATCATCATATTTCAATGGAAAAATACGTACCTCTATATAGTATGTAAATGGAAATATTAAAGCGTGAATGGAATATTACTCGGAATAAGTAAAAATTTCCATCATTTCCCGCATATATGTATATATGTGTGTGTAGTTTTTTCCCTTTGAATTGCAAAAGGAAATTTGTAGCACGAATATTACACCAGCAATCAACAGCACGACGAATGATTTGTTGTTTGATTTTTATTTTAGTGCTCTCATTTATTCACACAATTTTTATGGAAGTACTCGTACATCATGTTATGCTATAATTTGGTGAAATGTGTTCAACATATGTACATACATCACAATTATACATAGTTAATGAAGAAATATTAACTTTCCATTGTGACTATAAATTTTGGTTCATCTAATATAAGAGAAAGTGGTTTTCACTTGTGTTGTGCAAGAATTACAATATTTTAAAATTTTTGATAATTAATGAATAAAATGGGATTCTTTAAACTTTAAGTTTAAAATATTAATTTATTATGAACCTTTTGAGATTGATAATAAAATCTAAAGGTACAGGAAGCTTTTATCCTGTTTTGAATGAAATCTTTTTTCGTTTCTGTGAATAAAAATTAACACATTAAATATTAAACTTTTGTCTTGAAGAATGATTTTGGTGTAGATTTATAGAATGATGTTCGATAAATGGCCGCCATATATGAAGAGCTGATCTGGACAAAAGACCTATGGACAAAAGGCGCTCTACTAAACCAAATCTGCTAACGGAAAATATTATTAATCGAAGAAAGATTTTATTAGATTGATAGTTTACCCTTTATTTTATGATAGTTGAGAATAATTATTTTTTCATTAAATAATGATTTCGAAGTGCCATTTCGTTTAAGCGCCAAGTTTCGTGGAGCTTTTTACATCAATAATCACAGGATAGGACTTGGTCATGATTTCATTGCTAACATTTAACATTAGAACATACATAATATGTCTCATTGCTCATAATAACCCAGACATGATTAATTTCAGTTTTATTTTCATTTTCTCATTTTCATTTTCTCAACTTCTGCTTCTCATTTTCAATTTCTGATATTCATTTTCTCATTTTCATGTTCCCATTTTCATTTTCTCATTTTCATGTTTTATTTTCATTTTTTCAATTTCATGTTATCAATTTCATTTTCTCATGTTCATTTTCTCAGTTTTGTTCTCTAATTTTCATTTCCTTATTTTTACATTTGCATTTTCATTTTTTCATTTTAATTTTCAGTTTCTTATTGTCAATTTTTCATGTTGATTTTCTCATTTTAATTTCTTATTTTCATTTTCTCATCTGAATTTACTCATTTTCATATTCTGATTTTCATTTACTAATTTTGCTCATTTATATTTTGTAATTTTCATTTTTCCATTTACATTTTCTCATTTAAATTTCCTCATTTTCATTTAGTCCTTTTCAAATTCTCATTTTCCTTTCTCATTTTCATTTCTCATTTTCATTTTTTCAGTTTTATTTTCTTATTTTCATTTTTTCATTGACTTTTTCTCAACTTCTGTTTTCAAGTTCCCATTTTCATTTTATCATTTTCATTATTTATTTTCAGTTTTTCATTTTCACTTTTTAAATTTTTTCTAATTTTCGTTTTCTTATCATTTTCTCATTTTCTTTACCTCACTTTCAGCTTTTCATTTTCATTTTCTTAATTTCTTTTTGTCAATTTCCTTTTATTATTTTTCATTTTCTCATTTTTATTTTCTCTTTTCCTTTTCTTATTATCATTATGCCTTTTTTCATTTTCGTTTTCAGTTTTTAATTTTCATTTTCTCATGTTTATTTTCTCACTTCTATTTCCTCATTTCTATTTTTTTCTAGTTTTCATTTCCATATTTTTATGTTTTCATTTTCTTTTTTTTCATTTTCATTTTCAGTTTCTTATTTTCATTGTCTCATCTTAATTTTCTGATCTTCATTCTTTAATTTTCGTTTTCTCATTTTCATATTCTGATTTTCATTTACTCATTTTCGTTTTTTCAATTTTATTTTCTCATTTTAATTTTGTCGTTCTCATTTTAAGTTTCTCATTTTCATTTTCTCATCTTAATTTTTCCATTCTTATTTGCTCATTTATGTTTTGTCATTTTCATTTTCCCATTTTCATTTTCTCATTTTCATTTTCTCATTTTCATTTTCTCATTTTCTTTTTGTCTCTTTAATTTTTATTTTCGCAATTTCAGTTTCTTATTTGCATTTTCTCATTTCTATTTTCTCATTTTCAAATTCACATTTTCATTTTCTCATTTTCCTTTCTCATTTTCAATTTCTCATTTTTATTTTCGCATTTTCATTTTTTTTTTTTTCTCAACTTCTGTTTCTCATTTTCATTTTCTCATTTTCTTTTTCCTATTTTCATTTTCTCATTTTCATTATCATGAATGAACATCAAAATGAGAAAATGAAAATGGGAACATGACAATGAGAAATTCATTCATTCATTCATTTCAATCATGAAAATTAATATTTTCATTTTTAATTTCCATTTTTTTATCGTTTGCGTTTTCTCATTTGTTGCTTTTCTTATTTTTACTTTTAATTATCATTTTCTCTGTTTTCTTTTTCTCATTTTCATTTTATCATTTTTATCATTCTCATTTTTATTTTCTCATTTTCTTTTTCTTATTTTGATTTTCTTATTACCATTATGCCTCTTTTCATTTTATTTTTTAATTTTTAATTTCTACTTTCTCATGTTTATTTTTCACTTCTATTTTCTCATTTTCATTTCCTCATTTCCAGTTTTTTATCTTCCTGTTCTCATTTTCATGTTCTACTTTTTAGCAGGGTTAGGTTCTCGTTTTCATTTTCTCATGTTCGTTTTCTTATGTTCATTTTCTCATTTTCATTTTGACATTTTTTTCTCATTTTCATTTCCCTATTTTTATATTTTCATTTTCATTTTAAGTTTCTTTATTTGTCTGTATGTCATTATTATGAATGTTTTTCATCATTTAAATGTTGCGCATAATTTGATTTTATATTAATTACTTTTCCATTATTTAATTCCGATATGTGCTCTTTAAAACGTTTCTCGAATTACCTACTCGTTTGTCCGATGTATTATTTCGTACAGTCGCTACATGTTAATTTATAGACACCGCTGTCCAATTTATTGTTGTGCTGTGTTCTTAATTTTTATTGTAATTTATTGTTGGTTTTATGTGCTATCGTATATCCGTAATTTTTCAATACTTTCGTCATTATATTGCTAGTGTTGTGGTCATAATTCACTGTTATATATTTTTTATTATTATCTTAGTTAAATTGTGATTATTTATTTTGTTGTTTATTTTGGTGTTCATACGCGTATTATGTTCTCTGTGTATACATTTTCTATTGCGATCTGTATAATTGTATTTAGTTCTTCCATGTAATTTCTGTTTGTCATTGGTATTCGATTAAGTCTATTGAGCATGTGGTTATATGCGGCTATTTTGTGTTGAAATTGGTGATTTGAGGTGTTGTGTATTGTGTGGTTTGTTTGCGTTGGTTTTCTGTATATTTTAAATTGGTGTTGGTGATTTGTATTTTGAAATGTTAAATCCAGAAAATTGATGCAATTGTTTGTTTCTATTTTATGTTCTCAAAATAGTTCTGTTTAGCAATAGTGTGTAATAGGTTAATTGCTTCTGTGATTTTGTTTATTTCTACCCCATTTTTGTTTAGTAAATCCTTTATTATTTATAGTGTTTCTCTTATGGGTATATTTATGTACATATTCGTCACGTCGAAAGAAGCAAGTTTTGCACCGTTTCGTATAAATATGGATCTTATTTTATCTACTAGCTCCAAATTATTTTTAACTGACATATCGTATTCAAGTTTTATGTGTTGTGTGAGCCAATTGTTTAAATATTTCGCAATTCTATATGTGGGAGACGTTGTAAAATTTATTAGCGGTCTGATTGGTATATTATTTTTATGCAGTTTTGGAAGTCCGGTTATTTTGGGTGCTTTTGGCTTAATCATTTTGCTATTATATTTTTGATAGTTGTTTAAAATATTTGAGGATTTATTTATTACGCTATTGATATTTTTAAGTATGATTTGGTAAGGTCACTGTTTAAGATCTGGATGTTATTATCTTTGATGTATTCATCTAATTTTGTGTCATATTCTGATTTACTAATTATGATTTATTAATTAATTAATTTCTTCTTAATATTATTTGCAACTTGTGTTGATGTGTCTTTTCTCTCTTTTGTTGGTGGTTTCATTGTTGTTTGTATTTTATCAATGACAAGCGTTCTGATTTCATCTTGATGGACTGTTTCACAGTTTTTAAAATTGCATTTTCTATATCTAGCAGTACCTTTTGAGTTTCATTCTTGTTGTTTTTCGGTTTAATATTGTGTTTTAACCATTTTGTCAGTAGTTGTTCCTCTTGATGGTTGAATTGTATATTAGTTATATTATCTATCCGTTTGAAGAATGTGTGATGGTTGTCTGGTATTATTCTCGATGTTGTTGTATTCACTTTTGCTATTTTTACCTGATTTATCTTGTTTTTAATAATGTTTCGTTTCTTTCTCATGTCCATATTCTGTTAATTTTCTCATATTCATATTCTGATTTCCATTTTCTCATTTTCATTTTTCATTCTCATGTTAAGTTTCTTATTTTGATTTTCATTTTCTTATCTTCATTCGTTTTCTTATTTTCATTTTCTCATTTTCATTTTCTCACTTTTATTTTTATTTTCTCAATTGCTGTTTCTTATTTATATTTTCTCATTTACATTTGTTACGTTTTTGTGTCACTAAGGGGACTATATGCAGTTTCTAGCAGTTCTGGTTCAATGAACACATTTTCTCACGCTATTTCTCTTATTTTCATTTTCTCATTTTTATTTTCTCACCATAGCTTTCATTTTCTCATTTTCTAATTTAAATTTTTCTTATCTCATTTTCATTTTCTCATTTTTATTTTCACAATTTCAATTTCTTATTTAATTTTCTCATTTTTTTATCACTTTTATTTTCTCATTTTCATATTATCATTTGTCAAATTCTCATTTTCATTTTGTCATTTTCATATTCTTATTTTCATAAATTAAATTTCATTTTCTCATTATCATTTTCTCATTTTTTCATTTTATTTTTCATTTTTCAGTTTCTTATTTTTATTTTTTCATATTCATTTTCTCATGTTTATTTTATTGATTTTCTTATTTTCATATTCTGATTTTTACTGTCTCATTTTCATTTTTTCAATTTTATTTTCTCATTTTAATTTTTTGATTCAATTTTAAGTTTCTCCATTTTATTTTCTCATCTACATTTATCAATTTGCATTTACTCATTTATGTTGCCATTTCATCCTTTTCATTTTCTTATTTTTATTTTCTCATTTTCATTTTCTCACTTTCATTTTTATTTTCTCATTTGCGGTTTCTCATTTACATTTTATACGTTTTTGGGTCACTAAGGGGACTATATGCAGTTTCCATTTTCTCATTTTTATTTTCTCACCATAGTTTTCATTTTCAATTTAAATTTTTCTTATCTCATTTTCATTTTCTCATTTGGATTTTTTTATTTTCATTTTCATTTCCACAATTTCAATTTCTTATTTAATTTTCTCATGTTTTTATCACTTTTATTTTCTCATTTTTATTTTCTCATTTTCATATTTCCATCTGTCAAATTCTCATTTTCATTTTGTCATTTTCATATTCTTATTTTCATATATTAAACTTAAATTTCTCATTATCATTTTCTCATTTTCTCATTTTTTCATTTTCTTTTTCATTTTTCAGTTTCTTATTTTTATTTTTTCATATTCATTTTCTCATGTTTATTTTATTGATTTTCTCATTTTCATATTCTGGTTTTTACTGTCTCAGTTTCATTTTTTCAATTTTATTTTCTCATTTTAATTTTTTGATTCACATTTAAAGTTTCTCATTTTGATTTTTACATCTGCATTTATCAATTTTCATTTGCTCATTTATGTTTTGTCATTTTCATTTTCATTTTCTCATTTTCATTTTCTTGTTTTCATTTTCTCATTTTCATTTTCTCAGTTTCGTTTTCTCATTTTGATTTTCTCTCAGTTTCTCATTTTTATTTTCTCATTTACATTTTCTCACTTACATTTTTATATTTTCAGCTCCTCATTTTCATTTTCTTATTTTCGCTTTCTCATTTTTGTTTTCTCATTTTTCATTTTCTCATTTTCATTTTTTAATTTTCATATTCTCATTTTCAGTTTCTCATCTTCGTTTCTCATTTCATTTTCTGAGGAGTAAGCGCTTTTAAATCGCCGGGTGAATTTGAATGTGGTGTTATGGTTATGTGTGGTGTGCTTCGAGTGCGCCTCAAAAACTGCCGGTAGAAATATCAGGAATGATTTTCAGTCTGGCTTTTGGATTCAGTCCAGGAAAATCGGACATTATTTGTCAAATGCAAATGTTTCATTTGAGAGATTGATTTTGGTTAACCACAGTTCATCGACTGGTAACTTCATCTATATATATCCAAAAATGGTTATGATCGTTTGATACAACCTGGCTAAATGACTTTTCGCAGCGGAAAATTTAATTCAATAATGTATTATTGCAAATGAGGATTCTACTATATCAGTTTAAGTATATATGCATCTAGGAATTGCTAGTGCACGACGATTTTGGTTAATGGGAATATTTGACCAAGAAGTTCGATTGAACAGAGAGAGAGCTTAACATTTCACTATCTCTTCGTTGATATAGTGTCTACTTTGATATTGACCAGAAGACCTGATAATTTTCGAGATTAAATGATGATTTTAGTAAAATATACCAACACCGTCTAATATAATTAGTAAAATTATTTAGCGTATGTTTACCATCAAAACTGGAATAATACTCGAGCACAACACAATAAATATTGAAAACAACATTTATCTCCTTTCATACCCTGGTATATCTGGAGTTAACAGACAAAAGGCACAATACACAAACCATGTTTAGTTCCTTTATTGTCTGTTGGTTGAACACGTTTTGTTTATTTCAGAATTTAAACCAAAAATAATTATTAAAAAAAAACAACAACACATTTTTAATAATAACAATAACAACATATTGTGTAAATTACAAAACAAAATTTTTATAATTAATTAGCATAAAATTTTGTTGTTTAGTGAAGTATAGGTTTTTTGTTTTGCATGGTGGAAATATAACATACCGAGTATGTATGGTTTTTGTTAATTACCTCTAATTTATTATTGTTCGAGTTTTTGTCTGTTTGGTTAAAATATTGACACCGAACTGTAAATTTTGCCAATTTATTTGGTTTCCGTTTTTAGTTATGTTAATGGTGCAATATAAAGAAATGTTATAGTCTAGAAAATTCTTTCAGATTGATATAGGTACCCAAATAATACAAAACATGAGATAAATCATTTGAAAATCCGTTATCATAAAATGTTTATATTTCACTGGATTTATTAAAAAAAAAAATTTAATCCGCAGATTTTCACATTTTTACTCTCGATGTTTTGTTTGGGTGAGCAAAAATTGATGAAAATTTTAATTTTTGAATGATTTACTTTTATAAAAAAAAAATATTTATTATTTTTGGTTGTTGTTGTTTTGTGATTAAACATTTATTTTGCACGATTCATGACTGCATTCTACGTGCATTAATTACGCAACAAAAAAATTTCCACTTTCCTTAACAAAATTTATTTTATAATTTTGTAGTGTTTATTGAGAGTATAATGAATATAATTTACCGTCTGAAAATTTATTTTTGTTTTCTTCATAACGAAAACCATCATCATTAAAACTGAAGAACAATGGTTCTCATTTCAAAAGGATTGGGAAGCGTTATCCTCTAGTTTTTACTGAATTTCATTTAAACTTACATTACAATTTGAACATCTAGTGTTTACAATGTATGTGCAAATGTTTGAAAATCAGATATTGTTCCATGAATATCCTCCACTCTTGTACATTTGAATGAAAATATAAAGGGCTGAAATCTCACGAGGTGATCAGAACTTCGGTCTTAAAAATTAATCCAACCTCGAAATCAAACCCGTAATGAACCTGGTAACACAATCTCCATTTCAACCTCCAACTCAATGTACAACTCAACAACCTCCAAACCAATCGCAACACTACGCAAATTAACCCCAAATCAACTTTCAAATCAACCCTTAACCAAACTACAAGTCAAACCACAAATAATTCCCCAACCGAACATGGACTCAACTCCAACTAATTTCCAACTACACCCACAACCCTCCCCAAATAAATTAAGGCTCGAATTGTTGATTTTGATGTTATATCATCCACCTTAATTACGTATGGATATCATGAGAAACCATCCATGCCAATGAACCACTTATAGTTAAGAAATGGTTCTGTAAAATCAATATCAGCAGCAGACTCAATCTCTTCGTCAATTTTTGGGCCACCAAACCTATCGAGACAAGCTGCATCTTTCTCAGAACACCCCGATGAATAATATCAAGCATCTTTAGCACTTCACATCGCAGACAGATGCACATTCCTCCTCACGATCAAATTTTTCATCTACTGGCAACCTTGAGAGTGCATCAGCATTGCCTTGCTTTTCTGTCGGCTTGTTTAGATTGCCCACCTCTGTATACGATTTACAATTATTACTGGTAGACCTTTTTCACGGTTGAACAGTGCTTATGGTCCGTCACTAAAACAAATTGACTACCTTACAAGCACTGATGGTACTTACAACAACCAAACACAATTGACAGAGCTTGCTTCTCGATTTGGCTGTATCTTGGATGAACACCAATGTTCTTGACTCAAATGCTATTGGTTGCTCGGAACTATCTGTATATATTCGCGCGATAACACAGCTGCTACTCCATAACTGGATGAGACTGGCCGGCTAAAGATGGCATAATTTTTTCTCAGCCTATTCAGTATGGAGCGCAATTTGAGAAATCGTTTTTGGTGAAGCAATTAAAGGCAATTCCGAAAGGAAGGCGCCGGTAATGGAGTAATCCAAAACGGGTTGTTATATCAGCAAGTTTCTTCGACTCATCATCAAGCTCCAGTTGAACGTAGGAATCTTTCAAGTGAACTTTCGAAAATCATTAAATCGTTGGCCACCTTGTAGACGCTGAAACAATTCTTCCACTCTGCGAATCGGATACTGCTCCACATTCAATTGAAGATTCACAGTCACTTTGAAATCTCCACGAGTTCTTTGCTAATTACAATAATGGGTGTTGTCCGGTTGCTTATTTTTACTGGTTTCAGGATACCTATTGGCACAAGCCTGTCAATTTAATTTCTTACTTTACTCTGTTCCTCGAACGGAAGAGGTCGCACTTTGAACGATCGTGGACTGTAGTTTTCCTTCAATAACAAGTGCCCTTTAAAATTTGTGCAGTGTCCCAAAGAGTCCTCGAAAACGATACTGTATTTGAAACACAAGTCATCAATTTGTTTGACACAATTGCCCGATGAAATGTTCCACATTCAATTTGTCGTTCGTGTTTCGAAATCCGAACGCATTGCATCAATTCATGGCAGAAACGTTTGCTCACAAATTTCAAATTTCCTTGTTAATTTCCATCTCTTAATTGATTTGTTCATTAGCTGTACACTATGAACCGTGGACTTCGGATCCACACTCGAATTGATTCTCAATCCTTTCTGTGTAGGATTATTCTTGGCATATTGAACCGTTTGGTTGGGGAATGCTGATTGCTCATTTGAAATCTCTATAATAAATATCGTTACGAGATGATGAACTCCTTTGCAAACAAACACAATGTGTCCCGTTTTATAACATAGATATAAGAGTTAGCCGTTAAAAATTTACAATTTTAACGTTCATGATGACTAAAACATCCAGTACACGATCGAAGTTTAGGATGCGATGGGGAACGACTATGCCGGTAATGTGAGCGGCCCCTGCTCCTTGAACGACGATGAACGGTATTTTGATTTACTTCCTGTGAAAAACTGTGCTTGTGTAATTGTGAATTACTTTTCAACACATCAATTGCGGCTTGCGTGCTCTTCGGGTTTACTAGCTGCAAAATCGCTGTTCTAATACTTCATATCGTTAATAGCGGTATCTGTATAAGATTTCTTGCACTCACATTTTGAAGTAGCATCACGTAAATCCAAAATCCACGATATGTACGAATCACCGGGTTTTAGTTTCAGTTGGCAAAATTTAAAACGAGCTGATCAAATATGAACGGATTTTAAAGAAAATTGACTAAACTTCTTCTCGATACCATCAACATTTTTTGTGTCGAACCAATTTTTACCGTACACTTTTTTTTTTATTGTATGATGTCAACGGCTAGTCACGTGAGAAAACACATCGGTGATATTATTAGCAATGAAATACTGTTTCATCAAAAGTTTCTTTGACATGATTTTATGCTGTTGCTGTATTGAAATTTTCATTTTTATTTGCCGCCAATTGTGCCACAATCTTTGTCTGATTTTCCGTCGTCTCTCACGTGCATGTTTCAAATGCTTTTAAATTTTCTGTCTTGCCCTTAGAGACAAATTGGCGAAAAAACACCAATCACAGACATCCAGACAGATGGACGGACTTTTTTATGCTTTTTCTGACTCAGCGACCAAAGTAGTTTCGTGCAGGGTAACTTTATTTGCTGTATAACTCCCAAAATGGTCTATTGCTTTTTATTACACATTTGGATCCCAATTTTATGCTGCGGGATATACGATAGTTGAAGGAACAATCATTAACTTATTTTATTAAGCACTAGCTAAGGTACTCGGTATTTCCCGGTATCATAAAAAAATACTCCTGTTGCAGTTGTTCAATAAAATTATTGAAATTCCGGTTAAGAAATATCCATATATTTTCTTGAATCCTATCCCCTTTAAGAAATAAATTGATGTTTGAGTGCGGTACTGAATTTCAGCGATTTTAATTGAAAATAAGCTGTTGCTGTGTGAATTTAGAAGAAACCAGTAAATATAAAAAGCAGAAATAAATTTCTACATAAAACTTTACTTTATTTTTATTTAATTTTGAAAATCATGTGGGTGTTTTGATATTTTATTAAATTCCGAAAGTTCTGAAAATTTCTGATAAGTGTAAAGAAGAGCTACCTACAATCATATGAAAATAGACGAACATAAATTTTGCCAGCCTAATACGAAATAAAAACATCTTTGCCTTTAATTTTTGTACCATTATATTGATGTTCTATATTACTGTACCAATATATCTTAATAAAAGTTCAAATAAGTGAAATATATAATAACACAAAAGGTATACAATCATTAAATATTTAATCTAAAAACGTAAGAAATAGATCAACATAAAATGTAAACTAGTTCAACAGGTTGATTCAAATACGAAAAAAAAAAAAAATGAAAATCGCAAAGAAACGACAAATAAAAAATTTATGAGCTTTTTTCTTTATTACCTCCGTATACAGAGCTTTCAAATAGTAATTTAAAATAAACAAAACTTATAAATAAACAAAATAAAATTTACTTTAGAATTAATTAAAAATTTATTTTGTTGCATTGATTCGAACTGCATGATATTCGTATAAGTCCATAAATTACATCAATACGATTCAAAAGCGACAACGCAAATAATATTTGGAAGAGAAACAAGGCACCTGAGGACATTTTCATATTTTACGAGAAAATTTTTTATTTACCGAGATTCCACTGTATATACTCCCAATACAAAAAAAAAAGGTTAATATGAAAATGGTATAAATTTGACGAAAATTTTATTGAAATGCGCATGATTTTATTATTCCCGTGTTTCTTCTCGCACTCGTATGAAGCAGATTTTCATCATCTTTTAATGTAAAACAACACACACACAGAAGAATACAAGAATGGACTATCAAAAAGGAAAAAAAAAATTCTCCTCTCGCCAATTTTTAATGTTTTTGCTGTTTTGTGGATAATATGGAAGATGTCTGTACGACAATGATGTTATTACACAAAGAAACGAAAAATAGAAAATGGAATACACTACATAGTACTTATATGTATATATATATATATATATATATATATATATATATATATATATATGTATATGTACTCGTGTATAGTTTCAGCTGGTATTTTTGTCGAGTGTCATTCCAATTTTTAACCGAAGTGCCGAAATGATTTTTTATTCCATACTTCCAGTCGAGTTTTTCAGAGTTTGTTAACCCGGTTTGTTGCTTAACGTTATTGGGGGCTGTTTCAAATGAATTTGGTATTTATGAATTTGAACGTTTTGATAGTTTACAATTTACACTGACAAATTTTAACGCAAGACTTTTTATAGAGTTAAAAATAATGCTCGCGAATTGTTTACAAGTCGTAATTAATCAAACAAATACAAGCGAAATAATTCAGGGCTGAAATTCATTAAGCCATGAGAGGAGGGACAAAAGCCGGGAGGTCAGCAAATTTAAGTTACCTATGAATCGTAAAGAGAGGCAGACGTAAACTGAGAAAGATAAAAAGAGATTGGAAATTTATGGCACTTGTGCTATAAATAAATACGAGGAGGGTAGAGGAACCCCTGAAAAAGTAGGGGGAAGAGGGGCAAGGAAAAGAAAAGTTATGCAAAAAACAGTAAACGGTAAAAGAGGAAAGAGAAAATAGGGAATGAAATAAGGAAAATTGAAAGAAAAAAGGGAACGCGAAAAGGAAGGGGCAAGGGCAAAAAGAAAAGGAAAAACGGAAAAGAAGACAATAAAGTGAGGAGGGCACAGGTGAAACGGAAGAAGAGGAGGAAAAGGAACAGAAATAGAAAAAGGGAAGAGGAAAAGAAAAAAGAGAAAAAGAAAAGGGAAAATGAAAAAAGAGCGAAGTAAAAGGAAAAAAGTAAAGGGAAGGGGAAAAGGGAAAAATAATGGCGGTTGAATTTAGAGGTCCAATTTAGTGGTTGAATTAGTTTTAAAAAAGGTTAGTATACAATAATTAATTTTGAGAGATTCGTGAGATTTTACAAATAAAACTTCTCGTATTATATTTCTCGACTTTTAAAGACTAAGTGGATTTTAGAAGTCTTATCGATTTTTTAAGAGAACAGAGGTTAAAACCCTTGCCACAGTTATTTTGCCAGACATTTTCGTTAAGTGAGGAATAAAAAATTGTGCACACTTGCGTATAATTTCTTACTAAAATTTATTTGGTTAGTTCGTTCGAAGAGAACTCAAAATAATTTAAAGGAATTTCGTCAACAAATAGTTTACCATTTAAATTTTAGTTAGTAACCAAAAAGAAAATAAGACCCGGAATAGAACTCTGGGGTTTCCTTTGTGATTTGTTTATCCTAACGATAAAATAACGATTGCCGAGTTAACATTTGAACCACATTTGTAATAAACTTCTAAAACCAAAAGAATTATTTTACACAGAATTAAATTTTGATCCACCATCTAGAATTAAAAGTATGTCATTTAAATAAACCTAAATAATGTTTTGCAAATTAATCATTTAACGATTATATCTTGTAAAACTTCTAACAATTTTCGATAATACCAAAAAATAAGAAATAATCTGGAATATTAAACAATTTTCAACAATCTGTAATATGAACGATTATTTATTCTCGCAAATATCGAATAATTTTAATAATTTCTTGGAAAGTATCAAGGAGCTAACGTCTTTCAAGCTTAACATAACTTGAAGTCGCTCAACATTATGCAAACTTCAGAAAGCTCGATAAATCAAAAATTTTGTAAGTTTCGAGCAATATCGAGAAATATAAAGAAATATATTCGAATAATCAAGGAATAGTGAATAATCCCCTATCATTTTTCCAGTAATAAGATCATGTTTTGGTGCTTTTTCGGGCTTATGCAATTTTTAATTGTATTCTTAACTTTCCTCCAATAAAATTTTTAGGTTTAAAGGACAAACCATTCTTTTCCTCTCGGGTACCACGAAATTATTTGTTTCCTCGTATGGTGCGATCATTAGCCGAGCAGCAAAAGTATTGAGTTTTTCTTCATCGCTTTTCGCCCAATCCCCAGTTGGAAGTCTCCTCTCCCTAGTTGTCATTTTAAAATTTTTTGTTGCCTTTCACAAAGAATAATTAAGAATCGTTTCGGTTGCCGAGAGTTCATTTAAATAATTCTGGATGCTCTAGTTTTTTTCTTCATGCAATGTAAATCTTAGGGTCATAAGAGGTGATTTTGTCATTGACGGCGAATTTTCAGATTTTTTTGTATTAGTTCCTGTATATTAAACGACAGTTTATATTAACTCTTTCAGAACTACATGTGAGTTGATAATGCCAGCCCATCGATAAAATTTTCTGCTGCTGCTCTGTGGTATATCTGCTGATGTGACAAGAGGCATATTCAGTTGACAATTTTGTTCGACTAGTCGCCGACATTGATCCCAATTAGTTCGATTGTCCGTAAGACGTTTCGACATTTCTGTTCTGAGTGATCAGAAGACAAATTATAGTAATCGGTTGCCTTATTATACGTACGTGGAATGGCTTTAGTAACACAAAAGCCAATTAACACAAGAACTTACTTTTTATCCATAAGGGCCAGCAAGTTGGGTGATCGACAGATAAATAATCCAGGGGCTTTTTTCTATATAGCTTTGTAAGATTCTTTAACTTTTGCTGTTGATAATCTAGATGAGAAATTTACTAACCAGCAAAAAATTTACTAGATGGCTAAAATAATCAATAAATTGCTGCTTTTCAATTGGAGGGCAATAAACTGCCAATGTTATACTTTTTCCAAACCATTCTTGTAGGCAAATCTTTTTTCACTGAGAGCAGAGTGTATTTTGTTACACTTATGGAACTCTCAATTCCTGTATAATATGTAATACCGTTTACCAGTTTATTTGAAATGATTCACTAAAGCTTTGAATCGATCAATTTTGAACAGCGGTTTCTTCGTTTCGTATATCTTATCCCTCTTGAGTGGGGTAGTATACAATTTTGATTCGGTTAATGACTTGAGTTCGTTTTCGCTTGACCTGAACAGTAAAATATCTGTCCAATCGGACTATATTTTAACTTTCATTTACATATATTAGAATTTATTAAATTTGCTACTGAAGAATTTTTTCTTCGCGACATGGTGAGATACCTAAATTTGCTATTGTAGAAGTTTTTTCAGTTACAGTTTGCAATTGCGCTTTGTCAATTTAGTTTAACTATTTTCACATAAGTTCTCTTCACTACTCCCTTAAAGGTAAATAATAAATAATTAAAATGAACTAAGGCTTCACTTTTTGATTAGTATATTGTAATTTAATTTTGTGTGCATAATACATCGAATTTACGTCCAAACTTCACGATGGTAAAAATGACTCAGATGTGAAAACTATAAACATTTTGATTTAATCCGAAGTGATTAATTTGAATTATTTATATTAAAATTTTTTAAATAATTGATACGTTTCAATTAATTAATGTATGAAAACCGAAGACATACTGACATTCGAAAAATTTGCGCTTGTTCGAAATATCCGTTATACATAAGTAGTTCGAATGGTACTCTTTTTAGGGGTTACTAATGGTTTTAGGTTACTTATATATGTATATTCAACCGCAGCAAGCAATACCATAAGTCAGACGAGATTGCACAAGCGAGAAACACAAACATCTTAGGGTTTCTATAGAACACAATGATCTTATTCTAAAAAGACTCTTGTTACAAAGAGTAAACTGGTTTTACACATTGTTCATATGCATTTTAAACATTAGTCCAATGTCTAAAGTAACCCCCAGATATTTATAAAACTCAACATAATCAATTTTGATACAACTGCTGAGACAGTTCCGATCGCTATGTGCATTATGACTATTTGGACAGATAGATTAATGGGAATACAAGTTTGGAAGACAGTTCTGACGAGTAGCGTTTTGTATCTGAAAATGCATGACTTTAGATTTATCATAATAGCCATAGAATGACAATTGAACCAATGTCTTATAACAGGTAAATCCCATTCCAAATTACCTGTGATCTCATAGACTGTGTTTTACCACTGTACACCAAAGCCAGATCATCTGCAAATGCAACAGTGGTACCCGTTAAGTTAAGCTTAAAAAATGAATTAGTGTAAATCAAGAATAGTAGCGGCCCTAAAACAGATTCCTGAAGTACATCACAGTAAATTTGTTTAGGAGTTTTTAGGCAATCAGTTATATCTACTCGAAATAAATTAGATAAATGGTTCTTTTAACGGATTATAGCTAATAATCTGTTTAACCAAGGCTTCATCACTCTAGGTGCAGTATTAACTATAAACTATTCCGTACACTTTAAAACGTGATCCTCAAATTTTGATAAGAATTTGTCTAAGGCTCTGGAAGGATCCATCTCACAAAATACTTCCTCCCAATTTTCTCCATTTAATAGTTCTGCCTGTTTAACAAAGTTCACTTGTTGAGCAAATGATGGGTGTCGTAGATAACATAATTGATGTCATATGGTGATCAGATAATTCATAATTAAAGCACTCTGCTCTATATTCAAAGTTGCAATTTACTTTGTGCCTGATATCAATATGATCAATACACGTTAGACTGTTATCAATAATTCTAGTCGGGCAATTTATCAATGATTCTAGACAGAAAGAAGACATCATCGAATATATTATTTGTATTGGATTGATTGTCCGTATGTCATGTTTGAGATATCGATATTCATATCTCCAAGAACAATTAGGTTTTTAGTCCGAATTGACCCTAAGTATTGATCAAATTCATCAATAAAAGTTACAATCGAACCACAATGCAACCTATAGACACATACTATTGAAAAGTTTATACAGAATGTTACTTTGAATATACGGAACAACACCTGCAGATCTGTTATTATTATCGCAGCAATTCAGTAAATCGTAGTGTTGTAAATTGTAGAATTTTGTTCATGGCTGTTAATCCAAATTTCCGTTAGAAAAATAATTTGTGGCTCTGAATTGAATGATGCTAAATGGGAAACTAGATTAGAACTCTAGATTATTATGACCTTGAAAACTAATGTTACTAAGATTAGGATTCATATTATGTATATAAAACAAATAATAAAAACTTAATGAAAAATTATCTTTGTTGTGTAACTTTTTCGAGGTCACTGATACAGTTAATTTTGATCAGCTCACTTCCGTCAATCCTTCTCAAAAAAATGTTGCCATTACGAATCCACAAATATTTAAAATTAAGTTGCAAAAGTTTCCTTTTTGCAATGTACAAGCTTTTTGTCTTCTGATGAATCTAATATAGATAGGTGAGATTGTTTGAGAAGATTTTCTTATTTTTCGGTAGCAATAATTTATCTAATCCAAGTGAATATTAATTCCCAATCCTTTGTTTAGAACATCAATAACAGTTTTCATCTTCTTGAAGAGGAATACCGTGTATCTCGATTGAATTTTGCTCCAAGCTTGTTCTAAATGGTCAACCCTTGATTGCGGTTAAATTTTCATTCACCAAAGCGTCAATTTTATCAACCGATAATTGTAGTGACTCCAATTTGCTAGTTTAGTTGGTGTTTTGGGTGGTTTCACTTAGCTCACTATAAATTTTGTTCAGAGCCAAGATGTTGGCTGACCTTGTAGGTGTTGTAGGCAAAGCGTCAACCCCATCACGACTGATTTTTTGTTCACACACTGCACATGACATTTTGCAAATATTTCATTGGTTTTTTTTTGACAGCAGTATTCAATTAAGAGTATACACAAAATACTGTAATTACGGTAACAGCGTAGATCTTCATATGAATTAGAATTTTATCAGTTGTTTCAATTAAATACACAAGTATAGTTATAGACGTTTGATCTGATTACAATTAACGCCATCACGTCATCATCACTAAATCGATTCGAAAACTTTAAACAACATTGTTTCAATCCGACTACAAATTATAAACCAGCATTATGTGAATCTTATTATTAATTAATGTGAATAAATAAACGAAAAAACGTATACTCGCCCGCCTTCGGGATCCGATCCACAATTTGTTCAAAAACCATTGAAAATGTTTTTTTTTTAGTCAGATGAATTTCGAAAAACGTCATATGCCCAAACATAACAAATTGCTGAAACTTTACAATTTGATTGATTGATTGATCAGGGTATATGACCAAACCTAAGCAAGACTCCCGTATGACGCCAGGCCCTCCGTACCCCCTTTACACATAACAAAACCGAAGGAAAGGAAAGGTATGTTAGCAACAAAGAATCAACCCGGTTCCAGACACCTAAGTAGTTGATAGTTAGTAAATTTGCTAGTAATATATTTTTAGTAAATTATTTAGTACAAGACAATACAATTTAAAGTGCTTGTAAAGTTGTTTCGGGTTCTTCAAGAATCCTTCATAATAACTATTCTAAAATAATTAAGTATAAATTTAATTCTCTGAAATAAATTATAGATTAATCTTTATGACTACAAATAAACTAACATTAATAGTTTGACAATAATTAAACCAACTACCACCCGCTACTACCAGCTCGTGTCATCTTGGTCGAGTTTCTCAGGCGTTTCCTAAACTAAAACCATTTTAATTAACCAATCTCAATTTCTAATACTAAAAACTATCATTAACATTAATACCAGGGTGAGCATTAACACCAATACCAACATCTACATCAATACCAATACCAAACATCAACACTAACATTATGACATTAATGATTCGATTACACCGAAAAATTAATTACACCAAATTTAATTCAATTTAATTTTAATAAAAATTAATTTAATTTCATTAAATTCAGTTAAACCCAAAACCTAATTTACTTCACTATTAATTCTTGATTTAAAATCAGCCCTTAACACCCTTAAATGAAATAAATTCAATTCAGCATATTAATCGAAGGACAGCACATAAAACACTAACTAAATAACCTGAAATTCAAGATGCATTAAAAATTATAATTCTAAATTATGAATTTTAAACACTAAATATCTTAAAATTCTAAAATCAAAAACTAAAAATTTGAAACCCTATAAAATTTAATTTCTAGTTCTTTAGCTAAACTAGCTCCAGAAATTAAAGAAATTAATTAATTAATTCCAGGAATATCGCTAAAATCAAAATTAAAATTAATTGTTTATTACTACTTTATTCTACTTAAGTAGCTTTGCAAAATAGTTTAAATTAATCTGAACATATTACATACTAATAGTTCAACCTTTCCATACTAAATTTAATTTAATAATTCGATTCGATAAACAAATAAATAAAGAATAAAAATTAAATGAAAAGCCGCGCCCGGTTTCTCCGCTCTAAAACTTCCATAATAAATAATTAAATAATGAACAATAATAATAACAATTCCTAATTATCAACTAAATTTCAACATAAAAATTTAATTTAATTACATAAATTTTTAAAAGTTCTAAATTTGAATTTAAAATCGTTTAATACTTGAAACCATACTATATAAGTCTAATTTCCAGAGTTACAACTTAATTAGCTAATTCCAGACATATCTCTAAAATCAAATTAATAATTAATTAATTGCTTATTACTGTATTCCATTTAAATCCCCATTGGACAGTAATTTAAAATAATTAAGAACACATAAAATACTAACAGCTTAAAGTTGTCATACTAAATTATATTAAAAACTATTATTTTCCTTTTTGTACCAATTGAAAAAACAATTTGCATAAAATCTACGATTTGACTCATAAACCAAATTAAAATTCAAACCCAGTTCAACGAAATTTAAATTCAGATTCAATTTGGTCCAAAAACATTTTAAAATTGATTAACCCGGAAAAGTTTCATATTTAAAAGTGATAGTTGCTAAAATTAATCATTTTGTGGTCTATTATTAAATGTAGGAGGGAGAACCTGAATGGGCTAAAGTTTACTTTACGTATACCATACATCGGGAAAATCAGGCAAGGAGTATATATTTTGGAAAGTTTTGAATGTAGGACTGTGCATCTATAGGAGGGGGAAGCCAAATTTCACCGGAAAATTACCTCATTTTCCGGGAAAATTTTCACTTTTTATTTGAAAAAATTGTGTATTATTTTATTCAAAATACGTAAAACTGTGCAATTTTTAAAAAATTTTTGATATTAGGATTGTATCTTAACAATTTTTCGACAGTGCAAATAATTTTTTCCGGGAAAATTTTGCAATTTTTCCAGGAAAATTCCGAAATTTTTTCACTTTTTTTTTTACCTAGTTTCAAATTATAAATAAAATTTGAAACAAGAGGAATAAGCAGGGGTTTGGAGGCGGCAGCCCCTATCCTCTAAGGTATACAACGAATTAAAATTACATTAATAAAATTGTTATATTGACAAAAGTGGCTTTTTTTTAACATTTGTGGTGAATAGTAAAAAAAAAAAAAAGAAATATTTTAGATTAAAAAGAAATAAAAAGAATACTAACAATACGGAACATTACCTGAAAAAACAAAAACGAAAACTTTAAAAACGTAAAATGAGATTAAAAAGTGCAATTACTAATTGCCTTCCGAAAATTCTCTCTGGATCTCTCAAAATGAAATAAATGGTAAAATTCATTAAAAATTCTAGCCATTGACTTGGTTGGTTCATTGAAACCATAATTCGTTCTATGAAAGTCAACAAACAAAAATTCCCTTGGACGCAAGCTTCTGGTAGGTACATAAATGCTCCAAGCAGAAATGAGTTCAAGACACTTAATGCGGCCACTAAGAGAATCACTAACAAACAAGGCAGAGGCAATTTTTCGGCGTTTAACCAACGTATCAATGTGAAGGCACTCACACCGAATCACATACGATGGGAGACTGCGCACCTGTTCCCACATAGGTAGATTACGATCAGATAAATGACCAAGCTTCCTGGCCATATAGATAGTAAAACGTTTCTGAATAGATTCCAATCTTGCAATATGCACATCATAATGAGGGTACCAAATCACTACAGAATATTCAAGGTGAGATCTTACTAAAGAAGTATATAAACTAACACACGAAAATGCATCCATAAAATCCTTTGTCATTCTAAAAATGAAACCTAACATAGAATTGGCCTTTAATATTATTTTATATATGTGCAACGCAAATGTTAATTTCTGATCAAACAGAACTCCTACATCAACAGTTGAAGTTACTCTACAAAGTAGATCTCCATCAAAATAATAATTGACAAGATTTGGATTGAGTGTTCTGAAAAACGACATCACCTTACACTTCTATACATTGATGAACAATTTATTCTTAGAGCACCAACTAGACAATATATTAATTTCAGATTGCAAAACCTCAGCATCACAAATAATCAGCAAATAATAAACATTTACAGAATTTAAAAATATTAGGAATATCATTCACGAATAAAAGAAATATAATTGGGCCTAAATGGGACCCCTGAGGGACTCCTGAATAACAATAGATATAATCTGACTTAACATCATTCAATAGAACATACTGCTTCCTACCAACTAGATAAGAAGAAATCCATTTAAGAAAATTTGGATCAAGACCAATAACCGAAAGTTTTTCAATAATAATTGTATGGTCGATTGAATCAAAAGCTTTAGCAAAATCAAAGTAAATTGAATCAACTTGGGCGCCTTTAGATTCAAGTGACTCAATAGTGAATTTAGTAAATTGCAACAGATTGGTAGTCGTAGATTTTCCTCTGGTGAAACCATGCTGGAAACAAGAAATTATCTCTGTAGTATGGCATAACAAATGTTTCGACACAATTAATTCGAAAAGTTTTGGTATAGACGAAAGAATTGAAATACCACGATAATTTGATATATCAGAACGGTTACCCTTTTTGTAAATTGGAACAATGTGAGAAATTTTCCAAGCTGTAGGAAATTGTCCAGAAATTAATGATTGGTTAAAAAGATAACATAATGGAGTTAAAATATATGAGCTCACACATTTAAGTATTGACGAAGGTATCCCATCAGGCCCACATCCATCATTAAAATCTGACAGATATTCATAAATGTCATCTTCAGTTATTGTTAGGTACGGAATATTAAATTGGCAATTACTAACAATGGGGTCGCTATCAAAGAATCCGTAATTAACTTTATACACCGATTGAAAGAAACTAGCAAAACCCTCGCAGATTTCAGGAGCCGTGCTCAGTTTACCTCCATTAAAAATCATTACCGATGGAAAGCCAGTATTACATTTTACGTTAACAAACTTCCAAAATGTTTTAGGGTTTTGTTTGATATTAGTTTCAATCACACTTATATACTGACAATATTTAGAATGAAATACAAATTTAAATTGTTCACGTAGATCAACAAATTTGGATTTATTCAGTTGACAATTATTGGATCTGAATCTATAGTAAGCTCTATTTTTACGGGTACGTAAGTTGATCAAATCAGAATCAAACCATGGTGGGTAATTATAGTTACGTTTTTTTTCCTCAAAGGTACGAATTTATCAAAAGCAACAATTAGTAAGTCATTAAAATTTTTTACATTTTCATTAACATCATTGGCTCGAAAAAAATCTTCCCAACAAATGCAACGGAGATCAACGACAAATCATCAAAAGAAAAAACCCGACATTTATCATCTCGATTTCCAACGTGAAATATAATCTCGAGGGAATTATGATGAATATCATTTTCCTTGAAAGATGTCAAAGACTCATGAACTGACTCCGTATTATTAACAAAAATTGAATCTAAAAACGAATTGTTATCATTACAAGATAAATTAACTTGTTTGAGATTGAAACTGAACAGTGCATCCACCACCGCTGCATCATTTGCAGATAGAATATCCGAAGGGAGTAACCCCAAAGACTCAGTTTCACTATCAACCAACCAATTAATGTTACTTAAATTAAAATCGCCTAATACAACTAAAGTATCATTATAATTAATTATACTAACCAATTCACAAATACAATCTACATGACTCAAATAAACATCAGTAGGTGAGCTAGGTGGTATGTACAAAACTATAAAATAAAATAAATTATTACAAATTAAAACTTTGACACATAAAAATTTAATAGAGCCACATCCAGGTACTACAACCAGCTCACTTTGCATTGAAGAATGGGCTGCAAAAAGCACACCACCTCCACTTTTTTTAGTGCTTTCAAAAATAGATCTATCACATCTATAAACGACAAAGTCATCAGAAAAGAACTCATTATTAAAGATCCCCTCATGAAATCCAGTTTCCACAAGAGCAAAAAATTGAAAATCCGTTGAATAAAAGAATTTCAAAATCTCAGCTGACTTAGACGACATACGCCCAACATTACGATAAAATAATCTCGGAGACGTCAAATTATAACGATTAGTTTGTTTATCAAAACGACTGGCATCAGTTAAGTTCTTCTGGTTTTATCAGAAGAAGCGATAAAGACGAAAAAAACTCTTTGATCTGTGTCTGCAAGGTTACCGAAGCAATTATATTAATACAAATAAATAAAATAAAAATTATTTTTAAAATTATATTTGTTTTGTTAATTATAATATCTTACCTTATTTTGAAAAAAATAAAAATAAAAAAGTGGAAATTTTCCCGGAAAATAAGGTAATTTTCCGGGGAAATTTGGCTTCCCCCTCCTAAAAACTACAGATGTACAATCCTACATTCAAAAATTTTCAAAATATATACTCCTTAAAATAACGTCCCCCGTAAAATAACGCCCCTGAAAGTTTCTAAAGTGCAACCTTCAAGATAAGAATACAATTTTAGAGTTTTCGATTTAAATAAAGAACCACTATTTAATAGTCTTTTTTGAATAATTTTTTTTGTTTGTGTAAAATTTAAACTTCGATGGTTTAAAAAAATGTTGCTATTAGATTACAAACTATTGAATTTGTATATTTTACACCTAGTGTGTTAAATTTCAAATGCTAATTTTTTCTTCTCTCCAAGTTTCAATATTAAACTGAAAAAGTTTATTACCTATTTGGAGTAAAATAATTAAAATTTTCCATATTAAAATAAACCCCTGAAATACTTATAATCTGTAGAACGTGAATTATTGTGTTGTCCGTAAGTTTACAAATTCTGAGTTGCACATAGCAAGAAAATACACCAAACATTTTACAACACTTCGCCACGTTTCGTAGTTGAATGTTTGTGGGAAGTCGAATTCCGTAAAATCGATAAATTACTGTTTGTTTTTGTTTTGACCCCACAAATGTGGCGTAGGTTTAGGCCCCTAAAAATAAACAGTTCAGTCAACAAATTTCATTGGTTGGACTAATTGAAGGAGATCGATATCGACGGCCGAGAAAGTACATCATACTAAAGTTTGAAAAAGTTAATCTTGTCTTAACGTTAAAACAGCATATAGTATTTCTGAATAAATTTCAGAATTCTAAAATTGTAATAATGAAATGCGAGGCCGAAGTAACAATTTAAGGAACCATTTTTCATTTCTGCACCGGTTTTTTACCCCTAACATGTGATAAAACAAGAGTCAGATATACAACAACAAAACCTTTTATTATAAAGGCATTAAAAGCAAACTGTAAAGAAACGACTGCACCACACCAATTCAAGGCTACATAAAAATAAAACTTTACAGTAATACAAACAAGAATTTTAGTTGTTTATATATTTTGTGTGCCGTCCTTGTTCGATATGCAATGCAAAATTAGTTGGAAGTTTGGTGTCTTTTAAATTGTGCTTGTGTGGTGAAACTCTAAAATACAACACGGTTCTGGTTTGACAACCACAAAACCTGTATAACCTGACTTTCAACGCAAACAAAATGTATTTTACAGTTAATTTTTATTATTGTTATTGTTTCACTTGTTTTCAAAAATTTTTTTTCGTTTCAAACTTTAACAACAAATCAGTTTCATACAAAAATTCCAGTAAAGATCATGAAATGGTTACGAACAAACAAACAAAAATTCATCGATATGTAAACCAAAAAAAGTAAAAACTACAAATAAAAGGTTCACAACTCCTGCAACACATAATGGAATAACTTCCACAGACACAAAATTTTCTCATTTTCTCGTCGTTTCCAAGCACAATCTATGTATGTATGTATATATTTTATCAGGGAATTGTGAGATAAAAATGATTTTCCAAAAAGCAAAAAAAAAAAAAAACGAAAAACACAAAAAACAAGAAACGAACGAAAAAGCTCCCTATTTTTAGTTCAGTTTTGACATTTCACATTATCACACAAGAAAAAAAAAGTTTCGCAATTTTTTATTTATTATTATTATTATTATTGCTGTACCTATATAAATACACTAAACTTTTTAATTACTAAATATTTTTTTTTTTTTTTTTTATAATTTAAGAATAGATAAAATTGTGAAAATTTAACCGGGATTTGTGTGAAAAGTTGCGTGAACAGTGTTTTTTTTTGGTGTGTACATTTTATTTTCATGTTTTTTCTTGTGAAAATCTGTGAAATATTATTTAAATAAATAAAACAAAAAAACAAAAAAAATATATCGGATTTTGTGCCTTTTGATATATTTGAATATTATACCAAAAAAAAAAAAAAATTAAAAAAATTATAATTTTAAGTACGAAGTGTTAAAAATCTTAATTAAATTAAAACAAAAATCGCCATATGTTTGATTTGGTCCTTGGATTCAGCCGAAAATCAAATATCTAATCAAAGGTTTTCCGTTTTATATTTTTTTTTTTTTTTTAAAAGCTCGAAAGTAAGAAGACCGAAAGTAATACATACAAAAAAAAAATGTGGCGTCTCAGTGTTTTAACATAAAAAAAAACCAAAATAAATGCAAAATGTGAATTCTGTGTGTGTTGTTTGGTTTCACAAAATATATTCTTCTTACATACATTAGATGAAAACTTTTTTTTTTTTTTTTTTAAATTGTGATGTTAGTCCAAAGATACATCACACAAAAAAAGTACAATTAATCATGTCGTTTAAAATTCGTCGTCTGTAATCTTAAGTCGTCGCCCTCTCTCTTTCTCCGTTTTATATCGTACATATTTATAGATAGATGTATATTTATCGTGCATAGTAGATATATCGTACTCTTGTTTTAAAGTTTTGTGTATACATAGAAGCAAAATAAGATAAGAAGAAATATTTATTATTGGGATACTGCAATATATTTAAAGTGGAAAAATTGTTTTTGTAAACGATAGATAAGAACTAAAAAAAAAAGGAAAAAAAAAAGTTTTCCATTCTTCTTTTATTATCTCTAAAATAATATGTAGTGAACATTTGTATTCCTCTGCAATTAATTAATAATAAATGTGATGACAAATAATATTTAGTAAAATAATTAAAGTTCAATGTTATTGTGCTTTTTATATATGTATATCAAAAAAAAACTAAGTTAAAAAAGGTTTTTTCATCTCAAGGTCATAAACGAAAAAAAGCTTTCATCTTTTTATTTTATATATAGATGTGTATATAAAAAAAAAAAAATCCCAATTATTATATTTTTAGCAGTGAAAAACTATATCGATTTTTCCCTTATTTATAATAGACGGTGTTTATATATTTGTGTGTGTGTGTGCACTGTTTAGATAAAAAAAAAATTTCCCATATAAATACAAAATCATTTATTTACTTTAATTATTTTATCTTAAAATACAAAAATTTATCGGCGAAAAAAGCAAAAAAACAAACGGATAAACTCGACCTTGAATATTTTATAAAAAGCTCAGTACTTTTTTTTTTGTGTTTTTTGTTTTTTTTTTTACTGTTTTTTTATATTTGGTTCTTTTTGTGTGCCGGAGTACATTTTCTCTCGATTCTCGGTTTTTTTTTTGTGTGTTGCGCGCGTTGTGAACATTTTGTGCGGCTTTTCTTGTAAAAATAATAATAAAACAAAAAAAGAATATTTGTTGTAAAATTTAATTAAAGTTTTTAAAAAAATTCTAAATATCTAAAAAGGAAATGTTCTTGTGCCAAAAAAAAATCGTATATTGTGTGAGTGCCTAAATATACCGAAATTCATAAAAAAAAAAAAAAAAAAAATAAATAAATATGTGTAGTGGTGTATAGAGAGAAAAATATAAGTGCGGTGTGAATAAAAAAAAAAAGAAAAATTTAAAAATAATTTTCCTTTCTGTGATTTTTCTTAAAAAGTGGTTTTTTGTGCTTTGTGCTTTTTGAATATCAGTTTTTTTTTGTTGTTGTTTTTGCTCGTTCGGTTTCGTTTCTGTTCGAAAATTATTTCTGTTTTTAAGAAAAATGTGTGGTTTATTGAACGATTGTAGAAGGATAAAATGTTCAAGTATATTTTTTGAAAGGTAAGTCAAGTATTTTCTTATGTCGTCAAAGAATTTTTATTTTTTTTTTCAGAGCTACAAGTGTGTCGATTAATTTTTGTTTTGTTAACTCCGCATATACGGTTGACTGCGGTATACGACACAATTGACAGAGTTTTAAATTAATAATGTTTGTGGCTAAAGACGCTGTTTGAGTTTAGCAATGCCCTTCTCAATCAGGCAGACAAAAATTTAAGTAATAAAATGTGACGTTTGGTTTTATAGAAACCCAAGTAACAATTTTTGGTTGGAGAACGGTATTTTAACCAATGTTAAACTTAAGTTAAAATAACGCACTAGTTTTAAATTGGTTAATTTGTCGTTACTCAAACGTTAATCTAACCGTCAATTCATCGGTATATGCGAGGTGTAGAAACATCATTGTTGAAGACGTAAAGCAAAGTGCTCGTTTACAATGTTACTATACAGCACAATTATTATTCAGCGCTTTCAGCGTGACATCCCCCTTATTAATTTAAACAAATACACCCTATGCCCTTTTTTTATTTTTTTTTAAATTTCAATTAACCCGTTAGTTCAATTAAGGATTGTTTTTAAAAACTACTTTATAAATCTAATCGTTGTGGTGGTTTTATAATTCTTCCATACCTTGTTGTAACTGTATGCCGGGTGGCCTCACCGTTAGTTGATGTTGGAGAGTTATTCAACTGAGATTGCATCCTCGGCTGGATACTATTATTGCTTGTTATTCGAAATGTGCCCTCGTGATCTGGTATGCTTGAAGTGTTTGGACTGCTATTTCGTTTTATGAATGTGAATAGTGTTGTGACGATATGATTTTCCGTTGTTGGCACGAATATTATATGAACGCGGATAATCCGTAGAGCTTTCAACTGCTGCTCCGATCCATTTACGGTGACCAACCTGTACACGAACTTTTTCTCCAGGTTTAAATTCTTTAGAAACTTTTGTTTTCTGGTCAGCATAAACTTTTTGATTTTTTCGAATTTTTGTCAACTCTTCTTTAACGTCATACTCGACAATTTTCGGTGTTAATTTTGATACGGAAACCGGTAACATCGATCTGGTATTTCTACTCCACAAACGTTGATTAGGCGAACCTAATTCGTTGTTTCTTGGTGCGCTGCGATAATTTAACAACGCCAAATGTATGTCTGAGCTATCCTTAGCACATTTTTTCAACATATTTTTCGCTATCTGTACGTATTGCTCACTTAAGTCTCTCACAAAATCTCTGAATTCTTTGCTGGCAAATTGGGGTCCATTATCACTTTCGATAGTGACAGGTATACCGTGCACAGAGAACCAGGACTTTAGCTTCTTGATGACCTCACCAGTTGTGCTATGCTTCAATTTTTCAAAGTCGAAGAATCCTGAATAACTATCGGCTAGTAACAAATATTCTTGTTCCTGGAAATTGAAAATATCTACTCTTACTATTTCAAACGGTAGACTGGGAACTTCCTTTAGCATCAACGGTTCTTTAGGTTTTGATGGTTGCTTAGACTGGCAGATGCTACAATTGCGTATATATTCGACGATATCATTACTCATACCTTTCCAGTAAACGTTTTCACGAGCCAATCTGAGACACTTTTGCTCACCGAAATGGCCAGAATGAATACTTCGTAATATGCGCGGTACTTGATCCTTTGGAATTATTACTTCTGTTCCTTTGAACAAAACTCCGCAAATTCCAATAATGCTTTACATTAGCAGGTACTTCTTTTTGGTTGTTTGGCCATCCGTTCAGTACCACTGAAATTATGCTTTGAAGTTCTACATCTTCTTCCGTCGAAGAAATCATGTCTTTAAACGCTTTATTTGTCATGTTCAATACTATATGGACCTGTAACTCCTCTTCATCTGGATCTATGCTGTTCTTGCAATCCCGAATTAAAGTGTCTGCGATATAAAGACTCGTCCCTTTTTTATAATTTATGTTTTGTGAATAAGGGATGACGTCAAACAAGATTTGTTGCAATCTTTGTGGTGCCGTATGAATTGGCTTTCGGAAGATTATTTCCAAAGGTTTATGGTCAGATTCTATAGTCAGCCTCTTACCGTATATATATGAATGGAATTTCTTGCAGGCATATCGTATAGCAGCCGCCTCCTTTTCTATCTGTGGATAGTTTAGCTGAGCAGGAGTCAACGCCTTTGATGCGTATGCGACTGGGTGCTCATTTTGCAGAAGTACAGCCCCAAAGCTTTTGCTGCTTGAATCTACTTGCAATGGGACTTCCGCTTTAGCGTCAAAAAACTTCAAAACAGGCGTTGTTGAAAATTTTTACTTTAGCACTCGAAATGCCGCCTCCTGTTCCTCCGTCCACAAAAATTCTACATTCTTGTGCAATAGCGCTCGCAATGGCTGTGTTATACCGGACAGATTTTCAATGAATTTGCCCAAATATGTGGCCATTCCTCATATCCTTTGCAGTTCCTTTTTATTAGTAGGTTTCTTCAGATTATTGATTGCCTGAATTTTGTCTGGATCCGCAGATAGACCGTTTTCATTTAAACGATGTCCGAGGAATTTGATCTCAGTAGCCTCGAAAATGCATTTTTCTTTATTTAATTTTAGCCCCACATGATTCAACTTCCTCACAACGCGGTTTGTAATGTCCCTTAGCTTTACCTTTGTCTCGGCGTAAATTAGTATATCGTCCATTGAAACTTCAGTGTTTTCAAACTCTTCCAGAATTTGACTCATTCGGTCTTGGAACACTTCCGGTGCTGAAGCCAAACCGAACGGTAGCCGTTTGAACGAATATCGCCCCCAAGGTGTTGCCATAGTTAAATATTTTTCTGTTCTCTCTGAGACACGGATTTGCCAAAACTCCTTTTTGCAGTCTAATAGAGTGAAATACTTAGGTTTTTGAATTCGACTGGCAATTTCCTCGATTGTACACAACGGGTGATATCTTCTAAGGATATTTTTGTTTACATGCGTCAAGTCAACGCAAACACGCAGTTTACCATTTCGCCTAACTACCACCATTGGAGATACTGCTGGTGTAGCTCCTTGAGTCTTGATTAAAACTCCAGCTTTAACTGCTTCCCCGATGTCTTTTTTCGTTTCCTCCCGAAGTGTAATGGCCAATGTTCGCGCCGGAAAAATTTGAAATTTTGGATCGTCAATAAGATCTATGTCATACTCATAATCCTTTAGATATCCCAGACCCTCAAAAATGGCTCCTTCGATCTCCGAAACTCTAACGATCAATTTCAATTTCTCGCATTCAGTTTTTCCTAATATTGGGCTGACATTTGCATCTACCACTATAAACTTCAGTTTACGGTTTTTATTTCGCACTATACAATCAATTAAACTTTCCCCCACTACCTCGATTGGATGGTCTCCGAACGTTAGAATCCTTTTTGTATGTGACTCATCGATTTTTACTCCAATTTTATCAACATTAGATTTGGGAAGCACGTTACACTGCGCTCCGGTGTCTAGCTTGAAATTAATGCTAATTGTATCATTTAGCTTGACAGCTTCGTAATAACTATTTTCGTTGTCTTTTTTCGTAATGGAATTTACGCAAAAGTTTGATAATTCATTCTCTACCTCCGAATCGGTTGCGTCATCTCGAATAGATTTGTTTTCATCTCCAATGAGGTTAACTTTTTTCGAATAGCAAAACTTTGCGAAGTGGCCTTTATGTTTACATTTGTCACATGTTTTTTGATAAGCTGATATTTATAGTTCCACACTCGGTTTTTATTCACCTTCTCGCTCACTGCACTGTTTTTTGATGTATTTTCGGGTTAAGAAACGTGTTTCGCTTTTTTTTTTTTCGATTATATAGAATGTTGGTTTTCGTGAGAAACTTTGTATAAAAACTTGAAAATGACGATATTATCAGTTTATTTTTATATTTTGCACTATTAAAATTTAAATAATAACTCCGATGATTCCCGATTAATTTTTTATTTATTTTTGACTTCTGACACCATGTAGAAACATCATTGTTGATTGATCAAATTCAATTCATTATATGTGCACTAAAGGCCATCGGACACTACCAGTTTTTAAACGTTCGTAATATAACCAACGAAGGTTTGAATAATGTTATTTTGTAACCGGGTACAGTTCAAATAAAAATGGTTGGAAAATAGCCATGACAATTTTTAACCGATATCCAACCTAAAAAATCTAAACTTTCTGGTCATTAAAATACTATATTTCAACTTATGGGTTGGGATTGACCAGTTTTAAACCCGTTATTTCACAGCCCACATTGGAGGTTGGATGTCGGATAAAATCTAACTCACTATGACCAGATTCTGCTCCATTTAACTCTACTAAATAAAAACCATAGAATTGAGCAAAAATTATATTTATTTCTTATTGAATTCAATTCAGGTTCCACTTCAAAAATCCACTACTAATAACTGAACTTATAATTAACATAATAAAAACTAATTTCATTTGTAAAAACAAAAATAATAAAATATTGAATGTGGGCCCCATTCACGGTTGAATTATTGGTTCAGCATCTCCTACAGCAACCTCAGTTTTTTTTGGATTTGTTTCGGAAATGTTGAAAGTAAAAATTGTAATAGTGTGAATTGAAAGATATTTATATTAGAATTTACTTAGATTGCAGTCTAAATTTGGCATGCTTTAAATAATTTTTGGAGAAATTCGCATTGGCGTGTGCAATATAATTAGGATGACTTATAGTCTTACAGTCGCGATAAATAATTCTAAAATTTCTTTGAAGGAACTAAACGAATGTTTTTCAGAGGTCCCAGGCCATGAAAAATGTTTCAGTAAATTGTCTTGGAATAACCATTTGCTCAAAACTTTAGCTAACCCAGTGGCATTTGCACCACCATAAAATTTAAAAGGTATTATAGTGTAAAGTCGTCAGAATGTTGCAAATTATCAATTGAAACAACAGCTGATTTCGAAATTAGCAATAAACTTTATTCAAGCCTTATGATGTATATGTATATTGGTTTTTTTACTTTATTTTTTCAATATCTATCCACATAGCACCAATGCTAACAAAATAATGATTCGAAAAGCATGGCGTCCTCCTTTCTTCTCTTCCCATGCGTACGTGTGAATTCGCCGCCATTTAGTAGTTTAAAATAGTATAATATAATATTTTTCATTAATAACTGAAACATACCAAAATTAATTTTAAAGGAAGGACTTCTCAGACGCTTCTCCAAATCCTCTATTTCGTCGATATTTCTTAATGGAATCTTGCTCCATTCATTTTCATTTACGTGTAGTTCATTTTCTGCCATACGTGATGCCGTAATTTTTTCTAGAATTAGATCCAGCATAATTTTAATTTCCGCTATTGACCGTTCCATTACGAAAAGGCGTTCCTCCATTTGGTCGTACTTACAATGAAATTTATAAGCTGAAAAGTTACAAAATAATCAATTATAACAGAAGTACATGTTTATATTTATGTCCGGAAAACATACCAGTATGTTGAGATTCGTTGTTAAAAACGGTCTCTGAATTTTGAAGTGGAAATGTGCTAAAATTATCCAAAACTCCGTATTTCCGTACGTCGTCTATTAGAGGAATAAGACTGTGAACATTATAGCTTATATTATTAAATCCGTAAATATCACGAAACATTTCCACAAACTATTTTAACATTTGGAGGATTGGGTGCATTTTAACGTTGTAAAAATAGACATGTGAAGGAAAAAATTTCGGTAAAAATTAAAATTACCAAATTACCCAAATTAATGACAAAATTACTTTTAATGCGGTTTTAGCCATAAAAACTGAACAAGATTTGATAATTCAAATTTCAAAGGTGTTTTAGGGTGTTTATACGTATTGGGATATGTAATTTTTGGATAAGTAATTCTCTACAACTCTAGCTTGTAATTTTTCTAACAAGAGTTGCAGAAAAAACGCAAACACTAAATATGATATACTTCATAAACGCATTTGGATTGTAAATTACCGATTGTGATTTACTTTAGACAACTTTTTAAGAGCAACAGTGTCCTCGTATCAGTGGCGTAACTACAAATTTCGGACCCACCCGCAACATTTTTATGACCCCCTAAAAATGCTTCTTGTACCTATAAACAAGAGAAACTTTCAGTGAAAAACTTATTTCGTCCCATTGTCTATTGTTGAGTCATTTTCATAATTTAAGGTTTTTGCTAAAAGATTTAGCACTTTTAGAACTTTTAATTTTATAAACTTTCAATTATCAAAGCTTTTTAAACCAAACCATTTTACTAGAAAATTTGGTGTTATAATATACATAAGCTTTCGTTTATCCAATCTTTTTGAATTAAATCATTTTACCAAGAAATTTGGTGCTATAAAAAGGGCGACGGAATTTTCGGATAAATTTAGAATATTTGTTAACAATGAGCTTTAATCTTGACAATTAATTTATACTATGTATTTGGGTTTATTCTTAACATTTCTGAGCCTTTTAATAATTTGAGGTTTTTGTAAAAATGTTTTATGAACACATTAAAAGTAGAACTTTTAGTTCAAGGAGCTTTCACGTATTGATGCTTTTAATCCAAATCATTTACTTTTTATTTTGAAATTTGATCTAAACTATCGGGAATATATTTGTTTTCAATAAGCTTTGAGCTTTTTGGGTTTGAACTTAACATTTTTGAGCTTTAACTTAGTTTCAGGTTTTAAATAAAGCGTTTGATGAGCATAAATTATGTATTTGAAAAATTTGTCAAGAGCTTTAGTTTTAAGAGCTTCCACTTATCGAAGCTTTTTAAACAAACCATTTTACTTTGAAATTTGATATTACAAGGGATGACGGAATTTTGGGTAGGATTTAGAATTTTTGTGTTCAATGTAAATTATTAAAAGCTTTTCAAACCAAAGGTGGTATTTTGGGATTCATTTATAGTATTTATTTTCAATTAGCTATAAGCTTAATTATTTATTTATACTTTCTCGGAATTTTTTATGATCATAAATAATGTATTTACAAGAAATGTCAAGAACTTTTAGTTTTAAGAGGTTCACTTATCGAAGCTTTTCAACTCAAATCATTTTACTTAGAAATTTGATATTACAAAGGTAATTTTTGGAAATAATTCAGAATATTTGTTTTCAATGTAAATAAATATCCTTCATCCAAAAGGTATTTCCATTTTCGAGAGTTCCATGTGTAAGAAAAGCAATTGGTCTACTCAGATTTAATTTTGTGGACAGAACGTGTTTCATTTGAATGGCTTGAAATAAAACGAAATTCTTGCAACTCTATGCTATGACGAATTCTACATTTATAGATAAAGCATTAAAAATTTCGAAATAATCTCAAAAATGTAGAATTTTCGGACATTGTTGACTAATTTTAAATAACCTACAGGAGATTGGAGAAATATCGAAATTCTGGCATAATCTCAAAAAAATCTTTTAAATACCATCAGTAAGATTTAAATGTGTAACTCTGCAAGTTCTTACAACTCAAAGCTAAGCGCAGAACATTCCCTTACAAAATTCGAATAAATTCGATAAATCTTTAAAAATCTCGAATAATTCTAGGAATATCGAAAAATTTAAGAAATGTAGAATAAACCGCGCAGAATATTAATGAATAATATCCAAAAGACTGTAGAAATCTAGAAAACCTACTAAAATTTGAAAAAATTCCAAAAATTCGTGTAAATATGCATTATTGCAATTAAGCAAGTTAAGGCTAAGCTCAACAAAACGGTATGCAATAATAATGATCCATAAAATAGTATCGGATTATTTCGTAAATATCGAACAATCATATTCTTCGAATAAGCTCTAAAATTCTCGAGTAACCGGACTGTTTCGAAATACCGAATCACCAATAAGTCTCAAACATCACAAACATCTCATTTCCATGATAAACTCCAAAAATCTCGTGAAATTTTAAAAAGTGATCAAAAGATGAAACCTGAGACAGGCGGATATGAAATCGGGAAGCAAATAGTTAACGATAGTTTTTCAAAATAAACCTGTAAATTTCCTTTTTTATTTGCCATTTACTGGTAATCAAAAGATCCACTAAATAAGAAACTATAAGTCGAACGAACGCTAATTGATTATTGAGACTGACTGTGGTTTGGCTCAAGTATGAGGGAAATAAGAATTATTTTCAGTTGTGGTTATGTATTTTTCTAGTTTCTTTTTGATTTTTATGAACATCACAATGATACGCCGCAAGGTGCTAACACCAGCAGATTACTATAAGCTTCCTTTCTCAAATCAAATCTTGATTTGTAAAAGGTTGAATTTGCTTGGCAAAAGGCTCAATTTGATTTGTAAAAGATTGAATACAAATAAATCAACCCACAGCAAATAAAAAAATCATTGTCGTTTGCTGTCAAAAGCTTTGATTTCAAACGAGTTTAGCTAATTTTCTTCTAAATCCGAATATCGGTCTGAACCTAAAGGCATTTTGACTCAGAACAGAGAAGAAATGATTGAGTCTGTATTAAAAAAATATTTAATAGCAACAGGAATGATTTCTTCTTTTTATAAAAATTAGACCACCTCCTTTTCTTAAAATTTTCCTAGAAATGTACCGTTCTGCAAATTTGCACTTTAAGCTTAATCTGATCTATCTAGCATTAAATTTGAACTTATAAAGGAAATCTCGTGGCCCCAACAATCGTGGGCCTTCAATGAAATACAAGAGTTTCATCTTTATTCATTTTTTTGTTTTAAAAAAAATTAATGTTCAACAACAATCAAAACATATTATACCTAGAATTCGTCGTGTCTTACAAATTCGTCCAATTCAAAATTTTTAAATTAAATTGGACGCTAATTTTCAATTTAAATTCAATCTGTTTTATTTTCCTCGGCCAGTTTAACTATAATAATAAAAACTAAAATCTGTTTGTCTGTATGCAAGTCTTTTATACGTTTTCACACCGTCCCATTCAATATGAACAGGTTTTCTTAGTATTTTTGAATGAATCGAATGGATCCCGTAATCCCGGGCGGGATATTTTTAAATAAATCCCACGATTTGAAAAAGGTTAGAAACTTAACTTTAAACACTATAAATTCTCGATTTTTGGTACTATATCCGGATTGAGGTCTCTCTTATTTTCGATTATCCCTTAAATCTGAATGTATAAAATTTGAATATATCAAACAGAAAGAACTTAGTTAACACATTCTGATAAAACTAGGCATTCCGATGGAAATGCGGTTGTTTAATGATTCTTAAATGAACTTCTGGAATATAGCCAATTAGAAGGGAACTTGGCCATGTCTTAAAATGAAGTTTAGGAATCCCACCTATGAACTAGAAACTCGGTAACTTCTAAACCGATTATAATGAAATTCAACAAGTACGATAGAAATAGGATTTTAAAATGAATTTTAGATGAAGTTCTGGAATATTATCAATTAGGATGGTATGTACGATGAAATTGGTATCCTAAAATGATTTTTAGATGAAGTTCTACAGCTTAACAACAGCTTAATAAATATCTGCGTACCCACGTACATATTTGTTAAGCTGTTTTCAAATTTATGAGTAGGTAGAACTATAGAGCACTAAACTGAGGTATTTATGTATTCGATGTTTTAAAAAGCAATATGGTATAAAACGCGATATGGTACAAAACGCGATATTTCAAAACGCGATGTTTTAAGTCGCGATATGGTATAAAACGAGATATATTACAGAACGCGATAATTCGAAACGCGATATTTCAGAACGTGAAGGAACATTTTAAATGTGGAATAAAGGAAGATTAGAATATTAATAATTTTAAAATATCGGGTTTTGAAATATCGCATTTAGAAATATTGCATTTTGTAGCATATCGTGTTTTGTACCAAATTGCATTTTGAAATATCGCGTTTTGAAATATCGCGTTTCGAGCGGATCCCCTAAAAAACAGCTGAAATCTGTGGGACCTAAATGTGACGACACATTACCTGCCGTTCCTGCGCGAATAACCGCTGTTGATGAAATTTCTTTCAAAATGTTCTGCACTTTTCTTTCAAAATGTTCTGCAGGATTAAAACATTCCCAAATTACCAAACACTCCATCTCGGTTACTATGGTAAAATAAAAGACAAATTAAAATCCGAACTAAAATCAGTCCAATCAGTATGCCATACTTTTGATGAATGGACATCGAAGCATAACCGACGCTATATGAAAAGAGATTGCGATTTCCCGAGAAATTTTATTTCTCGACAAACCAAGAAATTTGTTTCCCGGCGAATTTCCTTTCTTGAGAATTTGCAGGTAGATTGGAAAACAAATCGAAGGACCAAGAGTACTATAACTCCCGTTTAAACATAGAAGCGCTTCTCGACACTTCAAGTGACCATTTCATATTTGAATTTTTGGTAACCATATTGGAATAACTGTGATTACAAATCCGCTTTGTTAAATTACTGTGAAGTCGTCATAATTGGTTTCAGAACGAATTTGTCTATTTTGGATTGATTTTTAGCCCAAAAAAATTATTGCACTAAGGCCGGCTGATGACGAAGGCCAGCCCTTTACTCAGCGACGTTGTTTATGATACAAATAACGGTGCACTTCATTTTTCATTATTTCGACTTTGATGAATAATTTTAAGTATATCGGTCAAATTTAAAGAATCAACTAAACATGAATTTAAAAGAAAAATTATTTCTTAACCCAATGATGTCAGATCATGATTTAATCTAATTTTTATTTATTTAGACGTTGGTACTTATCGTTCCGTATCGGTTCGTTTCATGAAATCTGGATGGTAATGTCTGACGGTTATCGTTTTTCGTTAACTATAAATCCGACCGATGGAAAATCCGTATTATAAACACTACACGGTCCGGTTTGAAATTTTAAAAGCATTTTTTACCATATTTTATGGGATAGTGCATTTGTTAATATTCTAATTCAGCTTGGATCTCGGATAGACACCTTATACAGAATGTAAAGAAGACATATTAGATTTTACAAATCTATCCATGGTATCTCATAACTTAGGTTTGTACTCATTTTCAAGTGGACAACGTTTGAACTAGGTCTCTTTCCGTAATGAAATGTCAAAAAACTTAAAGTTCAAACACAATGATAACCATTCTGTTCCGCTCGCTTAAAACAGTAAGCTCCGGGAATAAAACAGTAAGTATGGCCTTGTCTGGTATTGCAAACCCCTTCTTTACTATGCACAATCTACTCCACCATATCAGGCTTTTTAAATCTATGTACACTTGGTATACAGTAAGGCTTGATTATAATCGTAAAATTTTCAAAATTATTGTGTATTGCAAAAATATGTTGAAGAAGGTGGCGACCATGATAAAGCCTTGTTATTAGATACTAAGACGCGATAGAATAGTTTGATTAATATGATTGTACAATTCCTTGTAGTGAAAGAATGTAAACAAAAATCTTTAATATCGATATTAAGTCGAAAGTTAACTTTACTTTCAATTCTGCGTCCCATCAAACTAACCGTTGAAGCTCTTTGTTGAATGGACGCAATTCTCCTTCCTGTGATACAGCACTAAAATTTACGTTAAATAAGCTGCAAAATCAAGACAATTCGTTAGCTCACGAGATAACAAATACATTGAAAATTCGAATTAAACAAAGAAGAACTAGAACATCTGAAGTCTTGCAGTATCTTCATAATGGGAAACAATCAGTAGCTGAAGCCGACACAAATATATTTCTGGTCCCAACAGGAGTTGGGTGGAGTTTTATATTTTTTGTACAACATTTTGAAGGGTACACGGGAAAAACGTATAAAAAACGCATAAAGTTCATTAAAAAAAAATCGATTTTGATACCATCGTTGCTAAAATAAAAATAAAAATGTTTTATGTACCCCTATGTAGCAGCGTCGGGTTCTTAATTTTTCATATAAATTAAAGAGAATTTTTATAGATTTTGGACAATTCTTAAGATAATTTGACCTTAATGCTGACATAATATCACATATGTTGTATTTTCAAGGGTCTCAAATTTGAATTTCAGAAATGAAATTATTATCAAAAGCTTAAGACTTTAACAATACTAATGTAAAATTGATCGCTCAGAAAATGTTGGGAACAACGTTTAGCTATTTTCGTGTACAAAGTGATTTTTCCATATAAAGTGATTTTCTATATTCGCATTAGTAAATAATACAATAAAATTGCAGTTAAATTATTTTAATTAGTTAGATCATTTTTAGACGTATAATAAATATCAGCGACATTATCGAATGTATTAAAAACTACTAAACACGATCTATCCATGTTCACCTCACCTCCGTTTCCATGTCACAGAGAATGTTTCTTTAAGCCCTCGGATCTAAATACTCGTAAATTTTCAAATATTAACGGAAGAGAATAGAATTAAGCACTGTAGGACTAATTGCTTCAATGTCGCTTCGCCTTTGAACGTGATTTCGTACGTTGTCTGTGATAGTTAAAACCAATTTCACTGACAATAATAAATATGTTCTCGTGATGCAGATGCATCTTGAGAAAAACTTCATTTCGTTCATTTTTCGGAAGTTTATGTCTCTAAACTCATTCAATCGATCTATCTCTTTTTTAGACCATTTTGGAGAGAAGAGGTTGAACAATTTTATGGTTTTTGTTCCATAAGCATAGAAACGGAAATTCCATTAATACACAAAATAATATACATTTTACAGCTCTTCCAAATTTGGTGCGCCACCCACCTAAACTCGAGCTTTTAAATACTCCCACAGAAAAAAAAAATCACACGGATTTAAATCTGGAGAATAAGGTGGCCAATTGATCCCAGTATCTGTTCTGGAAACTAATTGAATATTGTTTGAGGGTCAACAAAAATCAGGAAGGAAATCCAGTTAATTTTCCAAGTTAGAGTTGCAAGTTCCTTTAGTTTTGGTGCTATTATCCTGATTTTATGATAAATTACTCGACTTTCTGCTGCAATATCCTTGATTTAATGCTGACACAAATTTTTTTTTAAATAAATTTTTGTTCTGTAAAATTAAATTGGCTGAAGTGGGGAGGTTCTGTGATTTTGTTTGTTTTAATTATTATTTTCAGAATTACATGACATTGATTTGAAGGATATTACAGACTTAATAGTATACGAGATATTCAAGATCTTTTAGGAATTTTTAATGTTTGTGCAGCTCTTGATGTGACATCAATATCAGCGATTGATAGGTAACCGCATTATTTAGAGTGTAATGAAAGTTTGAACAATGATCAATCAAACAAAACAGGATAACAAAAATTAAAAGTTTGCACTTTGGAGAAATGGTCCTCCTATTTTCAAGTAATGCTGCCAAGGTATTCCGATAATCGTTACACTTTTAATACACGTTTTTCCAGTTTTTAACATAAGCATTGAGCTTTCGTATAATATATTTAACCTCCACCACATTTTTTGTTCATTTATGATCATCTTCCAATTATCAAAATATTTAAGGTTTTCAGACCTTGCAGCAATATGATCAGCTAGTTTTTCTGTTTTTTGATATACTGCATTAAAATCGTTTTAAATTATCTCCGTTTAAATACTTTCAGCAATGCGGAAAAATGATTTCTTTGCGAATAGAACTTCTGATTTTGGAATAGCATTTTTGCCTAACAACGTCACTAGGTTGATAAAGCCCAATTTTTCGATCCAGTGTGGAGGATTTCTATATCCTACAGCAGTTCTTCGCCTGGCATATTACGTGCACGTTAAGTAATTTTCACATCCATTAAGACTTTCTGTAGGCTTTCTACGATTTAATTTCGTTTTTAATGGCCATGTTAGGAATTTGGATAAGAGGCGTAGCTGTAAAATTGATCAATTAAAATCAGGTGAGAATTTGATTTTTTAGGTCTTTTGAAATCTGACACAAAGGCTTACATTCGAATCGTATGTTTTCGTGTCCTACGGCAACTAAAAAATTTAAAAGTGTTTATATCAACATTTTTAAAAGTAAAAGTGGTTTTTCTGAAATCTCTGAGCTTCCATAATAATTGTAAATGCTGTCATAAATTATCAAAAATAATTTTTGGAATTTGGTTACATTTTGAATTGACATTCTGCATCTATTTCTTAGTGACTTGTTTAATTTCGCCTTTCAAATTGAAATTCCATATTTTATTCGAAATATATTTGTAATCTGATATCTTTGGTGAGTAGAAGATTCCCTCTAAGTTTGTCGACTGCAATCTGAATTTATGTACATAACAATATAGTTTTCTCCGAAAATATCTAAAACTTCAACATTTTAATTTTCACAGCCAAATTGATTAATTCTTCAATCAATGTTAACGATACATAATTTTAGTTCAGTTTTACTTCAATGGAATGTCGACCACCTCAGTTTTGTATCACCAGGCCTTGGCTATAACTTAATCTCTGGTTGAATAAACCAGGAAGTTTGAATCAGGGAAAAATCATGCTGCCATCAAATAATGTTGCCCCTAATCCATACTTACATAGGTGGGTTTTCCAAAGTTTTAGCTCGTTTTCCCATTCTTCACCGTATTTTTGTAAATTTAATGCATATCGCCATTGATATAGACAAACATAATAAACTTGTGGAAATATATCAATTTAAATTAAAACATGGAGGTGTGGCCACTTCCGGTTAGTCGATTTAGAGTAAAATTCACTGGGACCTCCCAATTTATCAAAAAAGCTTAAATCTAAAAATTCAATTCGATTGGTTAAACCATCTGGGCAGTATAGACACCATTTCGAAACCCACTTTTTCGGACTTAGGGGACCTCGAAACAGATAAATCTCCAAAAATCTCAAGGCACAACCTTTTCATGATTACTATACTTTATTTTACCTACGTAAAAGGAAGTAACAAGAGTAAATGATTTGAAGTAAAAAAAAATAATTACGCCTGAATGTCGATCTTGACTGATTGTTTTGTTGTTGTCACGGGGAGCAAATAATAAATTTAATTGGGAATAGGATTTAATCACTTTATTTTAAATTAATTTCAAGTTGATTAGTCGATTTCAGTGAAATCTCTTTGCTGAGCTGAATAAGTAAATGATAGGATACTTCCGTTTTCACATTTGTCAGCTTTGTTTCTGCTAGGCTGGAATCGAAATAAAATGTAAATATTTTTGATAATTCATAAAAAAGTAACGGTTCCAGCTTTTATGATATATTCGTTACCGTCAGTTATTCTTTGACCGCCTTGATTTTGAGGTACTGTTAGATTTCATTCATTTGCTGAGCTTCCAAAGTTTACATTTCACTGAGGTACCTAACAAAGCTTAATTTTCAATGATGCTTCTTATTTGAAAAGCTCGTATTGTGTCATGTTGCAAATACCAAAATCTTTTCGTAACAAATATTTCCCTCCAAAGAGCATAAAATATTGCAAAGAGGGCCTTCTTAAGAAATTAGGGTACAAAAAAAAATTTTTTTTCGCCTTGATATGAAATAGTTTATGAAATCATACAAAACGTCCTGTAAAACCCAGACCAATGAGTCATTTTGCTTGCTGAAAGTAGTATTTAAGTTTTGTTGATATCGAAAAATTGGATTCGCCGCGAATTAAGAAACACGAAGGGATTCCTGCTTTAACCATTTTTACAAAATACATTTTGTTAAAATCCGTCTTTTAGCACAACTTGCGCTTAAAGAAAATTCCGGAATAACTTTCGGTCGAAATAATCATAGACAAAAAACAAAAGAATCGGTAAGTTTAAATTACCAAAAGCTGGATAAATCTTTAGTCGTGGATTAATTCTCGTACAAACTTAAGGGCCTTAGAGTTTTTCAGAAATACCCAAAAGGGGATTACATTAGAAAATATTGGTTTCACATCAGTGAAAAAATAGTGAATCATGAGAAAATACGTGAATAATAAGTGAAATTACCATTCATTAGTGAATAATGAGGGAAATATTCTTGCTGAGTGAATAATGCTTGAATAATCAATGAATTCATCAGTGAGTAAAGATTGAATAATTGCTGCCAAGCTTTCCTAAAATTTGACTAGGATTTATTTTTCGATTTATTATTTCCAAAGCAACAGGTCACGAATTATTTTTGGATATAATTATTGACGGCAACATTCTCACACCACAAGTCTTTATGAAATTCTTTTGTTTAGTTCGCCTGCATGTATGCTACTAGTACAACACATTAATTAAAATAGGTGCGTTCCACGTTTAGAAAATCATTTGAATTTTAAGTGAACAACTATGCAATTAAAAAGTTTATTAAAATTCTGTAAATTGGAATTTATACAACAACATTTCCTCAATTCAATTCATAAGTGAAATCTGGTAGCATATAATGGTGGCGCAATAAAATTAAGTTTCCGTATTTCCAGTGAATTCAATAAATCATTTCTGTTTCTAACATATATCACTCAATTTATATTTTTACCCTATATAAGTTCATATAGCTACGACATATATGTATGAAATATACATAAGGCTCAAAAAACATAAAAACGAAAATCGGTTATGTAAAGTTTTTAGTGTTTGTACATAAAAATTAAATTGGAATTTGTTCGAACAAAAATATAAAATTCAACATCTATATACAGTGTATACGAGTAAATATACGCTTTTGACAAGCAATTACAGTTTACGAGCATTTTTCCTATATACACACAGGCACACAAACAAACACACACATACGTAATATTGTTCCTGCGCTACCATTGGGATGTTGGTTTTTATATTTTTTAAATAATAATGCCAGCAAATAATAATAAAAAAAATCGATTCAAGATTGGCAAAAAAGAAAAAAATTGGTAACACTATGGCTATGACGTACATACACTTTACTTTGAAAAAAAGACAAAAAGACAAAAAAAAGAAAAAGAAAAGTTAAACCATTTTTGGATTTTTATTTTTATAATGGAATGATCATTTCCTCGTCTGTATCGAATATTCGTAAATGATATGGCCGAACAGAATACGTACTAATGATGCTTATAATAATTTCAGTTTGGCTCTCGGAAATAAAAAAAAAAAAAATGTCGGCCGTCAAACAATTAAAAGTTTTTAACAAGTTTTTTGTTCTTCCCGTTATGCGACAAACTTTTTGTTCTCATATAACAGATGATTTCGCAATACTACAATATAAAGTCAGGTGGTATATAATTCCAACCCCCATCTCAAGAGATTTTAATCTATAAATATATATTTTACAAGATAAGTTAAAATACATAAGACAAAGTGTTAAAGGCAAAACTAATTGGATGCTGGGCGGGGGGAGGGAATGCACCACATTTACAATAAATTTGTTTGCCTTGTAGCAAAATATTTTAGATTATATTTCGAAATAGTTTGGACAATCAATATATTTTGTGTTACCAGATAATGATTCGAAAATTTAGTATATTGTTTCAAATTTCGTTGGCTCATAGTAATTTTTATAATTGGGCTGCACCTACAAAAAAAAAAAAAAAAAAAAAAAAGCCAAAAAGCAGTCATCAATTTTCAATTTCTAAACAACATTTTTATTGTTTGTCTAAACTTCTAGAATATTATATTTCAATACCAACATGAAATATGAAAACTACATAAAAATAATATTTAGATAAATATATTTTGTTAAAAGCTTTTGAAAAGCTCTTCTTTTAATAGTTTTTTATTTTTATTTTTAAATTTTTAACACAAAAAATGCTTTTGTTAAATGAGTAGTTTTTGTATGAAGTTTATTCGAATTTACAAATACAAAAGTTAAGCAGTTTGTTAAAATATTTGTTTTTTTTTTTTTTTTTTTTTGTAGATGCAACAAAAGATTTACTTATATTCTTCACAAATTCTGTTTTGGAACAACAAAAAACCTTTTATAATACCACAAAACAAAGGATAAACTACAGATGAATCTTTTATTGTGGTCGATTGTTCGCTGACCAACCTTGTTTCTATATTAATTATTTAGCTTAGATATTTGATCATTAGGTTCGCGCGAGGACTTTAAGAAAGTTTGTTAGTTAAAATGGTTGGAAAGTTCTTTTTATGAATCTAGATTGAAATGTCTATTCTCATGTTTGACGTAAACATTTTTATCCCGAAAAGGCTTTTATCAAAATAAGTGTCTCCCAAGATATTGTGGGACGCTTATTTCGAAAAAAGCCTGTTAGTGAGAAAAAATTCGTCAGAGGTTAATTTTCATCCCCTGAAGGTCACCCCTGATTGAGGTGACTGCTTCATGTGATCTCTTAATGATGCCGGGTTTTAAATTACATTTATATTTTTTTTTACATTTTTTTATCGTTAGCTCCCTGAGGATACATATCTGAAATAGGCACAAAATATTTCTTAAACTGTCGTGTTTAGTTTTAGGTATTATGTAAGACGATGTGGTTTTATTTAACCTTTACCCCTGCTTTCCAAATCAGGCAAAGAAATTTCGAAAGTTTTTTTATAAAAGTATTGCGTAATATACGTTATGGTTTAGATTTACTCTTAACCCCCGCGATTTCTTAATGAGGCTAAGGTTCTAAATTGCTTAAGGGTTAAGAAGTCGAGTATTACACTTCGTTCCAAAAAGACAATTCGTGTTTTGTTTTAAGTAATTTTTACCTTTAATTCCCGTGGTTTCCTAATACTCATGTTTCAAATTGCCTAAGAATTGTGTTTAGTTTTAAGTAATGAACGACTTGTGTTCAATTTTAATTATTAAGCCCTGTGATTTCTTAATGAGGCGTATGTATTAAATTGGTTAAGGATTAAGATTATACGAGTATTATACGCCAATTCAGGGAGAAATATCCTAGATCGACTCAAAAAATTTCGAAAATGGCTTTATTTAGTTTACAATATTATGATTAATATTCAGACTTAAACTACGTGATTTCTTGATGAGACTTGAGTTTGAATTATTTATTGCCTTAGAAGTCGAGCAAAGAAGAATTACTTAAGATGCTGTGGTTAATTTTCACCCGTCCGCTTCTTCATTTCTGAATGAGGGTTTGCTTTTTATAGACCTAGGTGATAAGACGTTGGGTATCACACACCACTCCATGGAGACATATCTGAGATCAGCTCAAAAATTTCAAAGTAAGACACTGTGTTTAAGTTTTACCTGTCCCGTCTTAATGAGGCTTAGGTTTTAAATTGTCTAAGGGTTAAGAAGTCGTATAGCCATTGCAAAGAGATATCTCTAAAGTCCGCTGGGATTATATTTAGATTTCGAGATTTGACCTTTTAGTTTCACTATAAATAAATACAATATTTTATCCAACGGAACGAATAAATAATTAATTTGCTTAAATGAGGTCAAATTAAATAATTCTATTTAAAATGTTTTATTTAGTATTTTGAATATTTTTTCTGGATGAAATGAAAATTTCTTTAAATATTTTTGAAAAAAGCCTTTTTGAGATGAACGAAAGAGAGAGATTTCGCACTAATTTCTCACACATTATAACTTGAACCCTGAAATTGAAATGTGTTTGTCAAAATAAGGACCACACAATATACAGAGGATCCCTCAAAATAATCACCCTTAACTCCCGTGATTTCATAATAAAGCTTGGGTTTTAATTTGCCTAAAGAATAGGAAGTCGATAGCTAGAGATCGGTTTAACTAATTGCGAAAATGACCGTGTTTTATTTTATCTATTGTGTAAGTGGTTTCAGTTTATTTTCGTTCTGAAGTCCCGTCATTTTTTTTATTTTTTAAATAGGCGGTGCTATATGCCATTTCAGAGAGACTTCCCTGAGAACGGCGCACGACATATAGATTTTAAAATTTTACTTCACAGTGTTTATTGAGTATTAATAAACATTTTGTCAAACGCTATAAATAAATAATTAGTTTACTAAAATGAGATTTTATCTCAAATATTTACTCTAAAAATATTTTTTCGGACGAATGCCGTTTTGTTTAATACTTTGAATATTTTTTTCTGGGTGGAATGAAAATTTCCTTAAATTTTAGCCGAAACACTTATTTTGAAAAAAAAAACCTTTTCGGGATTTTCATTTCACGCTAACTTCTCATTCATTCTATCTTGATCTTGGTAGTTTAAACTATCGAGAACTTAACAAGAAATCTTAATTCCGAAAGGTCTTTTTTAAATTATGTATCTCGGCAAAATGTAAGAAAATTTTATTAAGACGAAGTTTTTTTAAACTCGAATTTGACTCTCTGTTGCAGAAAGAGTTTTTATTTGTCTTTGCTTTTTATAGCAAACTGAGATTTGAACTCGGGTCTAAAAAAAACCTCTTCGAATGAAAAAAAAAAAGAAAAAAAAAGAAATATTCTAAAAACCAAAAAAATATAACCAAAAAAGATCGGCGTAAGAAATTTTGTTATGGCTAATTTTAATCCTTATTTCTCATAATTTCTTAATGAAGCTATAGTTTTAAATTATTTAGAGGTTAAGAAGTCGGGTACCATACGCTATTTCCGGGAAACATTTTAAAGAACAAAGCTCGAGAATGTCTTTATTTTATGCACAGTCTTTTCTCATTAAAATAATACTTAATTTAGTAAAATGTAGTTAAAACTTAACCGTCCTTTACAAAACTATTTTATGTGATAAAATCCGTTTTGTTTACTGGTTCGAACATTTTTTTCTGGATGTAATAAATTTGTTTAGCAGAGATACATATTTTGGAAAAAGCCTTTTCGCGATGAACATTTTATGCTAACTTGTTATTTATTATAAAAAAACGTCCTGAAAAATTTGGCTACAAATGTCCGATAACTTTTAATCTGAAAAGACCTTTTCCAGATATTAACTGTTTTGTAACGCACTAAGGCCAAGAAAATTGATTACCTACCCAAAACTAACACAAACATAAAACTAAACGTTAATAAACCAGAAATAGTTAATAAAATTTATTAAAATTATGTAAAATAAATTTTATTAATCGGTATTATTTGAATTAAATTTCAGATCGTAAATCAGCATTCTGTGGGTGTTCGGAAATAATAATAAAACGAAAAATAAATTATCGAAAAAGAAAAAAAACGCAAAAGGCTTTTTTTGTGTCTCTCTGAACTCTCCTATGTAATAAAAAAACATAATATTTGATTTACTAGACAAATGGACACAATTAGTCAGCGATAAAATCTCATAATTTTGGGTCTCCTATCAATGACACAACAACTCCAACAACAATTAGCCTTTACAATTCCAGCGATTATTATTCCCACGTTTATTGGACATTATTGAATGTGTCGATTGGTGGCTTGGTATAACAACAAATAATAAAATTTCTTAGGCCGATCAAATAAAAAATGCAGCAAAGGTTATTAAGTTATCAAACCTGTAAACTCAAATCCGTAATTACTTGCATTACTTGGGCTGCATTATCTCCTCTGCCTTTATTCTTTCTCCCGCAGACGGAATGTATCTACAAATATTTCTATGGAATCCGTTCGGCAGAGTTTTTGGACCTACGCCTGCCCAGTTCTTGCCAGCAAGCACATTAGGAGGTCAAGATCGTAGGAATACATTTCAGAACTCTTTTTTCTTTCGAGTACGAGCCTATGGGATGAGCTTGCACCAATTCAAACGCTGAGACTGAGACTGAACTCTCAATCTTCTAAAAAAAATCGTATAAAAACATTTCTTTAAGCGCACTGCACTTAATTATTAAGCAGCGTAAAGGGTTTGATGCGGGAATCGTTTGGCTAAGTTTACTTTCCTTCGGAATCCTATCACAGTAATAACGAAATTTGATAACAAACCGTCAAAATGTAAATCTAAATCGAACAACTCTAAACCAACTCCAGGGTAGTCCAAACTGTTTAAAAGAATGTGCAAATGAACTGTTGATTATAAATAAACTTTTGCAAGGCTAACAAATAAATTCGCTTATGATTTGTAAGTGAGAAGTTGTTGGTTAGATGAGCAACAAATCATTTATCAGATAATAAATATTCTTAAAATGAATTACCCAAACGGCTTTACATTAAGTTAACTTTCTGGAAAAGTTGTATCATCTTTTGGAAACCACATCAAGTTTTTAAGTCTGGGAAACTCAACCATAAAATGTAGGAAATGATAAAAATTTGATTTTTTGGGTTCTAAAATTTTGGTCGATGTTAATTGATCACCGATATATTGTTATAAGGAGAGGAGGGTTGCGCTAATTTCGTCAAATACTCACAATTTTTTATCCTATGCCCTGCTAGCTGCTACTTCATTATGTATGTGGCCAATTGGCAAAATATCTAGGAGCAAAACCGCATATTTTTATATGAATCTAATTTTGGTTGAGCAGGATATAACATTCAGACGATGTTATAAGCAAGGATTAATAAAAATCCGGGACATAGGCAATCTTTTATTTCCGGGCCTCCTCAAAACAATAGGAACGCTTTAAGGGTGCAAACACTTTCCTCAAAAGTTCTCTTATAAAACGCATGAAAAGTGGGATTTTTTCTTTGTTTTCCATCCCCAAAATGTTTGTTTTTTGCATTGTAGACTACATAGTCGCACGCCTCCCTTAGCAACGTGAGACCAATTTGTTTTTCACATGATAATTTTTCCGAACTTTTTCGGGCCCTGGGCACGTGGCTAGTTTGCATAGGCGTTATTCTGGCCCTGGTTAAAAGCCGTTGATGATCCGCAAAAATAAGTTAGGTATTTTTGATGCTGAGGTAGCTTCTCTTTGCGATATTTTATGTATTGCATCATGTAAAATGTGTTTAATCCTTACATAATTGTTACCGTCTTACACAGGTAATTTCCAAATTCATCTTATCATTGCCCAGCCGCAACGTTAAGGTTTTGCGAAATGTTCTGCTAAATAATTTAGTAAGAATATAAGTGATTACTTTCCGGGCATGATTAATATAGATCTGTATATCAAATGTGTATTCTGCTACTCCTCAATCCTGTGGTGTAAAAAATGGAAGATCATCTACTGGTTACAGGACAGATGTGTGGTGAATCTCTAAAAAGTTTCAAACCCGCTACCTTTATTCATCATTTGGACGTGCTGCAGCTAATTCATTGATCATCAAATATGTTGGTTAAGTCAGATACGAAATTTCAATGGAATTTATACATAATCGCCTAAGTTACATTTGAGGCAGGGATGGAGTTTCTTAATAAAAACGTGGCCAGAATTCAAGAAATATCGTTGGACCCTATTAATACTTTAGTCCATAAATACAAAGAAGTCCGAATAGAAACAAAAAAAAACTAGTTTTATACATACATAACCAATCCAGGCATTTACTACTTTCCCAGCACCAAATGGAACATGCACGTTTGTGAATGAATTTTAGTGAAATTTTATTTCTAGGTTATTAGGCCGATTCTGTAATTAGTTCCTAATATAAAACCAAATTCCTCATGCTCTGAAGAATTCCTGGAGTCGTATCATTACGACGTTTTTTTTGCTAATTCAGACTAATTTTAGATGCAATGAAACAAGAACATTTATTGATGGATTTTAGTGAAATTTTATATCTGATATATTTTGTGTATCCTATAAATTATTCATAGTATAAACATTATTATTTCATCGTCTGAAGAATTTTTCGGCCGTAAGTTTCAGATGTAATATATAGAGAAATATTTTGTATGTCCGTATAATTTGTCCATATAGAAATCAGGACGTCTGGTCGCCCTAACTAAACCATACCCAAACCATAACCAATATCAGCCGAAGCGGTAGGTATCTCCTTGAAACGTTATTTAATTATAACATAACATAATTTCAAATATTAAGATATCAGGGTTTCGAAGGCATGCCATAAAGTACAATACTCCCAGCATAATTATCCGACAGATGGCGTCGATATAATTAAATTGTATATTACGATAACAATGAACTAAGTAAACACACAGCACAATAAAATAATAAAAAATAAAGACGCACATAAAAATATTAAGCCTTGATTGTACGTATATGTACGAAATAAAATTTACAAGCATAAAATCAGATATACGACAATCAATAAACACCGATAAATTTAATAAAATATCACCCTTTAATACATACTATGGAATGGATACATAATATACATACATACACTGTATGCGATACAAATAAATGATAAGATATAAATTTGTTTTCCACAAAAAAATACAAAATTTATTTACGAACATTTTCATTTCTTCATTTTCACAATAATATAAATCACATATAAATAAATAAATAAATATTAATTATAAATACATGATAGTTAATTGCAAAATTTATTTTATTTTTGGGTTATCAAAAAAGAAAATTATTCATTAAAAATTATGACTGCAGTAGTTTTCCGAATTTCGTTTTTTTTATTATGTTTGTTGGCATAGTATGATAACGACCCACAAAGTAATCAGAAGGAACAACAAAAAAAAATTAATCCGATAAAATTTTTTTTTTTGCCCATCCACCATTTTTAATTATATGGCACAACGTTACATTCTACATCAAATGAAATGTTAAAAACTTATTTTAGTACATTGTTAGTGTTGTGTGCAAAACAACAAACATAAAAATATGAATTGATAATGAACATTTACACTGAAAGAGCGCACAATCTCATTATATGACGTGAATTGGCCATTGATCGCAAACCAAAAAAAAAGAAAAAAATACAAAGCTAAAGCCAAAATCCGTATGTGTGTACATAAAGCTCATTTTTGTGTATTAAGGAGCTTTTTCTGCTTGTTTTATATTAAAGTTATAATTCAAATTCTTTGAACTTAAATCGATTTTTTGTTTATCTCTATATATAGACACAACAATCAAAAGTTTCTAAAAAGCACAACATTAACTTTATCTATTTATGTGCACACAATATACGTGGTATAGAAGACGAAAAAGATAACGAACAGAAAATTTATTATCCCATTGAGACCACTTAAAATGGGTCTTTACGAAAACTTCATAATAAACACAACTTATTTTTTATGAACACACTGTGTACCCGCTATATGTACAAAATATATTTCAATCTTTCAAAAAATTTAATCTAAATTAACGTTATTTACCCCACAAAAAAAATTGATAATGAAAATTGTTCGTGAAAATTAATTATTTTGCTTCCATATACATTTACGAGTAAGTGAATAAAAATAAATTAATTACTATTTGACTGCCGTTATTATTGGTGTATAATATTTTTGGGTGCGGAAAATGTTAAAGTTCAATTATTTTTAAATATATATTTAGTACCTATTTACATTTTATATTTTATTTATAGGATGGAAACAAATTAATTCCTCATTAATAATGTCTGTTGCGTCTAAATTTACAATAAATAAAAGTGAATAAGTAAAAATATGATTATCAGGACATCCAACCCCTCCTCCAGCCTAAAAATTATTTCTAAATTAATTAAATAAATATTAACTTTCGAATAATACAAATTTTTATGAAATTCGAAAAAAATGTATTCGCCTAAATGTCATTTATATAAAATGAAATAGTTGTTGTTGTCAATGTGCATTGTTGTTGTCACACATAATAGAGATGAAATTTAAACAAACGACAGCGGGAAATTAATTATTTAACCCGTCCATGAATTTTTTGGGCCCGTAATTTTCTTGCGGTATTAGTGGGATAGGCTATGGTTAATGATTTTAGTATTCAGCAATTTAAATTTTCAATCTAAATAACATTTTAAACTTTTCTGTCTTCTTCCTTGCTCAACTTCTGTCCATAAGTTATCTCGATTGGGTTAAGGTATCCAAACAGCAGATTTTTAATCTGCAAACCAACGCTTTACTAAGTTTAGAAAGTGTTTAGGATCGTAATCTTGTTAGAAAAAAAAGTGAAACCAGATGAATATAAATATGTTTACGAGAAAATAAGGCTCCTTTACATTTTCCATGAAATCTTTGTATATGTATTGGTCCATTGGCTTATTAATTCTTCAAACTGATTTGCGTGGGTATTGTTTTGCGAAAATTATCGTTCTTTTTAAGTTTTGTTTGGAAACAATTTGCTTTTTGAGTTTAATAGCGGACCTGTCCATCGAACTCTGCGCAATTTGAGGTGTTATGTTTCCATTTATTTTCCTCGTGATCAAAAAAGGATCTTCCTATCCTACCTTACCTTTTCATTATTTTTGGAGCTCGTTCTTTAGTGGGTCGATTTTCGAAATCCTCAGTATACGATCCTAGGTTTTAGTGGACCATAAACTACCTTAAAACCAACTACCTACCGAGCAAACGGCGCAGTGGTTAAAGCTGGGGCGGTTGGATTGGGAGGTACCGGGTTCGAATCCCTATAGGGGCGGGATGCCAAAGGGAGTTTTCATCATCTGATTACGATCGGTGATGAAGATGAACACATCTATGACCCCCTGTTGAGAGTTCAGAATCCATGGGCCGACCCACCTTTCATGTCAGCACTACAGGTTGGCATGAAGCAATGCAATGTGCAGGTGGTTTTCAAAGACGGATCTGTAGCCGCCCGTCCTCGATTTGGCTACTCCAGGCATAAAGTAGGACGGTAAAAAATAAATCAAAAGAAACAAACAAACCAACTACCTTTTTTGAAGATTATAGAAAAATTAAGTTTTTGGTCATATATTTATGCGAGTGTACTTTTTTTAACACGGTATTAAACAAAAATAAAGTTGTTCAAATAAAACAAGCCTCAAATAATTTCTAAAATTCATTTCCAATATTCTTTGCAACAAACCAAAGAACTTAGCATCACTTTCATATTTTTATATGAGTCGTAGGGCTCTTGCAAAAAAATTTAGAAAATTAACAAATCGACGGTAATTTAACAAATCAACGTAATAGAAGGAATCTGAGAGATTAGCTCATATAGTGACTACATAGGTTGTGAAGGGTATACATTGCGAAATTGAAATCACATTAGCGACATTTCGATATTAGCCGTATGGCTCTTGCAAAAAAATTTAGAATATTAACAAATCGACGGATTTCACTTGGAACAAGGAGGTTGTTCTATGGCACGAATCTCAGAGATTAGCTGATTTAGTGACTATATAGTTTGTAAAGGGCATAGATTGTGAAATTGAAATCACTTGCTGCCATTTTGAAATGAGAATATAAATTTAGAAAAAACTGGCAAGGCCGTAGAGCTGTGGCTCTTATAAAAATGGCACTTGGTGATTTCAATTTCGCAATGTATACCCTTTACAACCTATATAGTCACTATATGAGCCAATCTTCTGAGAATAGAGAGTTACAATAGAGAATAACGTCGTTTTTCCAAGCGAAACCCGTCGATCTGTTAATTTTATAAATTTTTTTTGCAAGAGCCCTACGCTCATATCAAACTTTCAAAATGGCGCTTAGTTCGTTGATTTGTTGAAAAGAAAATTGGAAATGAATGTTAGAAATTATTTAAGGCCTATTTTTTTGAATAACTTTATTTTTGTTAAATACACTGTTAAAATATGTCACGCACATAAGTATATAATATGATCAAAAACTTAATTTTTCTAAAATCTTAATTTTGTCCAAAAACTTCACAGTACACTCGCTTAAATTTTTGTCCCAAAAAAAAAGTGTCCAAAAACTTCACACCGGTGTCCACATTGTTTAAAATATTGGTATTCTGTTATTTTATGGGTTCTGTTGGTATATCGCTGTGCCCAATACAGTACGAAAATAATACGCCGTATTGATCAAATAAGGACTTATAGCGTTCGAATATTTGTATGAAATGCGCCAGTTCAATCAAACTAAAATTAAACACTATATTTAACTTCAATTTGTACAGTGGTAACTCCAAATCTTAATGGAGATTTGTAGATTCAATCCTTTAAATAAATCGAGCAAAAAAAAATTTTAATTTTTGATTACTCAGGTTTAAACTCACCTCTTAACCAATTAAGAGGACATTAACGATATTTCTTAAACAACTCCATACTCCGACTAATTGATTCCTATCTTATTAACGGTAATGAAGTATACAACTGTAATGTCAGCTGCAGCTTTACAATGGATATTTTCGCAGATAAATTGAAGTCTACTATTACGCTAGCTCTTGACAGAAAATGTCGCCTTTGGAAATTAATGGAACTATACCGACTAGTTAGCCTTTTATCGACAAATTCTAAGATATTCGAGTTAATTCTAAAAACGCGAATGTTTTCTTATTTGGAGAGCATATTAAATCCTTGAATCCTAATCAGTTTTTTTTTATGGCAATAAGTTCTACAGAAGATATGCCCTTCTTAATTTTGACAATTTTTTTTATGGTAACCTTAATAATAACAGAAAAGTGGCATCACTATTTATTATTGATTAACCAAAGCACTATCACTGTTAACCATACGGTACTATTAGTTAAATTCAAGCAGATTTGTTTTCGCGGAGTTTCTTTAAAATGGTTTCAGAGTATGTTATAGGTTCATTACTATTCCTGATAAACATGAATTCCCTACTTCCAATTGACATAATCGAGAAATAAATTGCTTATGCAGATGATACTGTAATCTTGTATTTTGATACAAGTTACTTAGATAACTTTGTCTTTCACATTGTTAACTGCAATAATCTTGTTTGTTGTGTCTAGAATTGTATCGAAATCAATTGTACTCAACATCTTAAATATTTAGGTTTAAATGTAAACAGAAATTGTAAAAGGAAAAAAACATCTTCACAAATGTTTACTTCGGAGTTATTGTCCTACAGTCAGTGTTGTGCCACGTAATCTACACGGTGTAGATTAGTTCATTATCTACGTTTAGACAATGGGTGTAGACTATATTTTATTTTTTTGTCTACACCATTCGAATAGATGAAAATATGATATAACCTATAAATTGTGTATGCTCAAAAAATGCTGATTTTTATTTTAAATTTTGAGTGTTTTAAAATTTGGTATTGCTACATTAAAATGGAAATTCCAACTCAATTCGGCTATATTGCAGAACTCCATCATAAAATAGTAGTAATTTTAGAATCATTTTAGAATCCCTTTAAATCGTACATGTCAAATTGTTAAGCAATATCCAATTTTCCAACAAGATGTCAGTTTTGTGTCTCAGTTATTTTCGAGTTACTTCGTTTACCAAAATTTATCAAACGCTCAATCAGCCAGTTAATTATATACCAAGCAATATAAAATATTTTGGAACCCTTTAAATGTTTTGAAGAACGTCAAACATAGTTTTATTGACCGGTTTTGTTTACCAATCAAAATGCGTTCCAGATACTTGAAAACATTTTAGAAGTTTGACATATGCTTATAATAATTAATACTGTTTTGTCAACTGGAGACTTTCCCCCTGTCCAAAAATTAGCCTAATGTGCATGTTTCGAAAAACGTGATGTTTTTTTAACAAAATACTACAGGCACTAATGAAAAAAATAGGCCTAGGAAATTTAGCTTTTTATTTAATTTCGATAAAATTGGCTGTTTCATGTCAGCCATATTCCAAAAGACTCCTGGGGTGCGATTCCGGTTCAGTGATAAAATGAAATGATAAATTTGAATCGGTGTAAACAGAGCAAAAAAGGAGAATGTATTATTTTTCGTATTATGCCTACTTTGAAATTTAAATGTTTGAATTTTATCAAGAAGTAAAGAAAAGGTTCTATCACACCAAACGCGGCACATCGGCGGCAAATTTAAATACATGTTTTTTTACTTATGTAGTGATAGGAAATCATAGCTTGAACAAAAATAAAATTATTATTCATAAAACCATTTACAAACTTTATATTTTTTAATAGAAAAATTACAATTTTAGTAAATGGTATAAAATTAAATTTTATCCGCCGCCGCGAAACCCAGCGGCAAAAAAAAAAATCGTCGTTCATCGCTAGTTTATATTTTTATAAAAACTATGGTTTCCTTTCACCACAGTGTATTTAAATTTGCGGCCGACGCGCCGCGTTTGGTGTGATCGAATAATTATTTAATGTGCTATAGGTTTACAAGAGTATTAAAAGCTGTATTTGCTATACTTATACCATTCAATATTTGATCGGTAATTTCAGACTGTTTTTAGAAATCGATTTACGACACCTTATCTCCTCACTAATGTTATACCAAAAACGATACATATATAGAGACATACAAAGCATCAGTAAAAAATAGTCGATAAAATCTTAATAGAGTTATTTATACTGATACCCACTTATTCTGTCGTGCTAAGAAAAAACGTCACATTTGCCTTTTTCAAGTTCTGAGTAATTTCAATTTTTCTATTTTTGTTTACCATATGTCTTAATATGAAACTTAACTATTAAATAATGTGATTTTATAGAATTTGAAGAACGATATTCGAATTTTTTAAAAATCAGAAAAACAGGTATTTGTTGCAGAATCCAAATATCGATTTTGGTGTTTGCCACTTTTTTTTTCTTAGCACGGCTACTGTGCTAGTGTGTACACGCAGTATGTTCTCTTTTCTTCTATCAATACAAACATTGTGCATTTTTTGTTTACTTGGCTAGAAACCAAACGAATGATAAAGTATAAAAACGTCTTTGAAGGTTGGTCACCGAGGGTGGTTTTTACCCTTTGTATTTACATCTGGGGGTCGATTCTGTTTCCGTGGCAAAAATGAAATGAAAAAATAGTTCTGTGTAAACCAAGCTCCAATTTGAATTAATTTTTTATAGTTTGCATCTACTCCGAAATTTAAATATATAAATTTTATAACGAAGGAACATTAAACGGCAAATAATTGTTCTTTTACACAAGACACTTGTTTATCGACATTTGTATTAAGAGCCTAATATTTATAGCTGCAGTAATTTTTGTGTGGTAATAAGTGACTAACTTATGTGCGTTGTGCGTAGGTTGATAGGTATCTTATGTTAATTAAGTTATGCAACCATAATAAACGCAATTAGACACTACCAATAATTTTTTTAAGCTTTACATTTTTTTAAATAAAGTATACACTACTTTAGTTGTAACATTTAAATGGCGGTCATATATTTGTGGAATTTTCCATACTTACAAAATTCGATTTTTAAAGTTCGAACTAAGACAAAGTACAAGAGAGTTTGAAATACACAATATTGAAATGTTTATAAAATAATTCTGATTGAAGAATAAAGATAAGTTATGTCGAAATTTGTAATCTTAAAAAGCCCAAACAATTACTAATTTCAATCATTTCACCAATAACCTGTATTTGTCAGTAGTCTCAAGTTGAAAGTATTTTTGAGCTTACGAATGTTCTTTATTTTGAAATGTCTAGAATCTGAAGAATATTCAAATACCGATCATGGTCTCAGCGTGTGAAGCGCTATTGTGAAAGCATTAAAACTCTTAAATTTTATTTACTACACAGAAATTCGAATTTTGAAATGTAGTTGTTTCGAAAAACTATTTGTAATCTGACATAATTTTGAAACCCTAGATTCAATAGGATATTCTTAATTTACAGATTTTTAAAATAGGAATAGAAATCAGGTGCTTGAATTTAGAATTAAAGAAGCTTAGGGAATTATAAAATTTTAAAATTAAGGCTTAAAAGGTTAAAAGGACTATTTTGGAAATCTAGGAATTAAGTCGATTTTAAGAATTCAAGAAATAAAAATGGTTGACTCTAGATGTTAATGAAAAGAGTTTTTTTCATTGAATTTTTTCATAGAACGAAAATTGACCCCCTGAGCTCTATCAAAACCAACGTAATCAGCCAAATAACCACAAAACTTTGATTTGATTGGATTAGAGAGTGTGATGTTCGATTATTTGTAGTGGACACTAGATTCGATCTAAATTACGCAACCCGATACTTTAGAATTTCTTATTCAAATTTTTGATCAATATGTAAAACTATTGATCTAAACAGTAATTTAATATATTTACAAAATGCATTGCCTCAAAATCTGTATAAGTATACGTAATTGTGGAAACCAATTTGAGTCCTGATATACATATATTGTTCTGAGTATTTCCCGGCAGATTACATTCTGTATAGGTGTGATCGGTCGCCGCTAACTAGTGTCAAAACAAGTTGGGAGGTATGCTGATCGCTGTTCATTTGTCTATTGTAAGTGTAGCTGTTGACAGTGATCCAACAATAGAGCTTAAATGTGTTAAGGTGAATATCTTCAGAATTTGTTTTACATTATTGCGGCTTATACATCTGAAGTTTATGCGACATAAGCTGTTTATATAATAAGGTTTCCAAACTCAACTTGGATGAAATCGTGCTGATACTTGGTAATTTCAATTTACCGAACATTAATTGGCTATAGTTGATGAAGATGTAAATTGTATCATTCATTAACAATTTTTGATTTTAGGTATTTATTATCAGCACAATGATAGTATGATGTCTTATTTCAAATCGGTTGACTGGCATTCGGGATTTTCGTTGCAGACATGGACATTAACCGTCATGTGCAAATATTCTATGACATTTTATTCAATGGCTTCAACGGGTATGTTCCAATTTTTGTTGGAAAGGTTAATCTTAACAATCCTCTGCTGTTTAACAACGACCTAACAAATCTTCGAAATCGTAAAAAAAAATTATATCGAAGGTGGAAGTTCTCCAAGAGTGCTGACGACAGACTATCATTTTTAGATTTACTGAAACAGTTTGATTGTTTACATTGTACCGCATACAAGAATTTTATTGCTGAGGTTCAAAATAATATGGATAAATAATATAAATTCAAAATCATTCTGGAATTTTGTTGAATCCAAAAGAACAAATGGTTTTTGTTTCCGTCAACAATGTCGTTCAATGATATAACTGAAAATGTTTATAAACGTATTGATATTGTTGAAGATGAAGACAGTTGTACCAACACGCTTGTATATCCCTCTCCAGATGATATTATTAAATCCCTTCAGCTTTTTAAGGATGGATGTGGCCCAGAAAATATTTCTTCAAATTTTCTTAAACAATACTGTAATGAAATGGCTCAGCCTTTGTCAATTTTATTTAATAGTTCACTTTTGTAAGGTGTTTTTCCGGTTGTCTGGAAATCGTCTGGGAATCCCTAAATTGTTTGAGTCGATAGTTTGTGATTACATGTTTTTCGGTCTTAAGTCGCTTGTAGTAGATGGACAGCAAGGTTTTTTCCGAGGAGGTTCTTCTGTATCAAACTTAGTAGAATTTATGAAACGTGCAACAGAGGTGATTGAAGGCAATGCTTAACTTGATGTTATTTATACCGACTTCGGTAAGGCGTTTGACTTCTGGAAAAATGAAAATTACTTGGCGTTAATGATAATTTGATCAAATGGCTTGAGTCATATCTTACTGGGCGGATGCAATGTGTAAAAATTAACAATAGTTTTTTAATGATATCACGAAAAGTATAAAATTTTCCCGTTGACTTATACATATACTCGTATGCTGATGAGTTAAAAAAATTTTACCCTATTCGAAATCTAACGTAAGAATAATTTGTTATATTTAAATGTAACAAAGTGGAAAATTATGAGTTTTATACTTTCAACATCGCATCCTATTTATGATCACGTTATTGCGAATAATAATTTGGCACGAGTTGAGACATTTGTACCTTATCATTTAAGCGTTATTTCGACTTGATCTGTTCTAAAGCCAAATCTACGTTAGAATTCCTAAAACGTACCATGAAAGAGTTTAATGATCCCAGAATTCCAACAGCTCAAATATGCATCATGCGTATGGTGTTCCCGTTACAGGGATCACATAATTAGAATTGAGCCAGTAGAAAAGTCTTTCCTAATTTGGTGGGTTTGACAACCGATTACCGTGGTGGGAAAATATTAGATATATCTACCTCCATATGTTAAAAGATGTAATTCCTTGAAAATTATGCCTTCCCTCTTGAAATTCGTCGCCAACACGTAGAAATGTTATGTAATGTGGAAATCATCGAACTCGCACACCTTCGAAAATAGATTCCCTTAGAACCAATTATGGAAGTGATGAACCTTTGAATTCAATGTTGAAATGTTATAACGAACTGAGTAGTTTTTGTAACTTTATTTTAGTGATTAAATTGTTTTTGTGCTATTTTGTTATTATGTACTTAAGCGTATGTACAACACAATTACTTTTATTTTTGTTATTGTTTAAAATTGTACTGGAGCTTATGGTTCCTAGTTAATTTTTCTGAAATAAAATTTAGGATCTCGATTTTTTTAAAAGGATGCTTAACGTCGTTACCGGAATACATTCAACTGATTGGCTTGTTAAAAAATCCCGATATTCTTCCAATTTTTCAGAAAGCTTTTCAAAAGATATAGACGGTAATACCACAGAATAAAGTACAAAACATTTTGACCTTACCTTTCATTTTACGTGTCGAACGAGTATTATTTCTGGAATTTGTGTCCACTTAACGACAATTTAACATTGACGAATCTTACCTTCGCCAACCCGACGTGAAAAAATTATGTCGAAATTTTTTCAAACAAAAACCCCATTGTGAACTAAGGCCAATAAACATATACCAGGTTTTATTATTTTCATTTTGCAAAATCTTTCTTTATAGAAGGTATTTCAGGTTCACTTTTCACTTATTTATTTCCAATAATTAGAATATTTTAACGCTTCTTAAATTTCCTGGAGTAGATTTTCCGTTGATTTTGAATTTGCAGTTGCCCAGTTACACAAATTATTCAGATTCTATAAAAAAAATTGAGAGATATTAACGTGAAACATCGGGTTATCGAATCAACCGGGTTAAAATTTAAAATCTTAAAAATAAACGTTATCCCTCAGTGCATACAAAAATTTGGTACATCACTTTTACTTTATTAATTTTTTTGTTGAATATTAATTAATTCATGTAATATCTAATATGCTACCGGTGGTTAGACCATTTTAATTGTGTTTCGATTAACACGAGAAGTATATGAGTATTTACGAACAGTAATTCAACGAAACCGACTAATAGACGTAATTCTATTTATTTAATTATATGATTTTAATACGAGTATGTTTCGAAGATTGTAAGAGAATTCAATCCAGTTTCGAACTGATGAGCTTATGATTATGAAAAATTCTCTTACAATCTTCGAAACATACTCGTATTAAAATCATATAATTAAATAAATAGAATTACGTTATTCATATCAAGCCAGAGATTTAAAGCATCCCCAGCAGAACAGTCCATATAGACTCTCATTTATTAATAAGCGTACACACGATTGCATGCATGGTTTGTTTATGCGTTAATGAATTGGTTTTTCAATTTGCTTTTGGTAACTAGAAATTTTCAACGGGTTTCGAGATATTTCGAGATTACTAAAGATAATTCCAGATTTTAGAAAATGTTTGGTATTTTTCTAGGTTTTTGCGAGAAAATCTGGCAAAAGCTCTAAATTAATTATTTAAATATTTGGAAATAAAAACAATTTCTGGAAAAAAGTTCCTACGCCTGGATGTGGTGTTTTGTTATAAGCTGTTGTTAAGGTAAGTGATTTAATGAATGAGGGTGATTTTTTGGCTTACAAGGAAATGTATGAATTTATTAGGATGAGTGGAATAACAATTTAATGCGAGATAATTAATAGCCGACGGAATATGTGCAGGAAGTAAAATTCTGTTTAAAATTCTATTTGTAAAATTAAGTTATGAAGAAAAATATGTAACAAGGAATTTATAAATTTGGATTTTTTGGCAATATGGCTCTATTTCATATAGGAGCCAAGCCTAATAAAATAAAAAAAAATAAAATAAAAAAACATGCATTGTTGTTGTCAGAGAGAATTTTTCTTTTATATTAAGTCAATTTTACTTTAATCTTGACTTGACAACTACACGTTCATTCTATAAATTCGGCAATGCGTATACGATATAAAGGCTTTATTTGTATACTTTACACTTAAAGACGGTTAAAATTATAACAATATTCAAGATTCTGTTGATTATATAATACTTTAGTTAGACTTTAGGGGTTCTCAATTAATTATGTGTCATGATTTTAGGGCACTTTGCATTTAATTTTATAGTGCTGATAAATTTCCGCGGAATAAAATTTTTATTTTTAACCAAGTGAATTATTACTAGATAGTAATAAATTTTTATGATGTTTTAAGATGAGATGGAGACAGTAAAATTTTAAATATCGTAATAAAAATTTGACGTTATTATGTTCGCCTTACGTTTATAATAAAAATCCTGTTAATGTATTTCAATCTTTTTTTGTTAAATTAATCTAAGAAGGATTTTCTAATTCTTTGAAAAATTACAAATTGAAAATATATAAAACTTTTTTTTTTAGCTGGAAGGTTTTTTTTTAATTAAATTAAATTTCAAATAGCTTCCAAAAGTTTTAAAAACACTTAAGGGATTTTGTTATGTTTATTTTTGGTTAAAACTAAACATAACATCTGAATTATTCGGATTAAAATTTAAATAGTTTCTAATAACCTTGGTCCCAACTCGGAAACCTGACTTCTGTTCAACAATATTCGATAAAAACCGGAATTTCAAATATATCTCCTCTAATACATTCTATGAAATAAATATTTATAACAAGAGCCAACTTTCATCTTTATTTTACTAATTATTTTGTAATTTGATAACAATTTTGAAAATGTTTTGCACAAATTGAAAAACAATTCTGAAAAATCTTAAAAAATTTTATATTACAATACATTGTAAAACGTAAAGAATTGTTGAGAAGTTTGTCAAAGAATTTATGTAGGTACAAACAATTTCTAAGAATATTCTGTTTTTGTTTGGATTATCGTGTAGCTTTTGAAGAAATAATGTCAGGCTTATAACACACTTGCAAACAAACAGGAAACACAATCCGTTTTCAAAACACATTTCTGGTCGGTTTTTCAATTTTTGTGCAGCAACTTTCTTTTTCCTACGATTGGTTATGTTTCGCTGAAAGAGTTGATGGTTTCGGTTTTGCTTGATATTTTACTTGATAAACAAAAAACAATTTTGATTACGCGCACAATGTATGCATTCAGGGAGCAATCGCATCTACTTTTCTGTTGATGTGCTCATTTCCACTTTTTCTTTCTTTGAACGGGAATTCCAAACGTAAATTTAATCATTCACAAATTTTCGCCACTCCTTTTAAAATTTGTGGATTCCCCTTAATCCATATCGCTTGCTTTGTTATTTATTTATTTGCTCTTATTACGCTTAATCGATTGACACCTGAAACGTTCGTATCGGTTAACCCGAATCAGCCCGTAAATAATTTTTTCGAAATTTTAATTTTTTTTTCGCATAAATAGTATAACAAAGATCTAAATTAAGGAATGCATCATTTGGTTTCGACCAGTCTAGCCCACTTTTTATCGGGGAGCTTGTTGCCATATGGCAACGCTGGGCTGACCTCGATTTGAAAAAATAATGGAAAACTCCAATTTTATTCTTATAAACATTTATTCATATTGCATTGTAACTAATTCAGTCTCTATAGTTTTAAATCATATTAGTTACTTATAAATTAGCGCAATGGTAAGATTCAAAGCATTTTACGCAAAGACCTATACACCGCATTTTTTGCATATAGTCCGACCTATGGTCTTACAATTACTTCCAGCGCAACGTTTTTTTTTTGTCAACAGGGCAGACGTAATAGCCCATACGATCGTAGCGAATACCGGCTAAATCAGCTGAACGTTTCCTGTTTCCGATGTTGAGGTAACGAATTTCTGGGTTGGATATCCTATGAAGCAACCATGCGTTTGGCACAGCTACATAAATCAGCCAAGTAAAAATGGAGCTCCACCGCACTTTTGCCCTTTATTTCTATGCGATAAAGACATAAATTGTGATCCTTACAATCTACCCAACTGATGTATTTATTGTACTCATATATGACACAAGGACGTGGTACTTTGTTATTTTTTTTATGAATTTTTGAATATCGCAACGCTCTGGAAATTGGGTTAACACCAAATGTAGTCGATGCAATTGACACAACTGAGCTGTCTACCCATTTCATCAATCGAATGTTCAAACCATTCCCTTTTTGCTAATGATGAAACTACTCTCCTATTTCTTGAGTTGTTTTTCGAGGCAGCGGACAGTTCTTAGGAATTCTATTTTCGCGAATAGTACCAGTGACATCACACCCTTTACTTTTCAAAAATGCCAATACAGGAAAGCCAGTAAATAAATTATCGAAATATAAAGAAAATGGTAGCCCTCGAACATCCGGAGGAAATTCATCTAACATGTTGAGCAAGGGTGATATGCATTTTCCAAAGTTTTGCTCATAAAACGTATTAGAGCGCGGTAAATCTCGAAATTTGTAAAATATACTGTTGGGGTACATAGTGACCATACCTTATAACCAATACAGAATTCATGTTTTCAGAAATAGGAAATCATACTCTCGTCATATGATAGATTTTAGATAGATTTTGTTCTGGATGAAAATGTTTCAAAAAATTAGCTTTAAGCCGATCAGTCACCGGTCGGAGCTTCCACATTTTGTCAGTTCTATTTATTTACGGATTATCTTCAAAATGAAGAAATTGCGAAATTTTCTTAAACCGATTTTTTCGCATTGAATTATAAATTAATTCATTTCGAAGATCTGGTTCTGCTGACCAGTACAATGCCATATTAGACTGTGAAGGGTAACCACTTATGAGTAAAATTTCAATATAAACTATGAGCTCCTCTACAGAAATACCTGGTGTTGGTTTTTTCAGAAATGTTTACTAATGTGGTTGATTAAATCATAATCCACAAACTTCTCGAATTATTCATGAGGAGTTATATTTCGACAATCCTCATAATTTTGTTCCGGAAATATTGGCATCATAGCAGTTGAGATATCATCACACACACACACACACACACACCAATTTTGAGGGCATTTTAAAATTTGATAGTGTCGATGTCGACATTTCCATTGCAGTAATCGATAAATTAGTAGATGCTCCGTCATCTTCTAAATTTTCTCCATTTTCTTCAATATCTGACTGGGGCAGACATTATCAGGTAACCCGTAATAGTCGTCTGAACCATCATCCTCCCTACTAATACCTTCTTCATTATCCGGGGGTTCTAAAATAATTGCGGTTGGCAAATTTTCGTCTTCTTCATTAGACAATATATCTTCTAAATAATCGAGCGCCCTAGTCCATTTTTGAAGTTTTTGAGCGATTTATTTTATACGCTTGTTTTGAAGTCTCTAAGCTCTCACGTTCAACTAGCTACTGACATAAAAACTTCACGAAAAGAAAAAATAAACCTTAAAGGTTGATTTACATATGCGGCGTGCGACGTGTGACTAGTGGGAATAAACGTGACGGTTTCTTGACAACAATTTACATTTGTGACGGGTGCCACCAGGCTACGCACACTAATTAAATATTTTTTGTATTGTGTAGTGCGTTGTATTTAAAAAGAGAACTAAAAATGTGGCAAAACCATCAGGAATTTAAGAAAAAAAGAACAAAAATTGTACTACAAAATTGGCTTTAAATAATGAATCTCCCAAAAGATGTTGGGTGAATCAAATGCTGTGGCAGAAATGAGGCTTCACGAAACCCACACATTTTTTAATTATCATCGAATGTCGGTGGATTTGTTCGATGAATTGCTGAGTAAAATTCGCAGCAAGATCGAAAAATTATATTTAACTCGAGAGCCAATATCACCAGGAGCAAGACTTTTTCTAACATTGAGGTGAAGATGCGAGCAAATAAATAATTGAACATTTTTAAAATTCTAACTATATTTGTTAGATACCTAGCAAGTGGCGACATAATGAAAGTCAGGTAATTACTACTAAAGCTAATTTTGCTTAAATTTTAGGCCTTTCATAATAGTGGAAGCAGTTGCTTCAATTATAAAAATTCGCACAGCATTATATTAATGGCAATATGTGATGCGGATTATAACTTTTTAGTTGTAGGCATCGGAGCATCTGGGAGATTCAGCGAAAGCGGTGTCTTTAAAAGTACCGTTTTTGGAAAAGCATGTCGAAAACAGCTCATTTTTGAAAATCCCTCCTGATCAATACTTACCGAATAGCAACATAAGTGCTCCTTATGTAGTCGTCGCAGACGAGGGTTTCCCATTGATAAGGCATATTATAAGGCCATTTCCACTGCTCTCCAGGTTCCATATTTTTTATGTCTTTAGCCAATGACATACAATAGTAGTCAACCGAATCAGGCTGCTGTACTGGCTCTTTCAAAATTTCGAAATCCGAAAATTCAGCTACTCTAAGAATAAAAATTTATTATCATAAAGCAAGCGGTATTCGCACTAAATCAAAGAATCTAGTTTTATCTTTACTTGAGGATGAATATGAAGTGGTCTGTATAGCGGAGTCTTGGCTAACATCTAATTTTAAGTCGGAAGAATATTTTCCGGCATCGTACATTCTTCATCGTCGAGACAGGCATCTTCTTAAAGACACATATGAAAAAGGTGGAAATGTGCTAATTGCTGTTGCGGATAAATTTTCATCTATACCTTTAATATTGACGGATTGCGACTTGGATATAATCGCAGTAAGAATCAGATATCATGCGTTTTCACTAATCGTTTGTATCATGTATATTCCATGCGATTCTAATTTTGGGGTGTATGATAAAGTCATTGATATTATCAAGTTTAGCATAGCACTCATTTTGCAACCAGAGGATCGTTTATGTATATTGGGTGATTTCAATTTACCAAATGTTAATTGGCTTCGAGTTGATGATTTTTTAACTCCGTTGAACTTGAATGCGAATTATTGATAACTTCATGACCGGATTACTTTCAATGGGTCTCAAACAATGTATGGACGTCAAGAACAAGTGTGGGAATGTTTTGGACCTGGTATTTTTGCCGTTGGATCAAGAAGTTATTGTCGAGACGTGTGACGATTTAGCTGGAGCGTCGAGCATATATACGACATATTATGTGAAATTGTCAATGATGAGTTATTTGTTGACAATTTTAATTATAAAATTGGAGACTACGATTCCTTGAATGCTTTTCTTGATAATTATGATTGGAGTGCATTTGAGGGTAATGATCATTTAGAGGAAGTACTGGATGAATTTTATAATGCGTTCTAAATATAGGAATGGTGAATTTTATTCCTAAATTTAAAACTACGCGTCAGTTGAAAGAACCGTGGTATAATAAACAGCTTATTAATCTGAAAAACCGTAAAGACAAGGCTCATAAGAGATTTAAATTTTTCCCTACTCCTGATAGGTCGCTGTATTTGAATCCTTCAGAAATGAATTAAGAATATTGAATAAATTTCTTTACAATAATTACATTTTGGAGATCGAATCGAACATAAAGGATAGACCTGATAGCTTCTGGAGATTCGTTGATTCTAAAAGAAAAACTAAGGGATATACGTCTACTATGTTTTTGGACGATCGTTTGGGTCATAATTTGAAAGATAATTGTAACTTGTTCGCTGACTTTTTTGAGAGTGTTTATGTAAAGAAACCGTTAATGACAGATTCGATATCCAGCTATTGTTCAGATTGTTCCTTGCAATTGGAGCTTGATACTGTTTTGAATGCTCTACTATCGCTTGATATCAATCAAAGTGCAGGGTTCGATTCCATCCCTCCCTTGGTTCTTAGAATGACAGCACATGCTGTCGCTTTTCCAATCACAGTTCTTTTTAACAAAAGCCTTCGACAAGGATACTTCCCGAACTTTTGGAAATGCTCTTTAATTAAACCAATATTTAAGTCAGGTTCCAGAAGTGATATTACTAATTATCGAGCCATCAGTATTTTATCCGTTTTGCCGAAGCTTTTTGAAAAATTAATCAAAGATTTTATTTATTTTATACTTGTAGGTTTATTTCTTCTAAGCAACATCGATTCTTTCCTGGCAGATCAACTGTCTCGAATTTGTTTTTACTGACCAATTATATTTCAACGGCTTCTTTGGATTGTAATAGTTTACCTATTAAGTGGATCAAGTCGTACCTAGATGGCAGAACTCAAATCGTTAACATAGGGAATTACATGTCTAGACGGATTCATGTTACGTCAGGGGTTCCCCAGGGAAGCCATTTGGGTCACCTTTTATTCATTCTTTTTATTAATGATGTGATTAACTGTATTAAGTATTCTGAGATTCTTATATATGCTGACGATATAAAAATTTTTAAAACTATTTCGAATATTCGGGATGCAGACGAGCTACAGTCGGATTTTACGAATTGGTGTACTTACCAAAATTTATTATTGAATACTAAGAAGTGTAAAACAATGCGATTTTCCCATAGAAGGAATGTTTTAAACTTTGACTACGAATTTTTTCTCAAAGACCATCGAATTGAGAAAGTGAACACTTTCAAAGATTTGGGTATCACATACGCTTCTAATTTATCCTTCCAAATTCATATACAGGGCATTGTTTCTAAGGCGTTTTCTATGTTAGGGTTTGTTAAAAGATTCTCCAAAGACTTTTGGGATCCTTATGCGATTAGAATCTTGTGTATTACGTTGGTGCGCTCGCAATTAGATTATGGCGTAGTTATTTGGGACCCATTTTATCAGGATTCTTCTGATCTTATAGAAATGGTTTAAAGACAGTTCTTAAAATATGCCTTGCGTAGATTACCTAGGGACAATAATCTTTCTAATTATATTCTTTCTCCTTATAGGGGACGATGTAAACTATTAATATTGGAACCTCTCTCTATTCGTAGAACTGCGACATGTGCCACTTTTGTCCGTAATCTCCTCGTTTGTAGAATTGATTGTAATGAGATTCTCGATTTACGTTCCAACACGTGTGTTACGATCGAGTGGTGAGTTTGTTCTTAAATTACCAATACGGAGGAGTTATTTAGCTATGAATGAACCTGTTTATAATGTCTCGGTTGCTTTTAATAAAGTACGGTCGATTTTTGATTTTAATTTGTCAAGAGATGCATTTAAGGTTTTGATGTCAGATTTTCTTTCTAATTTTTGGTAAATTTTTTTTTTTTTTTTTGCAATGTAATGTAGAATTTTTAAAATTGTAACCAGATTTTTTTTTTTTAAGTTGGTAAATAAATAAAGCTAACAATATTTTCAATATTAATAAATAAATCAAATACAGAGAAGGTGAATATTTACGTACCTTGGATTATCCTTTACAAACGGTTTAAGGAAACCCTTAGTTGCGCTCCCACTTTTTTTTCTGTTTAACTCGGAAAACTGTTCTCTCAATCGTTTCCGTTTTTTTTTTTGGCATACATCAGCTTAAAATTGAAAAAATTGGTTAATTATCTTAATATACATATGTAGAAGTATGTATATACCATAAACTCACCTGGAATTCGAATTTCTAAACCAATTTCATTTTATAATTGTGTCCTGAACGCATCATTTTTGTATAATGTATGTATCACATCATACAATATACGCCTTTTCTCCACCGCCCTAACCAATTTTTTGTCGGCAATATTATCCATATTAATTCTTTGTATATCACTTACAAGCACAGATGTAGCAATTGTGTAATTTTTATGTGTATGTGTAAACCGTCACGGGAAAGATAAAGTTGGTTCATGTCTCGACGTGTAGCGTGTGCCGTGTGACGAATGTCAAAAAATTCATTTCTAATTAGCTAGAAGCTCCCGTCACACGTCGCACGTCGCGTATGTAAATCAACCTTTAACAATGTAAAACCAACGCACGTTCAATGTTTTAGTAAACTGTATATACGTGACGTCTCTTGACTTGAAGCCATACTGACGTTGTCAAATGGCAACGCGGGGCTGATTCGGGTATTATTGTATTATTAACCTAGTCCTAAGGTGTGTAGTGCTTATTTCACCTATAATATACCTTCCACAGATACCGATCACAGAGACGTAGTCCTACGTGAAAATTCGAAAATTAAAATCAGAAAATACATTTTATCCGACACATTACAGTCTCACATTTTTTTTTTAGACTAAGACAAGGTGAACAAGAAAAATGTTTTAAATTTGCAAAGAATCCTTTGACCTGGTGTAATATGTCGCAAAAATATGATTTTCTGATTAACTTACAATGGCTTAGAACAAATACTTCCATAGTTTTCGGAAGGACTCGTCCTAGCTAGATATAATCCGGTCAAATGTATTCCGGAAAGTTATTTTTGGACTTTGAATTTTTTTTGGTTCACCCAGTACTAAAATTTATACTGTAAAATCCCGTAATACTTGCATCCAAATCACCAAATTAAAGTTAACAATAAAATAGTTAACGTTGTTTCATAAAAATCTTTAATTAATGTATAGGGGAGGTCACGTTCATCAGAGGAAGCATTTTGAACTCTCGGAGCACAAAATCTCTCAGTCAATATATGACCCATATATAGGACGAACTTCATAGGAAAATCTACATATATAATCATGACCTAAATCAAAATCTCCAATTTATTAAAAGACTTCGACATAAACCCCAATTCATTATACATTTATTACACAAAACAAATGACCTTTATATAAAAGAACGACAAAATTTTGCCATGAATGTCAAATCCATAACAAAACCACATCTGTTACTTTATCTGTATATCATGAATTTACATATATGCAGTATGTATTTTTATGTTTGTACAACATAGCTATCTAATAATAGATTGTACATTATATGTGGTAGACGCAATTAGATTGATTACAATTTAGTACAGCTTAACAGAATTACAAAAAAAAAATCAAATAGAAAATACTGATAATCGACAATCGATAATAAAAATGTCGAGATAAGAAAATTCCATTTAATTTTATTTTAGTAATTAAACATTGATTAAATCAATTCCGTATGTCTGCAAAAAACATTCGTCGTGTACAAAACAAAAACTCAACAGAACAACTTGGTTTTGTTTTAGTTTTTATTTGTTTTCCGCCAATAATCATCTAAATAAAAACATAAACTTTTGATTATAATTAAGCTTACCACAATCAGACTTCCATATTTTCTCATTACTTATTCCAAAAATTAACTTTTCCGCAATATATGTATTTCATCAAACTAGAAAACCAACTTTCAACAACAACAAAAATTGAATTAAAAATATACGGCTTTTTCCGGAATGACGTCATTTAAAATAAAATAAAACTATAATTTATATATGTTTGTATGTATGTATGTCGATACGTATATAAAGAGAATTATGCTTAACAACATAACAAGTGTAAAACTAAAATAACTTTTCACCTATTTCACCACTCTCGTCGCGCATAACAACAACCCAATTTAAAATTAAATTAAACTAATTTTAGAAAATACGACAATCCTGTTCTATTTATATATAAATACAAAAAAAAATGTTGTTGCTTTTTTGTTGTTGTTTCTATATGAGAAAATCTTGGCCGACAACAATAACAAAATAAAGCGCTTTATGAAAAGCTTACGTACGAAAAGAAAAAAAAGTTAGACAAAAACTGTTCGAGATAAAAAAAAAGAAAAATCGAAAAAGGGATGCGGCTAACACAACGACGATACATACTCGTGAAGATATAAATCATCAAAAATATAACACGAGAGTTGGTTACAGCAGCATCATCGTCATTGCACAGATTTTTCTCAATTTCTCGATGTAACAGTATATGGGTGTGTGTGTAGCTATCGCGATATAAATAAAGTAAATCCTAATTGTTTTGATACTTACTCGTACTCTGTAGATTTTTTTTGTTGTTTTTATTCGTATGACGTAAAACTTTTGAATACAAAACGACACAAAAAAATGTGTGCTATCGATTTAAATGCGAATTTTGTGTTTCAACATTTTGTTGTCGTACATGTCATTTGTGATCGAGCTTTAATGTTTGAATGAGTGTTGTAAGAGTAATGAGAGTGTAAGCTCACGATAGTAATTCATCACGAGCCAATTATGCTATCGTCCGTACAAAATAGTCAAAACGGGAAGTATCTCAAGTACAGTGACGGCGATATCGCCCAGCAAATAAGGTTGCAAGTGTATTAACCCAGAAAACGGGTAAATCCCTTTTAAAATTCCAAACCATTTCGGAACAGATCGTTTTGGCACGATTCCACTCTAAATTCAGAAATGTCACTGTTATATAATGTTACGGTAGTCCCTACTGAACCTTACCTAGATACGGAGCAAAAATAGACAGCAGTCATCAGAGTCCCTGTTATGAACCAAATACCAGCTTTCTCTGGATTTAGGACATAAATAAATAACCGCCTCCCGAACACCAAAGTTCTATAGAGCTTGTATCGTTTCTTATTTCTTCAACTATCAACAATTCATTTCGGCGCAGAAAATCTGGATTTAGGCCGAACAGGTCATATACCGATTAAATAAACACCCTCATAATTATTGTTGAATGGGTCTGTGAAATGGAGGTCTGCCCTTTTAAAAAAAAATACGGAAATCGCCAATGAAATCAAAAATGGCCACTAATTGTAATTGTATTCGTGAAAAAACAATTTTTTCAACGTTTTGAAAGTCCCTAACAAAATGTCCGTCCTTCTGTCCGTCTGGCTGAATGTCTGGATGTTGGGTATACCAGCGATATCTCGAGAATGGCTTTCCAAAATAGGATTAATTTTTTCGCCAATCTGTTTCTATGATCAATCGATAAGCTTTTGGAAGCTGTACGTTAAGAAGATCGGGTCCGGCTATTCGGTTTGACCCAAAACCACCAGGTTTGAGGATTGAATTGGTCGTTGAGTTTGTGGTTGAGCTGGGAGTTGAGTTTGGTTCCATGACGGGTTGAATTGGGGTTGAGTTGGGGTTGAGTTGGAGGTTGGTTATAGGGTTTAGTGAGCAGCTCAGCATTTGTTTATATATATGCTGGTTTGAGGATAGGGTTCGGGGTTGAGTTGATGGTTCCATTTGCGGATTGAGATGGGGTTGAGGTAAAGTTGAGTTGGGGTTGGGTTAGGGTTAATAGTGAGCAGTGCAACTGGAGATTAATTTGTGGGGTGAGAAAGAGTTGAGTTGCGGTTGAGTTGAGTTGCAGGTAGTTGAGTAAGATTCAGCGGTTGAGTTGGGAATTTATTTTGGCTTGTTTTGAGAGTTAATTCGGGGTCACTGTCGATTTAGAGATTAAGTAGGGCGTTCAGTTTGAGGTTGACTTGAGGACTGAATTGTTACCTTTCAAAAATCAGTTGGGAATTTATTTGGGGCTTCACTTGATATAAGAGTCGGAAGTTAGCTAGACTTGTTCTGTATTGAGTTTATCTATGCAAGTCGTTTTTCGGACGTTCAGTTAAGAGTTGAGTTGTTGTCGAGTAGGACATTGAGTTCAGTTGGAGATCTGTTTGGGGGTTGAGTCGAAGATTTAGGTGGATATAATATTGACTTTAGTTCATTTACTCATCATTTGGTGGTTGATTTAAAAGTTGATTTGGGGTTAGTTTGGCGATTAATTTGGTTGATTGCGTTGGGATTGTGTTGTGTTAAGAGATTCAGTTAGGGATACAGTTTTGAACTGTGTTAAATTTCAAGATCGAAGTGCTGACTACCTCCTGAGTTTACGACCATATTACTGTAGTTCAACAATAACATTGAACTTTAAAATGGACGATCAACTGTCTGTGCTCCAGAATACCACATTGGGCAGGATTATTGCCGAAAAATCGTCGTCCCGTTCGAATTCCGCCAATGCTGCTATTTGGTCGTCGAGGATCCGAACGCGTTGAGAAATTAAATTGAGAAATGTTGGGACATCGAAGTTGGTTACGCTGATGACTTGTTGACCGTTTCAAAGTCAATTGCTGCTGCAACAACGTACTTCAATTTGGTGGTATAATATTAAGGAAATGATGTGCTAACGTACCTGAGATCATCAAAGACTTCCCACATGAATTCATCAGGTTGTCTATTAACATTAATAGAAGCGCCTGGATAGAAACACTTTAAATATGGTGACATCATTGCTCATGTTTGCTCAATATTTGCACAAATCGCCTAAGTTTATGATCCGCTCAGATTTGGGGCTCGCTTCCACAATATCCAAATACTTATTGGAGAATGCGAGAGAGTCTCATTGTTCTGACAAACAAGAAGACAACGCAAAACCAAAATTTCAAAGCCCTTCGAACTTTTTATTGATTTAGGAAAGGAAACGGAAAACATTTGCTTTTAATCGAATCACTGCCGTGCAAAAATTTTCGAAACCGGAAAATTGGCTTTACATACCAATCGAAAGCAAGATATCTGGACTGACAAGTAGTCGACAAAGAAAAAGAAATTTCCTGTTGACTTCATGGGATTGGAAAGAAACCTTTCGCTGTGAAAGAGCCATCGTCCACATCATTCGAGTAAGTAGTTTAGCCTTAATCGCACCACTATCTTACCCTTTAACTCGAAAGATCCAATCCTATTACCTTGTTTACACAAACTTAGAGTAACATTTCTCAATTTCCATCACAGGAAACTACTCCTTCAAGCAAAGTCCAAGGTTTTTTTTAAAATTCATTATTGGTTTTTGTTTGAAAGGAACAACGGTGTGCAAGGAGTGTTCCAAGAATGCAACAAATGTTTTCTTGTTCTATCAATTTCCATGACGCGACAATTGGGAAATTTACCAGTACCATTTTTCAAGTGGACAAAACCATCAGAAAATTTCAGTCGTGCATTTGGTACTCCAAATTAAACAAACACAACGTACTGCCGTTCTAAGACAATACAAGGCAATTTAGTGACCATGGTAATCCTTTTGTGGTATTTGTGCCCTCCCTGATGAACATATTCAGTAATTTGGAGAAATAATACAATAAAGGCAGCTTTCATGTTCCAACAATTCTAGTTTTGGAGCGGACAGGTTTATGTTGCAGAACCCATCCATATCGACGTTCGATGACGATACTGCAACTATGAATTTTCCTACGCAATGGAATCCTTTTCGAACCGAGTTCTGCCGATGTGTTATAAACTTACCGGCAAACGCACATACGTTTTCATGTTAGTTAAAAAGTTTGGGTATCCACTTCAACTAAAAATGAGTTTAGCAATATATGATGGCATTCAAAAGCTTCGCTACCTTCGTACGTGGACGATACCAACAACTGATATGAATAATTCAAAAATAATGTTATCAGGACATGTTTTCATTTTGATCATGCCCGATTTTAATTACATACTAAACACGGTTATTTAATTAATTAGTAAAATTTATTATTTAATTTGATTTAATGACTTTAATTTTGTTTATTTAAAAATGAAGTGATTTTATAGTGATTTTATTTTTTTTAAGAATTAGTTTAATATAACTCAATTTACTTTTATTTTGCACCACTCAAAAATACCGACGACACATATTTAACAACGGAAACTCGGTCGATGTTCCATTCCGACTTTGCGAAAACACATGAAAAAATTGAGGTGTGGCCAACACACGACTTTCTTTTACGAACAGAGAATTTTGAGAAATTTTATTTTTTTCTTAATTTTTGGAAACATTTTGTATTAAATAGATTTTTGTAAACCTTATACTTTTTAAGATATTTGCAAAACAAATTTTCTGGACCAAGGAAGTGGCCACTTCCGGTTAGCTGATTTGGAGTAAAATTCACTGGGACCTCCCAATTTATCAAAAAAGCTTAAATCTGAAGTTTCAGTTTGATTGATTAAACCATATGAGCTGTAGAGAGGACACTGACAGACTGACAGACTGACAGACTGACAGACTGACAGACTGACAGACTGACAGACTGACAGACTGACAGACTGACAGACTGACAGACTGACAGACTGACAGACTGACAGACTGACAGACTGACAGACTGACAGACTGACAGACTGACAGACTGACAGACTGACAGACTGACAGACTGACAGACTGACAGACTGACAGACTGACAGACTGACAGACTGACAGACTGACAGACTGACAGACTGACAGACTGACAGACTGACAGACTGACAGACTGACAGACTGACAGACTGACAGACTGACAGACTGACAGACTGACAGACTGACAGACTGACAGACTGACAGACTGACAGACTGACAAACTGACAGACTGACAGACTGACAGACTGACAGACTGACAGACTGACAGACTGACAGACTGACAGACTGACAGACTGACAGACTGACAGACTGACAGACTGACAGACTGACAGACTGACAGACTGACAGACTGACAGACTGACAGACTGACAGACTGACAGACTGACAGACTCATAGACTGACAGACACTGACAGACTGACAGACACCATTTCGAAACCCACTTTTTCGGGCTCAGGGGACCTCAAAACAAATAAATCTCTAAAAATCTCAAGGTCCAAAATTTTCATGATTACTATACTTTATTTTATAAGAGTGAAAGAAAGTAAAAAACCCTAATCCATACGAATCGTTCGTTAAGTAAAAGTTCTGCAAAATTCTTTTTGGAAATCGCACTCAACACCCAAGGGCCAATATCGGCCATTGCCAACATTGATGACAACGGTTTGGCTAACACATACAATAGGTCCCTCAAATACCTAGTTAGAAAACCTTAATCCATACGGATCGTTCGTTTAGTAAAAGTTCTACGAAAGTATTTTTTGGAAATCGCACTCAACTCCCAAGGACCAATAACGGTTTTTGCCAACAATGATGACAAAGGTTTCGCTAGCACATAGAATAGGTCCCTTAATTACCTAGTTAGAAAACCCTAATCCATACGAATCGTTTGTTTAGTAAAAGTTTAGCACATGGAATTGGTTCCTTAATTACCTAGTTAAATAACCCTAATCCATTCGGATCGTTTGTTTAGTAAAAGTTCTACGAAATTATTTTTTGGAAATCGCACTCAACAATGATGACAAAGGTTTGGCTAGCACATAGAATAGGTTGCTCAATTACCTAGTTGGAAACCCCTAATCCATATGAATCGTTCGTTTAGTAAAAGTTCGGCAAAATTATTTTTTGGAAATCGCACTCAACTCCCAAGGGCCAATATCGGTTATTGCTAACAATGATGACAAAGGTTTGGCTAGCACATAGAATAGGTTGCTCAATTACCTAGTTAGAAAACCCTAATCCATACGGATCGTTCGTTTAATAAAATTTCTACGAAATTATTCTTTGGAAATCGCACTCAACAATGATGATTAAGATTTACCTAGTTAAAATTGGGGTGTGGTCAACACACGCCTTTGTTTTACGAACACAGAATTTTGAGAAATTTTATTTTTTTCTTAATTTTTTTTTTTTAATTTTTTAATTTTTAAACTTTTTTTTTAAATTTTTTTTTTATGTAAACCTATACTTTTTAAAATATTCGCAAACCAAATTTTCTGGACCAAGGGAGTGGCCACTTCCGGTTAGCCGATTTGGAGTAAAATTCACTGGAACCTCCCAATTTATCAAGAAAGCTTAAATCTGAAGTTTCAGTTCGATTGATTAAACCATATGGGCTGTAGAGAGGACACAGACAGACTGATAGACTGACAGACTGACAGACTGACAGACTGACAGACTGACAGACTGACAGACTGACAGACTGACAGACTGACAGACTGACAGACTGACAGACTGACAGACTGACAGACTGACAGACTGACAGACTGACAGACTGACAGACTGACAGACTGACAGACTGACAGACTGACAGACTGACAGACTGACAGACTGACAGACTGACAGACTGACAGACTGACAGACTGACAGACTGACAGACTGACAGACTGACAGACTGACAGACTGACAGACTGACAGACTGACAGACTGACAGACTGACAGACTGACAGACTGACAGGCTGACAGACTGACAGACAGACAGACACTATTTCGAAACCCACTTTTTCGGACTTAGGGGACCTCAAAACAAATAAATCTCTAAAAATCTCAAGGTCCAAAATTTTCATGATTACTATACTTTATTTTAATTGAGTAAAAGAAAGTAAAAGACATCTAAAAAAATGGGCTCCGAAACATTCATCCATAAGAGCTCAAAACACAGGGAGGTAAATCACTTGCGAGAGAGCCCTGCAACGGTTCACCCAATACAACTCTACAACATATTCACTCTTGCGTCTCAAATACATTATCCAGTTATCCATACAATTTCATTGGTGCAATATGTATCTCCCACGAATTCACAAACCTCTTTTTTACCGGTAACATCTGTTCATGTTAACAAATGTCGAACGCTACACTTTCTTTGTAATTCGTTTTCGCGTATTATATGAGATGGTATTTATATTTCTTTGACCAAAATCTTCTTCTAGCAATAATTGGAGTATAGAGACTTTCTTTTGTAATTTTTACTAATAAAATATTTAAACTAATCACCAATGTTTAAAATGATTAAGTGAACAAAAACCCTAAAATATGAAATTCTTCAAATTAAAATTTAAAATTTTTAGATTTTAAAATTTAATTTTTTAAATTTGTTTTAGACTATTGGTTGGGACAATACAGCAATTTTACATTTTTAGTTGAGTTTGTTTTTTGGGAAATTTAGGCCCGATCAAATTGATAGTTGATTAACAAATCTAATCTTTAGATTCGATCCATAAAAATGGTTTTAAACAAAATTTAATGAATTTTCCAAGAGGGAGTGCAAATATATCAAAATGGTCTAACCAATAATATTGAGTAAAACAATATAGAATCAGGCATCTCAACCAAAAATTATGATTATTCACAACAAATTTAGAATATGCCTTATCTATCTTAAAAAATTAATGTTAATTAAATCACTAAGTACCTCCAATACCTCCATGCCAGAACTTCGATAATACCGTTGAATTTCATAAATCTATATTAATCAGACAACCTCACAACCTTGAATCTCGAAAATTTCTTTTCTGTAAAATTATATAACTCAGTTCTTCGTTCAACTCCAGGCTAAACTCGAGTAATATCGAAATTTCCAAAAATCTTAAAAAATAATAAAATCTCAAACAATTTTTATGATATAATACGAGACCTGGAAAATCGCATAAAAATCACGAATTACGATATATCACTACAATTGTGTAATATTTCGCATCTATAGCACTTTACAAATTTTTTACCTTTCAAAGGTTCTCTTGTGAGAATCGTAAAATAATCTTCGAAAATATCAGTAGCTGTGTTTTTTATTCGCTCCCGATAGCTGCTATCGAGAGGCCTAATTTTTTAATGCCTAAATTTAAGTTTGACGCACTATTTATTGGTAAACTAAATTTATTTAAACGCTATCGGAAGCCACATTTTAAATGACCGCTCTCGATAGCAACTATCCGGAGCGAATAAAAAATCGCAGCTATTGTTAAGCGATTCAAAAGCAAAAAATACACTTTTCTCCTGAAAATAAGAATTTTCAATAAAATCTTCATTAATCCAAAACCGTTTGATTTCGAGAATTTCAAACAACTAGCAAACAAACTAGGAAAATATCGAAAACTTTTAATAATCTCGCAAAAGCTATAAAATCTTACGTAAAATACGTAACGCTTGAGTATTATTTTATACATATAGCAACATGCAGTGTACGAAAAGGCGTATTATGTGTACTGAAAATTATATGTCTTATATCCATGATATGGATTTGTCCTTTTCATGGTTCCTTAGCATATCAAAGACCTATCTGGGGGTATACACCGTTAGTGGTATTTCGCCACACAGAATTTAAGTTTCAACTAGTATTGGCTGTTTATAATTTAAGGTTTCTCCATATCACATGCGCTATACTAACAACACAAATTTTTTAAAAACCATATGTTTATTTCCATGATTTGACCATGGGATGCTGACTACCTCTTAGCTATCATCATGGCCTATCCTCCCAAATACAAAATCTTTAAGCATTGTATCTAGTATTGACAGTATATAACTTAAGGTTTATTCATAGTAAATGGAATACACTACCAACAGAACATACATTAGTATAGCTATGAAAACTTGTAGAATACTATATGTTAAATAGCTTTACTCTTACAGAAATTAATTTTTTTATTACAAATATTTCTTGAGAAAATTATTAATTTTCATTTGGATTAAACTTGTTTTGTTTTTCGAGTTAGATACAGTTTAATTATAATATTTTTTTCGGGATGAGCCTACACTTTTTTCAAAAAATTTACACTTTTTTGGGATAGCTACATTTTATGGCTGATATTTTTACGGGCTAACTTCACCGACTTACACATTTCGAGGAAACTCGTAGCTAGCATTTCAAATTTAAATGTGGATGAATTACAACAACTGTGTATAATATTCCTGTGAAATTGAAGTTCGGTATTTCATGTTGCGGTATTTAAGTACGGTAATTTCTTTCTCCCAAACTAGTTTGTGTAAAAATGTACTAAAAAATTTTCAGCAGTCACCGTTGGAGAAAGGATATCTCAAGCCGAACCGAATAAGCCTAAACTCATATCTGTGGAGTATAAGATGAATAAAAAAGGCGCAAGAGTGTTGTGGATGTATTATTATATTTCAAAATTCCAAAATTCATGTCGAAATCGGGGCATCGTACTACACTTGATGCAAAAATTCTTTGTTTTTTATATGGTTGAACCCAGGGATTGGTCATTTGATGACTTCTACAACAAGGAAATACTATGAGCATTCTAAAAAAACCATTTGACAAAAAATTTCGTCTTCGAAACTTCATACTACACTTGGTTCAAACATCGCTTCTTATTCAGATAGCCGACCCTAGTGACCAATCATTTCATAACTCTTCAATCATTTCATAATTTGATTTTGGGACTTTTATTTTTTGTCGAAGGAATTTTATCGGGCTACAATATTTGATGTAAAAATTGTTTGTTATTTATGCGGCGGAACCCAGGGGCTGGCCATTCGCTAATTTCTCCAGCAAGTACATAATACGGAAATTCGATTAAAACCAATTGGCTTTATGGTTTTTTGATTTTTGTCAAAACCATCGCTTGTTCTACTAGTCAAACTCCCCTTAATGTATACTATCCTCTTTTACTCACACATTTTTGTTATTTGCCGAAAATGTCAGTTCATATTCTCGAAAAATGCGAAAAACATAGAAAATAAAGTGTCCCATTAGCAATGACCAAATAAATGTTTATTAACTACAATATGAAAACAAAAGACTGCTTCATAATTTCCTGTCATCCTTGCGCACAGAGGAGCAATGTTAAGCGGCTTTGAGGAGTTAGCAGGTGAAAAATTATTAAAAAACTCAAATTTTTGAAAAAATTTCAAAATTTTTCTAATTTTGGAATTTCTCTAAACGATCACACGGGGGCCGACCCAAAACAACAGTTTCCATTCTCTAAGGTAAAAAATAATTAAAATAAACTTTCGAAATTAATCCTGGAAAAATTTAAACTGTTATCGTCATAGCCCCCCTCTACCCCACCCCTCCCTACCCCTAAGAATTTGTGTTTTTAAAATGCTTAACAATTATGTAGCAGCCTTTTGTTTTCATATCGGAGTTTCCTTTTTTATGAGGGCACTTTACTTTGTATTTTCCGAAATGCTTGAATATTTTCGGATTAGATCCCATGACTCGTTCTTGATTAATGTTGAATGTACCAACTTGCGTTCTTCTAGATCAATATCATGATTTACTGGGATATGTTGTTGCGTTGGCTAAAGCGATGAATGTAGTCCCAACCAAGACGGACCAGTCCACCAAAGTGGATGGTTTTGCAATGCAGTCGTGATATCCCTTTGGACGCGCAATCGGATGGCTTGTTTTCTGACAACACATGCCGCCATTGATTGATGCTTACTTCCAAAATTTCAGTGACCCTGTTTGCAATGAATGTTTTCCATCGGTTAGGGTGCCATTTCAACCAACATAGCACCACCGTGGAGTCGGTCCAGCCATGCATAGTACAGTGTTTATATCGGTTCACGGATGTGACCTTTTTGAATAACCTCGCCAATAATAGAGCCCCACAAAGTTCCAGTCGTGGTAACGACACTTGCTTTATAGGTGCAACTCTTGTTTTTGCTGCAATCAGACCGATCTGAAAACTTCCATCGGAACATAATATACGGGAATAGATAGCCGCTGCATAAGGTGAATTGGACGCATCACAGAAGCCATGCAGCTCGCAATATTGTTGATTTGCATGATTGTTTAGCCACCTCGGAATTTTTATCCGAGAAATTGATTTAAGTTCTTCTCGGTATGTGAGCCATGTTCCTTTGATATGTTCTGGTACTGGATCGCTCCAATCGACCTGCGCCAACCAGAGATTTTGTAGAATGATTTTCGCAGTAATAATGCACGGGGAACCCAACCTAAAGGGTCAAAGAGTCGAGATATGTCAGAAGGGATTCTCCTTTTGGTGATGTCTCCATCATTGGACATGGAAATGTTGTAGCCAAATTCATCGGTCGTTGGATTCCAGGAAATACCAAGTGTTTTAATTGAATCATCGTTGTAGATATCCAATGGTGATTTAGTTTCGTGTAATTCGCTCGGAATAGATCGCAGAATATCAGCATGATTTGATGACCATTTTCGAAGCTGAAATCCACCAGATTCCAGGAGTTCAATCAATTCTGTTTGTAGTTTTAGCGCTGTCTCGATCGAATCTCCACCAGACATTACGTCATCAACATACCTCTCATACCGAACACTTTCAGATACTAATGGAAATCTTTGCCTCTCATCGCGAGCTAATTACATTACTGTTTTGATAGCCAAGTACGGAGCACTTGCTGTGCCATAGGTTACCGTGGTTAAGCGAAAATCAGTAATTGGTTCATCAGGAGTTGCCCGCCAAACAATTCGTTGAAAATTGGTGTCATCAATGCTCACTTTAATTTGCCGGTACATTTGTTTAATGCCTGTCGTGAATGCAACGGTATAAGTGCGCCAATTCACAAGTATGGAAATCAGATCAGGTTGAATCATCGGTCCCGTCATTAGTTTTTAATTCAATGAGACACCATTTGATGACTTTCGAGAGGCATCAAATACCACCCGAAGTTTAGTAGTGGTACTGCTCTGTTTGAACCAAGAATGATGTGGCATAAAGAACGCTCGATTAATGTTCGTTTGAGGATTTTTGATGATTTCCATGTGCTGTTGTTCCAAATAATCATTCATGAAATCGGTGTACTCATCACAAAGCTGATTGTTTTGACGAAAACGTTTTTCCATTGACAATAGTGTGGCAATCGCTCTATTTCGTGAATTGCCGAAAGTGATTTCCTTTGGTTTAGAATTTAAAAACGGAAGATTTACGATATATTTACCTTCTGGTGATCTCTTGTTTGTTCTTGAATAAAATTCTGCGCATGCTTGGTCATCTACCGACTGAACTCTAGTCGTTAATTCCTCAATCTCCCAAAATGATTTCAATTGATTTAAGATATCAATGCATGAGTGAAAGTTTATGATGGTTAGTAGATGGATTGTCATTCACTTGAAGAATTTTTCCCGATAATATCCAACCCAATGTTGTATTCTGTGCTGTGGGTGAACCATTGTGACCTTTGATAAGTCCATCAAGTAGTAAATTTCCAATTACATCCACGCCTAACAATATGTCGATGACACCTGGTTTGTAATAGAATGGATCGGCGAGTTGTAGATTTGAGACATGATGCCATGTCGATGTTGATACCATTTGTGTAGGAAGCTGTGCAGTTATTGTTTTAAGTACAAGCGCGTTCGTTGATAAATTATAGCCAGAGTTGAAATTAGATTGAATATCGAGCTTTACCGTAGAATTTGACTTGCCAGTATTTACAGAACCAACTCCAATAATAGGAATCTTAACCGGTGTTATTTTAATCCCTAACTTATTCACAGCCCCCTCGGTAATAAATGTCGCCTGAGAGCCTTGATCGAGAAGGGCCCGTAACGTCATCTGTGCACCAAATGTCGACTGTACTTTGATAAGTGCTGTTGCCAATAAAATTTGTGTATCGGTAGATGTGACGCGAGCGCTCATTGAATTGACGATTGGAGTAGTAGCCTCTTTACTGGGTTGGTGTTCGTTTGCAGCTTGGTTAACTTCAGCCGGTATGAACACTCATTGCTACTGTGACCACTTCTTAAACAGTTGAATCATAATTGGTTGGTTTTCACAAAGTTCCGTCGATCATCTACATTCGCATTCCTCGAAATCTAAAACATGTAAAAAGAGTATAAGTTTTACCGCATAGTACACAGGAATTCAATGATGGCGAGTGAAAAGTTTTCATTTTAACCGACGACGGATTTGAAAATCGTTTTATCGTTGACTTCTGTTTGTGTGGTGCTTAGGCTTCTAGAACTCTATAAAGCGATCTGGTAGGAACAATCGCAGATTTTCCCAAATTGGAAGCTGGTCGTTTGATGCATTGGCCAATTCCCATTGTTTTAAGCTTTCACAATCTAGTTTTTGTACGACCATAAAAACGACCCAGTCGTCCCAATGTTGAGTTGGTAAGCCAATGTTTTCTAATTCTCGTAATGCCAGTTGTATCTAACAGTTTTTTAATGGCTATTGCTGACTCGATATGTATAACTGGCTGTGACGTCAAGCATTTAAAATGGTGATAAACAATTACCCTTTTGTTGTTATAGCAATTTACCAACGTTTTCCAGGCACTATCATAATTAGCATCAGTGGTTTGAATATTTCGTAGTAACTGCTCTGCTTCACCAGACAAATTCGTCTTCAAGTAATGTAGCTTTTCTACATTAGAAATATATGTCATGAATAGTGTTTTTGTGTTTTTCCAACATTTCAGAAATTTCACCCATTACATTGATAAACTGTTCTTCTCCAGCTGAATATGCATCTAAGTCGATTTCCTCTAATTTGCCAGCACGATTTATTTCTGAAAATAGTTTTTTGTACTTCACCCAATGTGCATTAAGAATATCCAACCACATGGATTTGAGTAAGGCGAGCTTTAGTTGATTTTTTAAAATTTACTTCAAATCTTTTTAATCGTTCAAGGTAGCCATTGAAATCGGTAATCATGGCACTTTCACTGGTTTGATCTTTATATCAAGCCATTTGGCGTCACTATTGTTCACTACACTTTCTAGAATTATTATGTTAATGACTAAATTGACGGATCGAAGGATCCGGCTCGAAGGACTAATGTTTGCGCAACAGAATTACAAATCGAAAATAAGACAAACCGAACAAAATTGACTTTACTTTGTTTGAAACAAATATGTTCGCTGCACGAGAAAAATGTGCAAGGTGTGAATACAATTCAGAACAAAGTACGCACGGTTTCACTTGTAAAGTTACAATTCATGGCACCAAATTAACAAACTAACTCTCTATAGAAAATCGCACAATAATTCTCACTATTACCGAGCAAACGGCGCAGTGGTTAAAGCTGCGGCGGTTGGATCGGGAGGTACCGGGTTCGAATCCCTATAGGGGCGGGATGCAAAAGAGATTTTTCATCATCTGATTACGATCGGTGATGACGATGAACACATCTATGACCCCCTGTTGAGAGTGCAGAATACATGGACCGACCCACCTTTCATGTCAGCACTATAGATTGGCATGAAGCAATGCAATATGCAGATGGTTTTCAAAGACGGATCTGTAGCCGCCCGTCTTTGATTTGGCTACTCCAGGCTTAAAGTAGAACGGTAAAAAATAAATCGAGAACAAACAACAACAACAACATTTCTCACTATACAATACAAACCAAACTCCAACAATTCAATATACATTTTATTAACAAAATATTGTTTTAAATGTTACAGCAATTGATGAAAATGTTGTATTTTATTTGATACAGCCTCCCAAAGTTGTAAATTTCCCAAGGTTGCAAATGGCGAAAACTAATAATTGTAGTAGTGATGATAAGTAAATAAAATGGAAAGAGGAAGATTTTTGTTTTACATGACAGTCCTAAATTTTTATGTCAAAGACGTTGATATGATTATTATAGACTTCAATAATGTACACTTTCATAAAAAGAGCGACGAATTCATATAACAATTTTAATGTCTGTACCAGACAGGCTGAATAAAGGCTCTTTTTGATTTGACACTGAGCTCGGGAAAATTCGTTTGAATGAAAATCCCATAAACCCAACGTTTAAAGTTTCATGTCTAAAAAGTATTTCAATAAGTGTGCGTTACTAACAATTATCCCTAGAAAAGTTATCAGGTCAAGTTTCAAGTGGGGAGCTCGGGAAAATTCGTTTGAATAAAATCCCATATAAAATTAAAAAATTTGTATAAATTTGTAGCGACTCACTCACAATTCAATTCAATTATTCAGTCTCACAATTCATGACGCATTTACATGAACGCACCTTGTTATTCCCACGCATTCACAGGAACGCACTTTGTTCAACCAACAACGCAACACACTTCATTCCTTAAAAATATACGGCTGTCAAAATCTCGCGCGCAGTAATATTATTATTATTATTATTAGAGGGCCATGCGGGCGATCAGTTACCTCGCGCTGCGACCTAAAAGATTTATTATGCTGGACCCTGCTTAATTATCCATCCAGTCAATGTTCAGGTTCTTAATGAACCTGAAAATACTGCCTCCCGGTACGTGATACATACTATCTGGGCTTATTGCTCTCCCTCCTAGATATTTACTACAGCATGTAGTTCCACTAGAAAGACGGTGGCATTGGAGCCCAAGGACTTCGAGAGGGCTGTCCCACTCCCGTATATTCCTACTCATGCTCCGTATTCCATTTGATTTTACTCTTACGAGTTGCTGGGAATTTCAAATCGCCTATGGGTCACCCAGCTTTGCTACTGGAAGGCTAAATAAAACTGGATGGTGCCTGGTATCCAGAGTACGCATATTTTGGACTGATTAACCTATCAGCCATTCATCCATCGGCATATGCTGTTCCACCTTAGATTAGGGTTTTTTGTCAAGGTTGTCTCCTTTAGCGCCGTACTTTAGCCTTTGCCAAATGGCCCAAAATGTGCCAAATGACCTTAGTTAGCAGTGGTTGCCACGAGGAGGCAGCACGTACACTTGCGAATTGTGAACAGGTTACCCCTTGCACAATTGTACCCATCACGCAACTGCCTAATGAAATAACCAGAACAACTCACGTGATGCGAACCTTACGGAAGGTTACGGAGCTGGTAGATTAATCTACTCCACTTTGGTCCCTCCCCCCTCCAATAGACGCCAAACCACCTCGCGCGCAGTAAAAATAGACTCTCGTTTTGCAACTGGTGAAAAGCACACCTCGTTTAAAATTCGTTCAACAAATTAAAATAAAGAAGAAACAAAATCTTTTTAGTGAAAGTGATCATCGCCATTTTTTTTCTTAAAAAATATACAACATAAAAACGCGCTTTTTTCGCGGATTAATCACACAAAAACTAAGTTCTCAATTATATCAAGTGGTGGTGAATTTTAATTAAATCCATTTTGTACAAAATTATCTGAATATTGTAATACAACCGGTGCATACGTAAAATATTGTGCAGCCGTTAGGGCATACAAATTCTTCGTGTTGTTATTTTGTTTATCAAACATTTTCCAGCTTGTATCACGTCGATTTCTTGATGCCGAATTATTACAGTAGTAAAATACCACAAATTCAACCTTTATAGTGTCATGTCTGGAAAGTATTTCAATTAGTGTGCCTAGCCAACAATTATCCCTAGAAAAATTATTAGGGCAAGTTTTATGTGGGGAGCTCGCGAAAATGAAAAATACGAGAAAAACACTGAAAATAAAAACAATAAAAATAAACAAAAAATTGAAGGTTCAAAGTTTTCATGACACTTTAAAGGTTGAATTTATACAAATTTTTACATTTTATATTTCGCTTTTCTGATCAAACCTAAAGTATAATTTCCATGGTAAGCAGTGTCAAACCAAAATGAGCCTTATTTCTAGGTTGTTTTGTTAATTTTTCATTTTATTTAAAATATGTTTCGACTGAAATATGTCGTCTGGTAACTTTCGGCTGATATAGCCAAGACACTATCTTCATTACCGATATTTTATATCTTTCGGCTGAAAACTTTCAACTAACTTTTACAAGGTAAAAGAACTCTTAAATATTTTCACAATAGTTCTTGATCCAAGAAACCGTCGTGCTTATTCTGAGACATTTGTTGCTTAAAACCAGAATTGGTATACTTAAATCAAGAATTTTTTGATACCTTTTTTTAAAATAATTAAACCTCCCACTTAACTTTAGAATATTTTTTAAAGATGTAACAACAATATACTCCAAAAATATAATCCCATATTTTTAAACATTTAGAAGAATTGTTTACTATTTTCTAAAAACCAAATACAAATAAAATTTATGCTATTAATCAGTTTCAAAAATAGAAATACACCCGTTGTGGGCGTAACAGTGTGTGAGTTTATACCACCAAATATATTTTAAATTAATTAATTATTTTTGATTTGATTTATTTCTGTTTTGAAACCAATACTTTTCTAGTTCTGTCGAAATTTATAGTAATTTATTTGAAATTGTTTGCCAAATAATAAATAAATAATGTTTATGTGTTTGAGATAGATACAACAAAAACAATGCACATAGAATATGATACAAATAACACTGTACACTGATATAAATATGAAAACCGAAAAAGGAAAAACGAATAAAACCAAATAAAATTATTTTTAAGGGTTGGGCCCTTATTAAGCAACAAAATTTTCCATTTTTTTTCTACTTGACTATTGTAAATTAAGGTGTGTTCCTTTCTGTTAGTCTGTTTCTATATGTATTAGCTATATTGTATAGGAACGACTGAAACCAGCTAATAGCAACAAATAATTTTTGTTTTGGTTGTTTTGGCTGTTGCCAAGTGAATTTTAAATTGGTGTTTTGCGCGATTTCAACAAAAACAGCTATATAATAAGCGTGGTACTAAAAAACTATAAAATATATCGCCCACGCGATATTTTTAATTTTTGTTTTGTTTTGTTATAAGCGAATAACAACAGGCCAATTACGTTTGATCGAAATGGGTTCCAATCAAATTAAGTAAACAGATATTAAATTCACATTTGATATTTTTATTATTAAATGATTTCGCAGAAAAAAAAACTGTTAGCGCGTGGTTGAAATTGAAAAGGTGTGTTCACGCACGGACTGGGTATTTATTTTGTGAAAAACCTACACAACAAATAATATTATGAAGCGACTAAATATGTTGTAGCTATCAACATTTTTTTGTTTGTACATTTTAGTTGAAATATTAATTAAAACATGATTTTACTTGAAAAACGTTATAGCAAAAAAAATTTTTGTTTATTAGAAATACAAAATCCTTTATAGTAGAAGGAAGGTCAATTCTGAGGAGAGATTATCTAATTTTTAAAGTTGTGACAGTGGGAATCCAGCAAGAGAATGTCGGAGAATTTCGTTGTAGGTGTCAAGAAGAATAAACGATGAAATATTAATAATAACGGCGCTTTGAAAAATCAAACCTGTATAAAATAAAAATACATTCAAGCCTATACGCATATTTGTATTATACCTGTGATGTTTGGGAATTTCGTGTTTTATTTCGATTCTGTTTCGTGTTAAAAACCTGTTAAGTTTTATTGATTGTTTGAATTGATTTTCTGATTTGTTATATTTTTATGGGGTGGGGTGTTGATGCGTCAAATTTTTTAGTGGGATAACTATCAAGATTTCTTAAAAATTAATGAAATATTAACGTGAAATAGAGAAAATGATATGGTTTAAGGCAATGATGTATTAGGACTCTATTCTTGGGATAAATTTATATAGGTCATACATACACCATTATGTTAAGAAAGTGTGGAGTCAAATATAATTTTATTTGTGAAACCAGTAAATATATTGAAGATTTGAAATTTTTTAATTTATATTTTTTTGCTTTTTTATTTTTTAAATGAATTTGTGTGGCCCATTGCCTATTCCCTCTATAATTAATTTATTTATTATATTTAATTTAATTTAGCGCCCTTCGAAGCCGACTCTTAAATTGGTGTTTTCCAGCATACTACGGGTGTCGTCATTTTGGTGTTGTCTCCAGACGCTCCAAGTGTTGTTTCGCGTGTCTTATGATTCCTAGGTTGTCATTTTTCATGTACCATGGTGCATTCACTAAGCCGCGTAGGACTTTAATTTGGAAACCTTGAATTATTTTAATGGTGGTCTTCTTGGCACAACCCCAAAGCTGAACACCGTAAGTCCATATTGGTTTTTATATTTGCCGATATAAAAGCAATTTAATATGTAATGTTAGCTCAGAGTGCCTTCCTATGAGCCAATACATGTTCCTGTATTTGATGTTTAATTCTTCCTTTTTCTTTTCACGTGCTCTTTCCATTTTAACGTAGCATCTAGAGTCGTTTCAAGATATTTCGCCGTATTTGTATAGGGTACTTGTTGCGAGTGAAGTTCCACCGGTATCCAGGGGGCCTATTAAGAAATTTTTCGATTTCGGATTTTTACGATATTGAAAAAATCCGCCCTATTAAGAAACAAAAAAGGAAATTCGAAGCTGATTTTTTCGAACGCATATGGCAAATTTCGACTGCTATTTAGTTGGCGAATTTTGTAAAATTTATGGTATTTTGTGTTTTTGTGGAAAATACATTTTATGTTAAGTAGGGGTCACCTGTGCAATTTTAGAGTCTAAATTTCTGTTGCTCGCGGACTCCCAACTCTTTTTTATTCAAATTTGGATTTTTAGAGGCAGCCAGCAGCAGCAGCAGCAAAAACAAAAATATTTTTTAAATAAAACTGTTTAATAATTTCAAAAATTAAATAAAGTGTTTTATTTATTATTATTTATATTTGAATTCCGCTACGGGAAGCTAATTTTCACTCCAAATTTGACTCTTGCCCGTCTTCGAAGACGTACAGTTGTAAGTCCGTTTATCGTATCGAAAATCTGTAAAAGGTGAATTATTTAGGAACAAAATTTAAACTTTATTAAATAGCATATGTACCTACATAATTAAGAGAAAACCTCCTGATATACCACATTGTCGGTTACTGTGACATCATGAACAGTACTTCCTTGTTTTGGTCCTTCGATAATTTGAATTTTTAGAGCAGTAGATTATGTTGCTCTTTATAGTGCTGTGTAAAGCTGGCCATGGGTAAAAATAGGTTCAGGAAGATAAATGCGATTTTTTGAAATGTTTGTCCTTGTGCCTTGTTTATTTTCATTGCGTATGCAAGACGTACTGGAAATTGATGTCTTATTAAATTGAAAAGTAATGCTGGGTCGTTCGACGTATCTAAAGATATTCTTGGAATGAAATGTGTAGTACCCTTTGCTGTGCCAGTTAAAATTTCAACTTTTATTACGTTCCTCTGTAAATCTGTGATTGCTAATCTTGTTCCATTACACAAACCGTTTTTAATAGATAGGTTTCGCATAAGCATTACGATGGAGCCCTTTTTTAATTTTAAAATATTTGGAGGAAGACCAGAAGGTATTAACGAATTCAAAAATTCTGTTGGGAAATTCACTTGTAAATTACTGTCATCGGTACCATCTTCGTTTTTAACGGAATCTACTGAGCAAAAGGACACTTCTTCGGCATTTAAATTGTTCAATACTGTGTCATTTATATGACGAACATCATCATTTTTAGGACAAAGAATCGCTCTCTGAGATATAGATGCCACATCTGCTGGAGTAAAGTTATTGCCAAATGTATCGGTAACGATATCGTCTGATAGAATTTCATTTGGTATATTTAGTGAATATTGTGTTTTTTTAATTGAATGATCGGAGCAAGATTTACCATCGCCAATTGAAAGAAGCCATGTGCAAAAAGTTGGATCAGTGATTGCTCTCATATTTTGATCAAGCTTAAATATTTGAAAAAGTTTCCATAGTGGTGACTTTTTTATTGTAGCATTACAACGCTGACACGGTTTCCTCCTCGGATAACAGGAAGAACTTGCCGAAAGTCGCCGCCTAATATAATAAATTTTCCACCGAAAGGTAAATTATTTTTTATTAAGTCACGAAATACTAAGTCAATAATTCCAAGATCAAACTCAACATCTTCACATAAATCTCGCAGCGAAATAATGCAGTTCGTTAACGCAGCATCTTCCCCTAGACCAAAATAAATGAAATCTTCAATCATATAAACTTTATAGTCGTTGAATAATTGTAATGGGTTTGAAGGATTGCAGTGACAAATAATTGTAGCAAAAAAAAAACGTAATGATTTTGGAAGCATACACTTCGAAGCTTCAGAAAGACAAAATGCCATTCTGCAGAATCGTTTATCAAACCTCTAGCTCGCGCAGCTTCTCTGTAAGTTGAATATACTACATTTTCAAAGCTTTTTAAGCTTTCGAAGGAAACAGCTTCTCTTCCTTTGACCGAAAATAATAACAGTCGGAGGTGATACCGCTCAGTATCTTTTGGTGAAACTACTATTATTCTTCCTATAGCTTTATTGCCGTAATGTGAATTTGGGGATCGTTTTTCCCATTTTTTATTTTTAAATATGTAGTATATCGGTATGTCTTGATATAAATGATTATGTGCAGTTGGATTATTCAGGTTTAAATCAAAAAACGATAAATGCACAGATAGCATAACAATATTAAGGGACTGGAGGTCTTCTTGGAGTTGCCAGGCTGCTTCTTGTGCACTAATGTAGTGACAGTTCATCGAACGAAATTTCATCGAAATCAACAACAGCTGTGGGATCATTATTAAAATCAACTTGTACACCAATTCTAGCACAATCATATCCTTTGGTAATATATTTGTGAATATATCTTATGGCCTTAACTGTTGAACAAAGCTCAACATTTATATGAGCATTATATTTTAAGGTCAAAAACGGATTGTAGGGAACTATGAAACGATTATCTACATAAACATTTGAGGGCATAACTTCAGAAGTTATATTTAGACGTCGCCTGTATTTAGGATAAGTTTCTTTAGATAAATCGGTTTCTTCGCAGAATGGTTTCGGAAATTGTTTAGAACATTTACCATCAAACATGTAAACACAATTGGGATTTAAATTTCCACATGGCCCATGTATATTATGTTTTATTACCATATCGTATAGTTGCGGATGTGTAATTTTATTGGAAATTTCAGCTGAAATGATTTTGTCCACATCTGCAGCTGATTTTAACTTACCCGCCATACAGAGAGTAAATAAACAATGAGCATGTGGAAGGCCACGTTTTTGGTGCTCAATGACATAAACGTAACTGCATGTTTTTCCAAACACATGGGATTTGGTAATATCGTTCAAAAACTCCTTTAATTTGAGATTGAACACTCGTGTAACTAAATCAGGGCGATCTGAAGCGTTTTGAAATGAATGTAGTTGCGATTTAATTTCTGGCCTCGCTGGATTACACGTAAACGTGATAAATAAATCGGGGCGCCCAAATTTTCTCACCATAGCCATATTGTCCTGATAAAGTTTTGACATAAAGCGTGGCCCACCAGTAAATGAAGATGGAAGTATGAATAAATTACCAATCCTTACATTGTTATCATTACTAAAGCTATTCATATGATCTAAAAGACCTTTGTACGAATCAACCCGAAGAGATTTTTGATTGGATCGAATATACATTAAGCGATTGGCTTCTACACACGCATAAGCATATACAATATACTGCTGAAATAGCTTTCCCCCATAGTGAAGAGGGTTAAAAATTGTTGGTCTAATTGCTATTTTATATGCGTAAAATTGTAGGACGGTGGTAGTATTTCGTACAGCCGTAGAGTTCGTTGTATTATGTGGTATATTGGTAGTCCATCAAAAATCTCCATTAAGGTAAAACTGAGGAAAAATCATTGGGTCCAAATGTTTGGATAGGAAGTTAATTCGCTTAATACTTCTGCTATTGGTCGGATAAACTGCAAAATCGATTTGGGCGGGTCTTTTTTTCAAGCACATCTTCAACTACGTTTGAAATTCTAAGCACCTGTTCTACAGTGGAGTGCTTTTCTCTAAATCCAAATTGATGTGGTGGAATTAGACTTCTTTCTTCTATTAATGGTTTTAACCTCTTCAGCAGTAGTCTTCCGAAAATTTTTGAAATTATTGGAAGCAAAGAAATCGGTCTATACGATTTTTTATCATTAGGTGGTTTATTTCGTTTTGTATCATGTTAACCTCTGCTACCTTCCATTGGCTTGGGCTACATTTCAGTCTGAACATTGCGTTGATTATTTGGAGTAATTTTCTTAGTCCTTTTTCAGGTAATGCTTTTACTATTTGGCCTGTAATTAGTTATATTTTCATCTGCTGATTGTCTAAGCAAAGGTTGGAAAGTTTATTCCAAGTATTCAGCAAGCAGTCCAGCTTCCGCCGTCACATTTAATTGATGGCACCTGCATTTTTGGTCTTTTCAGAGATTTTGTAGCTTTCCAAAGCGAGTATTGAGTATATTTTCCTTCAGTTAGACTACTTAAGTATTGTTGATTGTGGTGTTCTTAATTTCCCTGATTAGATTTTTCAGTTTATTACATAGATAATTGAGTATCTTTATATTTTGCGGTGCACGATTCCTCTGCCAGGCTTTTCGTGCTTTCCTTTTTTCTTGAACCAATCCTCTGACTTCCAGAGGAGAGCTCGGAGACTTATTCATATTCTTGTGGCTAATAGGAGTACTCTTCCAAGCTGCTTTTTGAATATTCAATATTCAAATTAATAAGTTTCTGTGTGTCAAATGTAGTTCTAGCATATTCATTTTGTTATATAAAAGTCTATGAGGTGAGGTATTTTATTCCTATCCACCAGCCAGTGCATAGCTTTGTTTCCAAAATGAAACTCGCAATTAAGTGATCTTCCTGCTTTGAAGAGCTCTTTTCCTTTAGAGATTGTAAATCTGGATCCCCAATAGGTATTTTTCGCGTTGAAATCACCACCAATGATTGAATTTGATCCTAACGATTTTAACATGGTAGTGTACTTTTTCCTCATTTAAGTGATGCCGTGGTGGACAGTAAATTGGAGAGACACCATATTCTTTATTTATTTATACTTTAATAGACATAACATGCATAGTTGCGGTTTCAATATCTCCTAGTTCAAAATGCTTGATGTTATCTTTAATTATTATTGTTGATCCTCCTCTGGCATTTCCCGCTGGGTGGATAGGAACATTTCTAATTCTGGAATGTGTTGCATTAGTCCATTTTCATTCCAGATGACTATTCTTAACGTTTTAGTCATTTTGTTTAATTTAATACGTTTATTTAGGCCTTCTAAGGCTCGTTCTTATTTAGCTAATCGCGTATTTAAGGCTTCTACATTAAGAAGTATTTTTTCGAGGACGCTATCACTGGTGCTGGTTGGTTGCTGTTGCACAATTTCTGAGAATGTTTTACGTTCTCGTGGTTTTGGAGTAGGGGGTCTAAGTTTTACTTGCTTTATGGTTTGTTTTCTCCCGTTTGATGTTACACGATTTTGTGAAACTTGGTGGGCTTTATTTCTTAATTGTTGTAAAGTTTTAGCTATTTCACAACTTCTGTTGTTGGCAGGATGTTGCCCTTTGCAGTTTATGCATTTTCCAGGTACATTTTTACTCTCCGTACAGTCTTTCCATAATGTTTACCAGCACATCTCATGCACCGTGACTCTCGCCCTCATTATTTCTGTGTATGGATATACATTGACGTTTCTTGCATTGCGGTATTAAATCTGTGGCTTTTCTTAGTGATTCAATCTTAACTCTCATGTTAAGGATAGCTTTTATATTGAAAATATCTTCAATTTTCTGTTTATTATAAAAGGCGGGTTACTTTACTCCCCTGAGAATTTTCTTTCCATTTTTTTAAAGAATATTAACTGCATTTTCTTCAATTGGGTAAGCTGGATGAAGGCCTTGAGCCGGCGCCCCTTACCCAAGAGAATTTAGTCCAGTTCGAACTGATGCGCATAGAATTATGAAAAAATCAATCTTCTCATCAGGCCGCGGTGACTGGACTGATTGTACCACTACTTATATTCTAACACAATGAACTGTGCTTACTGTGATTGGACATTTTACAATTGAATATTTTTTGTTTTCCAGTATATTCGCTTTAAGCATCAAGGTAGGTGCTAGCTAGATGCGGCCGCTTCTCTTTCTATTATAGTTACTTAAGTTGTAAATTTAAATAGGCTTGATTTACAGTTATCTATTAGGTTACCTCGGGTGGCGTCTACTTAGTTAGTGTGAATAAACAATTTTTTGTAAAGGTTTGTTTGATATACAATTAAATATGAGTAACAGCTTTACATTTGAGATGTAAAATAAAATATGACACCAACATAAATATCAATAGGTTTGGAGTTTAACGTTCTAATGTTGAGTCAACATATTCCGGGCTACAGTGTTTGGACTGGTCTTGTTGTTTACACTTCACTACGTGCACTCGATCGGGGTAGGTTGGTATTGAAAACTGATTTTGCGCTTTAAATCTAAAATATGAAATAGCAAAAAGTACTATCAGGATTCCTTTATAATTTCTAGCTCCCTTACAAAATCGGTATAGCTCTCAATTAGGCATTAGTTTAAGATTATCGTTTATTGCTGTTTTGGTTTTTATTTATTAATCCGTTTATTTTGTAAGACGATTGAGAGATTCACGTTCCTTAGGGTGCAACCAGCATTTATCGTTACTAATCCAGATGACTGTAAGTTGTATGAGTCGATGTTGGATCGGCGTATGGTATCAACAATCGTTTGATCAACAATCCAGTTGTATCTAATAGTTAGTTAAATTTATTTGTTAACATTGCATAATGCATAAAGCGTTGCCTTTCACTGTAAGATTACCACATCGCACTGGGTTTTGTTTGTTAATGTGATGAAAACTGGTGATATCTCGCATGTCGGTTTACTGCCCTGTTGCGTATCCGTTCTCAAATATGTACTTTCGATATTTGTTCAGTTGTACGATTTCCAATCTTAATCTCTGTTGATCTTTTATCAGGTTGTTCAATGCTAGTATGGTGAGGTTAGAATTATGTTTCACCAGCTTGATTGTATTATCGATTATTGACGTCTCATTTTCCATTATTGCCATTATAAGATTTCCGTTATTGTTGATCTTCCCAAAATGGACTTTGTACTTCTTGGCCTCTGGCTCATTGAGAATTCCAATAGTTAACATGTCCCGTAAGTACAAGCAGTTCGAACAGACAATACCTTGCAAGCCTGGTGCTTGTCTTATAATATTCGCTTGTCGAGTAGTTAAATGGGGTAACTTTGACCTGAGGTTGCGCAGGCCGTAGTATCCAGCAAATTGAGAGTATTGCTAATGTTAATATTTTCGTTTTCCTGTTACAGTTTGTCCTAGGCTTTGTAGGGTTGGTAGCTGTGGAGTTATGTTTCTATCTTTAATTACTACTAAATGAGCAGGATGGTCCTTATTGTAATGCATGATAATGTAGTCTTTTGACCCGTTAACTAAGGGTAGCCGGCATATTTTAGTAACGTTCCTTTTAAACGTGGTATTTTTGTATTTAAGTGTGACTACTCTGACTAGTCCATCTTCTCCTGGATGTAGCTTAACGACCCTTGCTAATGGCCGGCCCATGGAGATTAATTGTTTAAAATTGAGGATTACTACACCCAAGCAACTAAATCGACTCAAACCTCCGCGCGTACCAAAAAACATATTTTCTTTAAGTGTCTTAGCCGATTTTCGTAAAATAACTTTTTTTTGACAGGTTATTATTTTATCTTTACAAGGACACAAAATGTAGCAAACTGCAATTTTTCGGCGAAAACAATTGGCGTGCTGCAATCTACTGTAATACCACGTTGACCGATATTTGCCATCAGTCACTTATTGGACGTTGACCTTAACGAATCTCTACCAGTATCGTTCGTTGTTTCCTCAAAATCATATGGACACTATTCCAGAAAAGCCGTATAAGTTGATGCTTTATTGCAAGGAGGGCGCAATCAACGAGAAGTCGCTCGTCAGCTATCCAGACGCACATACCATGTGGTATCGGTATACATTTGATAGGGACGATCGATTTATCTTCCTAACTTAACTGCGAAATTGCCATATCATGGACGTCGATGTGCAGCAGGAGCTAAGAGAAGATGTAGCTTTAAGCCCATGGACAGTAGAAAGACGCTTAAAAGAAGCCAACCTCACTCCAAGACAGCCCGCTAGAGCCCCAAAATTGACAACACGCCACCGCAAAGAGCTACTGAGTGGAAAATAGACGAGTGCAGAATATATCTCCATGGTAGTGATAGGAGAGACTGGGACTACCAGCCTCCAGGAAAGCGATTTTCGCAGTGCTGTTTTGCTGAAACAGTTTCGTACGTCGGCGGTTCGTGCATGGTGTGGGCTGGCGTATCTCTTGAGGGAAAAACAGATCTTGTTTTCATACCTGGTGGAGGCCGTAGAGGAGGTCTGACTGCTGATCGAAGACATTCGAGACGATGAGCACAAATTAGCATTTATGGAACAAACTAAAACGGAGGATCCGAGCCAGAAATCCGGTGCCATCTAACATCAGTGACCTCAACATTGCGTTGAATGAGGAGTGGAGTGCGACCCCCCAAGTCTTTGTCAAAACCTCAATAAGGTCACTGGGGAACCGCATGGGAATCATTGTAGACGCAAGGGGGGCGGGGCAATACTAAGTATTAACCAATATAATTGTTTTTGTTTTGCTTGAATTTTTTGTTGTAATTTAAATTTAAATATCGCCAAATATTTTTTTTCATAATCATTAATTTTAATTGTGTTTTCATTCAAAATTCATTATAAAAAAAAGTCTGAACCAATTTTCATGAAAATTGTGAAAATCGGGTCGTTTTAAAAAAATTCGCCTTTCTGTGAGCGCTTAAGGTTTGGGTCCATTTAATTGCTCGGGAGTGTATTTCTATCAATTGGAGGTTAGGTTGTTCTTGCAAGCATTTTAACCTTCGTTGTAGTCGTGAGAGATAATCCACAGGTATGCGACCTTTTTTCAAAATCGTTAACTGAGTTTGGTCAGCAAACATCTTGTGACGGCGTTGATGCTCTCGATATCAGATTGTGGCGTTAATATTCGGTTCCCCATACTCCTCCAAAGTGAAAACTTTCCGGGATAGAAAATGCTACTTAGTTCCCTGTTTTACCCTTGATTATCGGCTTCTATTGTGTTACTTGCCTTTGAAGTTGTTTGTCGACTTCAACAAAATTTGTGCAACAATCATTGATATTTTCAGAAAAATTCCTCTTCTTAATAAAAACCGATGTTATTTATAAGGAGGCATCTGTTGACAGGTCACTTATATTTTCGAGATGGATTGCCTTTCTATAATTTTATGCTAATTGGAATTGCAGAGCAATCTTGATAACTTGTGACCTCTAGGCAGTATTATTGGATGGTTTTCTTCAAATCATAGATTAGAATTTGTTAGTCTTCCTCCGACTCTTAAAAGATCAATTCCATTTGATCAATTCCGAATTGAATTAGCGTTATAATTGCCTCTTTGGAAAGTTTCGATTTACTTTTAGTTTCTTTAATTCTGATTCAAAAGCTTCCTGCTGCGCGACATTAAGATGTTTTTAGTTTTTGATTTTGGATTAAATGGAAATCGTAGTAACAAACCGTTATAATGACGAATATGGGTCGAATTCAATCACTGGTTCTTCATTGTTGTTGTAAATGTCCTTATTTATTATCGTGCCATGCTGCCTGCATGTTCCATTTCTACAATATCAATTTTTGTTGTTGGTTAGCTCGGACCCATTAGCCATGTTGGTCCTTCCTACCAAATTATGAGGGTTAATAATAAACTGAGTTTAATCTTCGAGACGCACAGTCAGTAGGATTTTCATTAGAAATCACGTGATGCGATTAGGTGGGATCGGTATTCTGTTGGCCACAAAAGTTTTATGATGTTGTGGCTTTCATTTTATTCAGCCTAAAACTGCTCTGGAATCGCTGAAGCAAAATGTTGATATATTGTTGTTGTTATTCAATGCATGTACGATATTTTTGAGCAATTTAGAAAGTAGCAATGTGGTATTCAGCCCTAATCTTGGTATTGATATTGTTGTGGTTTAGCGATGCGACCTATGTTTTGGCAGCAATTACTGTAGGTAATTTCTTTGTTTATTTTGCTGTATACCACTGCAGCATATCGTGGACCTAACATTGAATAAATATATCCAACATTTTTTCAAAGATTTTTTTTTTAAACAAAAATTGTAAGTTCGCAGGAACGGTATCTGAATTTTTGACTTAGGTTAATTCACCATTAGGACAATTCGTTGGTATTAAAACTGAATTTTCGACAAATGTCAGATACGTTAATTCACTGATAGAATGACGACATGCTTGATTAGAGGCGTCACGGAAACCATGTAATTCAATTTTAGATCCTGATGTAACCTATCAACGGTGAATTCTAATTTCCTCTAATTGTAGTAATTCCATTGTAACCGTTCATTCGGGGCTTTAGCTTATAGAAAATTGTTATCCCATGAACCGTTAACAGATCTCTTAATGATTGATTGGTGGTGCAGCATATTGCCGGCTAGGTGGCAGTGGTACGGGCGAGGATCTTTCCACCGATCATTAAGAGCTTGATAATGCTGCTGATTTTTCTCAATTTCATGAACACAACTCTTACATATACGCACGGTTAACCAAAAATGTTTACTTATCACAGTTTATTTAATCACAGTTTTTCTATCACAGTTCACTACACAAATAAGTTGTGTGACCTTTGGTCTTTTGGTCACATTTTCACTATACCCACACCTCCATATTGTATGACTTCATAAGTCCCCGTGTGGTTGAAAGCTCACATTATCACAGCTAATTAAATTTTTAAGAACGCATCTTAAATCGTTCTATATTTACACAAACAAACAGTTCATCAAACGCGTAACCACGCACAACCATTCAGAAAACAATAGTGAATTAAATGATTTATGAATCACTAACACATTACAGCATAATAACCAAAAAAAAAAATCAATTGACAAAGAAAAATGAAATCGAAAATTTTGATAAAATTAGGAGAACTTTAATTTAACAATCAATGTAAATATTTAAATAAATAAATAGCTATAGTAGACAAAAATATAGTAAATATAATAAGTAATATAATAAATAACATTTAAGAATATGGATAACTATAATTATAATGCAATAAATTTTCCTAAATCACAAGATTAATTTTATATTGCGCGAACCATGGTTCTTAATTAAATATAACAAAATTCACTAATTATATATAATAAGTTAAATAAATACATTAATAAATATATAAATATTAATACTAATAACAATAAAGGAAAACTTCTAAAATGCTGTTGGTGACATCATGGACCGACATTTTTCATTTCCCATGATCGACCCATTTAAACGCATCAGCATTCAACGCTCGGTCTGCGATCACGTTAACCAGTGTTATACTGTACTTATAATTTTTATGTACGATGATATTTATATTGTACTTGTGCAGTTAAATTTTATGATGCACAATTTTTTGGTAGTACTTAATACATATGTATAAAATAATTTATAAAAAATACGCTTACCAAGCAAACAGCGATTTACCGTTAGGAACTTATGGAACTGTTTCTAATTTTTAGGAAATAATAAAAAAAAGATAAGTACACTATAATATAATAAAGCCACAAGTTGTGTTTACCTTGGTAAGCGCCGAAAACCAGAAGAAAACAATAATTAATCCGTCCGACTCGAACACGTTAAGCTGATATATGGTGTTAACAATGACACCACAACAGAACAGCTTGCCGCAATAATTTTGGTCAAAGCCTTTTGATAAATTAACTAATTTATTTTTTTTTTGGCACTAACACTTTAACAAAATGTACACAAAATTAAATTGTTATGACTTGACCGCGGCAATAGAAGTACTGATGAGGAAGATTATTTATTATTTTCTCTTCGATTTTATATTTTTTTTTATTTTGTCTAAGGGGAAATTGTAAACTTGTTTTCCCAATTTAACAAATTTTGAATAAATATACTATACCCTGCACATCAAATAAGTTGATCACTTTTGAAGCATAATATGAGTACAGACCAAATTACTTACTATTGCAAATACGCGCGGCTGAAAAATCGTGCGTGATAACAATTTTCTAAACACCAATTAATGTGTAACAGCCAACTGTTACAAGCGTGGGGACGACTCACACCCAGGAGATAGTCTCAACAGCCGGGCCTAATACAATTATATCGTTAATAAGTTCGCAAGTTGTACTCAGCCTTCTGTCATAGCCATCAGACTTATTTAAACTCAGCGGATATCCTTTGCGTGATAGACTCCCAAAGATTTACCTGATTCGTCGCAGACTTCATACGAAACATTCCCAATTTTATTAAGTATTGTAGCAGGTCTAAATTTGAAAGCTAATTTCCCAGAGAAGTTCTTAACTGCACTACTTTGTACAAAGTTTCGAACAAAAACTTTTTGGCCGGTATAAAATGATCGATTCCTAGCGCGGAGATTATACGTAGAAGCATTTCGCTCATGCGCCTTTCGGAGGTGGCTTAACACAATATTTTGTGCTGAAGATAACATATCCGCATTATTCGGAATATATGATTGATTTTCGTTGAGATAATTCAGCTTACGCAACAACGAATAAGTGGAACCATGTAATACCTTGTGTTGCCCGAATACTAGGAAGTGTGGTGAGTAACCTGTGCTAGAATGAACCACGTTTCGAAGTGCGCCGGCAATTTCTTCTAGATGTTGATCCCACATTTGATGGTCATCTTTAATGTAAGCTCTGATTGCTGACACTACTGATCTATTAACCCGTTCTACTGCGTTTGCCTGCGGAGAATACTTGGCCGTAAAATCATGTTTAACACCGTATTTTTCCATGAAACTGGTAAATAAATGTGACTCGAACTGGGAACCATTGTCTGTCAATATACTTTCGGGAACACCGAAAACATGGAACACTCTGTTCTCAAGAATCTCGATTATCTTTGCCGCAGATGCCGAACGGAGTGGAAACATCATTGGAAACCGACTAAATTGATCCAGTAATATAAAAATATGAGTAAACCCATTTTTAGTTCTTGGATATGGGCCCAGGAAATCCAGATACAATCGCTGCCAAGGACGTAACACCTCAAAATGTTTACCCATTTCTGGCCTTGTTGAATAATTTACAGGTTTGGTACACTTACATGTTTTGCACTCATTTATAAAATTTCGGACTTGCTTAGTCATAGTAGGCCAGTAATAGTATCGTCTTAGTAATTCAATAGTACTGGAAATACCTTGATGCGCGGCGATTGGTGGATTATGTGCTCTCCCAATTAGTAAATCAGTTAAGGACTCTGGAACAACTAGCTTCCATGATGGTAGGTCGGTAATTAAGTCAGTTTTAGTGTTTACATATATTTTGCCATTCTGGACTTTATAGTTTAAGGAAGCACCAGAGTTTTCTTCCAGCGCCTTGATTTTTGCAACATATTCGTCATCCTGGAACGCAGTAGAATCCAGGTCAATATGAAGAACATCCTCATTACTTCCTTCAAGAGCGTCAACGTACACTCTGGACAAGCTATCTGGAACGATGTTTAATGAACCCTTTCTATATTCGATATCGAAGTCGAACGCCTGTAACTTTAAAGACCATCTTGCCAATCTACCCGTCAAGTCTCGCTGTTCCATCAACCAACGCAAACTCGAGTGGTCCGTAATTACTGTAAATGGATAACCTTCAATATAAGGTCTAAACTTTTTGATGCTCATCACTGCTGCCAAACATTCCAGCTCCGTGATGCTGTAATTCCGCTGGGCCTTATTCAGCTTATGGGACATGAACGCGATCGGGTGTTCATCTCCATCATCAAACTTCTGAAATAATACGCTTCCTATTCCAGTTGTAGAGGCGTCGCACTGTACATAAAAATGCCTGGTGAAATCTGGATTAGCTAAGATCGGTGCTGTAACTAACGCTTTCTTTAAATTCTCGAATGCCATTTGTGCCTGAATGTCCCATGATTTGGCCTTCCCCTTTTTTAGTAACTCAGTAATAGGAGCAGCCAAACTTGAATAATTTGCGACGAAGCGTCGGTACCAGCCGGTCATCCCGAGGAAACTGCGAATCTGTTTGACGGTTTTAGGAACGGGATATTCGTCTATGGCTCGCACTTTTTCGGGGTCCACTCTGAGGCATCCCTCACCTATCACATAGCCCAGGTACTTTGTCTCCCGTAGAACGAACTTACTTTTTTCTACATTTATAGTCAGATTTGCTAATTTTAGCAATCTAGCTACTTCAGACAGTAGTGATATATGCTCCTCGAAAGTTGCTGATACCACTAACAGATCGTCTAGGTAAACAAAGACCCGGTCATGTAGATGGTGGGGGATTACCTTGTGCATTAACCGGCACATCGTCTGGGCTGCATTACACAGCCCAAACGGCATGACGGTAAACTGGTAGAGTGGACGGCCCGGTACAGTGAAGGCCGTCTTATCCCTCGACGAAGGATCGAGGGGTATTTGCCAAAAGGCATCTTTTAGATCGATAGTGCTTATGAATCTTGTCTTGTCCAGTCGACCTAACAACCCCTCAATCAACGGTAAAGGGTAAGCGTCCCTCACTGTAACCGAGTTAACCTTTCTCGCGTCGAGACATAGACGAACTTTCCCGTTTGCCTTTTTAACTAGAGTAACCGGGGATGACCAGGAGCTGGCACTTTCCTCTATCACTCCCAACGCAAGCATACGGTCTAGTTCGCGATACATCTCTTCTTGCTTTATTGGTGAAACTGCGTAGTATCGTTGCTTAATGGCAATCGCACTTCCCACATCTATTTGATGTGATAAAATATGAGTTTTACCTAACCCATGTTTCTCGCAAGACGGAAATTTTTCAATCACCTGATTTAGCATTTGTTCCTGTTCTGGATTTAATTGATGTTTATTACTGGCGACTTCTGTGTCAGACTTAATGCGGCTATTATCTAGCTCGTCTACCATAATTGGGATCAAACCGAACAGTTCCCAGAAGTCAATTCCAAGGTACAACGGTTGGGTGAGGTTTGGAACAATGTGAATCCTCATTGTCTTGGTTTTTCCGCCGTAAGACACATTGGCAATAATATGGCCAAGAACACGTTGCTGTTCTCCACTCGCAGTTGCCAACAGGGACGTCATGCTAAACATATTAATATTATTTTCTTTTAAAAAGTGTTCGGAGCCTAAACCAAGTACAGAAATGCTAGCTCCGCTATCTAAGAGACCTCGGTATGGTATGCCGTTGATGAGAACCTCAGCATATGGTCTATTATCATTATTACATTTTATCTTCGATTCAGCTATTACCCTTTTAATTTCTCTGCGTGTTTTGAAGTACTTTAAACTACGTTGTAAATGATTTTTACATTTGGTTAACGAATACATATCGGCACTTGTTTGAGTTGATCGGGATATATTCGATTTGGATGTTAATCGTGCTTCCTCTGAAGGATTTTGTAGAATTCCGGATCTGTGTTCGCGGCCGAATCCACCATATCCGGTTTGGGTTGATTCACTACTTGGTTTTGGGATCTCAGAGCCGCGAAATTTCTGACACCCCGTTGATGGTTTCCCGATGCAGCGACATTACGACATAGCTGGCAGTTTACTTTTATAACATTCTCAGCACCGCAACCAAAGCAAAATTTATGTGAAATTGGCATTGTACAGTCTTTAAAAAAGTGTGAGTTACTTCCACAATTCCAACAAATGCGCCGGTTCTGAGTTTCATTTGTATGAGATGTTGAGTTTGACAAGGATACAGCATACACGGAATCATAGTTGTCTGACGGCTCACCTAAGTTGCCTTTATTGCGCTCCAATTCACAGCAATCAGCGTTACCCTGGAGCTCATTGATTTGGCGTCTTGATTGAAATACTAACTCCGGAATCCACCCTATACGATTCCAGGTATCTTCGACAGCTATTGATCGGTTCACCAAAGTAGAGATATCATTGAACATTTGACCGGCAAAATTGGATTGCAGGCCAGGCCTCATATTTCGGATCAGCAAGTTTATTGTCTCTATTTCGGTCATAGGATTCTGAAGGGGTAATGACATTGACAAAATATCATTGTAAAAATCCAAAAAACTTTCTCGTACTCTTTGTTTGCGTCTTTCTAAAGCTTGTCTTATATCCGCATCTGTTCGTCTGTCTTGGAAACGATGAATCATGGCGCACTTCAGCTCTTCCCAATTAACATTCCTCGTTTTCTCTACGAACATCCAGTACCATTCTCTAGCTTTTCCATTCAATAATACGTTTAAGTTTTTAACAAGAAATTCCATCGTAACACCATTAGAATTAGCCATACTTTCCACTCGGTAGATGAATCTTTCAACTGGGATTTCTCCACATTCACCGCTGAATGAAATTGACCATCTATGTATTTCTAGGCCACCATTTCTTTTAAAGGATGTTTCAGCCCCGGAAGATTTCTTCTGAACTGCTACAGATGTTGGCAAGTAACCATCAGTTCGGTTGGGCACAACGTTATAATTTGGAGGCGGTATTGCAGCGTTAAATTCTGGAGAAGTTTGAAAGTGTGTTGGAGATATAATCGTTGATGATTGCATTCCTGGTCTAATCTGAATGTTTTCGGTCTCCAAATCACTACTCGGTTTATTGGTTTTCGTCAGAGGTAAATTCAGCTTTGTCATAAGAGCATTAACGATAGAATCTATTTGTTGTTGATTCAGATTATTGTTCTCGAAGGATGTGACTGCCAATTGAGGTGGATGATTATCATGATCTGACAAATTAGCAAAATCGAGCCCATCAACAGGTTCGGAATGATCCACTGGATGCTCGTCTTCTTCGCCATTATCAGGAACAACTATGACTAGCTCTTTCAGCGACTTCTCAACGTCTGGTATCGAGCTACGTTTTTCACGTAAATCATTAAAACACCCTATTAGTTTGTCACAGCTCTCCAGTAGCTTATTAGCAGACACAACAACCGGACCAGTCTTAGTCTTAGCAATTCTACTGAGACGTCCTGAGATATGTTCAACTCTAGTTGCTAGTTCTTCTAGCTTGTCAGCATCCATACTATCACACGCCTGCATAAAAGCCTCCATTGATTCATAATGCTTTTTCAACTTATTTGCACAAGCTTCAACCTCACGTTTCGGATAACGAGCAGCAAGAAAATGTGGCTCAGTTGGACCATCATCTTCTCCGTTATTTTCTTTTCTGACCGCTTCCGTAAGTAAAGTTATTCTATTTGAAATTGTCCCGACAATATTTCGAATTTGACATTCGATGTCCAACTCATCGCAATCTAAATGTGGGATACCCATGATTTATATATAACAACTAGGAATATTAAGTAATTCAAATTTAGAAGTAAAACGAAAAACAAAAATAAAAAAACAGTAAAATATTGTGTATCTCCAAACGACGTATGTAGTAGCCGAGTACAACGCCAATCTATTCCGATATAATTCTGGCAATTTTTAAAAGTTACGAAAATTACGAAAATTAGGTACGAAATTTTTAATTCCAGCAAAAAAAAACTGAACTATAAATTTTTATTTTGATTTAGTTTTTTTTATATTTTATTTGCTATGATAATTGAAAGCTTCAACACACATGTGATAAAACTCAGTCGTATAACGACCTATGACGGAAAAACTGTGATTCACTAAATGGTCACTACATCAAACATAATTTAAAAACACTGTACTTATAATTGAAATTGAAAAATTATTGTTAAAAGGAAATAAAGAATCTTTTACATGCTTATTCTAATCAAAATCAATGTTCGAGAAACATACTCCAGTTATCTTCCATTTACTCCAACAGTCTAACCATACGGTGAAAATTGGTAGAAAGAAACTTTTGTATTCCCCTCTATTCCCAAAATTATTTAACGGTGAATCATAGAGATCGTTAAGTCAAGGTTGCAGACAACCAAACGTTCATACTCAAGGTAAAAACGGATGTAACGAATTCTGACTCAAAAAAAAAACAAAAATTAAATAGCATTACTGAATTCGCCAGGTATCCAAATCAAAACACACACACGTGAAAATAAATACCAACTATAACCCAGCAAAACTAATAAAAAAAAATGTATGACCTTGAAAATGCTTAAGGCAATGTAGTTGTGTGTTCATAATTTTTAAACAAAAATGCCCCACGTTGGGCGCCACTGTAACCGTTCATTCGGGGCTTTAGCTTATAGAAAATTGTTATCCCATGAAGCATTATCAAGCTCTTAATGATCGGTGGAAAGATCCTCGCCCGTACCACTGCCACCTAGCCGGCAATATGCTGCACCACCAATCAATCATTAAGAGATCTGTTAACGGTTCATGGGATAACAATTTTCTATAAGCTAAAGCCCCGAATGAACGGTTACACCATTTTGTAATTTAACCATGTGTTTGCAAGATTTATGTGGAGTTCTTTACACCATTCTACGACAGGAGCCTATAACTCTTGAAAAATAAGTTTCGCCTGGATCACTAGGAAGTAAGTTCTTCTAATGTCACCTTTTCATTACTGGATCATTTTTTAAGGTTAAAACTTCAATAGGAAAGAAGGTTTAGTAATTCGTTTTGCGCAATAACTGTCTCTGCTATTGTGTTAGCTCCAGATAGAAAATCATCGTTTTGAACCAATTTTGAATCAATTCTGTATTTTGACGCTTCATCAATGGCTAATTGTTGAAATATTTTTATAGCTAAATAAATTGAAGAATCTGTTCCATAGGTTAAAAGTTTTTAAATCTTGATCTTTGCGATATATTTTGATCTGTCTGAACAGTTTCTAAATTTCTGATGCAATCACGTAACTATGTATTTTCCACCTGGTCAATTTTGCTGTTAAGTTGCCATATAAGGTTGGACCTATAAATGCATTATTTCCTGTGGTGATGTGCCTGTTATTATTTTGCAGGAAGCATCAAACACAACGGTCAATGTTGTAGTTGTGCTGTCTTCTAATTAATGACAGAAAGATGTGGCATTTAGTAAATCCGAGAAGTATCTGTCGTAAAATCATCTTTCGTTCATAGTAATTCTTTTCGTTCATTCAGCTTCTTAAAGTTTTCGTCCTTCTTTAATCTTTTTTCAATTCTTTGAATTTGTCGTTGCCAAGTGGCCGAGTTCACATTTAAACTGTTCAGCAGTTAGACTTCGTTTAGGATGCTTTGGTTAGGTTCTTCGATTTCCCAAAGGCGTTTTAATTGCTTGTGAGTGATTGCTTACCAAATATGATCCATCCTATGTGTGTTATTTGTTCTGTGCACTTATAACGCTGATTCCTTTTTACGCCTTCTACATCATTTCTCTAATATTAATAGGTCCGTGAGTATCGAAAGTAGGGTTCGCTAGACTACTTCCCTTTGTAGTTCGCTATCTAAACTCAATATTATAAGTTCTTGTCTGGAAATGGTTTAGCAATAGTTCTCAGAAGTAGAACATTAGCTTGTATCTTGAAGATCGATGGATATTTTTTTGATATATGTCTGTTGCTATCTGTTGATGTGACCATCCGTAGAACACTTTTCTTTCCTTGGTCGGTATTGATTTGTTATTACTGATTGCTTCCAAATTACTTATGTTGAATTTTCATGAGAGCTTTCACATAGACGTCGTAGTATTTTGCCTAATTTTTTAATAAGCTAAAAATTATGAAAGGACTTCGTGTTTCGATTTTAATGCCTGAATACTCTACTGTTGTTGAAGCGGTCTGCTAAAATCTTCCCCTGGTCGCCAGTGGATTCTAAACGGCTCAATAATTTTCCAGTCGACACCTCTGCACGACTTTTATGGTAGCTTATTTTATCCGTTGTGGTAAGCTGTGTCTTGTTATGAACTAAACGTTTACATATAGCTGACAAACTGACCCACGTCATTTAGTTTCGTGAAAATGTTGGATTTCTATAGGCGCTGGGCGATTTTTAATGGTTTTGTTTTGCCTACTTGTTTTTCTGCTAAGTATTCCTTGCTTAAATTTTCCTAGTGTTGATCTAAGAAATTACTTCGGTCTAAAAAGACCAAAGTATGTATTGAAATCCTGTCAAAAATGATGAAAAATTTTGTTGGTCCAAAATCATTTTTCTCGACGTTTTGAAAGTCCCTGAGTCTAAAAAAACAAATACAAAAAAAAATTTCTGTCCGTCTGTCTGGATGTCTGAATGTCTGGATGTCTGTTTGTCTGTACCCAAGGTATCTCGAGAACGGCTTGTTCGATTTAGAATTTTTTTTTACCAATCTATTTCTATGGTCAAGGCCGAGATTTGAAAAGCTTTTGGAACCTGTGCGTCAAGAGAGTTGGGTAGCTGCCATATGAATTGACCCAAACTACCTTGTTATAGAAATATTTACCAATTTTTTATAAATGCTGGTTTGAATATTGAGTTAGGTATTGGGTTTGGGGTTGAGTTGAAGATTAAGCTAGGGGTCAACTTGCGGGTTTAGTTCAAGTTGAGTTGGGGTTGGGTTAAGATACAGTGGGCAGTTGACCAATTTTCTATATATGCTGGTTTGAGGATTGAATTGAAAGAGATTTTGCGGTTTTTTATTTATTTATTTACAATAATAATCTACAGGATTTGTTCCCTAATGACTATGCACATTTACAATTACAAATATATAATAAAATAAATATATATGGTATGACGAAACAAAAGGCTATAATATATTTACAAAATAATAGAATTAAGTATCTTAGAATTAAATGCATATCATTTAACTAATTTCTCAAATTATGTTTATACCTCTCCTGCGCCATTCCGAAATCAAAGATATATTTGAAATGATTAAAGTTTACAATCATAAAATTAATTGACTCGTTAACTGAATAGTTAGAACGTCGGAAATCAGAAAACAATAAAGATCTAGTTCTAAGTTGTCTTACAGGGGCATACAGATTTAAACGCGAAAGTATAAAAGGGCTCTCAATTCTAGCATTTAAAACATCAGCTGTAAATAAAGCTATGTACAGCAAAACAACGTCTGGTCGCCAAGGACTCATGATTCATAACAATACATCTTAAATTGTAACTTAAGCTGTAATTGTTGTAGTTGTAATTAAGTTTTCCCAATACATAAGCCCTCTATTAATATTAAAGAGATTAAATTTAAAAAACATTAGCCGTGTGAACTTTATTTGAATTTTTTCTATTCGTTCAATGTGCGTCGAATAGTAAGGAGCCCATACTATTATGGCATATTCTAAGTTAGAACGAACTAATGATGAATATCAAATCTGAAGAGTCTTCTGATCCTTAAACTCTTTAGAAAGACGTTGTTATAACCCCAACAAAGAAGACGACTTTACGATTATCTTAACAATGTGTGTTGTAAAACTCAATTTAGAGTCAAATGTCACTTCCAAGTCTTTAATTTGGGTAACCCGATTCAATATTTCATTATTAATATAATAATCATAACTTATTTGCGATTTTTTCTTGGAGAAAGACATAACCGCACATTTTTTAATATTCAAATCTAAATGATTCAGACAACACCAATTAAATATTGAATCAAGGTCGGATTGTAATTTAGCAGCATCAGAAGCAACAGAAATTTGACGGAATAGTTTAAGATCGTCGGCATATATAAGTCCTTTTGAGTAATGTAACATGTCCAGCACATCGTTTACAAATATTTAAAAAATAATTGAGGACCCAGGTGTGAGCCCTGAGGCACTCCCGAAAGAAAGTTAATTAAATTCGACTTGATACCCTTCAAATTAACATATTGGGTACGGCCAGTTAAATACGATTCCACCCAAGCAACGAATTTTCGAGAAAATCTAAAATTATTTAGTTATTTTAAGATGATTTGTTGCTGAACTGAGTCAAACGCTTTTGTGAAGTCAGTATAGACAACATCCAGTTGACTATAAAAATCAAATGCATCAATAGTTTCCCGTTGAAACTCATCGTGATTTGTTGTAGTTGATCTGCCTTTGAAAAAACCATGCTGACTAATTGATAATCTATTCTTGATGTTAAAAAAAAATGTATTTGGACAACATCGCCTCAAAGAGCTTAGGAATTGCTGACAAAATTGAAATGCCTCTGTAATTGGCTACATTAGAACGATCACCTGATTTATAGATGAGAGTTATTGAGGATGTTTTCCATCTCACCGGAAAAACTGAAGAATTTAAAGATCTCCCTTCTAAACCTGAGCTAACGTTGCAACAATTTACGAATCTATATGTACTCTGAAAATTTTTTCTAAAATATTCAACAATTTCGTTGGGATCAGAACTGTTGTCTTGCTCAAAATACATAGTCATCGGCAACTCAGATGAATTCCGTTTCGAATTAACAAATTTCCAAAATAATTTTGGATCCTTACTTATTTTAAATTCAATAACCCTCATATACTCATTATAAGCCTCACTATTTTTATTCAAAAAAAGTTTCTGCGATTCCAACTTTTTAGTTTCATTATACAAAGAAGGATTTGTCATAAATTTTACTCGACATTTATTTTTACGATTGCGTAACTTAATCAATTCTTTGGTGAAATGAGGTGGATAATTCGCCACTGGCTTCATACTTTTTTTAGGAATAAATTCATTAAAACCTGCGAACAAAATTTCATAAAATTTATCAACATTAATATTAACATCTACGGGATCATGATCAGTTTGCGGGTTGAATTGAAGTTGAATTAGTGTTAGACCAGTGAGCAGTTGAGCAATCTATAAAATAAAGTGAATGTTTGTATGTATGTACAGCATATGTGTATGCTATTTAAACAAATCCACACGACTTGACCGATTTAAATTAAACCTTACATTCTGATAGTATCTCAAACCGTAAATTGAACCTTTTACATTTCAAATTAAACCTTTAGTAAATCAAATGAATGGCCAATTAGGATGGAACTTATCTATTTCTTAACTGATTTTACTGAAGTTTGACTTCCGCGATGGGAATGGGATTTTAAAATGATTTTTGGATGAAGTTCTGGAATATGGGTAAGTCTGATGGAACTTGCCTATTTCTAATGCGATTTAAAAATAATTTTAAACGAAGTTCTGGAACATGGCCAATTATAATAGATCTTGCCTATTTCTCAACCGATTATGATATAATTTGTCATGTGCGTTGGAAACGGGGTTCAAAAATGATTTTGGGATAAAGTTCTGGAATATGGCCAAGTACGATGGAACTTGGCTATTTCTCAACCGATTTTGATGAAGTTCGATAGGTAGACTAGTATTGGGATTTTAAAATGTTTTTTAGATGAAATTCTGGAATATGGTCAGTTAGGATAGAACTTATCCATTTTTTAACGAAGTTTAATGGAATTTTTGCATGTGCGATGGTAATGGGATTGGATTTGAAAGAGAATTTCGGTTAGGGTTTAGTGTGATGTTAGATTGAATTGAGTTCATACACACATTTAGCTTTCGAACCAAGTTAATTTTGGGACTGGGTTGGAAAATACGTGTAGAGTTGAGCTGAGGGTTGAGATTTTAGTCGATCTAAGTTGAGTTGACGTAGAATTAGGATTTAGTTAGCTCGCGTTGGGGTGTGAGTGGTTCGGTTTGGGAGTTATTTAAGGGTTGATTTGAAGTTAGGTTAACGATTGATTTCCAAGTTGATTGAGGGTTGATTTGGTGATTTAATTGATGGTTTGGTTGGTCTATAATTTGGTGATTGTGTTTAGGATTGTATTGTGATTGAGATAGTTATAGAGTTGTAAATTGAGTTGGAGGTTTAGCTGAAGATTGACTTAAGAGGTTTATTTCGTAATTGATTTGACAGTTGAATTATTCAAGACTAAATTTCTGATTACCTTATGAGGTTTCAGCCCTTTAAATTATAAGGTTGAAACGTCCATCGGAAATAGGGTTTAGTAATTCCACATGACGATCTATTTTTCATCTGATCAATATTGCCGTTAAGTTGTCGTGTAAGGTTAGACCTACGTCCACAATTTCCTTTAGTGATATTCCTGTTGTTTTGCATGAAGAATAAAAGACTACCTTCAATTTCTTAGTTGTGATATCTTCTTAAATGACAGAAAGGTATGGCATTTAGTAAACCCGAAAAGAATCTGCCATAAAATCATCTTTAATAAGTTTCATATGGTTTATTTGGATTTATTCGTTTATTAATTTCTGATATTTGTTCTTAGAGTTTTCGTCCTTCTTGAAACTATTTTCAATCTGAAGCAATCTAGCTGCTGCTTTCCCGAATCGTCAATTTTTAACCGCTTGTGTCTTTCTTCATAGTACTATTCATTTTCAATCTCTTCAACAGTTAGACTTCGTTTAGGATGCAGTTCTTTGGATTCCCAAAAGCCTTTTAATTGCTTCTATATCCATTAATGTGACGTAGCTTTTTAACCGAGTTATTAGGATGCTGTTGTTTAAACATTTCTACTTCCTTTTGTAACTCGCCATCCCAACAAGTTCTTACCTGGGAATGGTTTAGAGATAGTTCCCAGATTAAAAGCAATAGCTGTTTCTTGAAGATCGATAGAAATTTTTGACCCATGTCTGTTGCTATCTCTGAGTCTGAAAACCACCGTAAATATTCAGTAATTTTAATAGGGCTGTTACAAAAAGTACTGTTGGCAGGTAAAACAAGTAATTTTATTTGCTGCAACTTGTTATCGCTTAATTTTGACTAAGACAATTTCTGCACCAACTGATTTGTTTCGGAAATATTATACGAAAGCGCGTTTTTGTGGTTGTGGTTGAAACTTTACTTATTGGGTTGGTATTGATTTCTTGCTACTGATTGCTGCCAAATTACTTTTCTTATGTTTTCATGAGAGCTTCTACATAGACGTCGTAACACTTTGCCTAATTTTTTTAATAAGCTGAAAATTATGAAAGGATTCCTTGTTTCGGTGTTGATAACTTTATTCCTCATGGCGTATGATTCAATAGAGTGTTTAGCAGATTAGATACGAATAATCTCCTGTTTTTGTTTTTTTTTATTTATTTATTTATTATTAACATTAATCAAAAAAGTTAACAACCAGATTATCCAGTGGATTGAATGTCTCTTTAAGGAAAATCTGAGTTGACAACCATTAAAAAAATAACAAAACGGTCATGTCACAACTAAAAATACAATTCAAGATTTTTCTTATAATAATTTTTAACATTTTTTTAAAATTTCAGAAATGTTTCAGATCTTTTTATATCTCTCGGTATCTGATTATACGTAAATGGTCCCAAAAATGTAATCGACTTTCTTCCAAATTCTGTTTCAATGTGGTGGTAAACAATTCTATTACAATTTCTATATTCCATAGGATTGGTACATATTATCATATTTTGGTACAAAATAAGATAATTTCCTCAGTAGCCCGACAAGCGGAGCAATTTAACTCTTACAATATTAATGTTATCAACTGTAAGCGAGACTGTAAGTGGATATAACGTAAGCATTGATTTATAAGGAGAATGAAAAATCATATTTAATTTTCGAAATGTTAAGTGAAATTAGATAGATTTAAAATAGTCTAATAAAATAACGAGATCATGTTTCATATTGTTCAAGATGCTGCCAGGATCAAGAGTTTCATGGTAAGAAAAAGAAACACCACGTACCCCACAGCAATATAACTTACTTAAAAGCAATTCATGATCTATACAATCAAAAGCTTTGTGTAAATCCAGAAAAAGCGCTCCAACGTACATTTTGTTGTCAAAAGCAGTATAAATCATACCTGACCCTTTTCTAAATCCATATTGGTGTGAGTAAAAAAAAATTGTATAGTTGAAAAAATTTACCAAACGGGAATAAATCAATTTTTCAAAAATTTTGTCAAATACGGATAAGGTAGAGATTGGTCTGTAATTATTAATCAAAGAACAGTCTCCACTCTTTAGAATAGGGATAACTTTAGCAATCTTTAAGCAATTGGGATACATACCATAGTTTATAAACTTTCATTAGAAATAAACAACAGAGTTATTAATTTTATCAGCACCTCCACCCTTACAGTCACTAAGTGAATAGATAACGTTATCAGTTTCAGCAGATGTAATTGTCGAAAAATACATGGAATCAGAATACAAATGAATGGTTCGAAACTTATGAATAGCTCTGTCTGAGTTGATACACTCCGCGACACTTGATTACCCTCAATTGAAAATATTTTCCATAAAACCTAAGATAATGCGCCTAATTATTTGAAAATTTTTCATCACCTTTGTTTCTATCTTATCTAACTTTAGACTAATACGCATAATTGCATGCAATGTGAAGTGGAAAATTCCCATTTAGATACTTTTACTTATTTAAACTGGGACACTTGATTACCCTCATCTCTTTGTTTTTGACGTCGGAGCATAAGGTGTGTGTAAATAAATGCAGCTGTATTCAGCTTCATAGTTTATCATTAATTTATTAAGTTTATTACCAGCTGCAGTTCGTAGTGGCGAAAATGGGACCAGTAAAAACCCTAACAAAGGTAGAAATTGGAAAGATTTTTGCGCTTAAGCAAGAAAATTATTCTAATCAATCCAAAGATCCAGAAAATTACGGAAAAAATCGAAGAGGTAACACAGCAAGGGCTACAATAGAACGGGAACATAGAACTCTCTGCAAAAAAAAAAATAAAGCAGAAAATTGGAATCTCAACCAGTGTCCGTACTGTTCAGAGGATAATAACAAAGTGTTCACATTTCCGGCGACAAAAACTTACGAAAAAACCACGTTTGCTCCAGCAACATAGAAGTGCTCGATTGGAATATTGGCGTGGACATCTGCATTGGAAGGAAGAATAGTTCCATGTTATTTTTTCGGACGAGAAAAAGTTTAATTTAGATAGACCAGATGGTTTTAGACATTACTTTTATGATTTGAGGAAATCGGAGCTATTTTTGTCCCACCGCCACACCTGTGTTGGTTCCATCATGATGTGGGCAGCAATTTCTTTTTCATGGTGCTATTGATTTGGTTGTCCTGGAGGGCCGACAAAAACTCGGAAAGCTACATCGATCTCCTAGAAGTCCAGCAAGATAACGCAGCGATCCACATAGCTGCACGAGTAAATCAGTCGTTTGAAGACAATAACGAAGAAGTTTTGAAGCGAGTCATTGGAAAGTTAGATAAGATAGAAACAAAGGTGATGAAATATTTTCAAATAATTAGGCGCAGTATCTTAGATTTTATAGAAAATTTTCAAGTGATAGTAATCAAGTGTCGCGGAGTGTAGATCCAATGATTAAACTACCTACATTAACAAAATACTCATTAAAAATATTACCAATATCACTTATAAATCGCCCATTAAATCAAATGTTTTCAAATTGAACATGTTTATGATTTTTGTTATGAAATACATTAATATTTTTCCATAAGTCTCTTTGATTCAATCAACAAACATTTTATTAAAGTAATAATGCAAGCCCTCCACCTGATCTATCATCTCTACATGAAAAAATGATACTGTAATTTTTTATAGAATACTCCATTGTGTTGTGACTTTGAATAAATGATTAAGAAATAACTAAAACATGCACATCTGACTGCAAATTATCAATGAACTCTAAGACATTGTCAAATTTATTCACATCATTCATTGTAAAGTGTTCAATTGTTGCTCAATTATTACCGAGTTATGGTTAGAATTCCTTTTAAAATCATCAATACTATCATAATAAACATTATGACAGGATTTTTTTATTATATTGCTAAACCTATTCATATTGGGCGCTTTCAGAGCACCAAACAGTTGGCAACATGTTGAGTAAAATCACGGCCAACGCTATGAAATTTAAGAACTTTATTAGTAATGCAAATCAAATTAGCAATGATTTCACTAAACATGATGCCAACAGTTTGCGGATCTAAAAGCGCCCATTCTAAAAAAAAAAACAAAACAAAAAACAATTTGGAAAAAATCCAAAAACCCAATTATGCCCAACGTTAGTTAGAACAATAAGAAATACTAAATTGTAGAAACCCGCAAATCCAAATTTAATAATATTCAATATATTTTGATGACATTTGTTATAAAAATTTGTAATAGCGTAACGACCACAGTTATTGGCACTCATAAGGAAAACTTAATTTTCAATAGCTTTCAGATTTAGAGGTTTAACAAAATTATAAAGTTGGAGTTTTGATGCTATCCTTGGAACATTGATCTATTGATATCAGCATAACAATTATGTAAAATCTATTAAATAGTTTATGAAAACCTCAAATGAAAAAAATGCTTCTTAAAACTACAATAATTTGCACGCTACTACTATAATTGTCACCCTAATCATACAACTATAGGTACATTGACGGAATCATTGGCTCTCTAAAAATATACTATTATTGGCACAAGAATACAACAATTGTCCCATGGGGACGTATAATTATTGTCACTATAAAAATTGGAAATTGATAAAATTTTCTCAAAACACAATTAATTTTTTAACTAGTTAGCTACATTTTATTAATTTTCTATCACAAATAGGTTAGGTTAGGTTGGAGTGGCTGCTTACGCACACTTAGACCGGTGACGGTCCATTGTGATACCACAGGATGTATCCCCCTTTACCCCTATTGGAACCATTTCGAGCTACTTATGTAGCGTAAGACGTCCCGCACTTTAATGTTTTCGAGATCCGAGAGGCAGTCCATCCTGAACTTACCTAAGTGTTTGTGCCTTCTGAGAGCCAATGCTGGACACGAGCAAAGGAAGTGGACCAACGTCTCTTCCTCCTCTTCGTCCAAGCAGCTTCTGCAGAAGTCATTAGCCTCCAGACCCAGCCTTCTTGCATGTTCTTCAAAAAGGCAGTGTCCCGTGAGAATTCCTACGACCGTTCTTGGTTGATCACAAATAATAAGGAACAATAAAAATTCATTTATAAATAAATTATCACCATTAGCTTTCTAATAAGGTATACAAAAATTCATTTAACAATAAAGAGGAAGCTAATCAATTCAAAAATCAAGTCTGTTTCTATTTCTTGAGATGTTTGCTCAATTTTCTAAGCACTTTTGGCAAGTAAAGTTGGAAAGGTAATTACATTTCGACTGTTTTATGCATTTAATATGATATTCTCTTATAATACACTTGTTACATCTTATTCCACAGGTTTCGGAGTTCACATTGGCCGACATTCATCCAAGACAAAAACTATTGGTCCCAATTTCCTCATAAAATTGTTCGACTGGAAACAGTTTTCTTACATGACTACCACTAGTCAGACTGGATTCTTTGTGAGCTTGTACAACTGCGTTTTGTAGTGAATAATTTACTATAACAATTAGAGCACCGGATGTTACAGTTTGGTGTGTTGAACTAGATTCTTCTCGAATATTTGTCTCTAATGGTTTTGGCGAATAACTTTCTAGAGGAGCTAGAGCACCAGATGTTATCGTGTGTACTGACTGCTGCTATTACTCTTTTTTTGGCTACGACATCTTTCGGATTTTTATTTTGAGTTTTCCGTTTAATTTCTTTGGTTGTTTTATTTGCCCTTTTGCGTAATTTTTTTTCCTTTTGTTCATTTTCGCTGCGCTTTCTTCTCTTCTTTAACCAACTCAATTTGTCTGTGTTCTTCCTTTCGCTTCTCTTCTTGTTTAATCCACAACGTGTTGGTAATTACAAAACTTCTCTTGTCTTTCTGAGCTGTGGATCCTCAGGCCAGTTCAATATATCATCTATAGGCGTACACGACTGGTTTAAAGTTGGTTGATGAAATGTTATACAAGGTATAGGAAGTTTAGCATCTTGAGCGATTTCTGTTGTGCCTGTGAAGTAATCATCGATTACTATTTTTTCTAAAGGCCAATCAAAAATGTCATTTATTGGCGTGTGAGATAAAGTAGCTGGAATCTGTATTAATTGGGAGGTATAACTAGAAGCACCTGTAAGAGCAAGCTCTTCTGCAACAGTTTCTATTGTATCTAATTGTATTCTAGAACGATGATGGTCACTAATATTCTCATTTACTTGTTCACAGTAAATAAATTGATTAATAGTTTCAATGTCTATGCACGTAGGGTCAGCAGACGAATTTTCAATATCTGTCTACGAACTTTTGTTATTTATATTTTGTTCTACCTTTCTTTCGTATTTGTTAAACTTAAAGAAGTTGTACAGTTTATGTAGATGTTTGAATTCCTCCGATTTGTCATTAATTTGAGTGGTATTGCCAATTTTTTCCAATATATCAACTTGCTGAGGCCCTAAAATACTACAACATCTCTGAAAAGCGTCGTCTTGGTTTGAATTATCATTGTTTTGAAGTTGTATTTCTGATGATCGACCTAAGCATTTAAATGTGTTTATGACGTATTTGTCCCATGGAAATAAACCACAGGCTTTGAATCCGTTTTGTAATGTAGCAGAAGAAACCGAGCTTTGCACAACTTCCTTCAACAATGGACCAAATAATTCCCTGGTTAGTTGTTTGTTGGGGATCTGGCGCCTCCATTCTAGAATTGCACTATCCCAAGCTACTTTAAGACGTTTGAAAGCAGCTACATCCGCCGGCTGTAGTATTTTAGTTGAGTTGGGATATAATGCAATTAGAATAATTCCCAATTGCAAAGTAAGATGAGTGCTGTGTCCATCGACAAAATAAATTATTAAAAATTTAATGTTTCTTTTTATAAGATCCAAGCTTCTTTGATTCATTTAAAACCATCCACGGCCCTGGGCGGACTATTGTAAATTTTGAGCCTAAACGAAATTGGATTATTGACCGAGGAATCCCATACATTTTCGCTGCAGATTTTTTTGGAAATTTGGCCGTTTTTAACTTCATCGAGAACTTTTTGTAGTTGGCCCTCATCGTATGTATTTTTTTTCGTAGCATTTACAAAATAACTGAAAATTAACAGCCGTATTTTATTATTGGCACCCAAAATAAGTACAGTTATTGACAGGTGCCAATTATTATATAACCTCATATTCAACTATTGGCATCCCATGCCAATAATTAGAATTTTAGTTTTTGTGGTATCAATTATTGGCACCCGCTTTATTGAAGTTTGCAGAAATTTTATTTCAAATATTTATTCTAAAAACACTAATTTAATGCTAAATCTTTAGCACAATCAATAATCAAGTTAATACACATAATTTAAATAATAAAAACAGCACTTACAAAACCAACACTCCTTATCACCTTATCAAAATCAACTATATTTTATAAAATAAAAAATCCTTCAGAAAACGTTCTTACGAATTGAGAGTTCTAACACGACTGATTTTTAATAAATCGACAACAACTACGAAAACGAATAGATAAATGTTCACAAAATGAACACATGTATGGTAGAAATAACGGGAATTTGTCAGTTGGAAGGAAAACGTTATTAAATAGAGTTATGCCAATAGTTGAGTCAAAATATGTGGGTACCAATAGTTGAAGTCGTTACATAAAATGTAATATAAAACACAAAAATATTACTTGACAAGTTCTAAGAATATAATAAAGAATTGAAGTCATCTCATCAATAATCATCAGTAACCCTATCCACTGTAGTACATCCACTTGCTTGTCGACTTTATACGGTAAACAAATGAATCGCCGTCCTTTCTAAGTAATATTCTACCTTCCTTGCACCAGACATACTATATTTGAAATTAAGTTTAATTTTAATTTTTTTAGCTTCCTCGTATAGTTTGCTTTGTAGCGGTGACAAATGATTCATTATATGAATGTTTTGAGCTATGTGCGATGTTGGTTACTTAATCCCAAGGTCCGACGTCCGTAAATATTTTTTATTTCATGTTTTGTTTTTATATTTTAGTAAAATGTTATTTTTTAACTCATTATTATTGGTTTTAATTATTAACATGGATTTCTTTGACGAGCATGTGCTATGCTGGTCATGCAAATTCATAACATATGATGCCTGGATAATACTATCATCAACTTTGACGTCAAGAACTCGAAACAAACTGTTGACTATTTTATTCTTGAGCTCAGAATTAGATGGAAGACCAGTAATAACAATATCATTCTGAATAGTGCGTTGAAAATCAATTTATTCAATATGGAATCATAAAGAGACAGTTTCGTTTCTAATTGATTGACCTTCTTCTTTAGCACCGTGTTCTCTTCCATCATGATATTTATTTGCTGCTTAAAACTATCAAAAAGAGACAGACACATATTACTGTTAATTTCCCACATTAATCAATCTGGTAAAACAGGTCATTTAATCGATCAAGAATCTAAATGAAGGCAAGATGAGTTAACGGAAGTAGTATCCATGGTACTCTCCGTTCCAATAACAGTAGTTCTACGGTTTGAAGCTTGACAAGAGCTACCAATCCAAGCTATTGTTTTACGTTGCGAATATGGTCAAGAAGATCAATTGGTATATCCGAACAATTAATTTGAAATTGTCTGTTGAAGGCACCTCCGCAAGAAATCCCAGGATTATTCCAGTTTCCTGTAATTGTAGACTGACACTTGGTGCACTTTTTAGGAGCCATCCTAATTAAAACTACGTACAATATTTGTTCCGACTAACAAAAAATAATAAAAATAACAAACGAAAAAATAAAAGAAAACACAACCAAACGCTTGGCAAGCTTTATAACTATGGAGCGGTTTTCAAAAATCGTAGTTGTCGCCAGTGGATTCTAAACCGCTCAATAATTTGCTAGGCGACACCTCTACGTAACTTTTATGGTAGCTTATTTTATCCGTTGTGGAAAGCTGATTCTTGTTATGAACTAAACGTTTACATGTGGCTGAGAAACCGACCCACGTCATGTAGTGCAAGGTGATTTTCTATTGGTTTTGTTTTGCCTTCTTGTTCTTCTGTTAAGTATTCGTTGCTTTAATTTTCCTAGTGTTGATTTACGAGATATAGTATTTTAAATTAGCTTCCTGTTCTTCGAAAGTTTTCATGCATATTTTTTCATGAAGGCGCACTAATTGCATCATCAACCTCTCCATGTTTTTTAATTTAATTTTTAAAGCTGGGATTTCTCGACATACAGCTCGCTTTTGGATGTCTTATTGCTCCAACAAGAAGATGGCAAGCATGATTCGTTTAGTTTTCCACAACTGTGTAATTTGATCGGTTTTATTTTTATGTTATCGATACCGTTCCCGGAAATTAAGCACGAATAAGGTGTTTGTGTGGTTTTTTGCCTTTAAATATTTTAAATGTTCTATTTAAGAGTTTAAAATCTCCATTCACATTCAGAGAATAAAACCACCCAATATCATCATCACTATCATAACCGAGAGTACATAGCCGTAAAATAAATACTATAAATTACCTTTACGGTGGAAATAAAAAATAAAAATAAATAAAAAAATTTCCAACATTCAAAATACATAATATTAAATATGCTTGATGAAACATACATTTCATTAAATAAACATGTAAACTATATTCTAGTGAATTATACATATTTTTCGATTTTGATGTATCCAAAATTACTCGAGGGAGCTTTGTTGTTTATTTCCATAAATTATTTAAGCATATTTCCGCGTTTAATTACATATACGATTTTTTTGTGTTCCTCGACATATTTAAAAAAAAATAAAAATAGTCATAATAATAAAACAGTAACCAACGAAATGTAATTGTTATGTTGAGTGAGTACAATTGAACGACCAAAAGCAAAAAAAAAAAAATTATTTACATTTTCATAAAAATGGGTTTTCACATTGTTTAACATAAACCGCGCACAACCAATCAATCTACTAGACTATATATCGAAATTGCACTCGATAGTCAAAAACATTTTTTTTTTGTCCAGTGGAAGGTGTTGATCTATATTTTGATTTGATTTAAAACACACAAAATTCAATATTTACATATTCATACCTGCAGATGTACATACGTATATGGATGACGTGTTTAGCAATTCTCATAATTCAATTACATAAATTTAAATATTTTGAAGTACAATGCCCGAAGCAAAAGCTATAATCATTAATTATTTGGATCTCAAATTTGCATATACATAATTCCCTGAGGGTGTTATTACAATATATCGTGCGCGTATGTGGTATCATATAAGCTGGACATGTAAACAGTTTTTTTTTTTGTTAACATACGCCACACATAACGATTTTGCTGAGTGGATTTTTAAATTCCATTAAATCGGCGTTTTCAGTTATTTGAACCGTGCGATAATATTCTTGAAAATATTTCCTATATACACATATCCTCTTTCCATTAATGTATGTGTATATAGTACAGTGTATACATGAAAATAATTCGTCCCTTTTTTATTTTTCCAAAAACAAAAAAAAAAACGGAAAATTTTGCAAATTTTTTACAACAAACAAACTCAGCATGACAGTTAATAATCGTTATATTTTATATTATTATCTCAACTAACTCTACTCATTGTTATTTCATCCGTACTTCTTTAGAATCAACGCGCATATATACGTACATAATACATGAGTACACCTATAGCACAGTTCACTTAGTTAGATTCATGTTGTTTTGTTCAATTAAAATATTAACGTCTTAAATAAAAATAAAAGTTAAAGTTATTCAATTTGATGGATTTAACATTTTTTATGATGAATGAGTTTTTTTTTTTGACAAATCACTTTAATTTAGTAATGAATGAGTATGGCATTCTTTCGAAATTTTGAACTCTATTCGTAAATATTTTATATTTTTAGAGGAAGAGTATAGACTGGCGTTGGATGTCAGGATTTAGAGTTAAATGTATGTGGAGATTAATTATGTTAATTTAAAATAAATTAACCACAACAGTTTCTTTATGAAAAAATTGACACCAGAATTATTTTGATTGGATGAGGCGACTTCTCGCTACAGTCGCAGTATTTTGGGGCTTCTTCCGTCTCCTGATATCATCAGTGGATACGTAATGGTTATTTTTGATGAATAATTGCCTGTGACCAAAGGTCAAAGGTCAAAGACGTTGTTGCAAAAGTAGCAGGGGTGTGAAGTTCTTGGCAAATAGCCTTATATGTGAACTGCAGATCTCTGTACGGATATACACTTCTTTCTCCGCTACTCGTGGGACATATTATGAATCACAAAAACAAAAAACAAAAAAAGGAGTCTGGCTCTCTAACAAACCCAGCGAATGTAGACAAGTAGACTCGGGTTTCTAAAATCGCGTGACATAAGCTAAAGTGAGACTGATTCCTCCACTCGAGCCACCAAACCTGAGTTAACAAAACGGAATCAAAGCACGAAGGAAGCTGTTCCCTCAAGGCCAACCTACAACACTAGGAGAAAGGTATGCAGGGCTCTAGATAAAATGAACAACATCTCGCCAGAAGACAGAACGAAGAAAGACAAAGCCACGCTTGCGTGGGTAAAGAAAGTCACCGAAGAAAAGTCGGAAGAGAAAGTCCTAAGATCGCTAAAATAACGAAGCTCCATGTTACCAGTCTAAGGCCTTTTAATGAGGTATTCAAGGATCAGCTGGTCGTGGCAGTCATTGACCAGTCCCAAGAGGATGGCAGACGAGGAAGATGGAAGGGGCCTTAGCCACCACCCATCTGAAAGTCCTGTCTGAAAACCCAGGACCTGTTCCGACTTTTTGGGATGGGAGCTGGCACAGGAATCAGGTATAACTTACTGCTTGTACAGATCAAAGATCCTGCCCTATACTAAGGCAGTAGAGAGACTTGGAAAGGTATGGCCCGAAGCCAGTCTTGCTGTTATAGCTAGTGAAGAAATCCCTGTAGGCCGAGAACCAGGGTGTAGATTTCTTCGGAGTATAGCGATCCAAAGTTGATTCTCCAGTTGCTGCAGGTTGGTAACTAGATTTTCCAACGCACAACTGGAAAGTTGCCAAGCTGACTGCAGGTCAGCCATCTTAATTTTAAACAGGTAGTCATTGCATATGAAAAAACCAATGGAACCGTAAATTACGGTTTTAGTGCAGCCACACAGCCACACTCAAAATATACAAGAAGGACGCGAACAAGCCGGAGGTACCGAAGTCCGAGGAAGCTGTGCTTTAAAGCCCATCTAGGCGCCCTTAAATGGTGGATAGTCAGGCGGAAACTCTCTCCACAGACACGGAGATATCAATGTCCTTGGAGTCATTGAAGAGACTCTGAGAGGACTTCACATCAGGGTAAGACATACTGTGGTAGAGAAGAAGCTGTAAGGATGTTGACATTTCTATAAGTAACCTCTGCCATTCTAAGGCTGCGTCAGCTGCTCTCATCATAAAAAATGGAAAAGAAGGGATAGATGTCGTCTTGATCCAGGAGCCTTGGGTCACGGAGGACCGGGTAGACTCCCTATTATAGATTAATGCCCGAGAAAAAAGAAGGTAGGGTTCGGTCTGAGATCTATAAACGAAATCTCTGAGTAATATCAGCTTACCTAGCCACCATTCATTCTAGGTGGGCTAATCCTGGAGGCTCAGAAGCGCAAGATTGGAGTCATTCTGGGGAGTGATGCAAATTCTCATCACACGATCTGAGGAAGTACGGACACAAATGAACGAGGTGAGTTAATCCTTGAATAGAGGAGGTATTGGATATTACACTTGTCTCAAACTTTTTGACGATTAGTCTATTAAACTGGAAAGTCTCGGAGGACCACTCCTTTTCTAATCTTTTCTTATTATTTTTAACTTGAAATGGATTTGGCTTCTCCAAAAAGATTAATCTACAGAAACAGAAAGAAAACCTACTGGGTTACCTTTAGAACTCAATGGCTGCTGGTGGTACAAGGAACCAACAGCAAGGAAAACAAGAACCGCTGTAGAATGGGACTACTGTAAGGAAGTCCCAAAAATTGACAAATATCAGTTGGGAAGTGACAAGAACAGATATTGGAGACTCAGACTATACTGTGGTAAAATACAAGAGTTCCATCCCAAGTTATCTTCAACGGCCGGATGGGATATGGACCACTAATAGTGCGGAATCGCTGGAACTACTGCTGGAAACTCATTTTCCTGGTGGTACCGAATCTGTACCTACCACATCAGTAGGTAATATAGCTAGTAGCCTTGTGGGCCAAATTATTAGAAGGAAAAAGATCTTGTGGGCGATAAATAGTTTTAAACCGTATAAGTGGCCTGTACTTGATATTGTTATCCCTGCGGATATTCAACAAACTACGGATCTAACCATTTCCTGGACGGGAGTGAAGGTCGTATTTATACCTAAGGCGGGAAAACTCTTAACTTGTCTTCCTTCCTTTTTAAAAGACTGGAAAGACAAATAGAAGATCATATTAGAGATCTGTAGAGACTACTCTTCATTCTCTTATATATTTCATTGAGAAATCTTTCGAGTATGGAGACTTCGCTATGGTATCCTTTATGGATATCGAGGAAACCTTTAACAACGTGCTTCCAGGGGCTATAACTCGGGCACTTTTACATTTGGGAGTGGATGAAACACTCAAGGACTGGCTAGATAAATGCCGCCAGAAGATTTGCAAGCAGAGGTATGCCGCATGGCGGCGTACTGTCCTTCCTACTTTGGAACTTGGTCATAAATGACCTGTTGCTAAGACTGGAGGAAAGTGGCTACAAGGTGGTGGCCTATGCGGATGATGTTGCTATGAGGGAAATACCAGGCACACTTAGTGAGCTTATGCAAAATGCCCTGAAGATATGAGAACTCACACGATTGACGTTTAAATTTATTTCATTCCTCAAAATAATTAACATAGGCACGAATTAACTCCGCGGACAGAAAATTTTTGTACGGCGAAACTAATCTCATTTTCAATATGAATTAAATCAGCGACATCTAGTTTTTTAAAATGAAATAGTATCAGAAATAATATCAGAAAATCGTATTGAAATGTTTGCTGATAGAAGGCAATTTTGAGATATCGGTTTTTTTACATATGAATAAGATGCCGATTTAAGTAGGTTAACATTATTAAATTTAAGATAGATTAGATTTGTTTGAAATTTACTAATAAATTCGCCCAAATGATGTAGCTTTTTGAAACACATTCAAGCTTATTTTTTGGTTGTTGCTTAACCTTTGAAAAAGAGAAGGCTTGTTGGTGCAAACAGCAAAAAATCTATCAACTCAGTTACTAACTTTCTAAAAAATCATCTCAGAAACATTGGTGAATATTATCGTGGCTGAGACTAATTGAAAGGTGCGGCAGTTTTATACAATGAATAGTAAAATAACAGAGAAACACTGTGCTTGGTATTATACTAATTAGGTGGAAATGTTTGCTCCGATCGGCATTTTAAATTACACTGGCGCTCATTAGAAGTGGGACGAGCCATTGAATGAATTATACCGTCTTGATGACCGTTCATTTTATTGAACTATGGTATCCGGCAGAAGCGACTAAAATTTGCTAGACTGGCAGCGTTCCAAGATGTAGGGAAAATGTTCTTAAATCATCAAATTTAACCATTGATGAATAATTGCTTCTTACTCGAGGGAGATGTTCTTCCCGACAGTAGATACCATCAAAACCAGGGAATTATGCTATTTATATTCAACGCAAACAACTCTTACCCATTGAACGGAGAAGTGTATGTCGATGGGCAACCAGGGGAGATGCCTCATTCGGTTGATTGAAATTGCCTTGAATTTAGTCCATCGGCTATTCGCACCGTACATCAACAAAAGAAGTACAGTTACCATGAACCACTTTTTCGCTATTTGTACTTTAGCCGAGCAACTTTTGAGCAAAAGTATTGTTTATGCAACTGGTACAAGCCAGCTCACCAACCTTCGAAAGTTAAAAATAAATGTAAGGACAGCAATCGACCTAATATATGAAGTGTTAACAATAAGACAAGATTCAACATGCGAAGAAGTGACGGCTAAGACCATTAGCAAACGACCAAGATGTTACTTTCGCTCTCGATCATCTGATATGAAATCCAGAACAAGATGTCATTTTCGTAATGAGCCATCTTATCCAAACCACAACCAATTTTTATTTACTTTCCATATGAAATATATGAAGATATCGATGGGGTTAGATTGACCCCTATACACAGATAACGTCATAGTAAGTTATACATAGAGTGAAGGTTAATCTAAAAGCATCGACGAATCTATTGACACCAATCTCGCACAACGATTTTCTGCTAGACCTACAAACTGCCAAAACCATAAATCTGGAAGCTCCAGAATTTTTAAGATTTTTATAATTAGGATCTGGCATGGTCAAATATCGCAGCGAAACATGTGTGTCGCCTGAAAACCTGAAAAAAAATCCAGAGTACTAGCAGTTGAAAGGTTTAACAGAGAACTATCGTGCGATATTGGTATCAACACCCAGAATTGAGATTAACATGGAAGTGGTCATAAATGGCTGTAACGGTGCGGGGCTGTACGTCAGCCTCTGGAGTGGTTACCCGACCTCTTATAAATGGAAATATGGCCCGATTTATGTATTTAAACTTTCTCAAACTTAATGTCGTCCAGGAATGGCTTTTGCATAATTGCTAAAGTAATAAAAATATCACCACAGTCAAGGTAAAGAGTGATGCAAAGCTTTTGGTTAATTTAGTGTTCAGAATTCGAAATCACCCCATTTCCAAAACAAAAAATGAACCCAAAAATGAATTAACGGAAGATTACATACCAGAAAAGCAATCCAAAAAATACGATTTATCGAACTCTGTAAATTATAGGCCTCGTTCGATGTGAACCGCTTTCCGGCGTGCCATTTTTCCATATTAGAAAACAGAAACAAGTTACAATTCGCCAAATCTGGTGAACTTATGGGAAATGAGGCAGCATCTCATTGCGCATTCAACCAATTTAGTGGTGGCGACTGCGGACGAGTGAACCGATGCATTCTCCTTGGGTGTTCGTCTGAGATGTTAAAAATTTTAACAATTTTTATAATCTTCACTCGGCGATCGGCCAATACAATATCTTGGATTTTGTTAACCATTTCCTTAGTAGTGACCTTAGTAGTAAAGCGTGGATCTTCACTGGCTGGAAATATAGCAAACCACTGATTAACTTTTCTCCGGTTTGAGTAATAATTTTCCTGCACTGGCGTTTAATCTACGAAATTCCATTTTGCCAATGGTAAAAGTAATATAAAACTTCTCTGCTTTCGGTATCTACAAAACAAATCTAAAAGTCACATCGGCTTCAAATTTGCGGTGCAGCTCTAGGAAAAATTGCAGAAATGCTATCATTTTTGCGATCAGAGCTCCATTTCTTAGAAAGTAGCTGATTTTTTAGTCTCGTACCTTGATTATTATAAATTATAGCTCATAGTTTAATAAGTCTTTGCCTTTTGTTCAACAAACGACTTAATGATATCATCATACGAAATTATTTACATGATTGGTGCTTCTGTAGATCGCACAGTCGCAGCATTTAATTTTTGCTCTGAAATTGTCGACCGTAAGTAAGATTTATCTCGCTAATGATACGAAAACGATCCTTCGGCCGAACCATTTGTTGCGGATTTACACCATTTGGTAAGCCAATATTTGGAAATAGAATATCAAATTCCTCTCCCTTTATCCATTGTACTATTCCAGCAAAGCTTTTTTGTTCATTTGAAAGTAGAAGGTGTTCGCTAAAACGTAAACATTTGTCAATGAAGTTTTTTCGATATATAGTATTCTTTGAAATTGCTTATGCGAGGCAAGGAAACTACAACTACAGATAAAACTGTTAAAATATAATAAACTAACTAACGAAATAACTGTGCTACTGTTGGTAAATCTATTGTATCACTGTTTTACGCTATACAGACTTACAAATTGTTCCACATACATGATCGACTGGTTAGAATAAAGAATTTCTAAACAATAGCTTGGGAGGTTACTGATCTTTCAACGAACTGTAAGAAAAATTCGAAAAATTCTATTGATCAACTCATAGATTTAGAAATTCTTACGGAATTTGACGAGTTTAACGATTCAGATACGTTCATCACACTTTCTAGAACTGTAGTAGCCAATACTCTATAAACAATAATGTTGGTGTTAAGCAAAATGCAGTTCACATAATATCGGTACCTATAGAACCAGACACAGTTGATAAGAAGTTAGATTATTACAATAGTACAGTGAAATTACCTGATACGAAAGTTTTTTCCATGATAGACCGCAAAATAATAGAAAATTCAGTAAATTTTTTTTTTTTTTTTGTAAACCAAGTTCTAATTTCGAAACAACCGAATCTAAATTCACCTTCTGATTCAAAATCAAACAAAGTTCTTCCTTCAAAATGGAATATTTTTTTGGATGGCTCATCTTCAGGTATTCCCGTAGAACGTTTTACTTTTAAGGTCGAATATTTAGTAACGGCAAATGGTATTGCTCAAAGAAATTGCGTCAATAATATCAACCCAGACGGTAAAAGACGATGAAATAACCGTTTTAAACATGAATCGCTCTAGTTCTGTCAAAGTATCGTCATCATCAGCGCCTCGTGGTTCATTCCAATAGAAAAATTTCCTTGAACGCCTTATTGTTAGAATTGTGGCAGGAATGAACACATTATTCGAAACCACAATGTACTATAGTTGTAAAACCAAGAATTCGGAAAACTTCCAGAGGGGGTTGAGTGCCATTAATATTATCCGCAGAACACAAAAAATTTTGCAAGATTCATTAGAAATATTAAATTTTGGAAAGCATTTAAGAAGTAATTAAGCAACAAATTGCTGAATCTCTAACATCTGAGCGCCAATTTTTCCTTGTTAAGTAAGGGGTGTGAAAAATTGTTTGATGATTCACCTCATGTACAGTTTAGACACTTACCTTCGGTGGTAAGGACTGCCGTAAAAGTGAGGGTATCTAGACATCAGTGATAACCTTACTTGTTTCCAAATTTAACACAAAAATTGTATCTAGATTGATTTTTGGGAGAAATTCTTAAGTTCCTAAATTGGTCAGCTGCTGCTTTCAAATCCTTTAATGATCTGAAACTCGCACTATCATCGGCTCCTGTTTTATAGAGAAAATTTGTCGTTATTATCATTGGCCAGGTTTTTTAACAAAAGATATCCCGACTTTCATTAAATCGTGTGACGAGCGCCAATGGGAAATGACCATGAAGTGGTTAGACCATGGCAAAGGATATTTATTGATTTTATTGGACCTTTTCCGTGATCTCGAAATGATAATGCATTCAGTTTTTTGGTTTTGGAAGAAATGTCACTGTTTATTTTTTCTGAGCCTATGAGAGATGCTTCTTCTAGGACCGTTATGAACCTTTTGGAAAATCGCATGTTCCGGAGTTTGTGGTCGCAGTGAAAACGGCAAACAGTTCAGAAGTAATATTTTTAAGAAGTTTTAACTTAAATGTGGTACAAAACATATTTTTCCACCGAAATATTATCCTCAATCAAATACTTCGGAAAGAGTAAACAGATCAATTGTGGCTGCTATAAGATCGTGTGTCAGTGAAAATTATGCTAATTGGGATCTAAATGTACAATTTGCGGTGACATACAAGATATTTTCATTTTGGTGAGAAATTTTATGGAAGAACATTTTACCATAGTAAAAATCCTACAAAAAAAGTTCTTTGGGAACGAACCCTATGAACTAATTGATAATAATAAGAAATCTATGGAAATTTATCATGCAGAGGGTATTCTAACTTAACTGTAAATGTAATATTTTAAAAATATATAAATTTTCGATAGGTAAGGCCGGAACTTACACACTAAGTGGTCCGTGAAACGGCTGGTAGAGGTGATTCAGCGTTCATTCTGCATCTGGGAGTCGGTGGTACGACCTTCTGATATCGTAAGAGAGTGTAGTCCTGGAGATGGGTGTTATGTTCATCGAGGTTTGCACGCTATAGTGGGTGGAACATGCTTCGGGCCGGTAACCCGTCTGTAGAACCCCTCCTCCAGAAGTTTGGCGGCCGTCCATAATGTTTCATCTGTTTCCTTTTGACTCTAATGCTTGAATAAACCGCAAAATTTGGACTTGGGAGAGATATCTTTGTTTCTTAGGTCCACATTTTGGACTCTCGTTCCTGTAATGCGGAAGAGATAAGAAAATTTCAAGGCGTGAAGGATTATTCTGTTTGACCACTTCAAACAGAAGTTTTCACATGGCTCTCCATAAGCCATGTTGCTGTGTCATTGTGTGCAAAATTGACTATGAGCCATCCATTATTCGTCCAGCAACTTCGTTCCACTTTACTTCAGAAAGGTTCTGTTTTCAGAAAGTTTTATAAACTTTAACACTTCCCCGTTCACGTCTTTGGTTCCAAATAGATGTAGACATCGTTGAAGCTTAGATCCCGGAACCATTTTCTCACGAATGACGAATGCCAATATGTTTAGTTCGTGAATGAAACACGGGGTTTTGAGCGAGTTTCTTTGCTCCCATGTTGTCGTTGAAAACTTCCATGTTAGTCAAATCATGAAGTTCTAACTCTGTCAGAAATTTCTTCAAATAAATGGCCTCTTTTGTAGCTTCTGTGAGTGCCATCTATGTAGCTTCGGTAGACGATAACGCTAAAGTTTGCTGCTTCTTTGATTCCCAGGATATTGGACCACTACTAAACGAGAATACTTATCCTGTAAACGAATGCCCGTCTATCGTACAACCTCCCCAGCCCGCATCAAAAAACCGAGAAGTGATTCGGTATTTAGTTTGAATAAGATTCCGAAGTCCATTGCCCCCTTTAAATATCGGAACACCCACTTAGCTGCTGTCCAATGATGCGTTCCATAACGATTATTAAGTTGCGCGAACACGCTTACGGCGTGTGAAATATCTGGCTTTGTCGAAACAGCGAAATATGGTAGTGTTCCTACGGCTTCATGATATGGCAAATTTTTCTAGTCGTCTTTCGTCGTCAATTTCGATCCGTATGCAATGGAAGTATCTACTGGATTCGAGTCTGCCTGCATGGCTGCATGCTTTATTATTTCATTTTCTTTCTGAGTAAATTCAACACCTAGGCAATGATGAATTTTTCCCAGATCCTTGATTTGGAATTTGTGTGATAATTGTTCTTTGATATTTTTACTTCACTTTGTGACGCGATAATTATATCATCGACATAAACACATATTATGGTTATATCATCGTCTTCACACACATAAAATAAACGCGTGGATCCGAGTTCATTTGTTTAAGGTTCATCTTCGTCAACACTTTGTTTAGCTTAGTTGTCGTCCCGCTTGACGAAGACCGTACAGTACCTTTTTTAATAAGCAAACCTTATTTCGTTCGATCTATGTTCCGATTGAATAATTGTTTTGATACTTTCTTCAATCAAATCTGGTGTTTCCATATAAATTTCAGTCTAATGGAACTTATACGAGCAACAGGAGCAAAAGTTTCGTTAAAATCTATACCAGGACGTTGAGTATATCCCTACTCCACGATTCGTGCTTTTCGTCTGTTGATTATTCCATTTGGATTATCTGTTCTCATCTATTCTGTAGTATGACTCGACTGCCTATGATTTTCTTTCCGTTAGGACGATCTACTATTTTCCAAGTATCATTTTTAATTTTTGATTTGTCCTCCAGAGATAGCTTCAATATATCAATTGATATTTCAGCAATGTTCCCACATTCCGTTTGTGCATTATTTGCAACTTGCATATGGTAATTCTTTTTCGGTCGTCCTCTCTGACCAGTGAGAATTCTTCCAGGTCTCCCTCGACCTCTACGAGCTGCATGTTTTTGACGTTCTGCTTCCCCTGGCTAAGAATTTTCTTCTTCCTCGCTTTGATGTGAATAATTTTGCAAAATCTTTGTTGTCAATAAAATCAATACATTTTAATTTATTATCCACTTCTCGGCTTATCTTCTTTTCGTGTTCATGGTTATTTTTAGGTTTTAGACCATTTTTTGATTTTTATTTCTTGCGGTAACCACACTCGATACGCCTTAGAATGATCGGAGTAACCAAGGTACATACATTTCTTTGATCGAACATCCAATTTTCTTTTGGTAAGATCTCGGTTAAGAGCGTATCCAATTGCTCCGAATTCTTGGAAGGAACTCACATCGGGAATTTTTTCTCCATTTTTCGTAAGTCGTCCTTCCATCTAAGTTGCTCGAAGGACAACGATTGCGGGAGTTGTGAATCTGTTAAGAGACATCTCGTTACACCTGTGAGTGTACGATTCATCCTTTCAACCACTCAATTTTGTTCTGGATTATATGAAACCGTGAGCCGTCTTTCGATACCATTTCCTCGTAGAAATGCATCGAATTGGTTGTTCTCATATCCCTTACCGTTTCCTTCCGCTTTGGTTCTCCGGGCTTGCCTTAGACGCTTTGAATCTCGCTTTCGCAATTTTTTTTCTAATAATTCTGTTTCACGACTCGACTTCTTTGGAAAAGAATTTTTCGTCATTTTTCCTGATAAACAAGCTTCACGATCAAATTTTTCGTTGACCTTTTCGGAATCCTGTAAACTTCTCATGTTTAAATGGCCCATTCGACGATGACAAATTTCAAATAAATCTGTAGGTTTCTTATTTGCCGTATCCGATTCCGTTGTATTTCGGCATTCATATTCTTCGTTTACTTGTACGTATATAATACAGTTCTCCAACTCTTTTAGCTAATAATGCAGTATTTCCGTCATCGCCTTCGACCTTAACTCCGTTCTTTCTAAACGATACGTTATAGCCTTGATCAGTTATTTTTCCGACTGACAGTAAATTCGCACTCAAATCCAATACATATAGAGAGTGTTCTTTAAACTTACGTTTTTCTTTTGGTTCCCTGCTGTTGCCTTCATTTTTACGTTTCGATTGGCACTCATCATCTTATATGTGTTGCACGCGAGATTTAATTTTCCGTTTGAAACTACAATCATGTCCTCAAATTTTTCTTCATCTTTACAAAGATGTGTGGAACATCCACTATCGCGACACCATCGTTGATTTATGTTTTCGTTCTCAGCTTTGAATTCGTTTTTCGACGTTTTTCACGAATTCTCTCTTCGTATAAGTTGAATTATTTAAATTGCTTTACAAATAACACATCGGGAACTGCTGCTTGCTCTCTTCCTCGCTTCGTATTCTTCCTTGATTTTGATTTTAAGAACTGGTGATCGCAATTCGTCACGAGACTCTATTGAACATAGAAAATTTTCAAAATTTCACGGTAAACTATACAATAACATGATTGTAAGTAACTCCGCATTGATTGCAACATCCATTTCTTCAAGTTTATCGGTTGCGTCGAAAAACTTGTGAATATGGTCACGCATATCATCCCCTTCCTGCATCTTCTGGAGTGTTAACTGCTCAAGAAGCGTTGCTTTTCGAGTTGGTGCTCTTGATTGATAAATATTTTCTACTTTTAACTAAATCTCGCGAGAACTTCCACAACCCTATATTTGGTTTAGCTCTGATTGATTTATTGATAAAACAACATTCGATCTTGCCTTTCGACCTTTCTCCGTCCATGTCTTTCAGTAGCAATCGACGCAGAATTTCTTTCCATAATTGCAGGCTTGATGTTAAAACCGTTTGCATATCCCCAAGCGTCGTTTTTAATTAGTAATGCTTCCATTTCCATCTGCCAGGTGTCATAATTATCTTTGCTGAGGGTTTCTAATCGGATTGAATGTCCTCCATTCATATTTCATATTTCACTTTTATTTTCTTTATTTAGTAATTTATTTTCTCCATTCCTGGGCCCATAACCTTTTAGCGTAGTTTTGGATAACTGCGTTATCAAATCCATTAAATAAAAACAATCTGGATTTTATAACAAATTACATAAACTTTAACAATTAGGATCGACCTTTTAATTTTCTCAAGTAACATTTATTATTTGTGTCCATTTCTTTAAATCATTTCGGAATTTGTAATTCATTTGAAATCTTCTAAACAAAAATCCCTTAAGAGGTTTGAACCTGACAAACCGCTTAGTCGGTATTAAATTGACTTTCCATATACTAATGATGCAATCAATTCACAGATTTTGGTATCTTACACCCAAGGGATTTTCATTACAAAAAAAACCGCATTAAGTATTAAATTATATTGGCTGTGTTCGATAAAAGTTGTGTAACTCGCATTTATAAAACTTCTTATCTTAATTATATTATCGCCCACTTGATTTCCACACCCCATTAAAAAAAAAATGGAATTCAATCAAAACCGAGCCATTAATAAATTACTTTTATATAAAGTCGCACAAATGACAATCCCATTTTTCAAAAGCTCTTTCTAAAGATTGTTTTTTGACAATCTACACTGTGCACACAATATATAGATATCGCGAAGCTCAAAATATAATTTTCATTTTAATTAAATAACTTATCTAATGTTTTTCATGTTTGGATTTTCATTTTAGTTTTTTGCTAATATATATCAACAAGATTGATTATAATTAATTATTTTATTTATTGTATATTTATTGGTTAATATAAAAAAAAACTTCAGCCATAGATACTCGCTACAGTGAATTTGGTATACTATAGTTTGGTTTGGTTTGAGTAAATAAAATTATAAAAATTAATTTTGTTAGCGATATATAAAATCATTATTGTACTATAATTTGGATATACATATATACCAAGTACTAATAAATTGTAGGTATAATTATAGGGTGGTCTTTTTATGTGGAAAAAACCTTTTAAATGATAACGACTAGATATACTGTATACCAAGATTTGCTCAAAAATCGGTTGACTAAATACTTGCAATATCATTGTTTGTTTGCCTGTGTATATTACGTATGTACATAAATTATGAAATGTTTGAATTTGGGCAGTAAATTGGATGGAAGTAGTTTGAAACAAAACATAAAACTATTTATTACGATTATATTGATATGACCAGCATAAACACATAAATTATGTTTATACTATAAATTATGTATACTATGAGATTAAATTAGATGCTCATGATGATATACTGCAAAAAGAATCATTCAGATGAATAAAAGAAATGGAATTTGATCGTTTCTAAACATTGTTCAGTAGTTTTAATGCTTCATAAATTTGATAGGTCATAACTCTTTCGTTTTTTACTGTATGCTTCAGAATTAACATATCTAAACAAAAATTATGTGTTTTGAAAAATTCCAAATCTAAAAGGACAGATTTAGACATAAAGTTAAGAGACTATATTCAAAACTTGATCTACTCCAAAAACCACAAAAAAAAATGAGTTATTGGTTAATTTCTGTCCCTTGAATTGGGCTCAATAGTTTGCCCTATGAGGGACTGGAAAGTACTTTAAAAGAGATGTTAAAACCACCGTGGTTTTTATAAAACCATCAATCGCTAAATCATTTCTGTATATAGCGGTAATTTATCGGTAAACACAAATTTACATGATTTCGAGACGAAAAATCACTAAAGCCTGAACTCCTGAACCCAGCATTCAAATTCCACTTAACTGCAACACAAACTTTTTTCAACCCTAACTCGGCCTCAACTCAACCTTCAACTCAACCCTAAACTCAACCATAACTCAACTCCCACACAACCTTCAGTTAAACCCCCCCCCCCCTCCCCCCTCAACACTTAACTCACTCCCAAACTAAACGATCAAATCAAGCCTTAAACCAATACTTTTCAAGAATTACATGCGAATTACATGAACTCAACTTAGAACAAGTCTAGCTAACTTCGATTCGACCAAACATTTTGCACTCAATCGTCAAATTAACATCAAAATAACTTTCAACCCAACCCACAACTCTCCCCAAATGAATTCACAGCTGAACTCCTCACTAAACCACAACTCAACTCCCAACTCAACTCCCAATTCAACCGCACACTTAGTTACGAAACCAACAAGGGCCGATAACTGCATGTGTCTATGAACTCAACTCAATCCTAATTCAAGCTCTAACTCATCTACCAACTCAACTCTCAACTTAATCCCAAACTCAACGTCCAACTTCATCCTCAAATCAACTTGGCTAGAAAAACTACGTTTGTACTTGAACTCAACTCAAAACAACTAAAGCAAACTTCCAACTCAACCCTAAACACAATCCCAAATGAATTCCCAAACAAACAAATAAATTCCAAGTTGAACTGCTCATTTAATCCTAACACAACCTCAATTCAACTCCAACTTAACCCTCAAATGGAACCCAACACAACTTTCAACTCAATCGAAACATAACGCTCAGCTCAATCCTCAAACCAGCATATTCATTTAAAAAATTAGTCAACGTGGTAAGATTATCACATGGTTTTGGATAAATTCGTATGGCATATACTCCGTTGACGTACAGTTTACAAAAACCTTTAAATTTCCCGCCTTGAAAATCGAACCAGATACACAGACAGAGAGCAAAGTTTTTGGTCATTTCTGACAGGATTTCAATACTTTGGTCGTTTTGAATGGAAGTAATTTCATTATTATAAGACGACGTAGCAGAAAATGCCCTTTTAGACTCAACACTTTTTAAAATCATCGGAGAAAATGTGCTTTATAACGATATTTATGTTGTTAAATACTGTTTTTCGTTTAAATGCCCCTAAATTATTCTCCAACTTAATCCCAGCCCTATCCAGACTCAATCCTTTTATCGATGAACTTCAAGTTCAGTAACTCAAATCAATGCAATCTAACATCCAACTCAAATCCCAAAGAAACCCCCAACTGAACCTCGCACTCACCCTCAACTCATAATAAATCAACCTTAACTCGACCAAATTTTATCACTCAGCTCAACTCTGAACTCAATGCCGGCCCAAATACTACTTGAGTATATAAACTCAACTAAAATAAACTGAACCTAAAATTCAACTAAACCCCCAGATAAATTCCCAACTGAACCCATCACTCAACCATAACTCAAGTTAACTTCACCCCAACTCATCTTGAATTCAATCAAAGTTCGAGGAGTATCTCAACTCTCAACTCAACTCTAAACTAAATGCTAAACTCAATCCCTAAATCAAATTAATCTAATCTTCAACTTAACCCTCGAATCAACCTGCAAATAAATCTACAACTGAACCTCCTACAAATACCAAACTCAACGATCTATTCGATCACAACTCAACCCTTAACCCGACAGCCCAATTCAATCCTTAAATCAACACGGTCTGAAAACTTCACTCCAACCCAACCTCAAGCCGCCAACTCAACTCCAGACTACACCACTCAACTTAAGGTAATTTCAAATTCAAGCCTTAACTCATCCTACATAAATCCCCGACTGAAACCCTCACTCACCTCCAAACACAATGCCCAAACTCAACTTCCAACTCGACCGCCAAGTCAACCCTCAACATAATTCGAAATTAATCCCCAACTTAACCGCTGACCCAACCTCAACTCAGTCATAACTTAACAATAGCCCAACTCCAACTCAACCCCGATTCTCATTTACGAAATCAAGTGGGCCTGAAAAATTAAATTCGTATATGAAGTCAACTCAAACTAACTCTGGCTCAACCTTGAATTCAGCCCCATAAACAAATCCGAACCTGAACCGCTCATTCAATGGTAACGCAACCTCTACGCAACTCCAATTCAATCCTAACTCAACCCTCAAATCGATCAATATTAACTCAACTCTACACCCAACTCAAACTTCAATAAAGCTTACAGATTGGTCAACGTTGATCGAAAAACACGTAGTAACACCACGAGTTAGTAATCACATGGTTTTACGTGATTTCATATGATAGGTATCCGATTTTATTGACATTCAGGTGCCAAATCCTTTCCAATTCTCTGTCTTGACAAAAGAAACTCATTGGCGAAAAAAATCCTGAACGAACAAGCGTTCTTGAGATACCCTAGGTAAAGACGTCCATACGATACGGACTTTCGAAACGTCGAGAAAATTGGTTTTAGAGAAGCAACAATTTGATTGAGCTAACTTTAACTCAACCCTCAGTTCAAGCTCCAAATAAATCCTCAACTGAAATATTCACTCAATCCACCCAACCCCATCGCAATACCAACTCAACCCTAACTCAAAACCTCAACTCATCCCAAACTCAACCTTCAACTGAATCCCAACTTAAATTTTTCGCCTTGACCATAGTAACAGCAAGCTGTTATTGAGATACCATACAGATATCAAGATACAGACGTACGGACAGATATCCGGACATCTAGGCAGACCGAATATTTTTTTGTTGTTTTTTCGGACTAAGGGACTTTCAAAACATCGAGAAAAGTGGTTTTGGACATTAACATTAAATTTAACAGAAGTTGATTTGCAATATTAGTTTTTACTTCCTTTGCCCACTATTACACGATCGATATAATCGTTCGATATTGTTTTAAATTGATTGTGCCAAACAGATTTGCACGGAATTCAGGGAAAGAGTACTCCACATTACAAAACTGTCCTTAACAAAAAGAAAAACTTTAGTTGTTTTGTACATTGACAGGTAATCGGAATGAATTTTATATCTAAAATGGCGTCGTGTTGTTAACTTTTATAATTAAATGTTTTGGATGTTGTGTTTAATGGCAACAAATAATGGTGTAAATGGACTTTGAATGAATTTTTTATTCCATGAATTCTTTTGTTATTCATTAACTTATCAAAAATGATCTAAGGTTTCGAACTCAATTAAGGTAGGATTTTCAAAAAGTAAATCACGAATTGTGATGGAAATGACACCATTTATGACCCCTTTTAAATAGTTTTGGTTCGTTTCTATTAAATAGCTAAATTATACCAGTAGTCCAATTCCCGATGTTCTTTCAGTTCGGATCGGACACAAACAATATTTGTTGCATTATCGGAACAAATCCCCCGACGAGCAATAAAACGAAAATGCTTGCTATGATAAATCCACGACTATACCCAAACGATCAGACTTTACTACAAACCGCTTTAGCTTTGCAAAAGAATGTCCAAAAAAATCAATATGCCGAACTTTGATAAAGGCCTGGAAGGTGTGACACAATCTCTAGGTAAATCGCCCATTATTTGGGTTATTATTTGTGGCCGTGTTCGAAAACATCTAATGCATTGAGAGACAACTTATTGCCGGCTATCCAATAATTCATAACTAAATGGATCAGAATGCAAACAACCCTCACGCTAATATCGACTAAGAAGTATCGCGAAAATATTTTTGCCTGATAATATAATTTTATGCTTTTGGTTATAATTTATCGTTGCATGACTTAATCTTCCTCCTACATGAAGATGGTATTCTTGTTGGTAAATGATTGGGGACAGTGATTTTAAAACTCTTGAGTTTTGATACATTCAATATCGGATGTAAATTCGGATGAGTATTGAAAATTTTTTTGTAGACGTGTTAAAGCTCCCATTTGAAGTATATCGTCGTGCTTATTGAATTTTAAATTATCTATGAATCGATTAATGTATGCTGTTACGCGAAGTAATTTGATTAATGATGAAAATTTTTGATATATATCGACAATTATTAGGAGAAATGTACGTTGAAGATGTTTAAGAAGCGTTAAATACGATCATCAATTTGGTGATCCGACTGTTTTCCTTTAAAACATTATGATTTCTGGCAAAGAATTATAGTCTTGAAAGAATATTTGGTCATACGAGGGAATCCCAGATTACCAATTATTGATGGTAATGGATGGTAATCTTTGATAGGTTTTACTGAAATGTTCCTTATAACTCTTTTGTCCGATGGAGTAATGGTTTCTAGTTCCAAAAATCTTTTAATTTAGACATCAAAAGTTTCTGTACTATACACATGCATAATAAACTGGAAACATTATTCACCTTTCCAATAACAATGTAGTCAAAAATACTACCAAATAGCGAAGCAGAGATACTGTGGCTGTTTTCCCATCAATTGGTTGACGTACATTTCTGGGTTATCCTATCTGAAAGTAATAATTCGGCAATGCAGATTGTTTTATCCCAGACGAAAATAAAAAATAAAGTTACTATGGATGAAAATGGACGAAAAATTGACGAAAAAATGAATATCACTGAATACCTTTATCAATATACTTATGTGGCAAAAAACCTTGGTCCAGCCTCAAAGAGTTTTGTCTAAAGAGGGATTGCATTGATGTGACTTGTCAATGGCTATCGCATGAAAAATGAATAAATTTCCTTCCTAAGGATTTCTAATACTCTAGAGGCTGATTTTATAGAAATTGTGTGGATTTATTTTGAGATTCCGATATTTTCCACGATTAGGTGGAACAAAATTTTCCACGTAAGACTATTTATAAAATTTTTTATTACAATCCATGTATCCTATTTAATTTCGGCTGATAATCGCTAAATTGTTTATTTTCGGCTGTAATGTTAATTATTAATCTGCATTACCGACATTTTACTTTGGGCTAACTTTAATAGGGTTTCAATTAGAGATTAACTAAATAACTGAAGCGAATGTGAAGAATTTTCTTGAGGTGGTTTAACATGTTACAGCTGTCTCATGTGAATTCGTAACGATCGCAAATAATATTCAACGCAGTGGTATAATTCGTCGCTGTAACTGGAAGACTTTCTATAGGATTATAAGGCCTCAGCACGAATATGAGAAATGTAATAATCGAATTTCTTAGTCGGATCAATGGCTTTATTATGAATCAGATCCTGAAAAATATCCCTAAATGTTAACCATGGGAAGTTTGCATTCAGATAAACGAAGGGGAGTTGTTGGAGTATCTGGAGAAGGTATATTTATCATAAACAATTTGTATTCTGCGAAGTATTGATTCATAGCCAACTAATGTATAGACACCGAATTTAATTGGTTTTTAAATTGTTTGATTTCACCTTCTGCACTAAGTTACCGTTTTAGTAATTCAAGTTCATCCTTTGCAGGTACTCTAATAAATATAAAAAATTGTGATTATCGAGATTAATTCAAAGAACGATAAAATAAATAAAATAATAAAGTTGATAAATTTGATTCAATTGAGACTAAAATTGAGCTTTTATATTACCTTTAACAATACTTAAGCTTACTGTTCACGATGAAAGGTACAAAAACACGTAAATATTTGATGAAACCGCCTGTCCCCTCGTGTTGACAAATTACTTCTTCAGAATAATTCAAAGACGTGCTGCAAGTATAATTGTTGGTCGAAAAAATTGGAACACCATAAATTATTGAATAATTGCTGATTTGTAGCCGAAGAACATATATTCACTTTTATCTATTTGTTAGCAGATGATTTCTAAATACAACGGTTGAATTAACCGTTACAGTGGCGTAACTACAAATTTCGGGCCAAATTTCGAGAGTAGATGACACGAAACTTCGTGCAACTCAATGCTCTGACGATTTCTAGATATATCGATAAAGCTCACAAATTTCGAAATAATCTTAAAATTGTCGAATTTTCAAAGTATCTTGAATATTCTTGAAAGTTCTCAAATAACGAATTATCCGTAAGTTTTGTTAAGAAATTGTATAAGAAAGTGGTATTTTAGGCTAAATTTAAAATGTTTATGTTCAATGAGCTTTAAGCTTGATAATTAAATTATACCTTTTGGGTGTGAACTTAACATTTGTGAGCCTTTTCATAATTTCAGGTTTTTGTTAAAATATTTTATGAGAAAAAATTATGTTTTGCAAAAAATGACAAGAATTATTAGTTTTAAGAGCTTTCAATTAGAAAAGCTTTCTAAACCAAACGATTTTACTCAGCAATTCGATTTTGTAAACAGTAACGGAATTTAGGGATAATTTAGTATATTTGTTCTCAAATTATCAAAAGCTTTTAGCCAAACCAAATCATTTTACTCCGAAATTCGGTATTGAAAAAGACATCGGAATTTTGGGATACATTTAGAATATTTGTTTCATATGAGCTTTAAGCTTGATAATTAACTCATACTTTTTGGGTTTGAACTTAACATTTTTGAGGTTTTTAATAAAATGTTTGATGATCTTAAATTATGTATTTGACAAAATTGTCAAGAGCTTTAGGTTTAAAAGCTTTCACTTATCGAAGCTTTTTTAAACAAACTATTTTTTAGGATTAAGAATATTTGTGCTCAATGTAAACTATTTAGAGCTTTTAGTTTTAAGAGCTTTTGAAACTAAACCACTTGCCTTTCAAATTTGATATTATAAAGGAAGGTGGTATTTTGTGATTAATTTAGAGTATTTGTTTTCAATGAGCTTTAAGCTTGACAATTTATTCATACTTTTTCGGCGATTTTTGGGCCTTTTCATAAATTCTGTCTTTCGTTAAAATGTTTTCTGAGTATAAATCATGAATTTGCAAGCAATTTCAAGAATTTTTAGTTTTAAGAGCTTTACTTATCGAAGCTTTTCAACTCAAATCATTTTATTCAGGAAATTTAAACTCGTGTAAATATGGAATTATTTGTCAAGTAACTTAATGTTACTAATACTACTAAGCAAGTTAAGGCTAAGCTCAAAAAATCGATATGCAATAAGAATAGAACCCTCGGACCTAATCGGGCATTTTGTTAAATATTGAACAATCGAATTCTTCGAATAGCCTCTAAAATTCTTTAATAACATCGAACTATCAAATACACCTTACTATAAAATCGAACATTCTCGTATAAAATCTCGAATAACCTGACTGCTTCGTAACACCAGCAAACACAAAAATCGTTTTCGTTTGATGTCGAAAGCTTTTATTTTAAACGAGTTTAGCCAATTTGATTCTAAATCTAAATATCGGGCAGAACAATAGGCATTTTTATTTCTATCTAGTCAGAACCGAGAAGAAATGGTTGAGCCTGTCTTAAGAAAATATTAAATAGCAACAGGAACGATTTTTCTTTTTCCAATAATTAGACCACCGCCTTTTCTTAAAAATTTATTAATACTAAAGAAAATCACGTGGGCCCCAACAACCGTGGGCCATCCCATGGCAGCGGGTACCGCTATCATTAATATTGACTGGTCGTATGATATTAACTCCTCACATAAAGATGATAAGCCAAATAGTGTTTCTTGGATTTTTATCAACTTTTGTTTCAATGGGCGCATTTACAATGCCGAGGTTTGTCCTCTATAGAAAAACGGTCAGTCTAGAATTTTTGTGACCAACTAAATCATCAATTTAACGTTTTCTTGCACCTATTCTTAACGATTTTTTTGTAAATTTAAAATACAATATCGTCAAATTGAGAGAAACTAAGCGAACTTTTGTTAGACCCGACGCATGTTCTGGATATACCTATCATAAAACGATTAAATATGAAAATTTAAATTTTCAGCGCAACGTTGATATTATTATATTGATTAATACAATATTGTACATTCCACCCTAAACATATATCAACCTTATACTGTATAAGTGTAAACAACTTCGCCAATAATAATTTAGCCTCAAGCACGAAAGCAAATATTTTTTATCATTATAGCAAAGTCTCGAGATATATGCAAATTCGAAAAAAAAAAAAAATCATTTTTTGTATCTCGCTACTACACCTATATGTATGTATATTTACGGAGGATATCTCTCTGTACTATACGTTATAAGGGCTATTGTTTTAGTCTCATTTAGATAAAAGCATATCCATGTTTTTGGCAATTAGTATCTAGAACAGTGCAAATATACTGGAAAGGCAGAAAAAAAAAAAAAATTATGTGAAACAGATCTGTATCGTTTCAAGGGTGTATGCATGTATTCAAATAATGATACTTTCTCTTCTACTATATTTGTGCAAACATATTACATACATGTAATATACAAATAAATTCTATTTTTACTCGTTGTACATCCACAACACAACAGAAAAAAAAATGAAAATGGTTAAAGATGTAACTAAAATTTGCTTTTGTAAATAATTGTTAGAATCTTCTTCACTTCTATTTTATTTACTTTACTTTATAAACTTTTTTTTTTTTTTACTGTTGAACAGATTGTGCACACACTACTAGTTTTTCATTGCAGAGTAATGTAAAAAAAAAAAATCCATAAAAATAATTGTTCTATTTATAACTGGCTGTGTACATAGTTTTGCTGAAGTATAAATTTAGTTTATGTAACGTTACGTTAAATTAAACATTTAAAAAAAATAAACAGCAACAATACTGAAAATAATTAAAGCTTAAAGTGATTTAGAATGAAGCTTTTGTCTATTTTTTTCTCTAAATGAGAAGGGATACGACTGGAGTAAGTTTTAATTTATTTCCTTGCGGTCAATGCTTACTCTATCAAATATTATACTTGGAGCTTTTTAATTTAAAAACTAATACTTGAAGTTACACAATTAAATCAGAACGTTTTTCCTCAACTTCCAACAATAAGATAAATAGAATTTCCATTACAACCAATTAGTAAAACATTTGAACTATGAAACCAATTATCCCATTAAGCAAATAACAATAAAATTTCGATGAATTAACTTTAGCTAAAAACCACCAGTAAAAATTCCCGGAAATTTGCAATACATATAACATTTCAAATATCGATCGATTAAACGAATATAGCGTACATTAAAATTAGAATCAACAATAATAAAAAAATTCTACACATCCTAAATTGATAGTTTCCGTTAATAATAACTTTTTTTATGACACAACATTAGTTTTTATGCAATAATAGTTATCTTAAATTAAATTTTTATACATAGCTATGTTTGTGTATGAAAAAGGAAACTGGAAATAATCGAATAAATTTCTATAGAGAGTGCTATATATAAATATATACTCGTAGGAGCAAAAAAGGATGTAAACTATACAAAAAAAAAAAATTTCGATACAAAGTTTGAGTCGTGTGTTGTTTCCTTATAAACACATTTCGTGATGAATTTTAAATTACTTCACATAAACTACACTTACAACACTCTCGTCATATAAAAGCTCTATATCCAACAGTCTGTATATTTATAGACTAGTATAAAGTTCTATGATAAAGTTTGTATATCCTTTTTTGTTTACCGTTTTGTGATCACACATTAGGCGAGAGCAAGCTTTTTTCGTTTGCTATTTGCAAACTTTTTAAAGTCATTAACTCGCATGGCTTCTAAACGTAAAGTGTAAATGATGATACGCCATGATTACCCAATGTTGTGGTTCAATAGTTTGTGGTTTGGAAAAATATTTTTTTTTTTTTTTAATTTTGATGGTGTATCGCTGGGTGTAACCACGTGTGATATATCATAATTTGATGTTGTACATGAACAGAGATGGTTATAAAGCGTAGACGATCTATATATATTAAAAATACAAGTGTATTAGGGGACCCTATGCAATTCAACTGTTTTATATGCTGAAAAATACCTTAAATCTCTTTTTGTCGAAGTCATGTTTTAATTTTATGATTTTTATGTATTGAACTTGTAGCATTAAAAACAACAAAAAATTATGGGACATGATTTGTTGTTGTTGTTTTTTAAGGTACAAAGTGATAAATATTTAAACATTTCATGGAGTTGGTGTTGTATTTGTTGCTGTAGAACAAAATTTAATTTCCCGCAAAATTACAGGCTCATTCTAGAGACAAAGGGGAACATTTACACCACTACTACAATATCTTCATTATAATATCAGATTGCCTTCATCATGACACGATAGCAGTTTTCTTGATCATCGAAAAATTTATTAAGTCCCTAAAAACAAAAACTCCTGATTTACCTATAATTTTTTATAGAACTGATGGTGGATGCAGTAACACATTATAAAAAATTAAAAAATTTATGCTTTTATGTGAATGGCAATTCCATGCAACAGCTGATGGAAAGGGGCCGTGCGATGGAGTAGGAGATACAAAAAATTATTCAAATAAGGAAAAACCTTGAAGACTGATAAGTTTTTTAATTTTGTTCAAACTATTAGATTCAGTCATTCCTTCAAAGGAAGGCTTCCAAGAACATGGGAGAAAATGCAAAAAGAACGTTCGACGGCCATTTTGAGAAACAAACAATTGAAAGATGGTTTAATTTTTTTAATTATTTTGTGCAATTTTAAAATATTTACCACAAACATTAAAAACAAAAATCATGTTGCATAAATTGTTCTTTACATTCAAAATATAAAAATCATAAAATTAAAACATGAGTTCCGGTCCCTCATAAAGAATTTGTGATTTTTCATAACCACCCACTACCTTCCACCTGCAGTTTTAGTAGTAAATAGCCCTTGGTCTCTCATCAACAATAAGAGAGTTTGGTAGCCGACGCTGCGCGTGGGTGGGAGTTGGTGTCGAATATTTCTAACAGATTTTTTTCGCATAAGACCTAGAATGCTTCAGAATATTCCAGCATAGATTAATCAACTGTGTGGATGAAGTGTGCTGGTGAGTTAGTGACAGAGATGTGCGAGCGACAAGAGTGTGAGTAAGACAAAATGTTTTAGAAAGTTTCGGGCGGAATTTCTTAGAATTTTCTAGAATGTTCTGGAATGTTCCAAAATTTACTAGAATATTTGAGAATATTTTGGAATTTTCTAGAAAATTTCACAAGATGTTAGAATATTCTAAAAGGTTCCAAAATTTTTTCTAGAAAGTTTCAGAATATTTTTTCTTGTATACTGGAATGTTTCAGGATTTTTTAGAGTGTTTCGGAATGTCCCAGAATTTTCAAGAATATTCTCAAATTTAGGACGTTAAAGAATTTCCTTAGTTTTCTAGAAAATTTCAGAATGTTTTAAGGGTTCCAGAAATTTCTCGAAAGTTTTAGAATATTCCAGAATTTTCTAGAAATTAGAGATGTACTGGAATCTTACAGGATTTTTTAGAATGTTTCGGAATATTCCATAATTTTCAAGAGTGTTCTCAAAATTTGTATTTAAAAATTTTCTCAAATTTTCCGGAATTTCCAAATTTTTTACTGTAGAATTTTCTAGTTCATACCAGAATTTCCTAGGATCAGGTTCAGAATATTCTAAAAGTTTCCAGAAATTTATAGAAAGTTTCAGAATATTCGTGAATTTTCTAAAAAGTTTCCTGTGCACCGCAATGTTTCAGGATTTTTTAGAATGTTTCGGAATATTCCAGTATTTTCAATAATATTCTCAAATTTTCGAGAATGTTCCAGAATTTTCCACTATTTTCTAAACAATTCCAGACGTTCCAGAGTTTCATTGAATTTTCTAGAAAATATCAAAATGTTTTAAAAGGTTCCAGTAATTTGTAGAATATTTCAGAAAATTCCAGAATTTTCGAGAAAGTTTCAGGTGTTCTGAAATGTTCTAAACTTTTCTAGAAAGTTTAAGGTCTATTGGAAAGTTCCAGGATTTTTTAAAACGTTTCGGAATGTCCCAGAATTTTTCAAGGATATTCTCAAGTTTTCTAGAATGTCCCAGAATTTTCTACAGTTTTCTAAGAAATTCCAGGTGTTCCTGAATTTTTTAGAAAGCATTAGAATGTTTCAGAATTTTTTAAAATCTCCGGAATTTCACAAATTTTCTAGAATGTTCAAGGACGTTACAGAATTTCCTTTGATTTATTAGGAAATTTTAAAATGTTTTGAAAGGTTCCTGCAATTTCTAGAAAGTTTTAGAATATTTCAGAATTATCTAGAAAGTTCACAAAATGTTTTATAATGTTTCAAAACTTTCTGAAATGTTCAAAAATTTTCTCAGATTTTCCGGAATTTTAAACTTTTTTAGAATCCCATCTGAAAGAAATTCTGGAACCAGAATTTCTGGAAGAATTTCAAACCAAAAATTCCAGAATGTTCTAAAAGGTTCCAGAAATTTATAGAAAGTTCCAGGAGTTTTTAGAATGTTTTGGAATGTTACACAATTTTCAATAACATTCTCAAAATTTCTAGAATGTTCCAGAATTTTTCACAATTTTCAAGAAAATTTCAGATGTTCCGGAATTTTCTAGAAAGTTTCACAATATTCAAGAATTTTTCGTAATTTCCTTGAATTTTCTAGAAAATTTCAGAATGTTTCAGAATGTTTTAGGTTCAAAAAATTTCTAGAAAGCTTCAGAATATTCCAGAATTTTTTAGAAAGTTCCAGTTGTACTGGAATGTTACAGGATTTTCGGAATATTCACGAATTTTCAATAATATTCTTAAATTTTTTAGAATTTTCCAGAATTTTCTACATCTTTCTACAAAACTCCAGGTGTTCCTAAATTTTCTAGAACGTTTAAAAATGTTCCAGAATTTTTTAATATTTCCAGAGTTTCAAAAATTTTCTATAATGTTTACAAAATTTTCCTGAATTTAATAAACAATTTCAGAATGTTCCAGAAATTTCTCTAAAGCTTCAGAAAATTCCTGAATTTTCTAGAAAGTTTGATGTATACCGGAAGGATCAAGGATTTTTTAGAATGCTTCAGAATATTCCAGAATTTTCAATAATATTCTCAAATTTTCTAGAATGTTCCAGAATTTTCCACTATTTTCTAAAGAATTCCAGATGTTCCAGAATTTTCTAGTAAGTTTCAGAATATTACAGAATTTTCCGTAATTACCAAAATTTTCTATAATATTCCAAGTCGTTCCAAAATTTCGTTGGATTTTCTAGAAAATATCAGAATGCTTTAAAAGGTTCCAGAAATTTCTAGAATGTTTCAGAATATTCCAGAATTTTCGAGAAATTTTCAGGTGTTCTTGAGTGTTACAGGATTTTTTAGGATCCTGTATCCATTTTTTAAAATGTTCAAACATTATCTCAAATTTTCCGGAATTTTAAATTTTTTTAGAATTTTGCAGGACATTCCAGAATTTTCTACGATTTTCTATAAAGTTCCTGAATATTTCAGAATTTTCTGGAAGGTTCCAGGTGTATTGGAATGTTCCAAGATTTCATAGATTGTTTCAGAATATGGCAGAATTTTCTAGAAAGTTCCAGGTCTATTGGAAAGTTCCAGGAGCTTTTAGAACGTTTCTGAATTTTCTAGAAGTTTTCAAGAATATTCTCAAGTTTTCTAAAATGTCCCAGAATCTTCTACAGTTTTGTACGAAACTCCAGGTGTTGCTGAATTTTTTAGAACGTTTCAGAATGTTCCAAAATTTTTTAAAATCTTTGGAATTTCACAAATTTTCTAGAATGTTCAAGGAAACAGAATTTTCTTGGATTTTCTAGAAAATTTCAAAATGTTTTAAAAGGTTCCCGAAATTTCTAGAAAGTTTCAGAAAATTTCAGAATTTTCTGGAAAGTTCACAGAATTTTTTAGAATGTTTCAAAATTTTCTAAAATGTTCAAGAATTTGCTCAGATTTTCCGTAATTTCCAGATTTTTTTTAGAATTTTCCAGGTCGTTTCAGAATTTCTTAGGATTTTCTAGAAATTTCCAAAATGTTCTGAAAGGTTCCAGAAATATATAGAAAGTTCCATGTGTACTGGAATGTTCCAGGATTTTCGGAATATTCCAGAATTTTCAATAATATTCTCAAATTTTTTAGAATTTTTTACAATTTTCAACAAAACTCAATGTTTCGAGTTTTCTAGAACGTTTTAGAATGTTCCAGAATTTTTTAATATTTCCGGAATTACCCAAATTTTCTATAATATTACAAGACGTTTCAGAATATCCCTAGATTTTCTAAACAATTTTAGAATGTTTTAAAATGTTCCAGAAATTTCTAGAAAGTTTGATTTGTACCGGAAGACTCAGAATTTTTTAGAATGTTTCGGAATATTCGAGAATTTTCAATATTATTCTTAAATTTTCTAGAATGTTCTAGAATTTTTCACAATTTTCTAGAAAATTCCAGATGTTCCAGCATTATCTAGAAAGTTTCAGAATATTCCAAAAATTTTTAATTTCCGGAATTTCAAAAATTTTCTAGAATGTTCAAGGATGTTACAGAATTTTCTTGGATTTTCTAGAAAATTTAAAAATGTTTTAAAGGGTACCAGAAATTTCTAGAAAATTTCAGAATATTCCAGAATTTTCTAGAAAGTTCCAGGTGTTTTAGACAGAATTTTTTAGAATATTTCGAAATTTTCTAAAATGTTCAAAAATTATCTCAGATTTTTCGGAATTTCCATGGATTTTCTATAAAGTTTCTGAAATATTTTCAGAATTTTCTAGAAGGTTCCAGGATTTCATAGACGGTTTCAGAATGTTTCAGAATTCCAAGACATTTCAGAATTTCCTTGAGTTTTCTAGAAAAATTCAGAATTTTTAAAAGTTCCAGAAATTTCTGGAAAACTTCAGAATATTTCAGAATTTTCGAGAAAGTTCCAGGTTTTCTAAAATGTTACAGGATTTTTTAAAATCCTGTATTTATTTTGTAAAATTTTCAAAAGTGATCTTAAATTTTCCGGAGTTTTCAATTTTTTTAGAATTTTCCAAGACGGTCCAGAATTTCCATGGATTTTCTATAAAGTTTGTGAAAAATTTTCCGAATTTTCTTGAAGGTTCTAGGATTTCATAGACTGTTTCAGTATGTGCCAGAATTTTTAAGAATATTGTGAAATTTTCTAGGATATTCCAGAATTTTCTATAAAGTTCCATTGTCTATTGAAAAGTTCCAGGATTTTTTAGAACATTTCGGAGTGTCCCAGAATTTTTCTAGATTATTCTCAGGTTTTATAGAATGTCCCAGAATTTTCTACAGTTTTCTACAAAACTCCAGGTGTTCCTGAATTTTTTTAAAACGTTTCAGAATGTTCCAGAATTTTTTAAAAACTTCGGGATTTCACAAATTTTCTAGAATGTTCAAGGACGTTACAAAATGTTGCTGGATTTTCTAAACAATTTTAAAATGATTTATAAGGTTCCAGAAATTTCTAGAGAGTTTCAGAATATTCCAGAATTTTCTACAAAGTTCACAGAATTTTTAGAATGTTTCAAAATTTTCTAAAATGTTCAAAAATTTTCTCAGATTTTCCGGAATTTCCAGATATTTTTAGAATTTTCCAGGTTGTTTCAGAATTTCCTAGGATTGTCTAAAAATTTCTGAGACATTTCTTGTTCAGAATTTTTTTGAAGGTTCCATGTGTACCAGAATGTTCCAGGATTTTTTTAGAATGTTTCGGAATGTTCCAGAATTTTTAATAATATTCTCAAATTTTCTAGAATGTTCCAGAATTTTCCACAATTTTTTAGAAAATTTCAGATGTTCCAGAATTTGCTAGAAAAATTCACAATATTCCAGAATTTTCCGTAATTACCAAAATTTTTTATAATATTCCACGATGTTCAGAATTTCCTTGGATTTTCTATAAAGTTTCAGAATGTTTCAGAAAGTTTTAGGTTCGAAACATTTTTTAGAAGCTTCAGAATATTCCAGAATTTTCTAGAAAGTTCCAGGTGTACTGGAATGTGACAGGATTTTCGGAATATTCCAGAATTTTCAATAATATTCTCAGTTTTTTTTTAATTTTCTACAATTTTCTACAAAACTCCATGTGTAGAATTTTTTAGAACGTCGTAGAATGTTTCAGAATTTATTAATATTTCCGAAGGTTCAAAAATTTTCTAGAATTTTTAAGGGCGTTACAAAATTTTCCTGGATTTTCTAAACAGTTTTAGAATATTTTAAAAGGTTCCAGAACTTTCTAGAAAGTTTCAGAATATTCCTTAATTTTCTAGAAAGTTTGATGTGTACCGGAAGGTTTCTGAATTTTTTAGAATGTTTCGGAATATTTCAGAATTTTCAATAATATTCTAAAATTTTATAGAATGTTCCAGAATTTTTTACAATTTTCTAGAAAATCCCAGATGTTCCAGCATTATCTAGAAAGTTTCAGAATATTTTCTTGGATTTTCTAGAAAATTTCAAAATATTTTAAAAGGTTCCAGAAATTTATAGAAAGTTTCAGAATTTTTGAGAAAGATCCAGGTATTACCGAATTTTTTAGAATATTTCGAAATTTACTAAAATGTTCAAAAAACTTCTCAGATTTTCCATTTTTTTTACAATTTGGACCAACTGGAGGTTGTTCCAGAATTTCCTAGGATTGTCAAAAAATTTCAGAATGTTCTAAAGGTTCCTGAGATTTATAGAAAATTCCTGAATTTTCTAGAAAATTCCATGTGCACCGGAATGTTCCAGGATTTTTTAAAATATTTCGGAATATCCCAGAATTTTTAATAATATTCATAAATTTTTTAGATTGTTCCAGAATTTTCCACAATTTTTAGAAAATTCCATAAGTTCCAAAATTTTCTATTAAGTTTCAGAATATTCCAGAATTTTCCATCATTACCAAAAATTTTTATAATATTCCAAGACGTTCCAAAATTTCTAGAATGTACCGGAATATTCCAGGATTTTTTAGAGTGTTTCGTAATATTCCAGAATTTTCAATAATATTCTAAAATTTTCTGTCCAGAACTTTTCACAATTTCTAGAAAATTCCAGATGTTCCAGAACTATCTAGAAAGTTTCAGATTATTCCAGAATTTTCTAGAAAGTTCCAGGTGTACTGGATTGTTATTGAATTTTCGAAATATTACAGAATTTTCAATAATATTCTCAAATTTTCTAGAATGTTTCAGAATTTTCCACAGTTACATAAATTTTCTATAATATTCCAAGACGTTTCAGAATTTTCTTAGATTTTCTAGAAATTTTCGGAATGTTTTAAAATGTCCCAGAAATTTCTAGAAAGTTTCAGAATATTAAAGAATTTTCTAGAAAGTTCGAGGTATACTGGAATGTTACAAAATTTTTTAGAATGTTTTAAAATTTTCTAAAATGTCAAAAAAATTTCTAAAATTTTTCGGAATTTCCAAATTTTTTTAAAATTTGCTAGGACGTTCCAGAATTTGCTAGGATTTTCTAGAAAATATTAGAATTTTTCAGAATGTTTTATGTCTACAATCAGAATATTCCTGAATTTTCTAGAAAGTTTCATGTGTACCAGAATTTTCAAAAATATTCTTAAATTTCTAGAATGTTCCAGAAATTTCTACAATTTTTTAGAAAATTCCAGATGGTCCATAATTTTCTACAATAGAAAGCTTCAGAATATTCCAGAATTGTCCGTAATTTTCAAATTTTTTTAGAATATTCCAGGACTTTAAGAATTTCCGAGGATTTTCTAAAAAGTGCTAGAATTTTCTAGAAAGCTTCAGAATATTCCGGAATATTCTAGAAAGTTCCAAAAATACTGGAATGTTCCATGATTCTACGAAGTTCAAAGATTTTCTAAAAAAATTCAGAATATTTCAGAATGTTCTAAAAGGCTCAAATTTTCTAAAAAATTTTGCAATTCCAGAAAATTTGATACAGTTTCAGAATCGGGAGTAAAGTCCATTTGAATATTCTAGAATGTTTGGAAATCGAATGCATCTGAATGTTCTAAAATGTTCTGGAATCGGTAACGGATCTACAATTACCGATTTCAGGGCATTTTTTTATTATTCTTTTTTTTTGGAAACATTTTGAATTTGCATAATTTTTCTGTTAACTTTGTACTTTTTGAGATATTTGCAATATAAATTATTTGGCCCAAAGGAGTGGCCACCTTCGATTGACCGATTTGCACTAGAATTCACTGGGACCTCCAAATTTATGAAAACAGCTTAAACGATTGATTAAACCATCTGGGCTGTAGGGAAGACACAGACAGACCGGCAGGCAGGCGCCAATGGACTGTAGATGTTCATTACTTTCTTTTACGTTAGTTAAATAGAGTACAGTAATGATGAAAATTTTTCGAATTTGAAATTTTTGGAGATTTATCTGTCTTGAATTGTGTAACCCCTTATATCTAATCTAAATACATTTTTTCAGTACACGTAGACCCTTTGATCTACAGAATATTTTATCGAATTTGTTTAGCTGCATAAATACATTTTATGATCAATTCTGTTCGTTTGTTGATATATAAAAGCTGTTTCCTTTTATACTATTTCCTATCTAGCTAAATGCAAAAGAAAAATTGTTAAGCACATTTTTTTTGTGGGGGTAGGGGGGAAAATTCAATTATATATCAAACGCACAATAAAAACAAAATTTCTTAAGCTTTCAAAGTATCAAATCCAGAAAGGAAAATAATTTTTTTTTTGTATTTTAATCTTTTAGATGTTTTTCCATTTAAGGTAAAGGTCTGATTAAATCAATAAACACACACACACACATGCACAGGGGTACAAAGAGAAAATTCTTACATTTCATCACAATTATTATAGATTTTTTTTGTTGTAGAACAAATTTAATTTCCGTAAAAAATGTTGGTATATATGTACGCGAGCGAGTACATACATAATTACCATAATAAATTCATACTCTTGTTATAGAAGGAAAATTATATCAATTTTTGGTGGTACATATAAATAGAGATACATCTTAACTAAAAGATGCTGCTATTGTATATTATAAATATATATAAACACACCGATATACTACCTGGTGCATATACACATACGTAAGTTGAAGTATTTTATTTATTAATAATTTCTTGTTGAAAGCTCACAACATAACACACACGAGAAGTACTCGAACGTATATACAATGTCGATGAAGTAGAGATGAGCAAAAATCATTTTTAATGTATGAACGGTATAATAGATTTTTGTTTTGTTGTTGTTTTTGTACATAATATATGTACCTTGTACATGTATGCAGCGATTGCTCTGGGTTGGTAAAAAAAATTAATTTTCTTTTAGTGTCTTGTAATAATAACAAGGATATTATTATTTTATACCGCTTGTACCACCTACTACAAAACTCCCCGCGTTTATTTAACAAACAACAACAAAAAAGTTCTGCTTTACAATTTTAATAAAATTTATCAAGATGATAACAAAAAATAAGAAATTTAATCAAATTACTGTTACGCACAGTTTCTTTTCATCAATGTCAATTTTTTAACGAGTCTGTTTGTATGGTAAGTGTATATTGTAAATTTTAGTTGGAGGTTTCTAGTAATATATGGCAAATTAAAATAAGATGGATGAATATATTTGCGGTATGTTAATTTTTAAGTTTAAAAGAGAGCTCCTAACACTTTTCCCAACATACACAAAAAATGTTTATGTATGTACACTGTACAATGTAATTATGCTATTTAAAGTGTCAATAATATATCTAAATATTTGATTTAAGAGCATTACTATAAATGTAACAGAGAAGAAGGAGTCGGAAAATGAGGCGTAGTGCAATAAAAATGTTAGATGAGCATTTTCTGTTAATGACTTTTCTTTCAATGAAGAATAATTAATTTACCTGTCAATTAAAAATCTAAAAAGATTTATTAGATTTTATACGGTACACTATATGTATAATATACATACAGTCAGAGCTGATTTTATTATATTTGTCGTAACTGCTGTTAAAGGATAATAACTCATAATTTTTGTGGGAGGGATAGGTCTGCATACGTGTAGGAAAATTATATATTTATAGAAGATATACGGCATAAATGTATACAAATTGAAATTTGACATTAGGTTTTGACGAAGGTGGATTGAATTTTTTTATTTTGAATTATTAGGATTTTAAATGGATGATGTTCGAGTTTATTGGCCGAAGGGTTACATGATTAAAAGAGCAACATTACTTTTATAAAATTTAAATGAAAAATGATTTTTTTTTCGTAATTGGATGTACAATATATCTGAAATTATTTTTTGAAAGAACATTCATCTATGACACAAATATTTTGCAAATTTATGAATATAGGTGAAAAATAGTTTTGCTATTCATTATTCGTATTCGGCATTCGAATAATCAAACTTGGTGATAACTGGTCTTATAAATATCTCGTTTTATTTTGCGCGATATTTGACGAGACTTGAATATTTTGATTGTGGCATAAAATATGTTTGTTTCTAAGGAAGCAGAAATCTTTTATATATTAGATGGTCTAAAAAGATTTAGCGGTTCTTTAAAAAAAAAAATAAAATTTCCAACGAAATTTCTTATATTTTTAAAACCTCACTAGCTAAGGTACCAGGCGCGTTGCCCGGGGTACCTAAACTATTTTATTTTAGCAAAGATGGCACCAAAATCTCATTTTTTTAAGATCAACTTATACCGTTTTTCAAAATGTGGTGTACAATACAAAAAAATTCAAAGTTTCAAATTAAGAGTTAAAAAATTTGAATTTTGGTTAATTTTCGGAATTTCTATATGTTTATTATACTTCGATTTAAGAACAAAATATTTTAAGTCTCGAACCATTGATTTTTCACAAATACATTGCCGTAAAAGTCGGAATTGAAAGATGCACGCCACTCAATTTGCTGCCCCAATCATAATAGCGACGAAGCAAAATGGAGGACTTAAAATCGTTCTCGTTTAAAGCTGAATGGTAGATCGACTGGTATCGATGGTATGCGATGTATGAATAAATCCCCCCATTTTGCCTTTCATGTCAATATAGTGGCTTCGATGACATTTGGCAAAAGATTTTGACACAGAGCCGTTTTCCATTGCATAGTTTGGGCGGGTCCAGATTCCGCAGAAGCATTATTGATGATTGTTTCTTCAACTTCAAGATATGAGAAGGCATTCCAGGTGGCTCCAGGCCTGATTGTTGATTAAAGGGATAAGTGCCGCCGCCAATTTGTAGCAGATTCGCTGCGAATTGCTGTGCATCAGTTCCTTGTTGAATACGAATTCGTATATTTGTTGCCAATTGGAGTTTCTGCACTTTTGGCCACATACCTGATGCTTTGTAGGCGTTAAGCTCATCAGCAGATATTGACCGCGAAATTACGTATATGGCTTCCCTTCAATAATACTCTGCATTGTTGGGATACCAGCATACAATCATACCATAACAACATTCCAAGATGCCACCATCACACCATCAAAATCATCACACCATCATTCCATCACACCATCACCATCACCATCATGATGTTCTCTTCAATGACCCACTACCAACTTGTACTGGTTAGGTTGGAATTTGATACATAACCAGTTTTAAAGCAATGAATAACAACACAAAAAGGAAATAATACCCCAGGTGGTAAACCAACTACCCAGTTGGCTAATCCACCCTCTTACGAGGCTGGCTCAATGGATTCTGGGGTGAGCCAATCATTGCTAAACCCATTCGAAAGAAGTTCAATGATGATAAGATCACCAAACAATCATCATCAAGCTATTTTATTTGCGGCTCACTTGGAAGACACCTTTCGACCGTTACCTAGGCCAACAGCAGATGAAAACATAATAACAGTTAGCAAATTTGATGAATATAATATTCGATGTGTCACATTACAGGAATTAAAAAATGAGATCAAATGTAATTTGAACGCAAAAAAAGCTCCAGGATATGATTTAATTACTGGACAAGTCGTAAAAGCCATTCCCGAGAAGGGACTACGAAAATTGGTTCAAATTATCAATGCTGTCTTCAGACTAAAATATGTCCCACGACAATGGAAGGTTGCTGAAGTAATTATGATCCCCAAACCAGGCAAACCAGCAAACGATAAAAAGTCGTACAGACCGATTTCACTACTTCCTGCAATTTCAAAATAATTTGAAAAATTACTGCTCGAGACACTCAAGCCAATAATAGAAGAGATAAATTTGATTCCACCACACCCCAATTTGGATTTAGAGAGAATCACTCTACGATAGAACAAGTTCACAGAATGACGAATATAATCGAAGACGCATTTGAGAATAAGAAGATATGCCCCAGCGTCTTCTTGGATGTAGCACAAGCTTTCGACAAAGTTTGGCACCAAGGACTTGAATTTAAATTGCATCGAGATCTACCTAAGCAGTCCTATCAAATTCTTGAATCTTATATTGCAAACCGACATTTCCGTGTAAAATATAACGGAGAGTACTCTGAACTAAAGAGAATATCAGCAGGCATATCACACCATCACACTATCACACCGTCACACCATCACACCATCACACCATCACACCATCACACCATCACACCATCACACCATCACACCATCACACCATCACACCATCACACCATCACACCATCACACCATCACACCATCACACATTTCCGTGTAAAATATAACGGAGAGTACTCTGAACTAAAGAGAATATCAGCAGGCATATCACACCATCACACTATCACACTATAACACCGTCACACCATCATACCATCACACCATCACACCATCACACCATCACACCATCACACCATCACACCATCACACCATCACACCATCACACCATCACACCATCACACCATCACACCATCACACCATCACACCATCACACTTTCACACTTTCACACGATCCCACTTTCACACTTTCACACTTACACACTTTCATACTTTCACACTTTCATACTTTCGCACTTTCACACCATCACACTTTCACACTTTCACACATTCATACTTTCACACTTTCACACATTCACACTTTCACACATTCATACATTCACACTTTCCCACTTTCACACTTTCACACCATCACACTTTCACACTTTCACACATTCAAACTTTCACACTTTCACACTTTCACATTTTCATACTTTCATTCACACTTTCACACTTTCACAATATCACACTTTCACACTTTCACACCTTCACACTTTCACTCCTTCACACTTTCACACTTTGACACGTTAAAACGTTGACACGATGACACTTTGACACTTTGACACTATGACACTTTGACCCTTTGGCACTTTGTCACTTTTCAACATTGACTCTTTGACACTTTGGCAGTTTGACACTTTGACACTCTGACACTCTGACACTTTCACACTTTTACACTTTTACACTTTCACACTTTCACACTTTCACTTTTTCACACTTTCACACTTTCACACTTTCACACTTTGACACTTTTACACTTTTACGTTTTGACATTTTGACACTTTGACACTTTGTTACTTTGACACTTTGATACTTCGACACATTGACACTTTGACACTTTGACACTTCTACACTTTGACACTTTGACACTTTGACACTTTGACACTTTGACACTTTGACACTTTGACACATTAACACTTTGACACTTTGACACTTTGACACTTTGACACATTGACACTTTGACACATTGACACTATTAAACTTTTACACTTTTACACTTTTACACTTTTACACTTTTACACTTTTACACTTTTACACTTTTACACTTTTACACTTTTACACTTTTACACTTTTATACTTTTACACTTTTACACTTTTACACTTTTACACTTTTACACTTTTACACTTTTACACTTTTACACTTTTACACTTTTACACTTTTACACTTTTACACTTTTACACTTTTACACTCTTACACTTTTACACTTTTACACTTTTACACTTTTACACTTTTACACTTTTACACTTTTACACTTTTACACTTTTACACTTTTACACTTTTACACTTTTACACTTTTACACTTTTACACTTTTACACTTTTACACTCTTACACTTTTACACTTTTACACTTTTACACTTTTACACTTTTACACTTTTACACTTTTACACTTGTACACTTTTACACTTTTACAATTTTACACTTTTACACTATTACACTTTAACACTTTAACACTATTACGCTATTACACTTTTACACTTTTACACTATTACACTATTACACTTTGACACTTTTAAACTTTTAAACTTTTACACTTTTACACTTTTACACTTTTACACTTTAACACTTTTACACTTTTACACTTTTACACTTTTACACTTTTACACTTTTACACTTTTACACTTTTACACTTTTTCACTTTTACACTTTTACACTTTTACACTTTTACACTTTTACACTTTTACCCTTTTACCCTTTTACACTTGAACACTTGTACACTTGTACAATTGTACACTTGTACACTTGTACACTTGTACACTTGTACACTTGTACACTTGTACACTTGTACACTTGTACACTTGTACACTTGTACACTTGTACACTTGTACACTTGTACACTTTCACACTTGTACACTTTCACACTTTGACACCATCACACGGTACACTGTACGCCAAAAATGTTGATAGATCTGTCTCACTGGATGCTATCTTGAAGCAGTGGTAATGAGTTAATGAGAACATGATCACTTCCTTGTGGGAAAGTTGTTGACGTTGTTTCGGCCGTGTCCCCATTAGTTCATTTTTCATTCTCAATTTTTACGACCTAACTGCAACCAATTTTGTCCTGTCCACCATAATTAATGATCAATCAGTTCATCGAAAAATATACCTCGAAATGCGCAATCTCAGGTTTACTGTCAGAGCGCACATGATTCCCGCCTAGGATATGTGTTTAATATCTCACTATAATTTTTGGAAAGCCTTTGATTTTGATGATTAACGGTGATAACAAACTAAGCGAGTGGATCTTAAATCTTGCCCGCTTCCGGCACTTATCTCCGCTTTATACGTATAAGCAATTTATACAGCCAATTCGAGTGGAACGTGAATTCTTCTAATTTCGAGTTCCAAATTAAACCCAGCACATTAATATTTATTTTCATTAATCCAGATGCTATAACGCCTGGATGGTTTCATTTTAATTTGCGAAGATTAAACCCAATTATCAACAATAACATCGTGAATTTTAATCAGATCATCAACTAAACTAGGTCCGCTATTTTCTATTTTATTCGACACTTCTAAAATAGCTCAGGTGCTTAAAAATGCTCCTGGCACAGTTCCGTACATAACTGTTTGCAATATAAACGCCTTTGCTAATGAGTTTAATTCCGTTCTTCATAGTATTTTTTGACATTCGGTAGATTTTCGCAATGTCACCAAAGTTAATGCAAACTTTGATTAACGAAATTTTAAAAGGATTTTAATCAAGGAAGAGTGTTATCTCTTTTGAACTGAGGTTTTCTCTCGAACCGATGATCCATTGCCTTCAATCGACTATATGCAGAGAGCTTCATTTGAAGTATCAATATTTAGTTCATAAATTCGATTGTTCGATCATTTTCCAAAATATCAAAAAACTCGTTTACTCCAAGCAAAATATACACTGATATTGATACGATCTTGATTCAACTGCTGTAATTCATATTTCTGCAATGTGGCTATTGGCGTAATAGACATGATCTTCGGTACTCAAATTGACAACCCGTTTAAGTAAAGAATCCATTAAATCTCTACATTGCACTACTTTGTGCGATTTTACATTGATGATTACGGTTGGCAATAAACTTGGCAAACTACTTGACATGATGCAGTTATCATTGTTCTGCACCATGGCCTATTGCCCAAACTATTAAAACAGATTTTGAATTGTTTTCCGGTTTTCAGTCTGTCGATGGGATAGAGATACCAACATGTAGAAATATTCAAGCAATCCAAATACCTGTTAGTACAACAGCTAAAGGTCTCAAGAACGCCTTTCCATAGTGGTATCAACTATCGAAATCGGAGCACATTTGCAGATTTTCGATTTTTTGACTATGAATTTGTGCTCTAGTACAGATAATTTTCAATAAAATCGAATTTTCTTCGAAATGTGTAGAAAAATTCGAGCGATCGAAATCATGACAGTAATGTGTCCGTTGTCATGACATTAATGTGTCTAAACGCTTATTGGTAGAGATATCAAACATAGTAGTCGGAGCTCCATTGTAGATTTTCGATTTTTTGGCTCCAAACTTGTGGCCTGTTGTTTAGGTGATTTTCAATAAAATTGTAAAAACCCGTTGGCATGGCAATTCTCAACGCATTTTTAGCATGTAACAGCTTTTCACTGAATAAACAAATCTCAACATTATTTTAAATCTTTTAAAATAACATTTCAAAAATTTCTGTGGTCTATATCTAGAAAATTACTGACATCTATTGTCAATACGGCAGAATTTTTTTAGACCAACAATAAAATTTTTTGGCTCCGATTTTTTTTGGAATAGGGCCGAAAGGCCGAATGTCGAAAGGCCGAATATGTCGAAAGGCGGAATGTGTGGAAAGGCCGAAAGGCTCGAAAGGCCGAAAAGGTCGAAAGGCCGAATGTCGGAAGGGTGAAAGGGTCGAAAGGCCGAATACCGAAAAGCTAAATTTCGAAAGGCCGAATGAAATTAATTTTAACTTTTCATCTTTTTATGAATGAAAAATTTCAAAATTTATATTTTTACACAGAATTTATTAGCACGTATTTTCAATTTATTTAAATCATTTTACATTAAGAAAATTCAATGGTTTTAAACATTGATTTCAATCAATCAAGTGAAGGAAAATTTAATGAAAATTCGGCCTGTTGACCCAATCGGCCTTTCCACACGTTCGGCCATTCGATCCGTTCGGCCTTTCGACATTCAGCCTTTCGACCCATTCGGTCTTTAGACATTTGGACTTTTAATACTTTCGGCCTTTCGCGACCCAATCGGCCATTATATATTCGGCCTTTCGACACATTCGGCTATATGGCATTCGGCCTTCCGACATTCGACCTTTCAACAACGAACGTTTTATTTGGCCTTTTCAATACGCTCAAATTTTCTTGTACCTGATTGTTTAGCACCAGAAAATATTCAAAAACAAAACTAATTTTTGATCATTATGACTACCGTAAATTAAAAGAGAAAAAGGGGTAAGTGCAAACTTTCAAATTTTTGATTAATTTTACCTTTCTTCCTGTATAAAGTACCGAAAAGTCAATATTCAATTACACAACTTTCCTCGTCTTGTATTATGTAAGTACAACAAAAAAAAATGTATTTTAATTAAAATCGAAACTGTTAAAAATCAAGGTACACACACACACACACATCTTAGAAGAAAATTTACATTTTGTTAAAAATAAATTAACTTTTTTTGGTTATAAGGTTTTATATAAAGTTATCGAAATTAATTTAAACTAAGTTGTTTGTTGTGTATATGCACCTTTCTTTATGTCTGTACATACGTACTACTATCCAAATATAAAGCTCAGCAAATTGCAACGAACATTTTGTATAAAATGTTATGATCTAGCTTAAAATCTAACGGTAACCCAAGAAAAAAGTACAAAAAAAAACACAAATCCGATGTAAATATTATCTAAAACCTGCAAAAAAAAAAATAATAAACCGAAAAGCTCAACAAAAAAAAAAAGTTTTCCGTTAAAACTTAAAAGTAAACTTTAATAATTTTTTGTTTTGCCTTTTATTCTCTCGCATCTTCAACATCATCAATTTTTGCATGTGCTGTAAGTTGATAATAGCAAAAAATAGAATTTTTTAGTCACTGTATGTACATAGTTGGAGTACGAGTACACTAGGTAGTTGATGTATGTTCATAAACATAAAGTATGTAGCTTTAAGTGTAGTTTCTTGTGCTACATTTTATGGTTGGTATCATTTTATAGTGATTACAGTTTTTGTTTTCTTTTTACTTCTTATTTTGCTTTTAGCAATTAATATTTACAATAAGCAAAGATACAAAAAAAAAACTCGATATTTTCTTGAAGGTTGTGTGCTGTTGTGCAAAATATACAAAAGTTGGTTTGAACGGAGCTGGCAACAACAAAAAAAAATTAATTAGAACATTTGATGGTCACATGAACGGTACTTGGTATAATTATTCAGTTGAAGTTACGACTTTTTTATCGTAAAATAGTAAAGCTAAGGTGTTATTTGACGCAATTTAACCCATTCGAACCGTAAGAGAGAGTCTTTCTGATTTTCAAACTTTGGTTAACGTTAAGAATAAAATAATTTTCTTTAAATAACCAGAGTATTTAGGTTTAATTAAGTATTCAAGTTCCTAAGTCGATTAAAACAGGTTTCCATAGCATAACTTTTGTTCTTGCTGTGTTATTGATTAACCCTAGGTGTGTGCTTATGAAAATAAATTTAAAAAGATCATTTCTGTTCGTTACTTTATTTGGAACATGAAATAATTAAGGCCAGGTAGGCATCGGATACAATGTCACATATATTTTGAGACAGATGGTCGATTAGAACCGAGGCAGTATATGGTAGTTGGTCTGCGCTTCTAGCGTTGGTGGTGGTAAAATTTGTACCTAAAAGATAATTGGCATATTGAAGTTGCTTGATTTTTTTTTGTTTCTAGTTGTAACACATACAATAACATAAAAAAGTGTCATTGCTTCTCGTATATGTCGAACCCGTCTGACATTCGAATTTAAAGATCGTGTCGACACCAGCCTTATTTTGATTGTAATCCAGCATTTGATATGGTTTCAATGGGGCTTGATTACGATCAACAAAAGTTGGCTAACAATTGAAGTGGTAAGAATACTTTATTTCTGCGAGCAGTTCCCACAAATGCTGGTCTTTTCGTAGTCAAGGTTTCGGCCAAATTACACGTAGAAAAAAAATTTCCGCCTATACTATATCCTCCAGGTAGTTTTCAGTATATATAATACTCTTTAAAGGGTAAGTGGATTAAAAATCGCATTCCCTGGCTGGTTTGAATGGTATATATTGAGTAAAGGAAGTACGGCCATCAACCAAATATCGTCGATAGCTGCCGACTTACTTGTCAACAATCACTGAGGATGAATATTACCCTTGTCAAACCGAACAAGATTTTGAATCTATTGTGTGACATGATAGCTTTATAAATCGGATGATTATAGGCGGCCCACAGTTCTTGCGTTGGTTATGTATTGGTATCGAAAACCCCGGGAAATAATAACAAACCTGTATAAGCCTTTAACTCTCACAATGATATCGGCAATCTTTGGGCTGATCACAGCTGGTTTTCCAGTAGCACTACGAGCTGTATTGTGACCACGATTTCCACCAGTTACTGGTGGATTAATAGATAAAATCTTTCCATCTTTGGATTTTTAAAATTCAGTAGGCCTCGCTGTTGTAACTGACACATTTTTGCCTAGATGCGTTTTCGATAGACTAACGGTATTATTATAGTACCATGTTGCTGTTAATTTGTTCAAAGTGTACAGGTGTTCTATCTAAATGGCATTTTGTTCCAGATCTGGTTGCGGGGCTGGTTCGGATTCCCCCTCCTGTTCGACATCGGCTAACTGTGATGGCTGCGGGTATTTCGTAATTGGTTGGCATGGCACCTGACCTTCCTTTCGTCAGTGTTCACTTGTATCGATACCATGTATTCGACTTTGCCACGACGTTTAACTACTGTGCCAGGCTACCTTGCGTGAGTTTAGAGAAAATTGCATCGCCAACCTTAAACTCTTTGCACCTCGCCCCGTGGTAAGTGTTGAAGCGTTCTTCCACTTTCACATTTCATCCGTCGTTGTGCGCTGGTGGTGGCTTAATGAAGTTCAACTTGGTGCGCACCTCTCGACTGCTCATCAATTGGAATGGTGTATAGCGGAAGCACATAGGCTGCGCCTTCGAGTTTTTTGAAGCCAGTTTTAAGCAGACCAACGAACCGTTCTGCGGAACCATTTAATTGCGGTTGGTGTGGTGCTGATGTCATGTGCTCGATCCCGTTCGCCTTACAATTGAGGCAATGATCACATGTTTCACATAGATTATCAATTGTCTTAACCGAAGCATTGCAGCGCATTTTGAAAATCTGTGGCCAGTTGGAGAATGCGTCGACGATATATAGTCTACGTGGACTCGCGACCATGGTTCACTGGGGATCAGCCAGCCCTGCAGCGTGCATTTAGTCGGGGCCTTTGCGATGATTCCGCAATCGTTGCATTGGCAAACGGTTTCCTCGATTCCTCCATCGATACCTGGCCAGAAAAACTTGTTTCGCGCGAGTTGTTTTATGTGTGCGGCGCCTTAGTGCCCCCAGTAGTCCCTCCATTAATTTCCTGTGGAAATTTGTTGGAACGATGATTCGTTCGCCGAGGAACAGAAATCCTTGCTCCACCGACTGTTCTGACTTGCGATTGAAGAATTGTGTTATTTCTGGGTCGTTAATTTTCTTTTGCTGATGTGGCCAGCTATCAGTGATGTAACGAGCGACTTTTTGAAGTATATCACTTCCTGTGGTTGTCTTTTGAATGTCACCAAAATTGACTGGTAATGATTTGGCGGCGTCAACTGCGTATTCAGCGTCGACCGTTGCAATGACCATATCTTCAGATTCAAGCGGAAGTCTATATGCTTAATTTGGAAGTCGAAGGTGAGAAGATTATTTGCGTATCGCTGCAGGTGGTGTGCCGTGTAGATTGGAGTGGCTGATACCGTAGATAATTCGATGGGATTTCCTAACGTCTGCACTTGAGCTAAGCCTTTTCGTTGGACCAGTGCATAATCCCCCCCCCTCCCTTTCCTTCGTGAATGATCATGCCACGTTCATGACCGACTTCTTGGTGCCGTGCGCATCAGCTGCGACGATGATTTTTTTGGCTGGATCGTAATATTCGAAGCTTACTTATAGCAGTTCATCAAGTGGACCACGCATTTCCTTGAGCTTTGATATAAACTTTCGGTACCGGTTCACAGCGCCCTAGAAAGCGCGCATTTGAGTAATGTCGGATGACGCTGGTAGCTGTTCAATGACTTCCAGCTTAGTTGGATTTGGTCGGATACCGGTTTCATCGATAATCTGACTCAGGATCTCGACGGATTTCTGACAGAATGAGCATTTAGATCGCTTCAGAGTGAAACCGTATTCTTGCACGCGGCTCATTACGCTGAAGAGGCGCTCCCGGCGCTGTTTGTCGTTATACCTCCGATCGATAATAATGTCGTCGATCCAAGGTAGCACTCCCTCTAGACCACCTGTGATGGTGTCCATCAATTGTTAAAAAATACCGGGAGCCGTTTTAACTCCCGGTTGCAAACGGTTCACCTCAAACAGGCCGCAGTGTGCTTTGATCGGCATTAACTTTTTGGAAACGTCATCCATTTTCACTTGCAGGAAGGTGTCAGAAATGTCCCTCTTGCATCGGCAAAGGGTTCTTGTTTGGCTTGAGTGCTGCATAGTCTGCATAGCTGATTAGTGTGATGACACCTTGGCACTGTAGGTGAATAAGTCCCATCTCGATTGGTTACGAGGCTGCATGTAGCACCGGTCGTGCACGGCGGAAGATCGTATTTGTCCCTGGCTTCAGCGTCAGTGACGCTTTTATCTTGTTGCATCGACCTAACGTTTCGGAGCAGAGCATATAAGAAATTTTGCTTCTGTCTTGCTTTCGAGAGTGCGTGGACCACACGTTGTGGCAGTAAGCTGACGGTGGAACATCCCACAAATTAAGTTTCCCCCATCCATTCGTTGTCGAAAACGTTCAGTAATGAAGGTGAGACGTAGATGATTCCAGCAGCTTCATGTTTGCCTATTTTCAAAGTCGCGCCAAAACATCTCAGGATTGTTATAGGTTTGCCATATAGGTTTCATTGTGGCATCTTAAGCTTGGTTCGCCAAGTTTCACCCAGTTTGCTTGAGATATAATCGTTAGCTCTGACCCACTATCGTGCTGCAGCTTAACCTTCGTTCCGCTAACAGTTTGCAGTGACGAACTTTTAGTTGAATTTTGCTGTATAGTGTTGATCGCGATTATTCGATGACGCGGATCATTTCGTCGTTTTTGTTGGAGCTGCCTCTAAATGTGTGAGCCGCTGCAGAAGACCACCTCGGTTTTATGCCCGACGACGTGTGCACGTCTTGCTGTTGAACGAGCTGTTTTCGAGTTACGGTTTCTTGTGGACCGCCAGGACTTCCTGTTTGGCCATTTCCTGATGTTCGACCATAACATTCTATTTTTCTGTAGTTCACTTACGTTCGCATGTGCTGACCAGTGCGTTGAAGTTCAACTTGGGCTATGTTGAAGGATCGCCGGCTACCCCGTATTGTGTGTAATGTGAATCATGCATATCGAGCAGCTTCTTGAGAATTGCAGCATCTTTCGAATCTGCCTGTCTCCAGCACGTAATATTGTATCACTGTCGAGGAATGGTGAAAGGGATAACAGCTTGCTATTCTTGAGCAGTTCGCGCCATTTCCCAAGTAATCTTATTTCGTTTTCAAATTGCTCACTTTGAGCCCATCTCTCCGATATTTTTCCTATACAATTCGAAGTTCATCCACTGTGGCAACTGCTATTTCATCAAATGGCGATTTTAGTACGTCAGTCATTTTATTACTTTGTGCTGAATACATGTAGCCATATAGACCACACATATTGTTGCTTACTAACTCATGCGGATTGCAACCTCTTGACAGTAAATCTGCTGGATTTAAGTTAGTTGGAACAAGGACCCAACCACTATGCGGTATTATACCTAAAATATATGAAGTTCAACGTTTCACAAACGTTTTTTACCTTGTTAGATGATCGGAGAGCCAATCTAATACAGCAGCACACAATTTTAGTCTAGCAATGGTAATTTGATTTATCGGAACAACTCTGAATTTTGAAGCGATTAATTTAACTGTAATTTCTCCTTGGTCTGTTTAAGTTCGAAGATAAGCTACTGCCCCGTAAACTCTTTCGAATGCATCAGCAAACGTGTGGATTTGAGCACGAACAATACCCATATTGGCTTCAAACAACGGTCAGCCTTGAATGTCTCTAGAATAACTAAGGAAGTTATTATTTGATTCCATTCTGATTCATTTTTCTATTTTACGAATCCATAATTGCGGAAACAAAACCTGCGTAGAATTGTTATCGGGGAAATAAGACCCAAAGGCTCAAATATTCATCAGACTTCAGAGAGTAACTAACGTTCGCTTTGTGTCGTGTAGATTCGATGACAAATTCACTTTAAAACCAAAACAAAACTTTTTTGGGTTCCAGTAATAATCCCAATGTTTTAACAAATGCAGTATCGTCTAAAGAAATAATGTTCATCTACGTAGAAGTCTCTTTGCAGAAGTTTACTACAGCTAGAGGAAATTCAAGTGTGTGAAGACCATATGTGACAGTTGCCCTTGAAAATTCCGTTTTCGTTGCTGGTAAACAAGATGTTGTATTTTGATAGAATCAAGGCATCAGTGATTATGATACATGATTTATCGAATACAGCTTTAAATTCACTCAAACTTTGGACAGCGCTGCTTGTTTTTCTCAAATGTCATTGATGACACATGATGATGGATATTTTGTTGAACCTGTTCTCATAACGCAGCTATCAGTAATCAATTTGGTTGTTTGTGAACTACTGTTCAGAAGAGCCTTTATTTTATAACATTGATTGTTACTAAAGATGTTAAGTTGAACCGTTGATAGAATGGTTTGTGAATTATTGAAAAAATTAGCGGTTGTTGAAAATGAATTTTCATCATTTGTAACGAAAGGAACATTACTATTTATGATGTGCACGATGTGATGTTAAAGGAGCGCTACTGTTGCCAGGTAATGGACAATTGTTAGTGTTGATAGATGATACTTCTTTATTGAATGATGATTTATTTGAACACTGACTGAGACGCGGTACTGTTATCCCTAAAATCTGCTGGTGTTTACAGGTACCAGCAACATTATGATTTGGTTTTCCCGACGTATGAAGTAACGTATACTGTGCTTTTCCTTACAAATGAAACACAACCTTTCCGAATCACAAGATTCTGCAATATTATCTGGTTTAAAACACACCGGTTTTTTCATCACCGGTGCCTTCATTGCCTGAAACCGAAAGCATTTGTAAAGTGGATGTGAACCTTTACACATTCGACACATGAAATTTGTTTCATTGACCGCTACGTGCACCTTAGAACTCGATTGTTGCTTTGATTTTGCATATTGTTGGTTCGAATTTGCGCCACATATTTCCAACGTGTCACACAGTTCAGTTAGAAATTTGATAAAATCATTAAATGTTGGTATATCATAATTTAACATTTTGATTAGAATGTAAATTAGCCACGGGTCTCGTGACCTCCACTCTTCACCTAGCGCTTTAATACCTCTAGTGACCTGATCTGATACGTCTACAAATGATCTTAATGACTTGAATGATACTTGACTTAAAACTGGTTGCGCCATGTAGGTACAATTCGATCATTTCTCTTACAATGCCCTTTTTCTTATCATAGTGTTTTACCAACTTTTTCCATGCTTGCAAATAATTACCTCCAAAATTCGTACCTTAGCTTCTCCTCTCAAATAAAATTTAAAGTACCTACTGAAATTTATTTACGTTACTGATCGTTTGATTTCTATTTAGTATAATCTCCTGAAAATGGTTCGATAGTTAATCGCGGTAGACGTATGTCATTGAAGAGACTTCTTGTCTCAATTTGTTCTTTATTAACTGTCTGACTATCTTTTAGTTGAGTTGCCAAACCATCCACGAATTTTTGAATATTAGTTAATGTACCTTTAACTGTACCACGCCTTTGATCGACTAAGCGTCAAATTGCTGATATCATAGGCATCTCAGACGAACGAGTACTCCATATTTTGCATGAAGATAAGTACGTATGAAAAAACTGTTTGGAAAACTGGTGGCGCATTCCTTAACAATTCAACAAAAACTGAATCGAATTTCTCAGCGTAATTTAAAAGGTTTTAAGCAGAATAAAACCGATTTTGTGCGGAAATTTAGAACTATGGATGAGACTTGGATCTACCACTATGGTCCTAAACTGAAACAAGAACGTTTACAGTGGACTGAAGCTGGTTGTTCAGCTCCAAAACAGGTGAAGTCAAAACGATCGGCAAAAAAGGACATGGCATCAGTTTTTTGGGATGCAAAAGGCATTTTGTTGATTGATTATCATAAAAAAGGTAAAAGAATTAATTCTGAATATTATTGCAACCATGGGTCCGAACCAGTTGGATAAAAAAATTCGTGAAAAAAGACCCGCTTTACAGAAGAAAAAAATAATTTTTCGTCAGGACAATGTACGTGTTCATACGAGTCATTTGACGATGGCTAAATTGAACGAATTAAAGTACGAATTGCTTGAACATCCACCGTATTCACCAGATTTGGCTCCCAGCGATTACTATCTCTTCAGAAACCTGAAACAATTCCTTCGTGGAAAGCGTTTTTCGTCGAATGAAGAAGCTATTGCAGCCGTGGAACAGTATTTTGTAGAGCTTCCGGAAAATCATTACAGAGATAGTATAAAATTATTGGAGGATCATTGGAATAAGTGTATTGAAGTTGAGGGAGATTATATTGAATAAAAAAACTAATTCATTAAAAAATTCACATTCTTTCATTTTTGCTTTCAATACTTTTCAACCAACCTGTATAATATTCGTCATTGAACAAGAAATTAATTCAAAAATTTATTAAGTATTGAGGGCCAGACAAAACTTAAAAAAACGGCCTAAAAAAACTTTAAGGCAATACAGCTAAAAATACACACTATAATCGATATCTCTAGAAGTATTTCAGGGACCAGTGCTTCATCGGCCACTAAATAATTAGCACTGAAGACAGAATTAGGTAAACTGGTGCATAGTATAATAAATTTTATAAGTTTGGCATAAATTTCCCCATTACGTATTAAACGTACCTGTTATGACGTACACATTTTTTTATTTTTTTTTTTATTAAAGACAGTTTAGCATATGTTAGCACGTATGACGTATTCGAACTCTTGAACGACCACCAAAAATTAGAACGATGAAATAATAAAAATGCCTTATCAAATTTATAATCCATCCAATAAAATATAAAAGGAAATGATTGAAACCCATAAAAGGTCAAACTATGTATTGCTTCTTCAACTTCAACATTCATCTTAATAAAAATGTTAATTTCGATTAAATTAATTTTTCCATAAGGCTAATAAAATATTTTTTTTTTTTGCACAGTAGGGCACAAAATCAACAGTGCTACACACACAACTAGGAGTGTATATATAAATATACATACATACGAGTATATAATATTATGACGAAGAGTAAAAATAAATTAATTTTAATAAAACATTAAATACAGAACATAATTAATTTTTTTTGCGTTGTTGTTGCTTATGTTATATAGCATTATAAACACATGTACATATGTTAACACATGATTATGATAGATAATAGCCACTTTATATACTCACACTCTTGTATATAAAAACAGAACATGGATTATTTTAAGTATTCATCGTTAGTTATATACCGAGAGTACCTACTCGTATGTATGTATGTACAAATGTACAAAGGACCAAATTTCCAATTTAGGATCAAAATAACAATTAAATAATTAATTTAAATATTAAAATTCTAAATCGGTCTTATAGGTATACTCGTTAAAAACATTTCAATTTTAATTACCTTTTTCGTATCGTTGTTTCATAAATAAATTAAAATTACAAAACTCCCAAGATAAGAAATATCTCAACAAAAATTAACATCTACCTTTTAGAATCTTGTAAAATAAATTATGTAACGTTGCAAATCGTTTTTCGAACTTTCGTCTCGAACGAAATACTTTATGGATCCACCTTGTCAGATGAAAATTTTTTTTTTATAGTATTTTGGTGTTCTGTAAACTATTTTATTACGCTACGTGTTAATGAATTTAACAAATCCCCAGGATTATAAAATTTAAATTTTAATTATTTGTTTTTTTTTATAGATTAATGAAATAAATGTAGCTACGGAACGATCATAAAAAAAAAATCCAAAAGTATTAAAATTAAGTATTTTGGTTTTCAAATATTTTATGGATAATAAAATAATGAATGGGTTTATATTCATAAAATCTAAAAATCAATAAATATTTGTTGTTTTATTGGTATACTAAAAAATTAGGCGAGTTAATAAAAGGCATTACAGATAACTTAAAATAAATGCACAGTCTCGAAAAATTTCGAGACACAAATTCGATATGTATTGACTGAAAGAATTCATTTTATCTTAAATAGTCCAAGCTAGAGAGGTGAAAACTTGTTTCTTCGTACTTCACTTGGGTATCTATCCCCTTTACAAATCTTAGTCTTTATTTCTTAGTAATAAGGTTTTTCCTGCGGCTAAATTAAACAAATTTTTTAAACGATTTTTTAGTTCGATCTTCATTCATTCAATCTTCATTCAATATAATCCTATAAGCAATCACCAATTTAACGGGCAACCCAGCCATCAATTAAATCATCTAATCAACCTTTAATTAACACTTTCAAATCATCCCTTAAATAATTTCCCTACCGAACTATTCACACCCCAATGCAAGCTAACTAAATCCTAATTCTATGTCAACTCAACTTAGCTCGATCCAAATCTTAACCCTCTGCTCAACTCCACACTTATTTTCCAAACCCAATCCCAAAATTAATTCGATTGAAAAGCTAGATGCGAGTATGAACTGAACTCAATCTAACCTCCCACTAGAACTTCTCTCTACAATCATACCCGCATACATACCGTCGTACCATCATAACCTTAAACAATCATGCAAACATTAAAACATCATCCAAACATACCATCGTACCATACTGATATCAATCCATCACACCTTTATATCATCATACCATCGTACCATCTTACCATCGTACCATCGTACCATCGTACCATCGTACCATCGTACCATCATATAATCATACAATCATACTGTCAGGCCATGATATTATCATACCATCCAACCGTCATCCCATCATAACCTCATACTATCACACAATCATTCTAGAATAAATACAGACATAGCAGAGTTGTTCATAAAGCCGATTGTGATTGACTGGTCGATTTCTGGTCGATCGCCAATAAAATTCCATTGTATGATTGCATATTTGTATTTCGATTTTTATTTATAATTGGGTGCACGTTTATAGTAGTACTTTGGAAATCAAAAAGTAGATCGCTGTAAAAATTAGTGGACACGACTGAATATACAATCATACTGTTAAGATTTTGCATTCAAATCATCGAATTAATCTCTACCACTTGGAATGGACCCATGAATAAATGCTCCAATTTGTTTTATGACTTTGAATTCTCCAAAAGAACCATATCTTCAATATTGAAACTATTTGAAATTAGTGATTTATCATATAGTTTGCTAAAATTGTAAATTGGCATGTTTGATAAAATCGAGGTTGGTAATTGTGGTTTGAAACCATGTAACAATTCGAACGGCAATTAAGTTCGTTGACGAGTGTGGAATCAAATTATATGCAAACATTGCGTACGGAAGCCACGAATCCTAGTTAGCAGGGTCGCTATTCGTAAAATTTCTCAAATATTCACCTAATGTTCGGTGTGACTTTTCTAGAGCTAGTTTTCACCTTTTTGATTTTTAGTATTTTACACATTTGTTTAAACACTTCCCCTATTAAATTCGCTCCTTGGTCTGTCAGAATAATTTCAGGGGTACCAAATCTACAGACAAATTGTTCACATAAAACTTTGGCGATGTTTTCTGCTTCTTGGTTTGGCATAGGCATGGCTAATGAATATTTTGTCAAATCGTCCTGACATGTTAAAATATATTTGTTATTTTGATGCGAAGTTGGGAGAACAACAATGCCTAGAAAGATTTTTTGGCGTCGGTTGGTAATACAAACTCTTTAGCAAAATCAGGATAAGTTAATACTGGAGGAGTGCATAATGCATACTTTAATTTGTTGAACGATTCTTCACAGAATTCATTCCACGAAAATTCGACTTTTGGATTTATTATTTTACTGAGGGGATGTGAAATACAGTCAAATTTATTAATAAATCGACGGTAGTATCCCGACAATCCTAAAAACGACTTTAACTCTTTTTGATTTGTGGGTGTGGGATAGTTTTCGTTCGCTGATATTTTCTATGGATCCGGTTTTACACACAGTTTGAGATGAAAAGATTTTAGTCGGTCAAAGACGTCTTTCAGTTTTTTATTGTGATCCTCCAAGTTATAACCATAGATCACTATGTCATCCAAGTATACAAAACATTTCCAACCAGTAAGACTTTACAGTGCCGGTATTCATAATGCGTTGGAAAGTCGCCAGTGCTCCTTTTAAACCAAACGGCATCCTAGCAAATTCAAAATTACCTTTTGATGTAGAAAAGACTCTCTTTTTACTATCGGCTTCGGCAACGAGTACCTGGTGGTATCCACTCGCCAGATCTAATGTACTAAAATAATTAGCTTTGCCCAGTTGATCGAGTATTTCTACAATATTTGGAAGAGGATAGACTTCAGCGAGTGACAAGTCATTCATCTTGCGATAATCTATGCCAAGGGGAAATTTTTTTTCATCCGAATTTGATTTTTTCGGAACGATTAAATTGGTGAGTTCCAAGGATATTGGCTTTCCTGAATAATTCCATCGACCATCATTGCTGAAATTTGTTTATCCATTTCAGTTTTCGTCGCTTGAGGTAATCTATAGGGTCGAATATGTACAGGTTGTGAATTTGGCAAAACTGAAATTTTATGGGACAATATATTTGTACCGAATAATTTCTCACCGGGAAGGTGAAATAATTCGTTGTGTTCACGACAAACTTCGAGAATTGATTGTTTTTCTTCTGAATACTGGAATCCAGTGTGTATGATAAAACAAACATATCATAGTTTTCTATGTCTCTGATTTTGATTTCATAATTTTTAATGTCGGCTTTAATTTCGCTGGTATTTACTATACTAAGACCTGCTAAACCACCTTATACTCTAGAAATTGAATTGGCTATGAAAACTCCGTGGTAAATTTCCTGCGACTTTTAAATGAAATCTCGGTCACGCAGAGTATTTACTAGGATTCTAAAAACTTTTTCGGAACCAGCTGAAATGACTGTTTCAGATAGTTCAGACACTAACGGTAATATACATGTTTTGCCTGATCGGATTTCCAGGATATTTTTCCGGTAATCTATTGTACAATGATATTTCGAGAAGAAATCTTTACCGATAATACCGCCACATGAACTGGGTATATCTTTGATAACCTGAAATTGATGTTGAATGATATCGGAATTGGGTAGTAAAATTCTTGCTAAGCAAGCTGCCAGCATCAACTAAAAAATAGGACATCAGCTTCTGTATCAACTAAAAAATAGGAGAATCCGTTTTTTAAAATGTCAATTTTTACCTCGATATGTTTTTTGTAATGCTCTTTACATCTTTCATGGATGGTTTAAAATCACGACTCTGGTACTTATTCTGAGAATATTTTGGATTATTTTTTTCTTTTTCATTATTTTGTCGTTTGCGACAGTCACGAATGTGGCCAATGTTTTTGCAATAACTGCACTGAATCGAAATTTGATTCACTGATTTTTTCTCAGTCTGGTTGTAGATGTAGGGCCTGATTTGTTACAAATTTGGCATTTAATGCTAAACCCTTGCATTTGATTATATTTTTCTTTTATATATATAATAATTAATTTACAGACTTGTACTTTTAGTTTTAATTTGTATTTATTTATTTCCACGTTTTTTTAAAGAACAACGATCGACTCTCTTGTCCGAATCATGAACTTAATTCAATTATCTTTTGTTCTGTCTACTAAACTGATAACATAATATGGAAAAGCATTTAGGTATTGGGGTGCCTGATGTATTCACAACAGTATATTTGTGTTTTGTTTTTTTATTTATACTTGAGTACACATTATGGCCATACTTTGGAAATCAAAAAGTATATCGCTCAAAAAAATTAGTGGGCACAAATGAAAATACAATCCTACTGTTACATCATTATACAATAATATCAATTAATCGTACCACTATATCATCATAACAACACACAATCATACCATCATATTGTATATACCAGCTTACCACGATACCATCATACCATCGAACCGTCATACCATTATACCATCATACCATTATACCATCGTACCATCATACAATAATAACATCATACAATCAAACCATCATCATAATTGTTTGAGACATAAGCAAGTTCCATTATACCTGGCCATATTCGAGAAATTTAATCAAAAATCATTTTAGGGTCACACTTCCAACGCACATGTCAAATTTAATCATAATCGGTTGAAAAATAGGCAAGTTCCATCAAACTTATCCAAAAATAATTTTAGAACCTTATTTCCTTAGCGGATGCCAAATTTCACTAAAATCCGTTAAGAAATAGATAAGTTATTTTACATCCTAATTGGTCATACATATAATGTGCTAAAGGTTCAATTTGAGGTTTGAGTTGCGACCTTTGTTAAGTCTTAAACAATATTTGTGTAAGTTTAGTTTAAATCGGTCAAGGCGTTTGGATTTGTTTAAATATCATACACATATGCTGTACATACATATAAACACTCACTTATATAGATTACCAACCCAACTCCACTCCAATTCAACCGCAAACTGTCTTTCAATTCAATCTTAAAACCAGCATATATAAAATATTGGTAATTATTTTTATAAATAGGTGTTTTATATCAATTCGTATGGCAGGTGCCCGACACATAAAAACAGATTTGCGAACAAAATTCTAAGAGAAATAACACTGGTACAGACACCCAGACGTTAAGACAGTGGTTTTGGACGCCGAGAAAAGTGATTTTGGACCAACCAAATTTTTGGTCATTTTTGATCGGATTTCAATAATTTGGTCGTTTTTAGGCAGCAGTAACTATTTCTGGTTCACGAATTAAAGAATTGGAATACGTCTAGTTGCGGTGTATGTTGTGGCATTGAAAGTAAAAGTAGCAAACGGAAACCAATTGTCCCAATTTTGGTTCATCGGATTGAGTATACTTTCGAAGATATTGAGATCAACTTCGATGAGAATGCTCTAATGTCCCGTTTATCTCTGGGTGATATGCTGTTGAATATTCTTTATTTTATTTTTAAAAGCATACTCACCTTAGAAAAAAACACACTCATAAAATTTGTTCGTTTGTTGTTGATCTGATAATATTTATTGAGGAACTCCGAATATGCAAATTAATTTTTCACCAAATACTCAAGATACAGTATCGGCTTCTTGGTTACTAATGGGAATTGGAATGGTCATTAAGAATTTCGTTAAATTATCTTGGATGGTTAGGATGTATCTATTATTAAGATAAGATGTTGGAAGTGGACCGACTTTGTCCAGGAAAACCTTTTCGAATGGTTGTTTGCTTTGTTACATTTGTTTTTTTGACACAAGTCACATAATTGTATAAATTTTTTTCATTCGAAGTTATAATAGCGTCTTATTCTTTCGGCTGTACGAAAAGAACCATGATAACCTCCTAAAGGATTCGAATGAAAATCTTGAATAATTTTAATTATTTTAATATCATCGGAAAGTTTAATTATTTTAGAATTTGTGAAGTTGTTAGTCAATTTAGAAATTGATTCGTTTACTAAATCATTTTTAAGCTGTTGTTTATTTATATTCTGCTCAGTGCATCCGCGTTTAGATTAGTGTTCCCCGGCCTATGAATAACCTTGTAATCAAACTCATCGAGTCTAATATGCCCCTCATTAAACAAGATGATATGGAGTTTTTACATTAAAAAGCCAGATTAATGGATTATGATGGTCCGTAACAATTGTGAATTTTCGACCATCTACGTAGGGATGGAAATGCTCAACAGCCCTTACAATCGTCAAAAGCCCCTTTTCAACTGTCGGGTAATTACTTCCGTCTAAAAAGACCAAAGTATTGAAATCCTGTCAAAAATGATCAACAATTTGGTTGGTCCAAAACCACTTTTCTCGACGTTTTGAAAGTCCCTGAGTCTAAAAAAGCAAAATAAAAAAATGTCCGCCCATCTGGATGTCTATTGGTCTGTATACCCTGCCTGAGATATACCCATGGTATCTCGAGAACCGCTTGTTCGATTTAGAATTTTTTTTTGTCAATCTGTTTCTATGGTTAAGGCGGAGATTTGAAAAGCTTTTGGAACCTTTGCGTCAAGAGGGTCGGGTACCTGCCATACGAATTGACCCATAATACCTGGTTATAGAAATATTTACCAATTTTTTATATATGCTGGTTTGAATATTGAGTTGGGTATTGAGTTTTGGGTTGAGTTGAAGCTTAAGTTAGGGGTCAATATGCGGGTTGAGTTCAAGTTGAGTTGGAGTTGAGTTGGGGTTCGGTTAAGATAAGGGCCGTTTGCAGGTTGAATTGGGGTTGAGATGGTGTTGGACCAGTGTTTAGTGAGCAGTTGAGTAGTCTATAAAATAAAGTAAGTGTTTGTATGTATGTACAGCATATGTGTATGATATTTAAAGAAATCCACACGACCTGACCGATTTGATCCAAACCTACACAAATAATGTTTAAGACTTAAGAAAGGTCACTGTTAATATCTCAAACCTCAAATTGAACCTTTTACATATCAAATTAAACCTTTAATGGAAGAGTTTGATGGGATTTTGCATGTGCGATGGTAATGGGATTGGGTTTGAATGAGAATTTCGGTTAGGCTTTAGGATTTAGTGGGAAGTTAGGTTGAATTGAGTTCATACAAGCATATAGCTTTCGAACCGATTTAATTTTGAGATTGGGTTGGAAAATAAGTATAAAGTTGAGCTAAGGGTTGAGATTTGGGTCGAACTAAGTTTAGTTGACGTGTGAGTTGTTCGGTTGCAGAGTTATTTTAGGGTTGTGTTGGAGTTAGGTTATCGGTTGATTTCCAAGTTGATTAATGGTTGATTTGGTGATTTAATTGATGGTTTGGTTGGCCGTTAGTTTAGAGATTGTGTTTAGGATTAGGAGCGATTAGGATTGTGTTGTGATTGAGATAGAGGTTGAGTTATAAATTGATTTAGAGCTTAAGCTAAAGATTGACTTAAGAGATTCATCTCGTGATTGATTTGGGAGTTGAATTAATCAAGACCGAAGTTCTGATCACCTTATGAGGTTTCAGCCCTTTATATTTTATTTCTTCTTTGTTGAGTACACGACTTCCATACGCAATCGATAAATTAAAATTGTTTTTGACTTGAGGTAGGACTAATTACGAGTAATTAGTTTTGTAAATGTTTCAATAAAATTTGGATACTGTAAGATTGGAGGTTTTGCTAACACATTTTTTAATTTATTGAAGGATTCATCGCAAGAAGCATTCCAAACGAATGGTTGACTCTTTTTTTAAAATACTGGATAAGATTTTGCTACATATTTCTGAGTATTTGTTAATAATTCGTCGATAATATCTAGATTATCCTAGGACTTTGATTGGTTGATGATTGGGCAGGTCTAATTCCATCTTCTGTTAAATTATATCCAAAATAAATAATTTCCTTTGACAAAATAGATTAGATTCTAATTTAGAATTATGATCTTTTCCTTTAACAGTGTTGACAGACTGCGGTTTAATAAATCCGATTTAGCTAAACTGATGATTGGCGATTAGCCAAAATTAGGGTTGATACATTACGGCTAAACTCGAAAAATGCACAAAATTTGACCAATTGCTGGATGGAAATTACGCACTTGCTGTCATATAAATTTACTGTTTTTTTTATAAATAAATCAAATTGTTTGGCACGCTGTGTTGTGAATGAGCTTTAGCTCAAAATAGAGTGTGCCAAAATCTTATTAAATTTCTATGTAAATAAATAAATAAATAAATAAAATATTAAATCGCAGTGGGTCAGTGGTATCAGGAAATGCTAAATGCAGTCTCCTTTTTGTCGAACTCATCTAAACATATTTGATGGTATTCATTTGCTAGATCTACTGTCGTAAAATATTTTGATTTGCCAAGGTGGTATAAGATTTCAGAAATATTGGGTAATGAAAACACTTCAACTTACGAAAATCTACAACTATTCCCCATTTTATTTGCGCCAATGCTAGGTTTTTTTCGGTACTTTCGTCTTCCAGCATTTGAGATATCTGCTTGTCAATTCCTGTTTTTAGTTAATTCAGGCAATCGATACTGTTTTTGAGAATTTGCTTCAGTTCGAATTTTGTGATAAGTAGCATTCTGGAAAATTGCTAAATCCAAACTAAAGTCTGTTTGAACCTCATTCAAGTTTCTTCTTGTCCACCAGAAGCGCTTGAATCATACATTTGTTACGTTTCGTGATTCATACTTTAAATGCCGTATTTTGGTATACGGAATACATGAAAAATTAAATTTTTGGGCCTCTTGGCTACAATGGATTATATCGGTGCTTCCCATTTGTAGAGTTTTCAAATTATCTTTTGGAAACTTGGCATTTGCAATTACTCTCACTAATCCAATTGGACTGTAGATTTCCATACTTTTTAAATATTTTTCCAAAGTATGGGAGTGTCCTGGTTCCGAATATGTGTGCTCTATGAGGGTACTACCTGGATGTTCATTTATGAATTTCAAAAGGCTTAAAGACTCCAAATAAGAAATTTCTCCGTTTGCGGAAAATCGATTGTGACTGTTTGCTAAATTCTTACGAAACCGCTTACTAATTCATCTGCACATCTTCCTTGAGTTGTTTCGGTCCAGATATTGCAATATGTGCTTCTGTTATCTCTACAATACCCTGTTAAGTTGAAACACAAAAATTTATGCTTTTAATAGAAACACTTTACATTTGCTTTCAGCAACGCAAATACATTTTGCAGATCAATTACCATCACACGGGTATTTGGCTTAATATTTGTCTTGTGGTCAATGTAATAGCTTTGTTCATCTTGACTTAATATTTCATCATTTTTTCCCTTTCTCTTGTGCTCCTCGCATTTGTTACACAAATCTTTTTTTGTGTTGTTTCTACGACCAAAACTTTACAGGGTCACCTGTTTCATTGCAAAACATGTGGTTCCAAAAACTTTTTATTTGTCGAAGAGCGGCAGTAATAAGACTCCACTGAAACTATTGATACGAGCTTTTGTTATGCGAGTGTGCAGTTTACCATGTTAACCTCCAAATGGAACTAACACGTTTTGCGGATGGATTTTAATCAAATTTTATATCTGAAGTAGATTCTTTTCCTGCTCTAACACTGCCAATAATATTTTGCCCGTTGCCTTAATTCTAAAATTATATTCGCCAAATTTATATTGAAGGAGATAGTCTTCTCAATTTCCAGCATCAAACGGACAAATTTGTTGATGGATTTCGGTGAAATTTGAAATATTTTCCCCAACAAAAAGTTTCTAATATAAAACCTATTATTTTTGGCCATAATGTTCGACTGGGATACGATTTTTTTTAACATGGTCCAACGGCAAAATATTTTGAACCTAATGCACCAAATGAAACATACACATTTGTCAATCTATTTTAATGGTTAACTGATTCTTTAATGAATCCTAATCTAAAATAGAATACATCAAATCCTTAAGAATTTCTTGGGTCATATCGTTTGGGGTGGAATCGGAGTTTGGTTTCCTAAATAACATATTTAAGTTTATTGTTTGCAATAAAACTTGATAAAATCGTTATTTACGAGAAATTTCATACATGTTGTGCAAAACTAACCCATTTGGTTTTTAAATTAGTTATGCTTAATGTATAATAGGGCACTATTCATCATCTTCATCATCATTGTGATGGTTTCGAAAATAAACGGTAAATTTGCGTAAAAGTTTTGGCATTTTTCATTAATCAGGTTCAACTCATACAATGAATTTAATTCCTTCCATTTTGCTAAGAATATTAATATCGGTTTGTCATAACTTAAGATGCGAATAAAACTTTAAAAGCCTGTGGATTATTTTGCAGCTTTTTCTCCCATAATTTTGCTTTCATTAATGAGTAACTAAGGAATGGAAGGTCACATTTTCCGGTTCCACTCCCGAATTATAAGCTACTGTGCCCTTTGGTATTTCTGTTTTTTCTCATTTTCCACTTATTTTTAAAACTATGATAATTCTAAACTATGATAATTTGAATTGTCATATAATAAACTATGATAATTTGATTTGTCATAGTATTAAGCTAAGCGGTGTAACTTTTTGTGATTGCCTTTACTTTAAATAGGATGGTGCCCTTTGCCACTCAGTCAATCAAACAGCGACCATTTTTGTATCAAACGTTTCCATGGCCATCTACATCGCTCGAATTGATATCACCAGATTTGTTTTTTGCGCGGGGCTATAGTCTCTTACCGATCTGAATGCCAACGTTTGATAAGAATTTGTCAACATTTTGACCGAAACACTGCGCTGCGGTATGGAAAATGCTCAAAAACGAGCAGAAGCTTGCATCAGTGGTAAAGGGTGCCATTTACCTGACATAATTTTTCATAAATATATCAATTGTAACTTTGAGAAATTTTCTTTTAGTTACTGAGTTAATTAGCTCTTGTTGCTCACCAGTTTTTAAATTGCTTTTTTTTGAGATTTACATTGTCTACAACATGGAATCAAAATTTCACCGTCAAATGATAAGTTAACGGTTAATAAAATTCTCCTTAAACATATATTCTTTTATCCACTGTACAACTTTCGACAGCGGACAACGTCGTCACACAAAAAATATTGGACCCCGAATATTTGAGACAGAGAAACGTCCGTTATTAGTAATCATAACCACATATAATGAAAGGAGAGGGAGGGGGTGAATAATCCCAAATACACAATATGATATTACTGTTTAAAATTCCGTAGATGACAACCGACCCTCATTTATACAAATAGAATGGTAAATTTCTATCATTTACCTCCAATTACGATACACAAAATAAAAAAAAAAATGTAAATCGAACGAATCATTCTTCTTGTACACATAAACAATTTAAATCAAATCACGTAAAATATTTCCTTTATGGTTTCTGAATAAATCTTGTCTACAAAACAAATAATTGATGTTGCTAATCTTAGGTCTCTCCCCGCATAAAATTCGCCCAATAAATGTTGTATTTTTATATTTTGTTAGACAGTGAATTTTGTGTTCCGCACCACCTTATTTGAAGGTGAACCTCATTCATATATTTAATTAGTATGTATGTAGAACCACTTGAAATACGAAATTTAATTATTTATCACCACTCTTGAGCATAAATAATTTAAATTTAAAAAGACGCTTCAAAGATTGGTATATATAATGACATACCCATCCACCCCAACATTTTATTTTGGTTTTGTTTTTTGGGTACGACATACACACTTCCAAACTATGTAGAATATGTACGAGTATATAACAAACAGAATCATTAATTAAAATTAACAAAATTAAAAAGAGAATAATGTAAATCTTATTAATACATTTCTTGTTTATTTTCAGGTAAAAAAAATACAAAAAAATTCAAGAATTTGGAACGAACGAAAAACGGTATTCAAATTAGCAAATATAATATTTTGCTGTGGGATTGACTGGGGGACATTTTTGTAAGTACAGCAAAAAATTTTATCGATCGAACTATACGTATATCTTCTGTTAGTTTAATAAAAAGATTATTACAAAGATTGATTGTCAAGCAGAATTTTTTTTTATTTTACTTTCTATGTATATAGGGGAACCGTACGAAGAGAAGATTTGGTGGTTTATTATTATGTCCAGAGGGTTGGTTTGGATTCGTTTTCCGTTTGCTTGAAAAATACATCATTACGTTATCAGAAATATGATATTTGTATGTATTTGCTGCCCTAGAAATTGGATGAAAATCAATGCCCCTTCTATATAGTTGTCTCATAAAACAGATGGAGTGGAATTCATATTTTCTTACACGAAGGAGTATATCAAATTTATTCGGAGAAAGAAAAGTTTGTCTGTGTATAAGATTCTTTCGGATTTTTATAGACAAAATATATTAACAATCAGTTGGTTAATCAGAAAAAAATGAAGAGAAATATTTACCAAAAAAGTAGAAATATCAATCCCCCCTAGCGAATTATATTCACAAAATCAAAAAAACTCAAGGAAAACCCTCATGAGGGTTTTCCATGAGTTTTTCATTTAGTGAATATAATTCGCTAAAACAGTACGTTCGTACTTGACACTATCTGTGTTAAGTAGGAATTGTATTTTTGTAGTTTGGTACGAAGCCAAACTACCAACACAATGAGCTCAAAGAAAGTTCTCATTTTTTTGTTCAGTGTTGTACACTTTGTATTACTCTTGAAGTAAAGTACGGCGGGAGGGGGAGGGGGATTGATATTTCTACTTTTTTGGTAGATATATTATAAATGATTGGCCTCTTCATTTTTTGAAGAATGCCATTATTGTTAATATATTTTGTCTATAAAAAGCCGAAAGAATTTTTATTTCAGAACAACACCAAATGATTTTGTCTATAAAAATTATATCTGGCTAAATTACAGCTATAATTTTTCTGACTGTACAAAACCACTAACTTTGTGGGGCTGCTAGATACGATTTAAAAAATTCAATATCTCGCTTGCGATCCGTTAATTTCTTTCTGCGATTAGCATTGCATATTATCAGGCTCGTCATTATATTGTTATACTAACAGTAATAAAGCAAAATATTTTTTAAACTGCCTAAGGCTTGATTTTCGAACCTTTCCTACTTAGGAAACTCACAAGATGTAATCAAAGTTTTTACAAAATAATTAAATTGATTAAGATTTAACCTAAGTTAGTTCCAAATATTAACTTGCACTTAGTAAATAATTTAAACTTGCTGGCTAGGTCGAAAGGATCTTTTTTATCTGCTATTGTTTCGATATGTAGATTCCGATTACAGCTCACATAGTTGTAAGATGTCAGTAGTCAGGATACTATCGACGTTGTTTTCAATAAGGATTTTTGTACTGTACGTTGCGTTAGCCCATCGAGTTCCAAACAGTTAATTTGAGGTTTTTGATTAAAATTTGTAAATTCCCTGGCCATCGTTTGGGATTTATCGTAGCAGACTTTGCCCTCGCAATGCTTTGACTTCTGAATATATGGTTTAGTGCTTGTTGACACGCTCTATGTCGTGGAGTAATTATTTTTCTTAGCTCATGGTACACAACAATATTCTACTTTAAACATTAATAAAGGTTTGTGTCGTGATTCATATTTTAATTATGCTTTGCAGTTCAAAGATCGTTTTTGTTAGTCCTTCCCTGCACAGTGGATTCGAGAGTATTTATGTGTTAAAGTATATAAAAAAGTAACGCTACGCTTTTTATTAGGGGTGTAGTGAGTGTATAGACGAAAACATATTTGTACGTAAGCAAATTTTTCGCTAAACTCAAAATGGCGGAGAGAGAAAAGACAAACTTGTGTTTTTCTTCCTTTGCTTTCATTTTGTTTTACATTTGCTTTAATATACAAACATAAACTTCTGAAACCTCAAGAGGTGGTCAAAATTTAGGCCCTGAAAATTATATCAACTCCCAAATCATTCTCCAACGGAACCTCTCAACTCAATTTCCAGCTCAAACTCCAACTCAATTAACAATTGCCTATCCAATATCAAAACAACTTTCAAATTAACCCTTAACTTAATCGCAAAGTCAACGGTTAACTAAATCCACGAATCAACCCCAAATAATTCCCCAACCAAACCTCCCACTTAACCCCAACTCAACTTCAACTCAACTAAACTCAAACCAAATCTTAACCCTCTACTTAACTCCAAACTCAACGGTCAACTCAGTCCCATAGGCAACTCGATTCGAAAGCTACATAAGTGTATGAACTCAACTAAATTCAAATAAATCTATTCTCCCATCAACCATCAACTCGACCCCAAATTAAGCAAAATAGAACCCCTTATTCAAATCCAACTCAACTTCAAATCAAGCTCTATTCAACTCTAACCCGATCTCAACTTAACCTCTAATCCAATTCTAAACTGAACCATAACTCAACTTTAACTCAATCTTCAACTCAACCGCTAATTCAACCCTTAACACAACCACAAACTCAAAGGCCAACTCAAACCTTAAATCAAAACGGTCCGAAAAACTACACTCATACATGAACTCAACTCAGAGCAAGTCAAGTTGACTTCCAACTCAAATCTCAACTTATCCCTCCAGTAAATAAAAAACTGAACAACTGAATGAAACCAAAATCAGCCCCAACCCAATCCTAATCAATCAAAAATCCATATGCGTACATTAACTCAACTCAAGGTTTCGTCCAACTCAGCCCACATCTTTACCCAAATAAATTCGTAATTGAATCCCTCACTAAACTTTAACTCAACCCCAAATCAACTCCAAACTCCATCCCTAAACAAACACGGTCTGAAACTGCCGTGACGCTTGTGATAATTGATATGGTGAACGCTAAATAGTGTACTCAGTCTTCCATTAGTAAACAGCCGATGTTGTGATAAAACCACATTCCGACTACCTAGTGCGAGAAGACTACATAAAAGTAGCGAAGTCGATACTACATAAAATAAAATCTGTAGACAATGAGAAACCATGCTCATACCGATATTACAGTCGAACTACCCCAACCTAATATGAAGATGCCATTCTATGAAATTTCCTAAATCAGATGGTGATCCATCTAACGTTTGCAATTTAATTTGGCTCTAAATTCAAAGATGAATGAACATTTTTCAAAGCGGTTTATTTTATTAGAAAGAGTCATTGCCATTAAATATGAAACAAAATTTCATTTAAATGAGTTGCACTGCACGACTGGCTTTACAGTACCCCCTTCGGTTAACCCAATTTTTCAGAACATCAATGGCTACTTCGATTTGATCTTTCAAGTCTTGGACAGTCTCTGGATGGTTAGCGTAACCATAAAAAATGTCCAACGGAGTCAAATCGCAGCTGCGTGATGGCCAATTAACATCTCCGTTACGGATGATTATTCTATCCTCGCGAAGACAGTGTGCAAAAGACCGATTGTTTCGTTTGCTGTGTAGTAAGTTGTACCGTTCTGTTAAAACTAAATGTCGTGTTTACCCTCCTCTTGAATTCTGGGTAGCAAAAATTCGTCTGTCACTGTAAGGGCTACTTTTTGCTCATTTTCGGAAAAAAAATGTACCAATGATGCCGCCTGTCCAAACTCCACACCAAACAGTCACTCGTTGTGGATGCATCGGCTTCTCCATGATTAGAAGTGGATTTTCTGAGCCCCTAATGCGACAATTTTGATGATTTTTCACCACGCGTTCCACGCATTGCGGATGGTCATTTTGCCTCAGCTCCAGCACTAATTGAACTTTAGCGCCACTATGTGAAATGTTCAATTTTAGAGCACGATGGCGAGTTGATGTTGCTGGATGGTCAGACTCATTCTGAGCAACAGCTGCAATGTTCTCGGCTGTACGCGCTGTAAACGTACACGTGTTGGTTTATCCATTAACAATCCAGTTTTATGAACTCGCTTCACAAATTGATCGACAAATTGCCTTGTAGGCATTTCATTTCTACTGAATTTTCAACATAAATTTCTTACAGTTTGGATAAAGTATTGTCAGACTCCAAATAACCGATAGTAGAAATTGCAAACGCTAGATGGACCTCCCTTTACAATTTAAAACATTATCACAAAGCATTTCACAATTTTTGGGATCGCATTTGAAGGAGATGCCGCGAGATAGAGTTTGTAAACTAAGAATTTGTTTTCGGTCTATGCAAATTTACAAAGTGTTTTAAAAGCAATACCCAATACTGTCACGGAGAAGTTTCAGATCGCATTCAACAAAATGAACAATACTAGGCCGCACCGAAAAGGGTGATAAAGTAAGCAGGCGATAAAGTGAATGCAGCATATGTAAACGAGTCTAAACCAATTATGGTGGTTAAATTTGCAAGATTGGTGGATTCATTAATATCTTGGTAAGCTGGCAAATGACGACAAGCCAAAGCAAACTGAGAAAAGTTCCAAATGTTGAATTCACAAATCGAATCGACACAATATTTGCGATTGTGGCTTCTTTTTATCAAAATCTGTTGTAGATCGAAAGGCTGCTATGCATGATGTGCCTTTATAAATTCTGGCCGCTTAACAAGTAAACCCGTATTGGCTTTTCTGGATGCTGGCAACACGACAAAACTAATCGAGAACAATTTGCCTATTGACTAAATTTATACGGTGATAGCAGTGATTTATAGTTAATTTGGACGGTCGGAGAAGAAAGAAAATGAACCTACAGCAGTGAAATTTCAAACAGAGGCTTGAATTTGTGAACAAAATTATACACTATGAAAGCTAAGACTTTTAATAGGAATGGTATTAAATACAGAAATCTTCCAATCGACGAGAATGACGTGAGCCTACTGGCTGCCAAATTCAAATTCGCACCTAAAAAACACGCACGAACAATTCCAGAGCTAGAACTAACAGCCCCAGTGCACACGAACGGACCAAGGCAAGAACATTTTTAGCGGACACAATATAAAGTCCACAACGCCAATACGTGCACCTGGCAGAAAGGCAATGCGATTTCTGATATAATTTCCCAAATATACATATCCACAACCTCCACAAATGGCTGATCTACCGAATTTCCGTCTATATAGCTCCATTTACCAGCAAAATTGCGGTTTCTACAGGCAAATTCTCCTCATATGAACGCTATCATGAAGTGAGCCCAGTAATGGAAGAATTGAATAAGAGACATAGAGAGCTGAACCCTTTAGAAGTATTTTGATGGAGGAAGTCCGCATCATAAGTAGTTGGATACCTAACTTCATACATAACTGAGTGCATTGCCATGCACATACATATCTCTCGCAGAACTGCAAATACTGAGAGTCTTAATTCTAAACAGTACATATTGTCAAACATATTCAGAAATATAATAGTGCAATGTTAATTGCTTCCGTATCACCCATAAAAAAAGAAAATCCAGGCAATGGCTTGTATTGTTTTTTAATGTACAGGGACAGATTTGCTGGTGCATTTCGGATTTGTAACCACATAATGGAGAAAACGCTTCATATGGGCGCTGCTTTGTTTTATTGAATTATCGGTTGATACTAGCATACTCATGAATCGTAAAGAAAATAAAGCAACATTTGCAATCTTCTACAAACTGGTTAATTTAGAATAAGAGTTAATGAGTTTGGGCCAAATTGTCTAACTAAAGAATTTGCAAATTGCCCTAATTGTCCAAAGTATCTTACTAAGCCCAATTAATTGTATGTCCACAATTTTACACAATAATGAGAGGAAAAATAGTTCGCGCTAATTTCACCCGTATTTCGTACGATAATGAACTGCACTTTTTTCTTGCGTTGATTTTTAATTTTCCCACTATAACGAAGTTCAGAATGTGAGCGGTGCAGTGCATTAAGCATTTTTTACTGCAGCCGTTTCACTTTAATGACGATGCTGACGCTGTCAAAGTTATTGCAGTAAAAATTCCAGAACTACACGCTGCGCAGTCTTTCTTTTCACTTCACTGCACCCTATATGTTAGCATACCAACTAGAGAATTTTTTTACACAGTGTAAAAGTAACAGTGTAATGCAAGCTTCACTTGTGTGCTCAAAGCAAAAGCAACAAATAATAAATGTTTATTTATTTTGTTCACTCGCTCCAAATTTGAATTTGTAATTACTCCATTTTTTTCGTTCGATTGTCAGACAGGACAACGCATGAATACAATTCGTGGACATACTTTTACTAATTCGTAAGTGGCATTTCTAATAACTTTGCGTTAATCACTGTGCCTTCTTGGAGGCTGGTCGTTCGGAAAATGAAATGGATTGAGCATAGTCCTCCCAATATTGTTAAAAATTGGATTTTCATTTTCGTAATGGGAATCCACCTTTAACTAATTTCACGCACACACACACAAATTTGAACTCAGATTGATCATTTGGCTGCTCTTCAGATGTTCTCCACATCTGTCTGAGGATCTTTTCGGTGCATGTTGATGAAAACGACCGCTATTTTATTTCCAAATTCCGTAATGTGGCCAAAATGGCACACTTACTACTGCGTAGTCCATCATCCTCTGGCATTATCCTAATAAATAATAAAACAGATGATGTTGATGTGATTTTCAAAACGAAAGTACGAAAGAAAGCTCTGGTTTTGGCCTATGTTGAAAAAAAGTAAAAATATTGGAAATTAAGCGTCCTGATTGATGAAAGGATGAAGCAAAGCCAACAAATTTGTTGCATCTGCTAGAAGCATATTTGAACTTTTGAATAATTTATTTCTGACTTGTTAAGGAGACGACATCCAAGTTCGATACCCGTACAACTGAACGATTCATAAATTTAATATTTTTTCACCAAACATCAAAATTTCTTACATAGCTATAGATTATCGTTGGAAATGGCTGTTCATCATGTTTTTCGTAAATTGCAAGATACTTTTCTTCCTGGCACTTGGTATTATCTATACGTGTATTTGACACATTTAATACCCATCATTCGAAGTAGTATAACATATAACAAACATTTCTCAAAAAAATTAATGAGCTTTTAGAAATTTACTAAGCTATATTTTGTATTTAGTACATATAGTAAACAGATGCGGTCATTCACATGAATATATTTTTCCATTATTTTCCCGTCTTACAGTAAGTCTATATATAAGATCGGATTCATATATAACATTATAAGTATGATGCATTTCCAATTCATATGTATGATGGACTATAAAAATATCAATCATATTTACTAAAAAGATATGAGTAGGGTCTTCTACACTTGTGAGTGTTTTATAAGAAGATTTGTTGTTGGTGCTTTAAAAAGTGTATTCATAAATTTGCATTTATATCCGAAATCAAAAATAATATCTGTCCTTAATATACATACATACTTATATATGCTTATACATTTTCATTTTGAATCAACATAAAATTATTTTATTTTCCATTCACATACACATATGGTTCATTCACATCAAACACTTCAATAAAATTTGATTCTTATGGTGATACGTCGAATGTGTTCAATGGCAGCACACCCTTACGAAACAACCGCATTTTAAAATAAAATTAATTTAACGAATACATTTATGGGGAATTTAAATTTTTTTCATTTTTCTCATATATGTGAGAAATAGGCATTATTTGATATCTGACCCAGATGAGCAATTACACGGCAAACAATAAAGCAAAGATTTTATTTTGACCGCGTACATCGGACCAAAATTCTATTTTATTATAAATTGTGTGTATCTTCAGTTATTTATAGGTTAAATTTAATGATGTAATACATATTTAAAAATAAACCAGTCGAATACGTTACTGTCAAAATGCTAAATGAGACGTTGTTGTTGTCAAACACATGCAGAATTCAAATATTTATGATTTTCAAGAATGAACTTTATCATTTGTGCCAGATTTGGGACAAATAGTCCTATTAGTTATACAAAATTTAATACAGCTTTAGCAACTATTAAGTTTAAACCACGAGAAAGTATTTTAGTAAGATCAGATTCTATTTTTTTTATTTTTTTTATTTTTTTTTATTAGGCCTGGCTCCTCATTCAATAAATCACTTAGATTTCTTGCATTCCGTAGGACGTTTAACTTAGATCTATGTTGTCTATATCTGGGACAAGCCAATATGAGATGTTCAACATCCTCCACACTTCGACACAACTCACAATCTTTGTCCTCACTCAAATGAGGTTTCCACAAGCATTCAGCCGCCACATCAATACTTCTCCCTTTTCCAATTACTACAAAATCGTCTGTAAATTGCAGAACGATTTGATTGTCTGTATTGATGTGGTGTATCTCGCTGGTATATAAGTTGAGCATAGCTGGAGATATTCCACTTCCTTGTGGAAGTCCAACATTTGCAACTCCCTCCAACCTAAAACCACTTCCATTCAGAACCATTTTTCTCTCAGTCATAAAATCTTTTATCCATATACATACTTTCCGTGTAAAATCCAAAATTCGAGAGAATTTGTTGTAATTTCCACGGAACCACATAATCATAAGCCCTTTCAATCTCCAAGAATACCGCAACAGCTTTCATATTATCCTTTCTTACTTCCCAAACAAACTTTTCCACACACTCGATTGCAGAGTGGTTCTTTCGAAGTCCAAATGTTGTCGATGACAACAAATTATTTTCATTCACAAAATCTTCCACTCGTTCTTTCATCATTCCATTTAAAATTTTTATAAAAACATTTAACATACATATGCCTCGATAATTTATTGACACATTTGGATCTCTATCTCGTTTAGGGATGGGAACCACCCTGCTCTCTTTCCATTTGTCCGGTATTTTTGAGCTCATTCACACTTTGTTGAGTATCTGAAGCAAATTATGTTTTGCTGAATCCTCGGTTCGTCCCTGGAGTGGTAGATTTTGATTTATCTAACACTCTCAGGAACTCTCCCCATTCATACTTACAATCCATTCTTTCATTTCTACTCATTCTATCCACTTCATCAAATCATTGCTTACATTTAATATCATTCTTACAAATTCTTCACCTTTTTCCCTGTTCTCACATACCACATTGCTCACATTAAAATGTTTATCATTCACTCTATTAAATATACTCCAATCATCCTTAGTTGTGGTTCTATGTGTCATTTAAGACACATAATCCCACCAACTTTACCTTTTTGCTCTGCGAATTGCCCGTTTCAATTTTCCAATCATTTTACCATACATAATGTTATTCTCACTATTCCTTTTCCTATTAAACTCACGCAAGCTATTCGCTTCTTTTCATACCAGAATTGAACTTCATTGTTCCACCAACCATTCACATTAATCTTTTTCATATCCACAATTTTTGTCTACAGTTCATTTACCCGTTCAATTTCACTATCTTACTGGCTTTGATTTATTTCATTTTCTCTGAGAATCTCATTCATCTGATTCATTCACCCATTTCCTGTTATTCATTAATTCACATTTCTTCCTAAACACTCGATTATCATTCATGATCATTTTGATCATGAAATGATCACCACCCAAATTCTCTTCTTCAACATTCCAAGTGACCCGGCAGGCCAGTTCAATAGTGGTCATAGACAAATCTATTACGCTGGCCGTGCCTCCCACATTCGCCATTCTAGTTGGCCTTCCATTATTCAATAGCACCATATCGGAATCTTGAATCAGGTCGGCCAACATTCTCGCATGCGCATTCATATCTCCACATACAATCAGGTTACTTTTATCTCTCACCCACTCAAACATTTTTTAAAGTCATTCAAGGCTTTTTTCCTGTCATCTTCATCACGCACCTGGGTTACATACACGTTCAATAGTAACATATTTCTTTCCAAATTCGTCGCTGAGGCAGCTATTGCTTCAATCACCTCAAAAGCGGGTAACTGTACTTCTTGAAGCGTCACAATTAGCGTACACAGAAATAGAGCTTTGTGAATATTGTGAAGAAGAAAAATTGTAAAAGAGTTCATCTGTATTAGTATGATTCGCTAGTACTTAACGCACAGCACATACGTTTATATAGAATCTAAATTGTGGTATAATCAGTCCAGTCGCCGCGGCCTGATGAGAAGATTGATTTTTTCATAATCATAAGCTCATCAGTTCTGCGATGATCTTTGATCGAAACAAACTCGAACCTAGTTCCTCCTCCGATCCAGCTTCTAATGCGGTTATTAGCCCATCATAACTCTCCGGCAGCGATCCTAACAGTATTGCAATGACGAAAGATTCGGGTTTAGTTTCGTCTCCCAGCGCCAACAACTTTTGGAACAATTCGTTCACATCCTCCTCAAACACACGATTGCCATGAATATCCTTTTCGTGGAATTCTTTAAGCGCGTCCCTTTGTCCTTTTTTCTTAATCTGTTAGCGAGTTAGCGCAAGTTTACACCTTAATGTCGGTAATTTGGATGTGGAAATGTATTTGCTAGACGACACCCGGAAATGTTGAAGGAAATTTGAAATATATATTTTGAGTGAATATATTTCAATCTCAAGATGGCCTAAAGAGGCCTACAATAGCTCATAGCTAAACCATTATCAGGAGGTTATCATTGGGATATTCAATAAATCATATAGTGTCGAATATATTGAGACAAAATTTTAGCATGCCTTCTGCATGACAAAAAAGACGGACCTTTATAGTTAGAATACAATTATAAATTCATTTCAATTTGTCTTATCTACATATTAAAATCTGAAATTTCTGGCTGATATTTCGAAACACCCGCAATAATGTTATGTAGTTCTTTTTAAAAATTAGGCGAATTAAAAGAAAAACATTTTACTTCACTCCTATGGGATGGAAGGAACGAAATCATAATTTCCGTTTTAATTTTGCTTTTCAAAAATTTAATTAAGAAAATTTGTCTTTACAAATACGATTATTTATCTTTTGAAGCAAAGTTTTTCTTTTCAGTTCTCTTATGTAGGTAAATATGGTATATATGGTACATAATGTGAGTATGAGTAGGGCTTTTGTTGCTTTTCATATTTCTTTTCATTTTTAACAGGAAGGTTGAAAAAGATTCATTTTGTAGTAAACAGATATGTTTCAACAGTTTTCAAACTTTTTGATCTTAATCCTTTAATTTTAATCAAAATGTTATGCTTAAAATCAGTGCTGCAGAGAATTGACATTTTGGGACCACTCGTACCTTTAGTCTTAGAATAATTTTTTTTTTTTACTTTTGTTTGTTTATATTAGGGTTTAGCTACTCTTTGCAGTTTTTATTTGGGCAGGTATTGTAAAACCAAATAAACCATTTCCGGACTTCAGCTGTTATTTACTAATGTTTTTAGTACCTATTACCAAGCGAAATCTTCCGATGATATTTTCCGTGACAAATTTATCATTTCAAACCGAAGTAAAGTTCTTAGCAATAACCAAAAATGCCAAAGTCAAATGATTTTTCTCGAATGCCCGTAGTATGTACTTGATGCGAAAATCATCAAATTTTGCGCCGATCTGGGAACAAGTTTCTACTCTGTTGGTAAATTGATTCTCAAAATGAAAAAAAATTCAGGATCTGGAATACTTATGTTTTAAGTTGGGGATAAACGAAGATCTCAAGGACAAGGAAGATGTTAAGTTCAAAAACCTGGCCAACTGGCGTTTATATTAGGCCATTTAAGAATAAAAATGTTCGGAAAGCAGTTGCCACAAACGTAAAATTTCGCAACCTAACAGTAGACAACAATACTCCCAGAGTTTAAGTGATGTTGTTTTAAATAAGAGGATGATCCGGCCCATATGCTTAAAACAAACTACACTATTCTCTATTTATTACCATAATGCATCCAGTATTCCAGGGAAATCTAAATTGTTTCTATTGGGCATTCTTGACAACGATATCATAGTTATTTGTGGCTTACAAAAAATGTCAATTCTGAAGAATACTTTCCATCCGATTACGTGGTCTATAGTGTGTTGATCGCCGTGAAGAATCCACTTTCGAGTGAGGTTATAGCATGTCATCCGGTATACGACATTATGACATTTTCGCTGAATAAGTGCCCGACGGATTAAGTTTAGAAGTTTATCATGAATTTTTTGATTTTTTCAAAACTGTAATATCTTCACTACATATTGAGGAACAACTAATGATCGGTGAATGATCTACAATTACCAACTTGGCGGCGTTATATTGTTATTGATGGAATTGGATCGAAGGCCGGTAACAAATAGATGTAGTTTACACTGACTTTTCGAAAGCTTTCGATAAAATTGATTATTCGATTCTTATCTATAAGCTAGAGAATCTAAATTCTGAGTCCATTCCTATCAAATGGTTGCATTCTTATCTTTCTGGCCGATCACAATTCGTTACGATTCTCATTTATTTCGTGTAACTTCTGGAGTACCGCAAGGTAGTCACATTGGTTCACTTCTGCTCTCATTATTTATTAATGATGTTGTGGAGCAAAGTGATTTGAGTACATTTTGCAGTTGGTGATTTAACAACAAATTGTTGTTGTACGTATAATAAACGCTAAAACGCACAACTTAAAAAGTAATCAGTTTAGCACTAATCTGGGTATTTTACTTATAATGTGAATTTGTAGGTAAAATAGTCATATTATTGCCAATAAGTTAAAAACTCGATAAAAGCAGCAACAAGGAAGCAACATTATATCGCAAAAAATTATGAAACGAACTGATAAGCTTTCTAGTTAGAAATTACTATTGGGTGGGCTTTGGGTGGGCTCAGTGGTACCAAGAAACGGGGCAAACACTAAAAACTGATGACTTAGTTGGCCAAAAGGTAGAGTGTTCCTAACACATTGCTTACTACTAAGCACATTCCGACCTTTAAACAAGTTTTTATAGGGAATCTTGTGAAACATACGGAAGGCAATGTCACATTCAAGATCCTCAAAACATCATACAACATAAAATGTATCCGAGTATAAAGAATAACAGATAGTAGAACTTCTACGAAGGAAAGATGGGCATTTTCAAATTTAAAGAAGCAGCTATTTAGAATTGGCTAATAAAGGGAATTCTCTTACCTACATTATACGGAAGAATGGTAGTGATACTCCCTTAGTGGCCAATAACTCCATGAATCTTGCGAAAGTATGAAGACTGTCATCAGAAGCTTTTTTCCCATGTAACAGGCAAATAGTGTTTAAAATACGAGGTTGCCTAAAGTATCTAAACTTACAGAGCTCACAAAAGAATGAATTGAGAAGACTGTCGCAGCACTATTAAAGAAAATAGAAGGCATAAAATAAAACATTTTCCAAAATAAGCCTCCCAAATCAATCCTTAACGGAACCTCTTAACTCAAATTTCAGCTCAATCACGAACTCAATTTACAACTAAGCCTCCAACTCAATCGCAGTCACCAAACCATCCCAACGCTCAACTTAATCTCTAAATCAACCCCAAATCAACTTTAAAATCAATCTTTAACCTAACCCCAAATCATCTTTTATATAATTCCTCAACCGAGCAACCTACTCAACTCCAATACAAGCTAACTAAACCCTAACTCAACATTAGTTCAACTTACCTCGAACCAAATCTCAACCGTTTGCTCAACTCGACACTTAATGGTTAACCTACCACTAAACACTAAATTCGACCCCAAATTAATCCCTTAATTCAAACCGTAGTCACCGTCATACCATAATAGCAACGTACAATCATAACTTAAACAATCATTTCATAATATTATTATTATATTATACCATCATACCATCATGGCAATATACTATTAAACCATCACACAATCAAAATAACGTACCATAATAACGTCGGACCATTACACCATCATAACATTGTAACATCGTACCATCGTATCATTATACCACCATATAATCATGCCGGCATACTGTCAGCCCATGATATCATCATACCATTCAACCGTCATATCATTATAACATCATAATATCACACAATCATTCCATGGTATATATCATATTTCCAAGATAATATCATACCATCGTACCATCATAGCATTATACCATCGTACAATCATACCATCTTATCACTATACCACCGTATTATCTACCGTCGTACCATTATACCATCCTACCATCATACGATCATACCATCATATCATCATACCATCATACTATCATACCATCGTACCATAATTCTAGAGTAAATACCATCACACCATCAAAGGTACCATCGTACAATCGTACCATCACACCATCTTATCAGTGATACCACCGTATCATCATACGGTCGTACCATCACACCATCCTACCATCATACGATGATACCATTATATCATCATACCATCATACCATCATACCATTATACCATCATACCAGCATAAAGGTTTTACACTTCAAATTGAACCTTTTATGTTCCAAATTGAACCTTTTACATTTCAAATTCAACGTTTAGCAAATTAGGAGGAGTTTGGCTGTTTCTTAACGAATTTTAGTGAAATTTGACATCAGCGATGGAAATGTGATTCTAAAATGATTTTTAGATGAAGTTATGGAATATGGTCAATATAAGAATATAACTTAGCTATTTTTAGCCAATTATGATGAATTTTGACGTTTCCAACGAGGAAGAGGTTAGGTAGACGAGGTTGGGAGAAATATGTCAATATGGCTTCTATCCAGTTGTTTGTTTAGGTTTCTGTGAATCATGCAGCAAACAATCAAGTTTCGGTTACAAACTTTTCTTGTCAATCTTCCTCTTTAAACTTTGGGTTATGTTTTCTGAGTATTTGCTGTTAGACCGGTAAGTTTAGAAAAATATATTGTATGGCGGACATGCGCCGCAGTATTGAACCTACTAACGGTATTGTAGAGTTTCGGAATTAGAAACATTATTTTAAATCAACATTCCCAATCTCGAAATTCATTAGAATCGGCTAAGGAATAGCAAAGTTCCAACCTACTGGGCCATATTCCAGAATTTCATCTAAAAATCATTTTATAATCTCATTTCCAAAGCACATGTCGAATTCCATCATAATCGGTTGAGAATTAAACAAGTTCCACAAGCCACCTTTTGTGTTGTTGGTGATAATTTACAACGTAGTACACTTACAACGTGGTGCCGTTTCAATAGCCAACGAACGGACATTAATTCTTTGTCGTTACTAACCGCTCTTAATGCTCTAACATCGGGTTCATCGATCATCGGTCGAAACGAGCCACCTTTTGTATTGTTGGTGGTAATTCTGCGAATAAAAAAAAATATATTCTTTCAAGTCAACACTGTTCAGCAACGTGGTTGCTGTTTCAATAGCTAAGCAATGGTGATAACATTGTGATGTAACTGCTTCATATATGCAGTTAGTCATGGCCATCACATCGTTATCATCGTCCAATTAAAAAGGTTCGAGATATTAAGTGCAAACCAATCTGTGACTAAACCATTTCAAACCAATATTGTGATAATAGTGTCTCGCATCAAAATATGTCGCAAGAAATGGCAGGCCTTAAGAAACAGCGTTCCTCAAACAAAGCTTAACTGACACAAATTGTCAACTTTAAAAATCAGGAGCATGACGGCACTCATATAGAAGAATTTCGAACTCGTCTGATGCGTGTCGAGAAACTAATGGTTGAATTCACAGAGATCGAAGGCAAAATCTTTCGCATTAACCTAGAAGAGGAAACCGACCAGCCCTCACACAGAAGGTGGCCACGCACTACGATTGCCCAAAATTAACATTAGTAAGGAACGTCAAATATTACCGAATCTTGTGTCAGAAGAAAATCCCTTGTCCCCAACAAACATCTTTGACAAGTTACCACAATGAGCAAAACGAAAACCATTAGCTGGTGCGATATTATCACAAGATAATGCAGCACAAATTTTAGTTAGAAGCCCTAGTCAAATGCAAATGTAAGGAAAGAAGAAGAAGCCAAAGGAGCGATGGACACAAAGATCACAATTTGAGCTGGATACTTTAAATCCGAGGAATACTGTGGATAATACATACAACAGTTCCAGATCTAGAGATGTTTACAGCAATATTCAATATCCGAGTGAGAATAGTTCAATCGAAAGTGGAAAGGAGAATAGTCGGAACTTATTCCTGTCAGTTAGAGGGTTTCTTAAAGCGGGAGAGCAAATGAGTCTAAACGGTCTTAATTCAGAATCAAATACAGAACACGATACTGATGTTGAAGATATATCAAAAGGCGAACGCACTAATTCAGAACATGGCGTTTTATTTTATCCTACCGTCTCTCTCGGTACTCCAACTGAATCCAAAGTAAACGAAATGAACGAAACAGTAGGTGCTACGTAAATCTATCAAGAAGCAAAAAATTAGAAAAACAAGGTTTTTCACTTGCTGTAACACCGTCATCATTGTCAACAGCAACCGGAATTAGTCCTTTGTATAATAATAGTGATGGGAGTAAAGTTCTTCCAACGATATCGAAATCTTCGCGAGGTGGAATTTTACGATCAACTATTTCTTTACAAAATAAGACATCTAATAGCAGTTGTAGCTCCAAGTACGTCACACAGTAATATAAAAAATTCAGCTGGTATTATTAATCGGCGAATGGGTTTACAGAATGCACCTAGTAGTGTAAATCTATCGTCAATGGATCAGGATAATTCCAGTGCAGGAGAGGCACCATCTGCTCCACCAACTTAACCAATAATTCCTCCAAGGTCTAGAAATATATCAGTAGACAAACGAATCGGCAATGCTTTGCCAAATACAAAAAATCGCGTCTCTATAGATTTATCAACTATGGAAACTCCGTTGACATCACGGTGTTCGAATTTAATAAATAAATTAATGCTGAAAGCGAATTCTGTAATGGAGCTTCATCGAAGGCTTCACAATCCTTGTGGACCAAATGGTTCTAATAGGTATAGTATTATGCTAAAAGAATTAGAAAATGCAGTTATTATGACACAAAATATGCTAACAAAGATTACTCATAAGAATTCCCATGACATATCTCTTTTTATTTCCAGGCATGTTATTGCCTGGCATTTTAGACCACCTAATAGGGCACCTATAATTTCGGAGAAATCCGGGAAACGACCATCAAGTATACAAAATTCCACTTGAAGCAAATGATAGGAGACTCAATTCTAGCAATGGAAGAAATGATGACACTACTTGCCGAGATCGAGAGTCAAAATGGAGAGAAAATTCATGATACAGTCCTCGTGGCTCATCTTGGGGAAAGTGAACACAGTCTTGCTAAATCATAGCACATAATTTAGATTGTGCCCAACATCTATCATAATTGGCAATATTCCAAAACTTCATCCAAAAATCATTTTAGAATCCTATTTCCAACGTACATCCCCAATTTCATCATAATCTGTCAAAAAATAGGCAAGCTCCCGTATACTTGGTCATATTCCAGATCTTTACCAAAACTAATTTTAGAACCCTATTTTCAACGTAGATGTCAAATTTTACTAAAATCCGTTAAGAAATAGTTAAATTTCATAATAATTCGCCATTCATATAATTTGGTAATGGTTCAATTTGAAATGTAAAAGTTTCAATTTGGGGTTTGACATACATAGTATGTATTAGCACACTATTTGTGAAAAGTTTGGTTCAAATTGGTCAAGGGTGTGGATTTGTTTAAATATCATACTAATATTCCGTTATTTATAAAAACACTCACTTTTATGCATATAGATTGCTCAACTGGTCAATAAACACTAATCCAACCCAAACTCAAGTCGAAATCAATCCGCAAATGGCCCCTAACTAAACCCATAACCCAACCGCAAACTCTCTTTCAAATCAATCCTTAAACCTACATATCTACAAAATGGATCACCTGCTCACTTGTCTTAATCCAACTCCAACTCAACTCTAACTCAACTCCAAGTCAACTCCAACTCAACTCCAACTCAACTCTAACTCAACTCCAACTCAACTCCAACCCAACACTCAACTCAACCCGCAAATTGACTTAACCTTCAACTCAACCCCAAACTCAATGCCTAACTCATTGTTCAAACCAGAATATATGAATAAAAAATTGCTAAATATTTCTATATTTAACCAGGTGTTTTGGGTTAACTCTTATGGCAGGAACCCGACCCTCTTGACGTTCCAAAAGCTTTTTAAATCTACACCTTGACCATAGAAACAGATTGGTAAAAAAAAAAATTCTACATCGTGCAAGTCGTTCTCGAGATACCATCGGTACAGAAATCCAGACATTCAGACGTTCACATATCCAGACGTCCAGACATCCAGACATCTAGCAATCCTGTCATTTTTGACAGGATTTCAATACTTTGGTCTTTTTAGACCGAAGTAAAAAAAGGATTGGAAGATAATTTGAAATGCTTAAGAATACCGCTCGTATCCAAATATTCAATAGAGTCGAACAATCATTGGTGAATGTGAAGTTTATCACAATGTACTATAACATAATTGAAAAATGAACTGGAAAAGTCTAAAGACAGCTGAAAAGGGCCAAAAAGACCAAAGTTATTAAGATTACATTTAAAAATCTTTGGTCATAATATCACATTCACAACTCTCACCTATTAAAGATATATCCTCACATTCAGTTATGATAATAAATTTTAATTCCGTTTTAAACATAACTTAGCTCAACAAAATTCTCCAAGGTCTACATTATTATTTAAGCACCAAAAATAAAAAATAAAAAAAAACTTAACTTTCTTATTTTATTTATTTTTAAAATAATAAAATTGTTACAAACAATAAATAAATAATAAAAGATAAGAGAAATTTTTATTTGCGCTTATTATTCTGGTCGTCGATGTGCTCCAATTTGTACCACCTTCTATCCTTCTCCCGCCAAATATATAAGGGCACAATGATAGACCGAAATGAAATATTCTTTCTTCAAAATCTGATTTATGTACTCGCCTTTAAATTTTGGTTGGTGCAAAAGTTTTCACATTTTCCAAGTAAACGGACATAATAAAATGTTAATTTTGTGCCCCTAACAAAAAAAAAACGGGAATGAAATGTTTTTTAGACGAACATACAGATGTTAGGAGGAAACAAAACGTGGTTGAGGGAAGAAATTCTCAGTGGATTAAGAGGATGTAACTTTTTTTTTTTTTTTTTGCCATTTCTTTTATTTATTTTAACTTAAAAATGTTTGTTTCCTTTTTATTACGTTATTATGTTTTTATCGTTGTGTTGTTCGCTTTATTCTGTTGGGCACAATAATAATTGACAATATTTTTGTTCTCGAAAGTTTCTGGAATCTGGATCAAACCATGTGCCTCTATAAATTTTATGACTAAAATCCTTAATGTGTAAGGAAACTTTTGTAAGTATTAGGTAAAGATGTTATACCATTGGAGACTTTTAAAATTTTATTAGTGTACGAGTATTACGTAATTATTTTGTGATAATTAAAAATGGCCGCCTCCCAATAATAAAGGAAGTAATACACACAAAATAATACGGGTCACACTGTATAAAAATCCTTTTTTGGTAAGATCCATTTTTGGTTATTGCTGTTGTTGGTTTAAATGTGTTTTTTTTTATAAAAGATTTAACTTTAGGAAAAGAAACCATTTCGTTTTTATAGTTGTGCCTTTCACATTGTTGTTGTGTTGCTTCTAATTCTGAATTATTGTATTAAAATGTCAAATAAAAATTTATATTTTGGAAAATTAATGGAAAATTCACATAATATTTAATGGAAACACTTTTTTCGTTTTATTTTTTTTTGTTAGGTTTTGTATGGAATATAATGAAATATAGCATTGAACTAAAGATACACACACACACACACACTATAACCGTTATATGATTTACAAAACCAAAATGATTCGGTTACTGAACATCGTATGGTAGAAGGATATCGTTTATAATGAAACTGTCCCAAAAAAAAAACAGAAATGGTATAAATTTCGATTAACTTTATGGATGTATCAAAAATTGTTGAGCTTTAATAAATTTTTAAACAAAGTTCTTTAAATAGCACTCTGCGCTCTAATAGCACTCTCTTTCCCTTTCCATTTTTACTTTTAGTTACATAATTTAATGAATTCGTTTCGTCGTTTTGCGAGTTTCCCAAGAACAAGTAGTTAAAATTTATTTTATTATATATTCCATTTTGTTTACAAAAATTATTATTATTTTTAGGAAAATATTCTAATTACTTAGTCAGAAAGTACACAAGTACATAATAAACTGTAACATTTTTTTTTTTTTTTTTGTTTATTGATATTAATAAAAAATATAAATATTTTTATTACTTTAATTAAATTAATGTTTTCTTCAAAATAATGTTTTTGTGCTCCACCAAATTCGGATTATTTTGGAGCCATAATTTACGGTTAGTTTAAGGTCAACGTTTGTAAAAGTCTCCAAACCCTTTTACAAAATTACTACTTACCTAATATAATCGATAATTTTTAATCGGTTGCGGTTGTTAGTTACCTGAAAATAAAAATATAAAAATAAAATTTATTATATATTATTGATGGTAACTTTAATGCGAAAATATAAAGGGCTGAAACCTCTTAAGGTGATCAGAACTTCGGTCTTGATTAATTCAATCGTAACTCAATCCTAAGACGCAATCACCAAATTAACGGCAAAGCCATCAATTAAATCATCAAATCAACCCTTAAAATAATTCCCCAACCGAAGGCTTGCTCAACTTTGAAACTTATTTTCCAAACCAATCGCAAATGTAACTCGATTCGAAGGCTACATGCGTGTATGAATTTAACTCAATCTAACCTTCCACTAAACCCTAAACTCGACGTGAAATTAATCCCTTACGGACTTTCTCTTTCAAATCCAACTGAATTTCAACATTCAATACCAGCATACGTACCGTCGTACCATCATAACCATATCATCTTACCATTATACAATCAACATACTATTATACCATCATACAGGTTTTACACTTCAAATTGATCCTTTCACACTTCAAACTGAACTTTTTACATTCCAAATTGAACCTTTTACATTTCAGATTGAACCCTTAATAAAGTAAATGAATGGCCAATTAGGATGGAGCTTGGCTATTCCTTAACTTCTAGAATGATTTTTGTATAAAGTGTAGTAAGAATATAACTTAGCTATTAACCGAGTATAATTTTGACATTTCCAACGAATAGAAGGAAATGACACCCAAAAATGATTTGTAGACTATTTAAGTTTCTGTGAATCATGCAGCTGTTGAGTTTTCTTTAAGACAGCCTAAACATACTATTTCTATTGCTAACCGATCAAGATTATCTCCGTAATAATATTCGTTACGTTTTCTGAGTATTTGCTTTAGAAATATTATTTTAAGTCCTCATTCCCAATCTCGAATTGCAAAAAAATCGGTCAAGCAATAGCAAAGTTCCGTCCTACTTGGCCATATTCTTTTTCCGTTTTCATACGATTTATCTAAAAATCATTTTAAAATTTCATTACTATCGCACATTTAAAATTCCATTGAAATCCGTTTAAAAATGGACAAGTTCTGTCCTAACTTGCCATATTCCAGAACTTCCTTAATCAGATGAGAAATAGCCTAGTTATATCATACTAGGCCAAATTCCTGAACTTGATTTAAAAATCATTTTAGAATCCCTATTCCAGAACTTCCCAACGCACATACTCGTATCAAATTTCATTATAATTCCTTGAGAAATATACAAGTTCCTTCATACTGGCCATATTCCAGAACTTCATCCAAAAATCATTTAAGAAATAATAAGTTCCATCCTAATTGGTCGTTCATTTATTTTGCTAAAGGTTTAATTTGAAATGTGAAAGGTTCAATTTGAGGTTTGAGATATTAGTCTTAAACAATATTTGTGTCAGGTTTGGTTCAAATCGGTCAAGTCGTGTGGATATGCTTAAATATCATACACATATGCTGTACATACATACATACAAACACTCACTTTATTTTATAGATTGCCCAACTGCTCACTACACACTGGCCCAACACTATCTGAACCCCAATTCAACTCGCAAACGGCACTCAGCTCAACCCTCAACCAAACCGCAAAATCTCTTTCAACTCAATCCTTAAACCAGCGTATATAAAAAATTGGTCAACTGCTCACTACATCTTAACCCAATCCCAACTAAACTCCAACCCAACTTGAATTCAACCCGCAAATTGACCCCTGACTTAACCATCAACTCAACCCCACACTCAATGCGCAACTCAATATTCAAACCAGCATATATAAAAAATTGGTAAATATTTCTATAACCAGGTATTTTGGGTCAATTCGTATGGCAGGTACTCGAGCCTTTTAACGAACAGCTTTCAATTCCAAATCAGCTGTTATAAGGCTAAAAAATATTAGCATGAGATCTGACGGATCCCTAAAACCTTATATTTTACATAATTTTCGACCTATTAGATCAACGTATTTATCAAACAATAGATATAATCGGAAATAAGATCACATTGCAAAATGTCAACGTCACTGAAACTGAAAATCATTGAGATGTTATTGACAACTCCGGATGTAGGCTCAAACTCGTTAGATAATGTGACTTGTAGTACTCAAATAAATTGAAACTATTACTTGCATTAAAATAGAGTGAGAAATTTTATCAAAAGCTTTTAAAAATTAAAGACTGTAAAATTGTCTTCAAACCTTTGGTGAACATCTAAGTTCAATAGAGATAGCTTTTCATTGTTCATTTCAGCCACACTAAATAATTGTTGACAATGTCAATAAAGTTATTCAAAACGGGAGTTCTCTAACTGGTGGGCTTAGACGGAGAAGCAGCTATCTAACTGGTGGGTATAGACGGAGAAGCAGCTATTGATATCGATAAACAAAACAGTTACGTATAATAATTGCACTTTTTAATAACATCGATTTTATTTTGTCCTTATTTATTTTTGCATGGCACGGGAAAGGTACAACGCTCAAGACCGAAAATTAAAACTCGATTTGCTTATTAATTTTTTCGTTTTTATTTTACACCGAGTAACTAGTTTACTCAGTGTAAAATAAAAACCAAAAAAATAATAATAAAATAGTTTTGCTGCATTTCTGTTTATTTTGGTGTCAGTGTTTTTATTCAACCGTGGCAGTCATATTGACCTTGCTGACTTGCTATTCGTCATAGTTAGAGATACAATGTTATGAACCTGGTAATTGTGGGTTCCCTGACCTTTTATTCTTCCGCGTAATTTGATAAGAACTTAATGCTTTAATTCGTCTGCCATTATGGAGAACGGTACATTTCTTACAACACCGACTCGAACACTCTTTCAAGCTCGGACATACATCATGATAACTGTAGTAAATTAAATTTGAACATTTCTCTTAAATTAATGTCACCTCTTTATTTTTATCCGGTGGAAAGTAATTCCGTCGAAATAAAATACGATTTTATACAAAACTTTTTAATTCTTTATTTTCGTTTTCTTTTTTTAAAATTCACCCTTCTTCAATGGTGGCTACTCATCGACTTCTTTTTTCTCTTTTTTTCATTTTAACATTTTTTTATTTATTTCTGCTCACCGATTTTAGTGACATCTAAATACTATTACATATACTTATATAAGCCAAGATTCAAACAAACTAATTCACAATAAATTATGACAATTCGGCCATCCTGTAATGGTGACGTCCTCGTCATCACACGGCAATATGTTATTGAGGTCCCTATTACTGATATCGGTATTGTCAATAAGATATTCTCGTGTGTAACAATATTCTAATTAATTCTGTTTAACAAACATTTTTTTTTTTTTTTAAAACTATAATAATACATATTTCAAAATTATCACCTCTAAGTATTTAAAGGCACCGAATCATCATCCCTGGACTTCTTGTTTATTATTTCCAGTCTATCGATAGCTACTATTGCTTTATACATCCTACCACTCTGTTGTTCACCTTCTATATCTTGGATGAGATATCGATCGTTGCCTATACATTTCACTACCTGATATGGCCCCTTGTTAGTTGGTATCAACTTTCGACTTTCTCCTGTCGCTACCTTCGGTGCGTGCACCATAACTAGATCCCCAGTTCTTAACTCGATTGGTCTTTTACGTCTTCGGTCATAATAAGTCTTGATTCGTTCTCGGTTTTGATCTAACAATTCCGCAACATTCTCACTGTCGCAAATTCGTCCCTCTTCCAGTAACCCTTTATTTAACCCTTTTAGTTCTTGTACTAATTCATTGTCCCTAAAATTTCTAAATGGGTAATGGAATATCAATTCCGAGGGAGTTTTTTTTGTAACGCTGTGAACCGTGTTATTCAAAGCCACTTGCACCTCAAGTAACTTTTCATCCCAGTCTCGACACTCTACACCTGTACTGATCTTTGCTAGGCACTTCGTTACCTGTTTATTGACAATCTCGACCTGTCCATTCGATCGTGCACTTCCACTCGACACCTTCACATGTTTAATTTTCATGTAGTCACAAAACTTTGCAAACTTTGAGGCGGTGAACGCCGTGCCACGATCAGTAATTAACACATCCGGCTTGCCATAATTGCTCAAACATAGTCTCAGAAATTCTATGGTACTGTCAGCACCTACATCGGCCATTGCCCCCAGCATGACATATTTACTAAACCCGTCCACTATTACTCCGACATACTGATTTCGACCTCCACTCCTAACATACGGGCCGACGTGATCGTAATGTATCGTAACAAAGGGTTCATTACCCTTTTCTAATGGATGAAGATATCCGGGCTGTTTACCCGTGGTTTTCTTAAAATATAAACACTTTATACATCTGTTCACGTATTGAGTGACAAAATCTCGCATGCTCGGAAAATAAAAGGACATTTTCAAATTCTCTATCGTCTTATCGATGACTTGGTGTGCGACTGCTTCATGAGCATCTCGCACCACATCGTAAATCAGATCTTGTGGTACATACAACCGCCATCTTTTCTTAGTGGTTCGATATACCCTCGACTTGTACATAATAAATTTCTCAAACGTTTTCTCATCACCCAATTCTAATAAATCCATAATCTTCATGATTCGTTCATCAGCACGCTGTAATGCCGCGACCCAATCTGTATTTAACGTAACACCATACACCTTATCTATACTCTTGTTAGCTACAGGATAACGACTCAACGCATCCGCAACTAAATTATTTAAGCCTTTCACATGTTCGATCACAAACGTAAATTCTGATAACCTGACAAACCATCTACCAACCCTTGAATTGAGATCTTTTTTTCTTGCCAACAACTTTATGCTATTGCAATCAGTTTTGATCGTGAATTCTGTTCCCAACAAATAAACACGCCATTTTTCCAGGCATGCTACTATAGCTAACACTTCCAATTCTACAGCTGCATATTTCGCTTCTTCCGGTGTAGTTTTGCGACTGTAATAACTGATAGGTTTGTACAACGAAGGTGTCTGCTCTTGATATAATACACCGCCTATACCTAATGAACTTGCATCTGTGTGTACTTCTAATTTTCTATCCGCCACGTACATACCTAGTACCAGCTTATTCGTTAACTGACGTTTAATCTTATTAAAAGCTATTTCTTGCATCTCACCCCACACGAAAACTTCATTCTTTCTAATCAAATTTGTTAATGGTCTAGCCATTATTGCGAATCCTTCAATAAATCGTCTAAAATAACTAGATAAGCCTATAAACGCACGTAAATCTCTGATACTTTTGGGTGTTGGAAATTTTTCTATTGCCTCAGTTTTTGCCCGACCGGGTTCAATACCCTCACTAGATATCCTAAACCCTAAATATTCTATGCTACTACATAAAAATCTACACTTGGACAAATTAAGTGTTAAATTAGCATCTCTTAGAACTTGCAATATCGTCTCTAATCGCAACAACCCCTCCGAAATGGTTTTGCTAGGTATGACAATATCATCCAAGTAAGCCATGGCAATAGTATACCGATGATTGCCTAACACTCGATTTATTAACGCTTGAAAAACAGCTGGGCTATTAGTAGGCCCAAATGGCATCCGCCGAAACTGATAATGCCCATCCGGCGTTATAAACGCCAACTTACGCCTAGATGCTTCCTCTACTGGCACCTGGTAGTACCCGCTAGCTAGGTCTAAACTTGTAAAATAAATATTACCTCCTAAACGATCTAATTGGTCATCGACCAATGGCAATGGAAATTGTTGTCTAACTGTCTTTTTATTTATTGCCCGATAATCCACGCACATGCGGTATTCCCCTGACTTCTTTTTCACCAATAAAATCGGACTAGCATAATCTGATGTCGATTCTTCTACGATATTAGTTCGTTTTAATTCCTCGATATGACTGCTAACCCACTCACGTTCACTAAACGATAACCTTTAAGGTCGGAAATACACAGGTACGTCGTCTACCATTCTAACTGTCATTTCTGCTTGGTCCGTCAGTCCAATATTGCCCAACTCGGTTGTGATTCGATCCCTATACCTATATAATAATTTTGATAATTCTTCATAATTCTTACCATCTAATCCCGTTATCACTGTGCTGATCATCTTGCTTCGTGTTTGGTTGATATCCTCCTCTTCGTTTTTATCATCAACATATTCTCGTGTCGCCGACTCATGACACTTCTTAGCTCTGGTTATCCGTTGCTGCCTTTTAGCAATTATATCCACTTCCGTGAAATTTACATATGGCATAACCGCTTCTCCATTTTCGTCGCTTTTGACAATACATCGAGGTATCGCCTCGCCGTTATACCTAATTCCACCCTCGATTAACCACTCAGTGTTGATTTCGTCCGCCTGCACTTTTAAAAACATAACTGTGTTTTTAGGTATTGTTGTATCCTCAAGAACACGAATATCACTTCGACCTTCTTCGTCTGTCTGTTCCGTTAACTCCGTATGACCATGGCTTTCGACTTCGACTTTATATATATGAAGCCCTCGTTTATCACTGATTATTTTTACATGTGGTTGTTCTGTAAATTGGTGCCCCACCAATAATTGGAAACCCTGCGACTCGTCTGGACCCAAAACCATCTATTTTCAACTCGCATGTAAATATGCCAATTGGTAATACCTTTCCTCCACCATAACCCATTACAGGTGGAAAAGAATTTTCAAAATACGTAATATGTAGTCCTTTAGCGTCACATTCCCGAATCAAGGTGACACTACTTCCGAGATCAACGAAACTTTGAATTGGTTTATCGTAAATGTAAGCCGTTTTAATATATTTGGCATGACTATTGGCATTCATAAGTGATGCCGTCTTTAGAACTTCTGGTTTCTTCCTTTTAGGACATTGTCTTGCAAAATGCCCTCGTTCGTTGCACATAAAGCATGTCAAGCCACTTGACACTTTCGACTCGTTCTGATTTCTTTCGCCCTTCAGATTTAATTTGTTTTCGCCCACTTTACCATTCACATTATTCTGCCATTCCAATTTCCCTTTGTTTATCTGGTTTTGTATTGGATACTGATTTTTATTTGGTATAACCCTATGAGCTGCACCCAATCGATCTGCCTCTCGTAGATCTAATAATAATTGTGCTGGAGTTTCGTACTTCCGTAATGGGCCCAAAAAGTTGTTTATTCGTAGATCACACAAACCGTCGACAATTAATTGAATAGTTTCATCGTTTTCCATTTTAGCCTTATTGCACAATGCCAATTTTTTAAAGTAATATCGCTGTATATCCATATTACTTCGCTTAAAATTTTCGGCTGCACGCCGTTTCTGTATTACGCTTCCACTAGATGGAAAATTTTCATTTAAAAGCTGCTTCTATTGTTCCCATGTCCTATTTATGTTTTTTACGCTATCTCGCCATTCTTTCGCCACATCAATCATTTTTAACAATCCATAGTGTCGTATGGTGGTGTCATCCCATTCGTACATGAGACCGAACTCCTCTATTTTCTCGATCCATTCTTCAACGCTCTGCATTGGATCGATTCCGTCAAATGATGGTAATACATCCACAATATGCGCGTAACTTTTGCACGACACCCGTTGCGTTCGATAACGAAAGCTAACCCCACTTTCGCTGTCTATCTCTTTCACTTCGCCTGTTTTACCTTCTTCTAAATTGCCAATTTCTTTCCACTTATCCACTTTTTTAACTGTCTGAATAGTTTCATCTTCCGACTTATTTTCATCGTCCGTATTAACCATTTTGAGTTAATAAAATTGTTAATATAAGATTTTTTTTTTTAGGTTAGAACCACGCTGTCGCAAAATTCTCCGAAATTCTGCTCAGATAATAATTATTCACCAAAATAATTTTATCTTGTTCTATCCTCGTAATCAAGCGTATTTTCTGCTCGATCCCACTTCTGACTATTGTCACCTCTTTATTTTTATCCGGTGGAAAGTAAATCCGTCGAAATAAAATACGATTTTATACAAAACTTTTTAATTCTTTATTTTCGTTTTCTTTTTTTAAAATTCAACCTTCTTCAATGGTGGCTACTCATCGACTTCTTTTTTCTCTTTTTTTCATTTTAACATTTTTTTATTTATTTCTGCTTAGTGACATCTAAATACTATTACATATACTTATATAAGCCAAGATTCAAACAAACTAATTCACAATAAATTATGACATTAAAGTGAAACTTTAAATTTCTTCATTTTTTTCATTTTTCTTTACCGCAAAAAAATTTCCACCGATCCAATTAATTTTGTCACGTGTGGTTTTTAGTAAAAAAATTTCCTAAAACCTCAACTACGTATCCGCTTTGAATAATGTTGCAAAATTATTTTCGAAATTAATAATATTTTTTTAAATTTTAATAAGAATTTTGTTGAACAAATTATTTTCTTTTATTAATAATAATCAATTCCCCCCCTAAGGGCATAAATATGCTTATAATATTGTAAGACTTGTTAAATTTTATATTTAATTTTTTGTTACTCTGCCATCGTATATAAATTTAACAAGAAACACAGTGTGGTAAATCATTTTTTTAATATTTCCTTTGCCCTAATCCATATTCCATAATAAAAATGTATTTTTAATTTGTATTTTATTTTATTTTAGCTACAAGACAAATTAAAACAAATGCCATATTTAAAGTTCAATCTTGTCATTCACCCCACACTGTCCTATATATGAGTACATATGGCTGCCGTCAGAAAATCCAGCTTTTGATGTACACACAGAAAATCGATTCAATGCAGCTTAATTACTACAATAAAGACAAAAACTGTAATTAAATTTGCTTCATTTACAATTAAAATAATTCTATTGCAAATAAAATAAACTAATTAAATAGAGACATTAACATTTTATCTAATTAAAATTTATTTGCTTTATTTAAGTTTAAATGAAAATAATTAAATTAAAAATCTTTTTTTTTTTTTTTTTTTTAATTATATTTAAATATAAAACGATGCAATATTTAAATTTATTGTTTTCACTAAATTACATAAATTATAATTTAGATTTCATTCATCGTACGTTACTATTTTAATAAGAATGTGTTTGTATAGTTTCTAAATTTAATATCTCGAATATTTATTTTAGGTTTTTCCGGTATAACCGAAACAAAAATATTTTGTTTATTTCCTGTTCTATATTATGTATTCCTATATTACGGTAAAATGCCTTTTGGGCAATACAAGCATATCCAAATTCTTATAATATTAAATGAAACACATCGTAGCTTTTTGATCCATAAAATTTTATCGGATATTCCTCTTATAATACTCAACCACAAAAATTTAACAACAAAATTTGTAAAGCGTTAGTGAAATGAAATGGAAATGAATTGAATCGAAAATCAAATTCTCCATATACATATACAGGAGACTTGCTAAAAAATCATAAGAACCAAATTTTTACCCTTTTTATTGTAAACCAAACAAAAAAAAATGTTTTTATGTTGCGTTGTTATTGTATCGCGATTTTTCTGGTTTTGTCATAAAATTCATAAATTTATTTTATTTTATGTCTTTTGATATAAAATAACCCAAAAATTGTTGGTGTGTACGTTTATGTTATGAGTTTCAGACAACAGAAGCACATTTGGAAAAAACGATCAAATGTTGAAGCCGTTTAGATTAGCTTTGAAATGATTTTATTTTTACGGTATAAATATTTCATAATTTGCAAATACTGGAAGGTCAATGAGTTGAATAGCGTTTCACTCATTCACACAATCATATACATGCATGCAAAATTATAAAATATATCAACCAAATATATATTCAATAATAAAATACAATTTCATTTTCAAATTGTAAATTTTTATCAACCGATGCACCATCCCACGATTAGCAGCATAACAAACGTCGACAACAAAGAATAATTCGTTTGGTACTGTTTTGAATTGTGCCGGATAAGTATCTTACCTTTAGAAAAATAAGCAGAAATGCAGCAAAATTATACATATATTTTACACTGAGTAAACTAGATACTCAGTGTAAATATTTTCGTAACCAAGTCGAGTTCTAATTTTCGTCCTAGTGGACCGAATTAGTCCAAAAGTAGTTTGCAGACATTACAGAAAAGAGAAAATTCCAGTGTGCCTGCAAAGTTTTATTTCTATTTTGGGAGTTTCGAGTATCAGAGTTGTTAGCCTCACCAAAAAATTTCATTATGATGGGTTTATAACAGAAAAACGCAGAGGATTTAGAAGATCTTCTGAATTTGTTCCAAAAAAACCGAAAGTATGATGAACTTTATAAATAAGTTCAAATGTATAGAGGCCCATTAGTGGAAAGGCAGAGTTTCTCGACGGTATCAAACTTCTGAGCTTAATATAAAAAGGTTGTGTACCAAATACTCCTTGATTTTTTGGGAATATAATGTAGCACTGACTTTAATGGAACTAACTTTGTCGGGTTTGTCGGATCAGTTGTTTATGCCGCAATTTTTTCGTTTTTTGCAAAACTAAAATCACATTTGTGATTGACATGGGCGTTTTTAAATTTGCCACAGTCATTTAATCTATGATTGTCGGTTTTACAGAACTGACACGGCTTCTGTTCGTTGTGTATTGTGTTTGACAATAGTATACGTCATATCCTTTTTGAATACAGCTTTGGATCTATGCTTGTCGGATTTCATCTGTTTCTTTAATGAAGGTATCGCTTGTGTTGACTTGATGCATTGGTCTTTTCCAAATCCATTTCATGTATTCTAAAATTTTTAATTTTGGTGGGTCTTTGTCGAGACTGTCAAAAACTCGATGAATTGCATTACTTGACTGGTTGGAATTTTTCCCAAGGCGTCCTCTTTCAAGATTTTTAGTGTCGAAATAAAGCTAGTTAAAAAATCTTAGAAATCAACTAAGGTCTCTGGCTTGCCTTCCTTGACAATCGGAAGATCTGACAAGTAAATGATTCACTATAAAATCGGACCGTCCGAACCGATTTCGTAATATTGTTAATATGTCGTTGAGTTTTTGTGGTAAAATCATTAAATGATCGATAACATCTTCCACTTTGCCACGAAGATACTTCCTTAGTCGGTCTTGATTTTCCGAATTCGAAAACTGGCAATCACGTGTGGAATTCTCGAATTCCACAATAAAATGAGGCCATTTCAATAGCTCTCCATTGAAAATAGGCAAATCGCGGCTAACTGCCTGTCGCACAATGAATTTTCCCATTAAATTTTCATTTCGTTTCGTTTCTCGTTCCAAATAGTGAGGTTTCGCAACATACTCGCGTTGTCATCGATAATCGATATTTGTATTATTAATTTCTGGTTGTTGTCTTGGATGATCTGCATTATCGATGACTGAATTGACACATGGTTTGAGGTACAAAATAAAAGTGGTGGGGAAAAACGCAATGTCCGCCCTACAAACATTCGAATTCACAAAAGTCAGTATGTTGGGGAACCACCAGAGTAAAATTCACATTTTGATGTCTGCCCTGCTCGAAACAATTCTTTACCCTTTGACGTCGTAAGTCTAGGTCAAAAACCACTTTTCTCAACATTTTGAAAGTCTCTGAGTCTAAATAAGCAAAAAAAAAAATGTACGTCCGTCTGTCTGGATATCTGGATGTCTGTACCCATGGTATATCGAGAACAGCTTGTTTGATTTAGAATTTTTTTTTTGCCAATCTGTTTCTATGGTCAAGGCCGAGATTTTAAATGGAATATTTATCGCAGGTCTGGAACCCATTTTACAATGAGTAAAGTTGCAGGTCTCGCTCGTTGTCAGCTGTTACAAGCAAATGAACAGGATAGAATTTAAAGAATACGAATTCAAGCCCATGGCTCTAGCTTCCTTTTATTATACGCAAAATAGTTAAACTGTCACACGGAATTTTGCGAAGATCTACTAAAGCGCAAAATTATTCATTTATCATTGAGAAAGCCAATTACGAATTGTTAATAAATAATAAAACCTGATGTTTGGTTGCTTACTTTCCTATGTCACTTTCGATTCGCTTTTTATCGCTCTTTCAAAAATCAATTCGTGAATCGAACAAGAAAATCGAGATCCTTATTGTTAAAAACATATGTATGTGTGCGTATATTTGACGCCTACAATATTTGAAGAAATACTAGTGGTAGTTCTAACGGTTTTCTAGCCCTTTCTCCTTTTATCACTATACCTCAGATTGTTGATGCTAGATCAAGAAAGCGTACCCTCGAATTTCGTCTTCTGCTTTTAATTTGATGTTCTGTTGGGTACTGTTGACTAGTGAGCATATCATTTTTATAACTAAACGCTCAACTATTGTCTCTTTATATGTTCAATAATTTCTTTGACAAAGCCATCCTCAAAATTAGCAGGATCCTTCGCCTTGGCTTTTAAAGAGCACTGTCTGGTTATTTTTTGTTTTAAAAGCTAACACCAAATTAAACGACCCCTCTTCTTTATCGTAATCTTCGGTACAAAAGGGTATCCTGAATTTATGAAATGATTCCACTGCTAAGATTTCCATTTCATTACAGCAAATCGGATCAAGTCTGTGGAATTTTTTCGATCCATGTTTCGAAGGTTGCTCTGGCGGTGGAGATTGCAATTATAGGTGGAATAGAATAATTTTATACCAACAAAAAGTTAGTTTAGACCTATTCCAATTGGAATGAATGTACATAACATTATTACTGTAAAATTCCCAAAGTAAGACCACAATCAATTAAGTCACAAGTATATTAGTTACAAATAATTATAGGACGGTCCAATAATGTACCTTGTTGTGTCTGGGGAAACTAAGATGAAATTTACTTAGCTCAAAATACATGAATAAACGAAGGTCTTACCATACCCGCAGGAGCTTCTAAGCAGAATAATTTAACTTCTGCATAGCCTGAGGTCGCGTCCATAATTCGATTTATTACAATTTTTTGATCATTATTTGTATATCCTTCCAATCACTTCGCCAATACATCTTTGGTATGGCAATCATTTATTGTTAGTAAATTTGTAATATTGTGTAATGTCAGTATACAAATTTTGGTTATCATTATATGATCACGCTTGTTTAAATCAAACTATCCTGCTAATATTGGATTAAGGTGCATTTTATCCATCACTGTCTCGAAACATCCTGAAAGTCACCATCATGGACTGCCAGACTTTTCATTTTCACCCAGCTCAAAAGTTATTTCCGATCAATTCGGATTACACGTGATCGTTAAAAAAATGTGTGGTTTTCTGTCGGTTTGAAATAAATTTTTAGATTGATGAATCTGTCAAATCAAGCCAGTCGATATAGCATGCAAATTGCAATATAGTCATTCGTTCACGATTTTTTAGCCGATAATGGCTCACTTATGAGTTATTTGAGGGTTCCATCCTCGAATGACAGTATGAGTTGTTGGTATGCAAAACTTTTTATTTCTACAATAATCTTGAGATTAAGTCTATCGAATTAAACATATTCGATGGCTGTAAGAGGCGACATAATAGTCTAATTTTTATGTACATTTCGCAATATAGATTTTCATATAATGGCGCGCCACCTCTATTTTCACTAAACTCAATAAAAAGAGACAAACTTCAATATTTTGAGAGATTAGTTCACTAATCCCGCTCACATTTTTAAATAAAAAGTGATTAACTTATCTTGAACTTGAAACACTATAGCTAATTTCGCAAAGTTTTCTAATCGCTCGTTTCAAATCCCTACAATAAGGGTACATGTACCCTTATTATTTGATGGTATATATTATATTAGGTATTTTCTTAGAAAGACCGGTCCTTACCTCAAAAGAACCCAAATTATGACATCTCGAATTCATACATAATTTATCGAATTTTGGCATGAGATATCGTATTCGGACATCGTAATTTCAAATCCAAATATGAATTATCCAATGACTTATTGAACTATGACCTGTCCTGTTGTAGAATTCTGACATAACAATTCAAATCCTGGATCAACAGCACAAAGTCTGATGTCACAAAATTAATTTCTACCACGACTTATCGAATTCTCTAGATCCAAAACTCAAACTCTCTCATAAAGTCAAACGCTGAAGAGATTTATCGAATTTTGACATGAGATATCGAATTGTTTGTATATCTTTTTAAAACTTCAGAATTTTATATATTTCAATACACATAGATATGTCAGAATTCGATAAACCGTATCAAAATTCAATAAATTGTGTTGAATTTTGGGATGATTTGTCTTATTCTGATATGACATCGTGAATTTTGAGATGATAAATAGCGAATTCTGAAGTCATTCATAAATCAAATTCTGATAAGAACTGTTGAATTCTGACAAGACATGTCGAATAAGGAAAAAGTTAAAATATCCCCGTGACATATAAAATTTGACTCCTGATATCGAATTCTTACGCCATATGTAGAGCTCTAAAACCAAAAATTGAATGCTGATATAAATTTACCTTTCGAATTCTGGAATGACATCACGAATTCTGATGTATTAAATCTACACATAAATAACTTAAATTCTCGCTATACATATCGAATTCTGTCATCATCTAACTTTCACACAAACAATTCTGACATGTCACATCGAATTTTAACGTCTTATGTAGAATTCTGATACATAGGATTTCGACACCAAAAATTCAAATTCTGATTTCAGACATTTAGAATTTAGACATCGGCATTAGCTTTAATATTGACAGGACAAATCGAATTGTAGCTTGACATATCGAATTCTAAAATTATTTATTGAGTTTTGGCTTGGTTTATCAAATTTTGACATGATATACCGAACTACATACTACCTCATAAATTCATCGAATTCTGAAACGATTTACCAAGTTTTGGTATGTTATTTCGAATTCAGACACGATACATCGAACTCCGATATCATTAATTCAAATGCCATGATGACACATATGATACACATATGTATATATAAAACAAAAATGTAAACTCTGACATGACGTATCAAATTCAGACGTGTTATATCAATTCTGACATCATAAATTCTAATTCTGGCATGACATATCAAATTCTGACATGATTCCGGCATAATATCTCGAATATGTGACATGTCGATTTCTGGCATGATATATCGAATTCTGGCATCATAAATACAAATTCTGATATTGCATATCTTATTCTGACATAAAGTATGGAATTCTGACATGATAACACAGTATGGAATTCTGACAATTCCAAACTCTGATATTTTACATCGAGTTCTGGCACAATACATGATGCATTATGACATTATGTATAGAATTCTAACATCAAATTCTCAAATTCGGACATGATACATCAAATTCAGACATGAGTTATCGAATTCTTATTTCCAAGCAGAGATATCGAATTTTGACACCCAAGATTCAAATTCTGACATGACATATCGAATTCTGATACGATTTACTAAGGTTTGGCATGATATTTCGAATTATATCGTACTCTGACGATCTGACATCATACATTCAATGATTTGATATATTGAACAATGCCATGATTGACACATATGATACATTTGTATATTCCGACAACAAAAATGTAAATTCTGACATGATGTATCAAATTCAGACGTGTTACATCAATTCTGACATCATAAATTCAAATTCTGCCACGATATATCGAATTCTGGCTGGATATTATGATATATCGAATTTTCACATTTTATATTCAAATTCTGACATGACGTATCGAATTCTAACATGAAGTAATAAATTCTGACGTAATTTATCAGATTCTGGCATAATATCTCGAATATGAGACATGTCGATTTCTGGCATGATATATAGAATTCTGACATAAAGTATGGAATTCTAACATCAAAAATTCTAACTCTGACATGACGTATCGAATTCTGACATGACGTATCGAATTTTGACATTTGGTATCAAAGATTCAAATTCTGACGTGACATATGAAATTTGACAAAACCTATCGAATTCTGATGTGATATGTCGATTACTAATATAATTTATTTTATTCCGGTATGGTGTATTGACATGATATGTCGAATTCTCACAAGGTACATCAAATTTTGGTATGACGTATAGTTTTCCGGCTTTATATAGTGACATTTGAAATTCAAATTCAGACATGATATATCGAATTCTGACCCCACAATTCCACACTCTGATATTGCAAATCGAATTCTCGCAAGATACATCGAACTCTGACATGATGTACCGAATTCTAACATCAAATTCTCAAATTCAGACATGACACATCAAATTCAGATATGAGTTATCAAATTTTTCTCCGATAATAGATATCGAATTTTGACACAAAAGATTTAAATTCTGACATGACATATCAAATTCGGATAGGATTTACCAAGTTTTGGCATGATATTTCGAATTCTGACATGATATTTCGAACTCTGACATCATAAATTCAAACCCTATCTTAATTTGTTGAACAATGCCATAAGTGACACACATGATACATATATTCTGATAACAAAAAATATAAATTCTGACCTAACGTATCAAATTCAAACTTGTTATTTTAATTCTGAGATCATAAATTCAAATTCTATCACGACACATCGAATTCTGGCATGAAGTAATAAATTCTGAAGAAATTTATCGGATTCTGGCATAATATCTCGAATATGTGACATGTCGATTTCTGGCTTGATATATAGATTTCTGGCATCATAAATCCAAAATTCTGATATTGCATATCTAATTCTGACATGAAATATTCTGACATGATAACTTGAATTCTGACATAAAAAATTCAAACTCCGACATGACGTATGAAATTTTGACAAAACCTATCGAATTCTGACATGATATGTCGATTACTATTATAATTTATTTTATTCCGGTATGGTGTGTTGACGTGATATATCAAATTCTGACAAGGTACAACAAATTTTGGTATGACGTATAATTTTCCGGCATTATTTTATTTCCGACATTTTTTTTTCCAAGCATAGATATCGAATTTTGAGACCCAATATTCAAATTCTGACATGACATTTCGAATTCTGATACAATTTACCAAGTTTTGGCATTATATTTCGAACTCTGACATGATATATCGTACTCTGACATCATAAATTCAAATCCTGACTTAATTTGTTGAACAATGCGATGCGACACATATACGATACGTTTATTCCGACTACAGAAATGAAAATTTTGATATGACGTATCTTCAGACGTGTTACATCAATTTTGTCATATTAGATTCAAATACTGACATGACGTATCGAATTCTGACATGAAGTAATAAATTCTGACGTAATTTATCGGATTCTGACGTAATATCTCGAATATGTGTCTTGTCGATTTCTGGCATAATATATAGAATTCTGACATTCTGACATGAGATATCGAATTTTGACATCAAAGATTCAAATTCTGACATATCGAATTTTGACAAAACTAATCCAATTCTGATATGATATGGTGTATTGACAAGATGTATCGAATTCGGACAAGGATATCAAATTTCGATATAACGCATCGATTTTAGCTTTGCATCATATTAGTCAATTTATTTAAAGCTGTTGAGATGTTTCCCTCTTCGCTTGAACTTTAGGAGCGGTACCTTTAAGAACACTTGCGTATATGAAACCCCATGGTGCACGCTGCCGTTTGCATTTGCGTACTGTTTTTCATTTTGAGCGTTTGTGTTTAGAATTTCTGGTCGTGCTTCTTTTCTAGCTGAAAAATGAAAATCAAGCATTCGTTGTTCTGATCGCCGCTTTGGATTAATTCTTCTTTTCAATTCTAGATAAATTGGGCATCCTCTATAATTAGCTGTGTGATTTCCATCGCAGTTGCTGCATTTTCTTACTGATGCTTCATTTTTTTGCTTTATTGCAAACCTTTGAACTATGGAGTTCACCACATATAACAAAAACATCGTTCAAATGCTTTAGTGTGCCCATATTCTTGGCACTTAACACAATGTACCGGCCCATTTCTCTTCCTGGGTTCCTCGATGGTAACTCTTCTGTACAGTAGATATTTTAGGTCAAATATTGCATGGTTGCCTTCAACCTTTTTATTGTCTGGTTCTAATTCCAGACGAAACAATGGCTGAGGCACCTTCTCCCGATTAAAAATATTGGTAATAGTTTTGCACTGGAAACCTTTTTCAGCGAGAGGAGCTTTTATTTCGTTTGCACACACGTAACTCACTATTCCTTTTAAGATAACGACCAATCCTTTTTGGCTCTTTAGTTGATAAGTGTAGTAATGTTTATCAACTTGGTCAAAATGTTAAAGAATGCTCTGTAAGCATCAATATTGAGCGGTTGAATTTTTGTTTCTTTTATACCTCCTCTTTTGATCCCGGAATCATAAAATGCACCTTCCGTAATAAACTCGATCGTTTTTGCAAGTCCTCTATTTTTTTCGGCGGCTTCTCAGTTTTTGGAGTTTTTTTCGGCCGGCGGCTCGTCAACAACCAAGCAAGAATACCTATTACCAAGCGTTAATTCAACGCTAGCTAGCTTAGTGAATTTTTTCGCGCTTGCACTGGCCGCTGATCTAGGGCTTCTTCTTCGTTTTGATCGGACAGTAATATACCGGTCTATTCCCGTTTACACTAAACACTGACCTACATCACTGTTTATTTTAATGTCATCTGATGTTGATGCACTGTCATTGTTTGTTTTATCGTCAATATTTGGCGACGATGCACTTTTAGTTTCGTTATACACCAATGTTATTTAAATTAATAATTTCACTTTGATTTAAATTGCCTGGTAAGGTAATTTTTTGAACATTTAAAAGTTGTTGTCGCTTTGGACTATGCTGCACTTTTGTATTTTTATTGGAAATTGAGGTCGTGACGTTCGGTGGCAAATCGCTTGAAGACATCGCTATCTGCTGATTTGGACCAGCCTTTTTTACTTGAGGCGGAGATAAGAACATCACGATTTCATTTATTTTTCACATCACAATATTTTTTTAAAAATAAAAAAGATTTAAACTGCTGATTCAACTTTTCACACAAGTAATAAGTAAATTATTTAAATGTTTACTCGGTGGTAGCAAAATTGCAAATACAAATTCAGACATTGAATATCTAATTCTGACATGAAGTATCGAATTTTGGCATCAAAAATTCAAATTCTGACGTGACATATCGAATTTTGACAAAAACACATCGAATTCTGGAATGATATGTCGATTTCTAACATGATTTATTTTATTCTTGTATGGTGTATTCAGATGATGTACGGAATTCTGACTTCCGGCATGATATATTGACATCTGAAATTCAAATTCCAAAGTCTGATATTTCACATCGAATTCTGACATGATACATCGAACTCTGAAATGATGTACCAAATTCTAAATTCAGACATGAGTTAACGAATTTTTATTTCCAAGTAGAGATATCGAATTTTGACACCCAAGATTCAAATTCTGACATGACATGATATTAGCATGATATTTCGAATTCTGACACGATATATTGAACTTTGACATCATAAATTCAAATCCTGACTTAATTTGTTGAACAATGCCATGATTTGTTGAACAATGCCATGAATATGTGACATGTCGAGTTCTGGCTTGATATATAGAATTCGTCCATAAAATTTAGAATTTTGACACCATAAATACAAATTCTGATATTGCATATCTAATTCTGACATAAAGTATGGAATTCTGACATAAAGTATCGAATTCTAACATAAAAAATTCAAACTCTAATATGACGTATCGAATTCTGATATGACGTATCGAATTCTGACATAAAGTATCGAATTCTGACATAACAATTTTTGTTATGATTTATCGAATTCTGTTATGAAGTATCTATTTTTGGCATAAAAAAAATTCAAATTCTGACACAACATATCGAATTTTGACAAAACCCATCGAATTTTGATATGATATGTCGATTTGTAACATAATTTATTTTAATTCTGGTATAGTGTATTGACAAGATGTATCGAATTCTGACAAGGTACATCAAATTTTGATATGACTCATCCATTTCCGGCATGATATAGTGACATCTGAAATTCAAATTCAGACACGAAATATCGAATTCTAACCTCATAATTCCAAACTCTGATATTTCACATCGAATTCTGGCACGATACATCGAACTCTGTCATGATGTACCAAATTCTAACATCAAATTTTAAAATTCAGACATGACACATCAAATTCAGACATGAGTTATCGAATTTTTATTTCCAAGCAGAGATATCGAATTTTGACACCCACGATTCAAATTCTGACATGACTTATCGAATTCTGATACGATTTACCAAGTTTTGGCATGATATTTCGAATTATATCGAACTCTGACGATCTGACATCATAAATTCAATGATTTGATATATTGAACAATGCCATGATTGACACATGTGACAGCAAAAATGTAAATTCTGACATAAATTCAAATTCTGACACGATATATCGAATTCTGGCTGGATATTATGTTATATCGAATTTTGACATCTTATATTCAAATTCTGACATGACGTATCGAATTCTGACATGAAGTAATAAATTCTGACATAACTTATCGGATTCTGGCACAATATCTCGAATATGTGACATGTCGATTTCTGGCATGACATATAGAATTCTGACATTATAAAGTCAAATTTCGATATTCCATATCTAATTCTGACATAAAGTATGGAATCCAGACATGAAGTATCGAATTCTGACATCAAAAATTGAAACTCTGACATGACGTTTAGAATTCTGACATGACGTATCGAATTTTGACATGATATATCGAATTTGGCATCAAAGATTCAAATTCTGACATGACATCTGAAATTGTGACAAAACCTATCGAATTCTGACCTCACAATTCCAAACTCCGATATTACACATCGAATTCTCGCACGATACATCGAACTCTGACATGATGTACCGAATTCTAATATCAAATTCTCAAATTCGGACATGACACATCAAATTCAGATATGAGTTATCGAATTTTTTTCTCCAAGTATAAATGTCGAACTTTGACACCCAAGATTCAAATTCTGACATGACATATTGAATTCTGACACGACATATTGAACTCTGACATCATAGATTCAAATCCTGACTTAATTTGTTGAACAATGCCATAATTGACACATATGATACATATATTTCGACAACTAAAATGTAAATTCTGACATGACGTATCAAATTCAGACGTGTTATATCAATTCTTGGATCATAAATTCAAATTCTGACACGACAGATCGAATTCTGGCTTGAAGTAATAAATTCTGAAGAAATTTAATGGATTCTGGCATAATATCTCGAATATGTGACATATCGATTTCTGGCTTGATATATAGAATCCTGGCATCATAAATATTCTGATATTGCATATCTTATTCTGATATAAAGTATTCTGACATGGTAACTTGAATTCTGACATAAAAAATTCAAACTCTGACATGACGTATCGAATTCTGACATGAAGTATCGAATTCTGATATAAAGAATCGAATTCTGACATGAGATATCGAATTTTGACAAGACCCATCCAATTCTGATATGATATGTCGATTTTATTCTGGTATCGAATTCTGACTTTACAATTCCAAACTCAGATATTACACATCGAATTAAATTCTCAAATTCGGACATGACACATTAAATTCAGATATGAGTTAACGATTTTTTTTTCCAAGCATAGATATCGAATTTTGACACCCAAGACTCAAATTCGGACATGACTTATCGAATTCTGATACAATTTACCAAGTTTTGGCATGATATTTCGAATTCTGACACGATATATCATACTCTGACATCATAAATTCAAATCCTGACTTAATTTGTTGAACAATGCGATGATTGACACATATGATACGTATATTCCGACAACAAAATCTTATATTCAAATACTAACGCGACGTATCGAATTCTGACATGAAGTAATAAATTCTGACGTAATTTATCGGATTCTGACGTAATATCTCGAATATGTGTCTTGTCGATTTCTGGCATGATATATCAAATTCTTGCATCAAAAATATAAATACCGATATTGCATATCTAATTCAGACATAAAGTATCGAATTCTGACATTCGGAAGTATCGAATTCTGACAAGAGATCTCGAATTTTGACATCAAAGATTCAAATTCTGACGTGACATATCGAATTTAGACAAAACCCATATAATTCTGATATGATACGGTGTATTGACAAGATGTATCGAATTCTGACAAGGTACATCAAATTTTGATATGACTCATCGATTTCCGGCATGATATTGTGACATTTGAAATTCAAATTCAGAAATGATATATCAAATTCTGACCTCACAATTCCAAACTCTGATATTACACATCGAATTCTGGCACGATACATCGAACTCTGACATGATGTATCGAATTCTAACATCAAATTCCCAAATTCGAACATGACACATCAAATTCAGATATGAGTTATCGAAATTTTTTTCCCAAGTATAGATATCGAATTTGGACACCAAAGATTCAAATTCTGATATGACTTATCGAATTCTGATACGATTTACCAAGTTTTGGCATGACATTTCGAATTCTGACACAATATATCGAACTCTGACATCATAAATTCAAATCCTGACTTAATATATTGAACAATGCCATGATTGACACATACGAGTATGATACGTAAATTCCGACTACAGAAATGTAAATTCTGACATGACGTATCAAATACAAACCTGTTATATCAATTCTGAGATCAATAATTCAAATTCTGACACGAAATATCGAATTCTGGTTAGAAGTAATAAATCCTGAAAAAATTTATTGGATTCTGGCACAATATCTCGAATATGTGACATGTCGATTTCTGGCAAAAAATTTAGAATTCTTACATCATGAATACAAATTGGATATCTAATTCTGACATAAATTATGGAATTCTGACATGACGTATCGAATTCTGACATGACGTATCGAATTCTGACATAAAGAGTATCGAATTCTGACTTGAGATGTCGAATTTGGCATCAAAGATTCAAATTCTAATAAGACATACCAAATTTTATTATGATTTATCGAAACTTGATCCAAATTATTACTTTATTTTACTCTAGTAAAATAAAGTATAGTAATCATGAAAATTTTGGACCTTGAGATTTTTAGAAATTTATTTGTTTTGAGGTCCCCTGAGTCCAAAAAAGTGGGTTTCGAAATGGTGTCTGTCTGTCTGTCTGTCAGTCTGTCAGTCTGTCAGTCTGTCAGTCTGTCAGTCTGTCAGTCTGTCAGTCTGTCAGTCTGTCAGTCTGTCAGTCTGTCAGTCTGTCAGTCTGTCAGTCTGTCAGTCTGTCAGTCTGTCAGTCTGTCAGTCTGTCAGTCTGTCAGTCTGTCAGTCTGTCAGTCTGTCAGTCTGTCAGTCTGTCAGTCTGTCAGTCTGTCAGTCTGTCAGTCTGTCAGTCTGTCAGTCTGTCAGTCTGTCAGTCTGTCAGTCTGTCAGTCTGTCAGTCTGTCAGTCTGTCAGTCTGTCAGTCTGTCAGTCTGTCAGTCTGTCAGTCTGTCAGTCTGTCAGTCTGTCAGTCTGTCAGTCTGTCAGTCTGTCAGTCTGTCAGTCTGTCAGTCTGTCAGTCTGTCAGTCTGTCAGTCTGTCAGTCTGTCAGTCTGTCAGTCTGTCAGTCTGTCAGTCTGTCAGTCTGTCAGTCTGTCAGTCTGTCAGTCTGTCAGTCTGTCAGTCTGTCAGTCTGTCAGTCTGTCAGTCTGTCAGTCTGTCAGTCTGTCAGTCTGTCAGTCTGTCAGTCTGTCAGTCTGTCAGTCTGTCAGTCTGTCAGTCTGTCAGTCTGTCAGTCTGTCAGTCTGTCAGTCTGTCAATCTGTAAGTCTGTCAGTCTGTCAGTCTGTCAGTCTGTCAGTCTGTCAGTCTGTCAGTCTGTCAGTCTGTCAGTCTGTCAGTCTGTCAGTCTGTCAGTCTGTCAGTCTGTCAGTCTGTCAGTCTGTCAGTCTGTCAGTCTGTCAGTCCGTCTGTGTCCTCTCTACAGCCCAGATGGTTTAACCAATTGAACTGAAACTTCAGATTTAAGCTTTTTTGATAAATTGGGAGGTCCCAGTGAATTTTACTCCAAATCGGCTAAGCGGAAGTGGCCACTCCCTTGGCCCAGAAAATGTATTTTGCCAATATCTTAAAAAGTATAAGGTTTACAAAAAACTGCTTAATACAAAATGTTTCCAAAAATTAAAAAGAAATAAAAATAAAAAATGAAAAATTAAAAAAAAAAAAATTAAAAAAAAAGTTATAAAAAAAAATACATTTTTTTAAAATTCTCTGTTCGTAAATGAAAGTCGTGTGTTGGCCACACCTCCATTTTTTATTTTAGGTATCAAAAATTAAAATTGTGACGTGACATATCGAATTTTGATAAAACCCGTCGAATTCTGATATGTCGATTTGTATGGTGTATTGAGATGATGTATCGAATTCGGACAAGATACATCAAATTTTGATATGACATATCGATTTTCGGCATAATATATTGAGATCTGAAACTCAAATTCAGACATGATATATCGAATTCTGACCTCACAATTCCAAACTCTGATATTTAACATCGAATTCTGGCACGATACATCGAACTCTGATGTGATGTACCGAATTCTTATTCATCAAATTCAGACATAATATATCGAATATATTCCGACAACACAAATTCCAATTCTTATATGACTTATTGATATATATGAAACGATGATACATCGAATTCGGAGATGAAGCATCGATTTTGGGCATAACGAATGACATCTGAAATTAAAATTCAGACATCATATATTGCATTCTGACAACACAATTTCAAATTCTGATATTTCACATTGAATTCTGGCACGATACACCGAACTCTGGCATGATGCACCGAATTCTAACATCAAATTCTAAAATTCGGACATGACACATTAAATTCAGATATGAGTTATCGACTTTTTTTTTTTTTTTTAAGTATAGAATTCTGACATGAGATAACGAGTTTTGATACCTAATTCTGACATGATATGAGTTAGGTTTGGTTTGGGTGGCGGTCCACTAGGACCAGGCATAGACACAAAAATGGTAGCCATACCACGAATAATTATTTCCTACAGCTCATTGGAACAATTTTGAGCTGTTAACAAAGCGCTGGATACTCCTGACGTCCATCCTACAGAGGTCCGTAAGGTCTTTGAAGAGGCCCCTAGAAACTTTAGTCTGTTTCGTGCCAGACGAGGGCAGGTGTAAAGAGCATGAAGTACTGTCTCTTCCTCCTCTTCGTCCTCGCAACTACGATAGTAGTCATGTGAGAAGACTCCAAGTCTACTCGCATGCCTGCTGACATGACTTATCGAATTCTGATATGATTTATCAAATCCTGATATGAAGTGTCTCTTTCTGGAATAAAAATTCAAATTCTGACGTAACATATCGAATTTTGACTTGGACGTTACTGGACGAAGGTTTTTAAATTAAGAGAAAATGGCGAAAAAATCATAGCGGTCATTTTATACGGCTGAAATGACACGTTCCAAAATGACATAAGTTTCCCAACTGTCGATTTCGATGAAAATGGGATTTTAAAATGAATTAAGATGAAGTTATGGCGTATGGTTAATTAGGATATAACTTGGTTAATTCTTAACCGATTTGAATGAAATCCAACGTATGCGAGGGATTTTAGGATGAAACTTGGATAATTCTTAACCGATTTAGAAGAAACCCGACATGTGCGATAGAAATACGATTCTAAAATTACTTATTTGTATTTGTTGTTTACAAATAATTTACCTTTTAATGTAATTTATGTAGATTTTCACATTTTTTACTTGTACACGAATGTGCCCAACCGTGCCCCTAATCCTACGAAATAAAAAAAAAAATTCAATTAATTAGCAACAAATTATACCGAAATAGGTATAATTGTTATAATTGAATTTAACCAACAATGACGTGATAATTTATTTAAACGACAACAAAATAGTCACGTACAAACTAATTTTTGGTGAGTTTACATATACATACATACAAGTGTCAAAAATTACCGCCCATTTCTAAATAAAAGTTTGAATTAAATACAAAACTTTATTTATGTTCGAAGCTGAATTTATGTGCGGTGCGAGAGGGATTGGTGTGTATGCTAATATCATTATAATGCAGCACGGATTACCATACACCAATAAATATATTCCGCAAAAAAAAAAAACGGGAGAGAATAAAATTGATTTTCAAAAATTTATCCAACCAATTTAGGTTCGGGTGAATAATGTTTTCTATTTCTTGTTATTATTTATTCTCCATTTTTATGTTTTTTATTTATTTATAGAATTTTAAATTACGAATTCTGTGAAGCAATGAGGAACAATTTTTGCCAAACAACAACAACAAAAAAGGAAGCAAAAAATTCAATTTCGTTTGAATATTTCTTATTTTATTCTTTAAGTTATAAATATTTAAGAATACCTATATACAAAATTTAAACTTTTACTTTTTGTAAATAATCATTCTGTGTGTGTGTGTGTACCATATGTACCGACCGCGCCAGGTATACTCATATATATGTACTTGAGGAGGAGGGTACGAGTGTATATTAAAAGTTTATATAAATTTTGCGTTTTTATTTCATGTTGCGATAACGAGCCAAATTGAATATTGAATTTCATTGTGTTGCTTGGAATTTTATTTAATAAAATGATGTCAGAAGTCACTAAAGGTGTTTTTTTTGTCTTTCTTCTTTTTATATACAATAGATAATAAGAAACGTGAGTTAAATTGTAAAATGAACTGTTTTTTGTATGGCAGAACAAAATCAGCACGTGGCAATCTCTCGCCAATGAATTAAATCGAAAGTTTTTTGCTTGTAAAATGTTTGAAAATTAATTTGCTACTCTTTTGGAAATTGTAGGAGAAGCACATACATATTTGCGAAACAAATCAAAATCAGTTTTTTTTCTTTGAAGGTTCAACAAAATTTATTTAATTTTAAATTTTACAATTTAGAAAATTTTGCTTGACATCCATGTTTTATAACGTATTCCAAAAAAAAAAAAAAAAAAAATGGAAAAAACAAAATAATCGTAATTTATACTCCAATTATCCAAACAGACTTAAAACTTGTTATAAAAGAAATTAGTGAAATCCGGGCAGAACAAAAAGTTATTAGTGTTCGGTGTTAAAACAAGTTGTTCACTCTGGCCAAAGTAAAACAAATAAAGTAAATTTGTTGGTCAAATTTAAAAATTATAAAACAAAATCTGAGTTGTTTATCAAAAATAACTGAAACCATTTAATTGCTTCAAATTTGAGGTTTAAGACAACTCGATTTCTTCTCAAGAATGGTATTCTAAAATACGTTAGGTATCAAAATTGTATAGGGTATCATATCGTAGATTATATCAACATTGTGGATTTAGAAAGGAATGCATTAACAATTTAACCAGTCAAAAAAAAAACATCTGAGTCAACACCAACTCCAGCAAACAACCGTATACTTCGACCTAGAAACAATGATTGATGTAGAATTAAACTCTAATTTAAATGTCACATATTTTTTACAAATTTGAATGATTTCTCTTGTCATGCTAAAGATTTATACATTTTATACTTTAATATTCGTAGTTTAAGAAATAAGCTGTTTTGTTATGGACTATATAAAAGATTTATGACGTTATAATATATTTATTTATTTATTAATTCTTAAATATGGAGTAGGAATATCGAGCGTCACGCTTGTTCTGTCGTATCTGCCGCCCTCTCCCATCGGAGTCCACAACACACTGCTATTGTACAGTATGTACTCAGTGGTATCTACCACAACATCTTCCTTGTCTTTTAAAAGAAACATACTTAAGATATTTTAAAATTATACAATTCAAAGCAATCAATTCAAAAGCACAACTTTATAATTAAATGTAGAAACAAAACTAAAAGTTAAAATTAAAAGACAAATCGGACCCATCTATCTATCCTTCCATGTTCCATACAATAATCGTTGAACTTTTCGGGCATCCTACTCATTTTCCTCGGACGAGTATGTTGCTGTGTAGAAATTGAAATCATTTCAGTAGTAGTTGGTAAAAATGCATCAGGGGCATGAAACGATACTGGAATCTGTGATGTAACATTCTGTCTTAAAACATTATCGGTGTTTAGATCGATGGTACCGCTAGTTTCTTCATCGTATATATCCTCTGTCGTCTTTAAAGTAATTGCATCATCAGAAAGACGAGGCTTTATATGAATCAAATCTCATCGATAAGATGAATCATCAACATTGTCCGCATATGATCTATCCGTGATTCTATTTTCTATGGTCCCTTTTGTCCATGGTTTATTATTATCGGGATTTAATTGAACAAATACTGGTTGTCCAATAGTCAATGGTGGAAGATATTTCGTTTTTTGGTCATAATAGTATTTGGCCCGACGTCGATTCTCTTCCAGTTTCTCCGGAACATTTTTAATTAATTCGGGTTTAAAATTCGATGTTATTGAAGGTATTCCTGTTCGCGTTCTTCTTGACAGCATTCTCTGAGCTGGGCTCGAATTTGTTTTGTTAGGAATATTCCGCCAATGTAACAAAGAATAGGCCTTTGGCTATTTTTACAGCTGATTCACCTTTACCATTGCTTTGATGATAATGTGGTGAAGAAACAACATGGGTAAATTTCCACTGCGAAGCAAAATATGCGAACTCTTTACTAACAAAGTTTGTTCCATTATCTGTTAAGACTCTTTGAGGTATTCCATAGCGGCTGAAATGGCGTTTGCATACGTTAACAACTGAATTGGAAGTCATATCATTTAATATATCCAGCTCAATATAATCCGAGTAGTGGCATACAGTTACTAAAAATTTTGTTTGTTTTCCTTTATAATGAGTGAAAAATACATCCATCGATATGAATTGAAATGGGTAAGTTGCGATATCGTGAGACAGCATCGGTGGTTTTGCAAGAGAACTTGCATATTTTGCACAAATATCACATTTTTTTACCATTTCCCGAATCTCAGAACTCATACCTGGCCAGAAAACATTCTCCCTTACATGTACGTTTGTACGTATCAATTTTCTTAATTCGCATGGAATTAAAATTCTATTCTCCATAAATATCAATCCGTTTTGTGTTGAAAGGTCATTTTTAAATTTATAATAAAGTTGAACTTCCTCAGGAACGTTTCTAATATTATTCGGCCATCCGTATGTGATTAGTTGAATAAGTTTTTGTAAAGATCTGTCATTTTGAGTTACCTGTCTAATATTCTCTATTCTTTCGTCGGTTATATTTAACCCTTGTACTGGATTAACATTCTCAATTAGATGTATAAATTTTTTTTTCACGAGGTATTATATCATTATCACCATTTTCTACTGGCATTCTTGATAGTGTATCTGCAACAATATTGTTTTTTCCTTCTATAAACTCCAATTTTAAAGAATAACGTTGCAGGATTATTAACATTAACTGAAGTCGCTTCGGTGCTTTAAGCAATGGCTTTTAAAAAATATTGATCAAAGGCTTGTGATCAATTTTTACAGTACACATATGACCAACGATCATCTGGTCGAACCTGATGCACGCAAACACAATCGCGAGCAACTCTTTCTCTATCTGAGCATAACTGCGCTCTGTAGCCGTCAATGTTCTGGAAGCATATGCGATAATATCGTCTTGTTGAAATAATGCAGCGCCCAAGCCAGAACTACTCGAATCACACTCTATTGTAATTGGCTTAGTACAGTCAAAATACTTCAAGGTTTTAACATTCTCAACTAGGAACTTTAATTTTTTGAACTCATCCTCCTGAGTTTTTGTCCAAATCCAAGGAGTATCTTCCAACAACAGTTTTCGTAATGGAGTACAATGTGTGCTTAAAACTTTTATGTATCTCGCTAGATAATTGATCATGCCCATAAATCGTTGAAGATCGTTTTTATTTTCTGGAGATTTCATATTTTGAATAGCAATGATTTTTGATGTATCTGCTTTAAGGCCTTCATTTGATAGAATATGACCAAAGAATTTTACAGATGACTGGCATAACTTCAATTTTGATTTATTTAATTTATAATTATACTGTCGAAGTCGAATCATTAAACTTTCTAAATTTTTTATTATGGTCAATAAGCGCCTCCTCCTTCGTTATCACCGCTTTCGTAAATCAAAAGATCATCTGCTAACACCTCTACACCTTTAAGATCATGTGTCGTGTGTAGCGTCCATATGGCGTCCAAAAGCATGTCAATTCATTGCAGAATTTTGTTAATTTTACTTGCCAGAAACCCCTTGCTGCGTCACACGTTGAGAAAACTTGAGCCTTCCCCAGTTGTGGTAAAATTTCATCAACTGTAGTAAATTGACAATTTGGTCTCTTTAGAGCTTTATTGAGAGGAATTGGATCTAAGCATATTCGAAATGAATTCGATTTTTTAACAATCAAAACATTACTAACCCAATCCGTATGTTTCGTTATCTTTTCGATAATTCCGTCTTGAACTAATTTTTTGAGTTCAACTTTCCACTTATCCCTATAAATCACTGGAATACGACGCGCTCTTTGTATAACTGGTTTGACATCTTTATCTATCTCCAGCTCAACTTCTCCTGGAAGGAGACCATAGTCCCCAAATACATCGTTATATTTTTCGATAATTCGCTCAGCATCTATTTTGTCAAATTCAGGACTGGCATCCGTTTTCCTAACTGTTTCAATAACTTGCAGATGATTATATTCTAAATTCCTTGGATAACTTTTAACTTTGTCACTATACTTAACTAATTTTAATGCAGAGCATGCGTTTGATGACAACAATAGACCATGATTTCTGTTGACAACTTGAAACAAAAAGAGTATACCGCTGTTTATTAATTTTCGCACGGGATCTTAACTTCTCCAAAAGTTTTAATGGAATTCCCGTTGAAATCAATCAGTTCATATTTCGATTTGGAGACTACTGGATTTTTCTGGCCCATTATTGCTTTATACATACTATAACCTACTAACACTCGACCTGTTTACATACATTTCCAAATTTTAACTTCAACGTTGCATTTACATTAAACTTGGAAGAAACCGTTGATTTTCTGTCACTGGAAACTTCATCACTGCCGTTCGGGTTGTTATAACAGATCTCGTTAACTCGATTCGTTTTCCGTTTATTGGTGCTATTATTATTCTTGAAACATGCCACTTCTAAATGATTTTTCTTTTTACATATTGAACAAGTTTTTCCTAAAGCGGGACATATCCCTTTTTCAAAAACATGCCACGCAGCGCAAAACTTACATTTTCGTTTGACACTTTCCGTTGATTTATTGGTAATCTTGTTTACCGGGTTGGCTACGTTCGTTTCATCACTCTTTATATTTGATAACCTATCTTGGGTCACTTCGGCAATTTTGCAAACATCCATCGCTTTGGTTAAGGTCAAGTCTGGAATTTCCATTAATTTCTTCTTTAGAAGTGTATATTTGATACCCACTACTATTCGATCTCGTAGCAGTTTATTCGAAATACTATATCATCATTACCATAATTACACAACTTCACTAATTTCTTTAATCTTATCAAATAAAAATCGAAGGATTCATCAATGTGTTGGTTACATGTGTTAAACATGTACCTGTCGTATATGACGTTGGATTTAGCTACCACACAATCACGAATTTTTTTTATAGCTTTTTCTTCGGATTGTTTATCTTCATCTGTGAAACCAAAATCCATGTATCTTGTTTTGGCTGTGGTACCTATCGCCGATAGCATCAAGCTCGTTTTTAGTAAATTTTTTGATTTTTCCCACAAATTCATACCTGTAGCATTGCAATAATTTTTCCAATTATTTTCGAAAATTTCCAAATTTTCCCTTACGTCACCGGTGCTGGCCAAGGAACATTCACTGGATTTCCGACAACATTTCCAGTTGCTACATTTTCATTGAGTTTTTTATTTGTTTCCTCCAATCTATTATTAAGAAGCTCTGTTGTTTTAGATCTGATTATAAAAATTCTAACAATGCTTTATCCATTATGATTTTATGATGAATAATGTTATTATATAAACTGAATGTTCACGACACTTTTGAGGTTAAACACGATAAACCACGTTCACAACAAATTACTAAACAGTATTTTCGATGAAAATATTTATTCATTCGACCACATCTGACACCATGTTTTGCTATGGACTATATAAAAGATTTATATTATTTATTGACGTTATAATATATTTATTTATTTATTATTTCTTAAATATGGAGTAGGAATATCGAGCGTCACGCTTTTTCTGTCGTATCTGCCGCCCTCTCCCATCAGAGTCCACATCACACTGCTATTGTACAGTGTGTACTCAGTGGTATCTACCACAACATAAGCTTTCTGAATTATCTGTTTTAATTAAATCATTTTAGTCAGTTATACAATACATATTATAGTTTTGTCAGAGATTTGGCTTTTTACCGGCGAAAGTGAGCATTATAACATTGATGGATATAAATCTTTGTGGGAATTCTAATCGTTCAGGCGGAGTAAGTATATTCTTATTAAATGATTTATCCGGAAATATTATGTTGAGTGAAAATTTTGAAAATATGTAGTAGTTTTCTATTAGTTAACTTTGTTTCAGTTTTTTGTGGACTGTATTACACTTCGTTGTTTTACTTATTTTTATCATTTACACTCGTTACTTTTACCATGCACAATTTAATAATAAAAAAAACACTATTTACGTTTTTACCATACTTTATTATTTCAACCATTACAAGTGAGAGCCTGGACACGAATGTTCATGACGTTTTGATTTTTTTTTTATGTTACGTGCTACCTCATTCAACTTTATTTTCTTTTTTCTTAACAGCGGCTGTTTTCTTATAAGCCGCTAGGCAACATCTATTGTCAATAAAATATAATGAATTCCAACATGCCGAAGCCCTTGAAAATTTCCATTTTCAAAAAAGTAACTGAATATAATATCTTAAAGTCTAAAGTATACATGTTAAAATAAATTGAATAACTCGTAAGATAAATAAATGAAAAAACTACCTATTACAATATAGTTAATAATACATAATTCATAATAACATTAACATTAAGATATAGCAGTGAATCTTAAAACTACAATGTTTAATTTGGTTAAATTTTTTCAGATATGTAATAAGTTTAAATCTAGCAAATGTTTCATAAGATTTGAAGTGGTGTTCCCAACGTTAACTATCATAATTTTTTGGGATAGAATTTTGGGCCAACTTCTCGAAGGTCATATAGGTTCTGTATTACTTTTACGATTTGCAACTTTTATTATTTTTTGATATGATTGAGTGATGTTGTTTGTAATGAACTGGAATATTTTGTTTAGGTTAACCATTACATCCTCAACATTGAAATCCAATGATGGAAAAGCGCTTATGACGATATCATTGAGAAGTTGTTGTTGCTTCAACGATTCCACTTCATTTTCTAGAGATTTAATCTGGATATTGCACTTTGTCGTCAAGTTAATTTTTGTTTTTTTGAACACTTGATAACTCGTTACCAAGCCTATTAGCAGTTTCACCCAATGTGTCAAATTTCTTAGATAAAATTGTTTCCGACGTATTAATTCTATCGAATGTGATCGAAGATCTTTCATAGAAGGATTTTCCGCTTGAAATATTTCTCTTATCTTAGAAGAGCTACGCGTCACAGGCAATTTAGGCAAATTAATTGTGTTTGGCGACTCAGTCATTTTTAAAGATTATGCCAACGCTTTGTATTGAGCGGACTGTGTTATTGTTTTGATAATTATGAGGTTTCGATATTGCCACCATAATCTATATGGTTAACTAACGTGTGTACACATTATTGTATAAACGTTATCGCCGACTATCTGTACAGATAGCTGTGTTATACACACTTAAAAAAAATTACGATATGCGTTGCAATTAGTATCGCATTTGACTCCCAATCAAATCTGCATCGTTTTGTGATGCAGAGTTTATATCGAAAAACACAAAATTTAAAATGTATCAAAAAATGATGCAGAATGCACTTAATTTATATATGATGCATCTTACAGCTAAATTAATAATTAGTTCCTTCAATACGATTTTGATGTAAACTATATTAAAATTCAGCACAATTGGCTCCTAATTTAAATTTGATGGAACTTACATTTCGTTTAGTAGTAGTTTGCAACTGAAGGAAGTCGATGCTAATTGTATTAAAATAAGACACAAATTCTCTCTAGTTTGTAAAGGATGCAAAAACCAGCTAATTTAACAGCTGTTTGCGTCTATCTGGTTTTGAGGCTAATTGTATCAAAATTTAATGAACAATTGTTTCTAATATAAATATGATGCAGCATGTTCCTGAATTTACAATTTTTTGTTTCGCTGCAACTTTGATATATTTTGCATTAAAACGTAACATTAAACTTGCCTCATAAACTTACATATCGTAAATTTATGAAGATAACCTAGTAATGATAATAATTAATTCACACAATTTTTTCTTTAATTCAAATTTATTATTATTTATTTAATATAATTAAATTTTACATTTATACATTAAATATCTTAAAAGCTAAATATTACTTATTAGTATTAAATAAGCATAGACTAAATTATTATTATAGAATCGACTTAATTCGGTTAAAAAAATATTCATTTGAATTTCTACCTATTGCTATCCGCCGTGATACATACATATATTGGAACCGTATAATTAGATCATTTTTTTCTATTCCAACGTCTCAATAATATTATTTTAGTCTATGGCATAAGTCTTTATTCCGTTAAATATTATTATTATTATTACTAAGCAATTGTTATATAGGTTGAATAATATAACCCAATATATACATATATTCATTTTGATTGCAAACATGTTTTTCATATGCCTTTTTATATTGTAGGGTTTGGTAATTAATACAGATTGGATCAATCTTCTTATCAATACTGCAGTAGAATTTATCATAAACGCCGACAAATTCAGTTAAAACAAAAAAGATGTTGTTACTTTCTAAAATATTTATTATTTTATATAAGCGGACTAATTCATTATAATTTGGTTTTTCCTTTAGTACGAAGAATTCTTTTTTGTAATGAAAATCACTCTCAAAGTAAGACAAACTATATATAGGGGTAGCTAAAAAATCAATGCATTGGTAGGATGATTTGAAGAAAACTTTCTTTCCTTTTCTAATGTTCGGTTCAAAAATGGATTTCGACCAAACACTAGACATCATCTGTTGGTGGCGTTTAGCAAATGTCTGACAGATATTTATGAAGTTTTGTGTTAAATTTCTAGTAAAATATCTATGCTTGCTCTCATAACGCATGGTCCACATATGAATTACAGGGCCCATTTCACGGATTATTCTTGGGTAGTGCAACAGAAAATGTTGTTTAGGAGTAAAATGTTTGTTAAAAACGTTCTTAATTATTTCCAAATGTAAGGTAATATTTTTTTCTAAATTAGTAATATCTTCATTTCTTAATTCATTTCGAAGCAGCAGATTTATTATTTCAATTATGGTTAAAACTGCATCCCATTGAGCCTGGTGATTCTTACTATAAAATTTACCAAATATTAATGGAAAGTGTGTTGCTAAACATAAGATTTGAATTGCATTTTGACCTAAATTACTTCTTTCAATGCTAATAGTCGATGGTTTGTTTTATCGGTCAACAAAGCCAAAGTTATAGGCCGAAATGCAATCATTTATTTTGTGAATATCTTGAAAAATCTTATTTTCAATAAAAAATTCGAATTGATATTTAATCGCCAAAACTACAAAACCCTCTAAACCATCATGGAGAAAATCGACACTATAATTTTTTATTGTATGAAAATATCTTAAATCGTTTAAAACTGAGTAACGGCTAGCACCTTTAGTTTCCATTATATTGATTTTTTTTAAAGAAGGCTGGTTATCTAAAATTGAATAGCATTCAACTTTTCTTAATAAGTTTTCATCTTCAGAAGTTGATTTTTTCGTAAATTCACTAGACATTTCGCAAAATCTACAAAAATACTTAGCAGAAAATGATTTGGTAAAACCAATCAAATCATTTGCCGCTAGGTTATCATGCGATAAAGAAATAATAGTTGCAAAAGTCAAACCAAGGTTTTCGATAAATAAACCATCATTTTCAAGAATTCTAATATCATCAACAATTGGCTTAAGAATAAAATTCAAATTAAATTTGTTATGTAAATCGTTAACATAAAAGAGACTTACTAAAAATATATTATGAAGATGAGAATTAAGTTGAATGGGGCAGTTTTGTATAGTAAAATAAATAGCTCCAACTTTGTGTATAATTGTCTTGCTGCCAAGTACCCTGGCGACCTCAAAATCATCATAATATAACTGAATTAAAATTTTATGGTTATTTTGAAAATTGGTTTTAAATGACTGAAAGCGTTTACCACAACAAACCGATTTGTAAATCCCTTCTTCGCAAATGTGCGATAAATTAAATTGTTTAAATAAGCGTAAGAAACTAGAATTTTTAAAAATTGATATTAATGAATTGGAAATTGGAATAAATTGAAAAAAATTTTGTACCAGTTTTTTGGAATAACTTGAAGTATCTGGATTAAAACGGCTTTCCCACCTAAATCCGATGGGAATTTGTTGTGGTTGCACGTAAAAATCATTTTCTGTGAAAATTTTTATTCTTTTATATTTGGAACAAAAGTTGTTAAGTGTCTCAGATATTTTTGATTTGTTAAATGTCATGCCTGTAGGATTTATTGGGTGAGATATAATATTAATGGCACATTCAACTACACTTTTTGTTTCACAAAATATTTCTGTAATTGTTTGCTCCGGGACCCCTAAATGATTTAGTTTGATATATAAGTTTTCCACACATTTCTCAAAACCCGTACAAGTTGGAGTATTATTTACGTTTGAATCAGAAATTTTAATTATATTATAGCTACTAGGTACTGATTCAGATTTGTTACCAATATTTGTAGTATAAATGGAATCCACTTTTGGATAATTTATTTCATTAATATCATCATGAACTTTACTAACATGTTTTCTTAAAGCAAAAAAAGTTTGAAAATTATTTGGGCAATTCTTATCTTTAACACATCTAATTTTGTTTTGTGATTTTTCTTTAACGAATTCCTGATATTTAGGATGCAATATTATTTTACCAATATCTTTGAAGGCGCAGTTACAAATATAACAGAAAAACATTTTACATATCAAAATAATATAATAAAATATGAAAATAAATTTAAATTACACTTCAATATAAAGAGCAAAATTCAAAATATATTGTAAAATTAAACGGTGTAAGATTATAAAATATTATCGTAGAAAACCTTTCAACCTTGGTTTTCTATTTTTTGGTCCAACTTACTGGCGATTTCCTTGATACGACTGGTAAGTTTTTTTTCTTCTAGCCCGTAAAAATAATAAGATATGAAGGTCCAGAACGTTTTTAAATGATTTTCAAAGTGTTGCCCGAAAACGTAATGAGCTTTAAAAAGTATATCCATTGAATCGATAAATGAAATATTATTTGGCAAAATAATTATTTCCTTTTCAATTGATAAATAATATGTTGAAATCGCACATTTGTTGGATCCTTCGGCAATTATATATGGATGTGATGAACCGGCTTCCAATAACTCTGCTATGGTTAAATTAGGCTATAAAAATACGGAAAAATAAAGTTCATTATAAAATATGTAAGGGAACTTAATGGATACGAAAATAATAAAGGCAACTTTAGAGCTTCATTAATTTATATGTTAATTTACAATCCTACACATATTGGTTCATAACACATACTTAAATTAGCATAAAAAGTTGCACTACAATTTAGAAATCAAAACCAAAGTTAGTTGATATTTACTGGTTTGAATGTAATTATTTTATTTATTATTGAAGAAAATGGTTCTCTTTGAATATTGGTTGATGCCTTGCCAGATACCACTTGTGGCAAAATATTTAAAAGATATAAAAAATCTTTCGTTGATGGAAGGAAACCTGGAGGAGATATAAAGAGAATTAAATTAATTTTAGACTGTCAACAATGTTATTTACCGTCTATCTCAGGTAAATCTTTATAATTGATCCCCTTGGTCTCCCGGAACACACAGAAAATGAATGATGAACAAAGCTTCCATTTATCGATGAAACTAGAATGATTTGGGTACCGGAGCTCAAAATCAAACAAAATCTGAAAAGATAAGTAAAGAAATAAGATAATATGTACGAGTATAAAGATAATAAGTAATATTTAAACAAAAAATATATTTTCCTCACCAGATCAGGTGACGTAAAAAAAGAAGGAAAATATTCCGAAAATTTAGAAATTGTTTGTGATGATGATGGTTTGAATATATTTATTCGTTGATTAAAAGTTTCTTCTAATTTTTGCTTAATAAGCTGTTTTTGTGTAGACGTATTTAAATTTTTTAAAATTAAAAAATTTTCGTCACTGTCAATTTCATTGATAAAACTTGTGCTGTCTTTTAAAATTCGGACGCCCGCTACGTTTCGCTTCCTGCTTGAGCTTCCAGAACCTTTTTCTATGCTGTACAGCTTTTGCCGAACTCTGTTTAGCCGGGAAATAATAAATCCTCTATTTTTTTTTCGATCATACAGTGCATCCTGTAATTAAAAAAAAAATTTTTATCACTAATTTACGCCCTAATATATTTTATCCTCACTATGCCATCGTGTTCTTTGTTAGACGTTTTGAGCTGTGGAAAAAGGGTTACTGCTGCTAATGCTAACGCACTGATATGGTTTGACTCAGGGTGGTGTGAATATTTCTCTGTTAAGAAATCCACACAATCTCTAACGATCGCTCGTCTTTCTAAATCCGACAAAGGTTGTAATTTTTCGGTATCCTTATGCTTTTTGCATAGTATAAAAGAATTTTTGTTTTTCATCATGTAGTTTTCCAAATCCTAAAATATTTTTTTTAAATATGGTATTTTTAACTAATTAATTGAAAATTACTTGAACACTTATGAACAAATCTAATCCCATCCGGCAGTTCTGGCGGCTCAGTGGTTGTATTTCAGTTACTGCTAATAAGAGACGGTTATTAAATTACTCCAATGAGTTTCAGATGAATGTTTACAAAATGGCTAGATTTAACCTTCCATTAAAAAAAAAAATATTGTTGCTTAAGAAAATAATGATTCGTGCACAAAAAAAAATATAATTCATGCATAAAAAGCACCAGTAAAAAGAAAAAGTTCAGAAAAAAATACTTTGCATATAAAAATAATAAAGTGTTAGGTGTTTGTATGACCATTTGACCATTTTTTGCAAATTCAGTTTATCCTTTACAATTTCTCCCTTTTCAAAATCACGCATTATGGAAATTTTTAATTTTGAAAAAAACATTAAAGAATTGACTTTTGTAAGATTAAAAATATTAAAAAGCGAGATTATTTTTTCTTTAGCAATGTGGTATTTTTATTTGGCAGGATTGTCAAAAGGCAGCATTTTAAAAAGCGGGATATTGTTAAGACCTTTTGGAAGTATTTTTTCTCTTTCATTTATAATTTTTATGTACACAGTATTTTTTCCCTGAACAATAAATTATTTTCATGGTAAAATTTGGTGGGTAATTTATTTATTAAAAATACAGTTAATAATATCCCTTAATAAATTAATCTCACCGGATTTGTTATTTTTTAAAACCATTTTCAAATAAAATTCTGGGTGGTTTTTATAAAGATTAAAAACGTCCAAGAATTCGTCTTCCGAAATTCTTACGTCCAGTGAATCTGTAAAGTAGTCAATATCTAAACAGGAAATATCGGCATACATAGATGCTGCAATGTAGAAATTAAAAAAGATTATATTTAAATGGGCCTAAGTAAAATTATTCTTAAAATGGGATAAGTTAGATCACCACCAGTGTCAACGAAACATTTTCTTACATAAATATTAACAGCAAATAATTATTTTTATAGCAATTATCAGTTTAATTCCAAATATTTTTTTACTCAAAACTACATCAATAAATAATAAATTTAAAAAAAAATTTGTAACGATTTAAAAATGATACGAGAGCCCTTTATCTCGAGGTACCTTCTCTTTAAAATTTTAATAAAGTTCTGGCGCAATAACAAAAAAATTAAGTTATATTTCACTTTAATGATTACAATTTAAATACATCTTGCACACCTCGCTATTATCAACCCTGATTTATATAAAAAGATTAATAAGCGGGAAAATTCGTTTTCCATTGTTTCTCTTTTAATAAAAAATCAGCGTGGCCCGGTAAAATTTATAAAATATTTAGAACACGAATTGCACGTTATCCGCTGTTGGAGGGTTAATATAAAAAATAATTATTTTCTAATAAAATCGCCCAATTTTCATATAAACAATTTTTTGTGCTCACAAACATAGCGGCTTAATTTTACACTTTTGCCACCCACGATCTAATGAAGAAAATCCAATTACGTTAGTAGGAAGTAGTCGATGAAGTTAATCAATGTATCAAAAAAGAAACTGAATAAAATGTTGACAACTTGATGAACTTATCGTGATGTACGTATCATCGGCAACATAATTATTGTAATAAAAAAAAATAAAAAAACATATTTAGATAATACTTCTTTCATATTTTGATACAAATGTAGCTTATTTGTTTTCGATGCAAGGTCAAGTCTATTATATGAGACAATTCCATCAAAATAAAATTCGACGTAAGCTATTTATCAAAATACGATTTATGTTGTATCTTATATCGTTTGATGCAACCTTTATATCGAAAAAAACAGTAAGATTTTTAAGTGTGTAGAGGGTGTTGGCCGCGCGAAATTGGCTTTTTGTTTTATTTGACTCATTTCTTGGTGAATGTTCCTTGAATCGTTCTTCGAACGGTCGTCCTGTTTGGCGAATGTAGAATTTCGCGCAGGTGCCGCATGATAGTTTGTACTTCCCTGTTCTTTCTGTTAACGGTTTAGGTGTAATATTCTGCCTTAGAATTTTCTGAATGTTGTTGGTTGTCCAAAAGCATACTAAATATCTATGTCTTTTGAACTCGTTTTTGATGATATTGGGCAGAATGTTTGCATATTCAACGGATACGTATCCATTAATTAAGTGTGTGCCATTCTTATTAATGGTTTTCTTCATTAACTGTTTGCAGAAAAGTTTACCGATCATTGAGTTTTGTATCCGTTAACTACTGCTATGTGTTTGATGATATTTACTTGTAAAATATAATATTTTTACTCTATTGGTTGTTGGAAAGGATGTATTTATTTTCAAAATTATTTAAGTATAAATCAGCTAATAATCCTGATAGTGGAGATTCCATTGCCAAGCCATCTTCTTGTATGTAAAACTCACTGTTAATTGTGAAGTAGTTTTGTTTTAGAATTATTTTGAGTATAGTATTAAGTTTTGCTGATTTTATCAGATTATCTTTTAAAATTTCAATGGTTCCCTTCATTGGGACATTTGTGTATAAATTTGTTATATGAATAAAGCCATTCCGTAGTGTTGGGTTATATTGATTTTCACAACATTTTCAATGAACTCCTCAGTTTTTTTTTATACTAGGGTTGTTGTCTAAACTGATGCTACTTATAACTAAATTTTCTAATTTTTTGTCAACCTTGTAACCTAGCGCGGTGATGTAATTTTTTAGAGGTCTTATTGGAACATCCTCTTATCCTCTTTGTGGATTTTCGGTAAACATTCAATTCCTTGACATAAGTTTTAGTGGGATCATGTACGATTTTCTTGATATTGTTGTTCTGTATGAAGTTGTTGACTTTTTGTATGTATGTGTTATTTGGTAATATGACGTGTATATGTTGTTCATATTAGTAGTAATCTCTTTATTGTACCTTCAGCATTAACAACTTCGCGCATTAATTCATTTGTGTTGCTACTGAAACGTGGCATATTATACTTCAGTCTCTTGTTGACTGTGACTATCTGCCGATCAGTGAATATAACGTTTATTTTATTAGCAATTCGTGCATAAAATTCGTGTGTTCAAGTTCTATATTGGTTGTCGTTGGTGTGCTGTTGTGAGATTAAAACATTTTTCTTCTGGTTATGTGTAATTATAATATAATGTATTTTATTGAGCATTCCGTTGATTTTACTTTAACGGTTGGATAAGACACTTATTATTGAATTTGACTCTTATTATTAACAAATTTCGCACAAAACAAAATCCGGATAATCTGTTAAATGATAAACTAACATTTAATTCCAACACCCTCCTACTCACCCTCTAATATTAAATTTGCAATTAGTGATGATATTTTTTATTTTTTTGGTTGTTTCGGCAAGTTCTAGAGATAGTGGAGTATAGCATGGAAATGGTATGCGTGATGTTCGACACTTAATTGGTGAATCGGTGTTTCAAAGCAGTCAGGTTATTCAAGATTTTCGGAATTATTCGGAATTAGAGCCTAATTGAAGAATATGATTATTCGATATTTATGAAATTATCCGGAACAATTTGAGGCTTAGTTCTAACTTGCATGGTAGCATTTTGCTTAGTAGTATTAGTAATATTAAGCTACTTGACAAGGCTTTCCGAAATTATTCATTAATATCTAGATTTTTCGGTATTATTGAAATTGTTCAAGATCAATCAGATTCACATAATATAGAGATTATTCGAGTTTTTCGACCTTTCTAGGATTATTCGAAATTTTTAAAAATTTTCAAATTTATTTGAATTTTGTATGGCAATAAGAAACTTGCAGAATTACACATATAAATGTGGATCGTGATATTTAGTAAATTTTTCGAGATTATGCCACAATTTCAATATTTCTCAGATTCCTCGATTGTTTGTAATTAATCAAGAATGACCAAGTTATTTATGTTTTATATGGTGGTGATTAACGCGTATAATATTTCCTTTGGTTTTACATGCTTACGGTTAATTCGACATTTTTGATAGTTTTCAAATTATATTCGAAATTTGTGATCTTTCTTTATTGATATATTTAGAAATTGTCACACCATTGGTTTGATTGGAAGAAATTTCGTTTTATTTGAAGCCATTGAACTGTACCATCTACACTCTCGAAATCAGATACTTTTAATTAATGCGAGACTGGACAATAGGAAGAAATAATTTTTTAACTAACTAAAGGCTTTTACTTGTTCATAGGTATAAGAAGCATTTGTGGGGCCCAATTGTAGTTACGCCACTGGTGTAATAATTATAATAATTAGTGTGATATAATTATCTGATGATGGCAATTTCTTGCCGGATATAAGTAAAAATCTTTAATTTCTTTATAATTATTGGTTGATATAGGTATGAACGGAATATTTCGCACTTTTTACCGAATATTTCTCATATTTCTGTTAAGGGCCCCAAGAATAGCTTTTGAATTTAAATTGCTTAATTGAAATGAATAATCGTAAGACCGAAGCAACTCTTGAAATTGAAACATGCGTAACATGATGTTGATTTTCCACTGACTCCTTCAACCCCAGAAATAAAATCAATTCCAATCATTTTTTTGTTATTTGTTATTTATTTAAATTTGATTTACAAATACATTTTATGTAAATCAAATTCAAAATCCAACTTTAAGATTTCACAAAAAAAAAAAAAATACTTTTCACCTTTAATTTGTATCTAAAGTATTACTCAGAATTGTTTAAGGTGCACAGGGAGTATTAAATACGTTATATAGCTTTAAAGTAAGAATTTTGCATTTGAGACATAACTTTTGATCTGTTGATTTCGTTTCAACATTTTTTACAAACATTTATTCGAGTTTGTTGTTTTGGTGGTTGTGTCAAACATGTATTCCTTTCCTTCTACATATATTAAGTAAATGACGGATATAACAAAAAAAAACTAAAAGCTTTTTGAAGCATTTATCAAAAAGCATGTCTCATAAATCTGATCGAAGTCAAGTATAATTTAATAAAGTGTCACTTGAGTATAGGATGTGAAAAAAATTATCCGATTTTTATTCTGTTTAACAAGAAGACTGACACACACAAAAAAAGGGAAATAAATTATTATCAATGACGATGATCATCGTGGACAAGCATAACAGCACATCAACAACATCTCAATCATTGTAATTAAAATCAATATTCGTCTACATAATATGGCCTTTATTTAAGCCAATTTTTATTAAAAAAAAAAAAAACTGAATGCAAAAAAAAAGACAAGAAGAAGAAAGTTGATTTTAATTTATGAGCTTTTCAACATTGAAAAAAAAAAAAATATTTTCCGTTTTCCTGCGTTAACTAAATACAAGAGTGTGTTCAACTGCGTGTACACTTGTGTAAAGGTTATGGGCATATTTCTATTAGAACGGCGGAAATTTGAGAGAGGCCAAGGTATTAAAATCATTCTTTTTTGTTTTATGCTTAGTTAGGTATACCAAATACAAAAAAAAAAAATCCTTTCGTATCCAGGGTAACCCTTATATGTTTACACAAAAAGTAAACTACAATGTCTCCCTGTATCCTAAGCAAATAAATTATATAACGGTTAAACCACTTAGCATTCGAGTAAAAAAAAAAGTTTTCTCCCTATACACATCTAAATGGAAATATTTACAATTTTTCTTTTTTCACTCTCGCGTCATGGCGGAGTGAATTCAGGCGTAAATTATGCACATAAAAATGGGCCCTAATACAAAATTGTTAAATTTATGAGATTTAAAATTAATATTTGGTTTGGTATGGTTTCAAATGTGGTTAAAAAAAAACAAATTTAATAAAGATAATTTTAAATAATTTAATTTTTTTTTTCGATTTAGTAAAAATCTATTATGCGGAAGTAATATTAACAATGTTGCGTGGTTTTATGTAAATTATATCAATTTATTTATGTAGGTTATGTCGACAAACAATATTTAAAAATCATTTTATTTTTAAAGGTTTTACTGGATTAGATGACTTTTTGATATTTTGACTGTAAATTCTATAAATTGAAACGGGTTTGCAATTTAATATGTTAGTTATTCTTGACTAATATAATATTGGAATCCATGTGGACACTTTGCTAACTCTGCATTTACCAAAGTTAATACACTAACAAAACCCCAAAGTAATGTCGAATAATCTCAAATAACTATTGACATTATACAAAAATCTCGTTATATGCAAAAATTTATCAAAAAAGAGGCTAAAACCAATTTGCTAAAATAAAATACTGTTTAGCATACAGGCGTTTCAACAAAAATGTTTTTGCTTATAACGAACGCACAAGCGGCCGTTGTAAACCTGTTATCAGTTTAAAATCACGCCATAATTGGACTTATGTATAAGTCATTGAGTTACTTCCATGTAGTTCCTTATTCCTTGAAGAATGCGTTTTAGCTTAGCTTACTTCTCTCACTGGCATTTACGTACCGAATTCTTAATTTTTTTTCGTCGCGATAGCCACCAGCCAATTAGCATCCAGATTTTGAATTCCGTTTGCCTTATATAGCTTCTGATTTTTTTGGTGCACTATTTTCGGCGTTCACCACAGCTAGTAAGAGTTTTACAAAATACGTTCATATTGCTTTTGACTTGTACCGATTCAATGACATTTCTGTCTAACTCACAGATTTGAATATTTCGATGATCGTTTGATATTTTTGATGTTTGGAAGGAATCAATTTTTTTCTAACACACGTATTTAGAAGGGCAATGAATAGCACCCTGCGTTTTTTGAATCAACCTCGAATTTGGCATCGATTCTTCAAAACATTCTTTCTTGAACTGTTTCAACACTTCATAAAAGCTTAGAATGATTACAAAATATATTTGAACTACGCTGCCAGAGCTTGAACCAAAAAATTCTTCTCGCTATTTGTTATTACCTATTGGTATATGCCAACGTTGCCAACGGCTCTTTTGAGGATTGCACACCAACATCAAAATGTTCCAGTCTCCCTAGTATATCACGCAAAACTGGACATCTCCTAAGCGCTGATAAGATCAGTCGACAAGCCATTCCAAAAATAAACCATTTTAACAACCGAATGCAACAGGCTCTTTATTTAACACAAAAGCTTCAACAATTGTTGTGAGGGGAGACGAGATTTCGTTCCATCATCATATTTCCATGCGGTCACCCAACTTTTTACTAACTCTAGCTAATATCTCTTGACCTTATTTTGTTGAAGAGGTTGCATCTGTGGTGTATATCCTACTCGCTAAATAAAATTTGGAACCTAAACGGTTAACTACCTCAAAATCAACCCTATACAACTTAAATCTTGCCGAAACAATAATAAATAGCCTTGATGAAAGAAATCATCTGTTATTTCTATAAATTCTAAAATTCCAGAAGAGTTTTTACATTCCACAACTTATGAGATTATGACAATACCAATGGTGTTGTCTACAGGTAATAATGTAATCAGTTGTAATTGTATACACAAACATTGCTTGTAAAAAGTGTTGTATGTTTCTTAAAGGTTCTTACTTAAATACAATCAGCGATGCAAAAAGCCTTCGGCGTCTACTATAACCTTTTCTGAAATGCTGCCATGGGAAAAAAATCCTCAAAATCTGGGCACAAAAGCTATTTGTGGTAAAGGACAATTTTCGGAAAATTTTGTGGTAAAGGTCATTGTACCGATGACATGGTTACACCTTTCCAAATTTGATCCGGATACTTTGGTAAATGAAATTGCGTCCATGTCAACTTGTTTTTAGATTTAAGACTGTAAAACATTCAAACTAGTCTCTAAACAACGGAGTATCGAATCTCTGGAGTTTGTTTGCTTCATATTGAAAATAAAAGTTGATGTACGTATTAAGGCCCTAGAACCTAATACTTGGCCAACAGTTGTACACATTCGGGAGTTTAATGATAAAAATTGAGGGACAACCATGCCCCACGGGTGAAGTTTCGAACAACAGCTGCACTCAACAAGTCAACAGAATAAATTATAAGAGCTTACTAAGTGGTAAATTTGTCCCAAGTAATAATCTGCAGTGCGAAATTTCGGATACCAACTGTACCAGTCAACTCTCCCGGAATTTAATTAATGCAGTTTCAAACAAAACGGACAAACTACTTTAACCTCGATGTACTGTCATAATGCCTCTAGCATTCGAGGTAAAGCTAAATTATTCTTGCTTGGCGTGCTTGACAACGATTGCGATGTGATTATTATCTCGGAAAGATGCCTTATGGCGTGTTTCAATTCGGAGGAATATTTTCCACCTAACTATGTTGTTCACAGGAATGATCGACATGAATTTTGTACTAGCCTGAAGGAAGGATGTGTGTTGATCGCTGCTAAGAGTTCGATTTCGAACGAACTCATTGCAAGCCATCTATCTTATGGTGTTATTGCTGTAAATATTAATGTAGCCAGTGCCTCTATCCTCGTAGTTGCTGCATATGTTCCCTGCGGATCTACTCTGGAATATTATCTTGGAATTATTATTTTCATCGATTCTGCTGTTGCGCCATTGGTTCGTGTTGGTGAGCAACTAATTGTTACTGGTGACTTCAATCTTTCTGATACTACTTGGATTGATATTGATGGAGTTTTCACTAGTCGAGGCCAATTCCTCGATAAGGTTTTTTCAAATAACTTTATGTATTTCTAGCTCTCACCGTGTGAGAACTTAACTAAATGTAGGAGCATATATCATACTCCAATTAGGACATACATTTTCCAAGCGAATTGTAATACTGTGTACTTCTAGTAACTCTTTTCGTTTCGATTTTAGATATGCTGATCACGTTTCTTTAAACAAATTTCTTGTCGATTCTGGCTGGGTACTTCTAGACCGAGGAGGAGATTTGAATGATTGTGTTTTTTTGTTCAACGACCTTCTCAAGTCTGGTAATGAAGGATATGTTTCATCAATGAGAAACGAGCCTCGGTATCGGGAGCCATGGTAGAATAAGGATCTAATTCGTATCGAAAAACGCCGTAATAAGTTACATTCTTTAAATAAGTTACACGGTGCTAAGATTTATCCTAGGTTCAACACTGCTCTAAGGGAAGTTTAAAACATTTAACTGGTTCCTTTACGATAACTTCATTTTGCAAATCTAAGACAAACTAACTTCCTATCCAAAGAAATTCTGGAATTTCATAAATGGTAAAAAGAAGGTTGCTGGATTTCCTACCTCCATTGACTTTTCAGAACTCTTTCGCCAGCCAGTCCTCTGATATATTCAATGTGTTTGCTAATTTTTTCGAGCCTCTGTCTATGAAGAGCCTGTGCTATCATGCAACAAGCCTTTATTTAACCGCGATTGCTCTCATTTTATGGATTATCTCAACTTGAAGTTGATAAAGGGGCAGGACAGGATGGCTTTCAACCCATCGTTATTAAGAATTCCGCAGAGAGTCTACCCCCTCCACTGAAAACGGGATTCTTCCTGATCTCTGGAAATAATTTTTCATCCGTCCGATTTTCAAATCTGGCAAAAAAAGTGATATCAACAACTATCACGGAATCGCTATATACCAAAACTATTCGAATCCAAGGAACGAAAATTCTTGATTTTCACGTAACAAGTTTCTCGTCAAACACCGATTTTTCAAAAGCTTTCGATAAAGTTGACCATTCGATTCTTATCGATAAACTGAACAAACTAGATTTTCAGTTCATCCCTATTAAGTGGTTGCATTTATACCTTTCTGATCGTTACCACTTTGTTTGTGTTTGAATCAAATCCAGATTTAATAATTCAAAACCATAACAATTATAGGGAACAGTGTAAGTCTAACCTGACATATCAACTGTAGAAATCTCTACATTTGACGGAAATCCTCTTAATTGGTTGACTTTCAAAAAGAAGTTTATTATGGCAATACACAATAGAACAGATTTAGAAGATGTTGTGAAATTCAGTTAGCTGATAAAACATGTGATAGGAAAGACACCATTGCACTTAGGCCAAGAATGGCCAGACTTGTTGTCTTAATATGATAATAATTTTATTTCAGTAGACGGTCATATTGATCATCTGTTAAATTGGCATATTGCAATAAGAAGCATTCATCGGATAAATTTATTGAACGCTTGTCAACAGCATGTGAGTACATTGAATGCCTTGAATTTCAATATAGACTCCCTTAGTGAAAGGATGGTTATCAACTTAGTTAAAAGAAGGTTTGATTCAGCTACAAGTAAGTTGCGGGAGGAGCAACAAAGTATGAATCAGTTTTCGACATTAATTGCCTAAAATTTCTGTTCATGATAGAATAAACCAATTGAAGGAATCACGCGTTTTCCTAAATTGTTTATATGTCAAAATTATGTCAAATAGACATAATTCTCTGTTGCACATCAGCAAATCTGTAAATATTACAAACCAAGCACATTATTCAACAGTAACCACATGCACTGCACCATTAAAAAATAATAAGACAAATTCTGAATCTCATCTGTCAGCGTCAACATCAGATTCACAATCATACTGCACTGTTAAACCCATCCATCATAGTAAAACTTCTGGCTCAGTGTTATTATCAACTGCCGTGATTTTAATTGATAATAATAAAGGGCCATATTCACAATGCAAAGTTTTACTAGACTCCGGAAGTCAATCAAATTTTATTTGCAGTAATTTAGCCGATAAAAGAAAATTAAAAATTCAAATTCTCTATCTGATATTTCACATAAAATTGTAACGAAAATAAAATTAAGAATAAATAAATTTCAGTAAGATGTAGAATTTCAAATAGTTCCAGTTATCACAGAAACGTTTCCATTCAATAGCATTAATACATTTAGATGGTCAATACTAACCAATGTCAAAATCCATACCAATAAAAATCAACCAATATTGCTGGTAACGCAGTTCGGAAGGATATTTGGTGGAAGTTACAATGACACATGTTTATAATTTTTCAACCATCCTGAACGAAGAACTAGAGATGAACACACAGGAGGATTTAAACATCATATTGACAAAATTTTTGGGTTATAATTGAATCGGCTCCTTCTAAGCATTTATCCAAGGAAGAAAGAACAATGGTGCGAGGAGCATTTTGCTACAAAATATACAAGAGATCATACAGGCCGTTTCATGGTATGGCAAACTGTAAGCAGTTAGGAGAATCCAAATCTGTAGCTCACAAACGATTTTCATATTTGAAAGCTAATGAACCTTTGAGTCAAAAATATAAACAATTTATCGAAGAATACAAAAATTTACATCACATAAATTACTTATGCAGAACCCTTGTAAATGTTAAACCAATTGGGACGCCGTTATTTCAACTAAGATAGAAAAACGTGGCTCATCTTTAGAGAAAATCTATCTTGCTTGCAAAATGTCGAATTGAACAGACATATAATGTTAGATGATTATGACCGAATTGAATTACATGGATTTTCGGATGCGTCACAGGAACTTGCTTTTGGCTCAATTGGCAACAAAGGCAATCAGTTATCTTAAAACTGATTTCGATCATATTCAATTGTGAATACAAGCTTGGTTAAAAATTCCTCCATTCAACTTAAAGACATTTGTAGCCAACAGGGTTGAAGAGATTCAATCGTTATCACAGGATTTAAAATGGCTTTACGTATCTAGTGTTGAGAATCCAGCAGATTTGATTTCTCGGGAAGTGATGCTGTTTAACCCAGAAACTAGGTTTTCTGACATATGAAGAAATTTCTAGGGCTACTAAAATATTAGTTAAAATAATTCAACGAACACATTTAAAGTAACATAAAGGGTTTAAATCCTTTTCTCGATGAATTTAACATTTTGCAGCTTGGTGGAAAATGGAAAGAGAAATTCTGATTATGAGTTCGACAAAAATCATCCAACCTTACTTCCATATGATCATCATTTTACAGACCTATTGGTTCGATATTATCATATCAAAAATTATCATGTTGCTCCAAATCTATTAGGCTCACCCGTGCGTCAATCCTACTGGCTAACTAAAGCCAAACATAAAGCTAAAAAGATGTGCATATGTGTGTAACTTGTTTTAAAATGAAACCAATTGTAACAAATCAAATAATATGGGCGAAATTCCTATAAGGACAGAATCGGATCTTGTATACCATTCAACATTACTGGGGCCGAAGAAAATATCAAAGCAAAGTGTACAGATATAAAAAAGTACGTCTCCGTTTTTGTATGCTTTGCAACTAAGGCAATTCACATGGAAATTGTATCCGATTTCATGCTTAAAAAGATATATAGCCCTTTGTGAAAAATGTTCAAATCTTTGGTCTAACAACGCCACAAATATTCGTGGAGCGCATACTTTATTACAAAACCAACTAAAACAATTTCAATCAAGTATGGAAATTTTTAAAAAGGTTAGGCGTTTCAATCCACCGAGCTCACTAAACTTCGGCGGACTCTGGGAGTCGACATCATTCACAACTCACTTAAAGAAAACTTCGGCTAATGCTTATTTAGATTATGATATTTAATAAGAAATCTTTGGTGGCTGCTTTGAGTTGCATGGATTTATAAAATTATCGGGTAGTGGTTGGTTCGAAAACCGAGAAATTGCCAAACAGCCTCTTTGCTGCTGATATATCTTCCCATTTAACTAGTCCCTTTATTAGCAATTGTTGGCTTATCATTTTCTTTGTTGGTGTACCTGTAGGATGCACATTTTGGCAACGTCATCACGTTTGACAAATTAACAAGCTTCAAGATTTATGTACGCCTACAACTGTTTGGCCAACAGTGGAGGAGCCACACATGAATATCTGTGCTGTCTTCAAACATAAAAGAAACAAAGAGTGAAGTATGAAGTAATTATTTAATTTGGATTATGTTACTAACGATAAATGGCTTCTGATTGAATGATAAATTTGAGCTGAAACGTATAACAATTTTTAAGATGAAAACCTTCATACATTTTTAAGGCTGAGCGTAATGTAAAGTCTCAAATATGTGTAGATATTTTTCGAGAGCTTTCCACAACCAATAAAAATTGTTTTCACCATAGAAATGTCTTAATTTCTTGGAACTACATATTAGGTATAAAGTTTTTCAATATGAAATATTATTTAGATTAAATTCTCAATTATTGCTAAAATTTTTACCAAACCACAAAGTAATTCAAAAGTACTTCAGGTGCAAAAGTATGTATGAGTTTTTTTTTTTAGTTCAACCAAGTGTATCATTTAACCAAAAAATACTTAGAAAACTACAAATTTATAATAGTTTTTCAAAATGTACAAGTAAACATTTATTCAAAATTTTAATGCAAAATAAATTATTTTATTTAATATCGAAATATTTATTATTATTAGAAAATCGAATAAGAGCTTTTCATTTGATGTTTACGTACATAGAATTTTTGTTGTTCCTCATAAGATCGTGTATATGTTTACATATATGTAACATACATATGCAAAATAAAAGCTCTTAAAAGGAATAACAAAAAAAAATTAATCGGAAAACTTACATTTATGTGGACATGAGAAATAAAAGTAAAAAAAGCTCAAATTCTATATTTCCTTCAACGTTCAAACATGCTCTGGATATAAATTCATATATTTGGCTTAATTCTGTTTTTTTTTTATTTTTATTTATGGCTGTACCATTTTTATGTTATATGAATATGGTATTTTGGATCAATAAATTAGAAAAATAATGCACACATACATACATATGGGTACATCATACATAATTTGGGCATAGTTTTGTATCGACACCAAAAAATGATGTCCTGCATATCGGTTTTCCGAATAATCGTTTAATAAAAATTTTCTAGATGTTGAATGATTGGTTGAATGAATATTAAATTTGGGTATTTGGTCTAGTAAAACGTGATATTTATTTTATGTAAAGGAACCGCCATTAGCCATAGTTCGGAGCTTTAAAATATCGTGTTTGAAACATCCCATTTTGCACCTAATGCCGTTTTGTCATGTCATATTACATTTTGAGAATTATATGCCATCTTGAACGGTTTCTCATGGTCTTCATTTTATTTTATTTTTTATTTTAAAAAAAGAAAAATTTATTCGGAACCATAAGTTCCAGTACAATTTTGACTAATAATAACAAAAAATACAATTTTCTCAAAAAATTAAATTATTAAAAGCACAAATAAATTATTCAACTGAAATAATTTTTTTTCAATGATTGTCTGATTTCCACTTTCGTCATGTTAAAGTCGCAAAATATGCAAAGTTCGTTATAAAGTTTCGACATAGAATTCAAAGGCTCGTCGCTTCCATAATTCGTTCGGTGAAAATCAATTTTCCAGAGTGTGCGAGTACGTAGGTTTTTAATAGGAGCATACAATTTTAGGTACATTAACAAGTACGCACTCAAAATATTACCGTTAAGTAAATCGAAAATAAAAATAGCCTCAGCATGCTGACGACGAATTTCAAGTGGCTCAATTTTCAAAGATTTACATCTATGTACATATGAAAGTAGATTCCTAACATTTTCCCACCAAGGTAATCGACGGTTAAACTCCCCAGTTTTATATGCATAAAAATGAGAAAAGATTTTAGTATTGATTCAATTCTGCTTATGTGATCATTATAAAAGTATAGTAATCCTGAAAATTTTGGACCTTGAGATTTCTAGAGATTTATTTGTTTTGAGGTCCACTGAATCCGAAAAAGTGGGTTTCGGAATAGTGTCTGTCTGTCAGTCTGTCAGTCTGTCAGTCTGTCAGTCTGTCAGTCTCTGTCAGTCTGTCAGTCTGTCAGTCTGTCAGTCTGTCAGTCTGTCAGTCTGTCAGTCTGTCAGTCTGTCAGTCTGTCAGTCTGTCAGTCTGTCATGTATGTCTGTCAGTCTGTCAGTCTGTCAGTCTGTCAGTCTGTCAGTCTGTCAGTCTGTCAGTCTGTCAGTCTGTCAGTCTGTCAGTCTGTCAGTCTGTCAGTCTGTCAGTCTGTCAGTCTGTCAGTCTGTCAGTCTGTCAGTCTGTCAGTCTGTCAGTCTGTCAGTCTGTCAGTCTGTCAGTCTGTCAGTCTGTCAGTCTGTCAGTCTGTCAGTCTGTCAGTCTGTCAGTCTGTCAGTCTGTCAGTCTGTCAGTCTGTCAGTCTGTCAGTCTGTCAGTCTGTCAGTCTGTCAGTCTGTCAGTCTGTCAGTCTGTCAGTCTGTCAGTCTGTCAGTCTGTCAGTCTGTCAGTCTGTCAGTCTGTCAGTCTGTCAGTCTGTCAGTCTTTCAGTCTGTCAGTCTGTGTATGTCTGTCAGTCTGTCAGTCTGTCAGTCTGTCAGTCTGTCAGTCTGTCAGTCTGTCAGTCTGTCAGTCTGTCAGTCTGTCAGTCTGTCAGTCTGTCAGTCTGTCAGTCTGTCAGTCTGTCAGTCTGTCAGTCTGTCAGTCTGTCAGTCTGTCAGTCTGTCAATCTGTCAATCTGTCAGTCTGTCAGTCTGTCAGTCTGTCAGTCTGTCAGTCTGTCAGTCTGTCAGTCTGTCAGTCTGTCAGTCTGTCAGTCTGTCAGTCTGTCAGTCTGTCAGTCTGTCAGTCTGTCAGTCTGTCAGTCTGTCAGTCTGTCAGTCTGTCAGTCTGTCAGTCTGTCAGTCTGTCAGTCTGTCAGTCTGTCAGTCTGTCAGTCTGTCAGTCTGTCAGTCTGTCAGTCTGTCAGTCTGTCAGTCTGTCAGTCTGTCAGTCTGTCAGTCTGTCAGTCTGTCAGTCTGTCAGTCTGTCAGTCTGTCAGTCTGTCAGTCTGTCAGTCTGTCAGTCTGTCAGTCTGTCAGTCTGTCAGTCTGTCAGTCTGTCAGTCTGTCAGTCTGTCAGTCTGTCAGTCTGTCAGTCTGTCAGTCTGTCAGTCTGTCAGTCTGTCAGTCTGTCAGTCTGTCAGTCTGTCAGTCTGTCAGTCTGTCAGTCTGTCAGTCTGTCAGTCTGTCAGTCTGTCAGTCTGTCAGTCTGTCAGTCTGTCAGTCTGTCAGTCTGTCAGTCTGTCAGTGTGTCAGTGTGTCAGTGTGTCAGTCTGTCAGTCTGTCAGTCTGTCAGTCTGTCAGTGTGTCAGTGTGTCAGTGTGTCAGTGTGTCAGTGTGTCAGTCTGTCAGTCTGTCAGTCTGTCAGTCTGTCAGTTCAGTCTGTCAGTCTGTCAGTCTGTCAGTCTGTCAGTCTGTCAGTCTGTCAGTCTGTCAGTCTGTCAGTCTGTCAGTCTGTCAGTCTGTCAGTCTGTCAGTCTGTCAGTCTGTCAGTCTGTCAGTCTGTCAGTCTGTCAGTCTGTCAGTCTGTCAGTCTGTCAGTCTGTCAGTCTGTCAGTCTGTCAGTCTGTCAGTCTGTCAGTCTGTCAGTCTGTCAGTCTGTCAGTCTGTCAGTCTGTCAGTCTGTCAGTCTGTCAATCTGTCAATCTGTCAGTTATTTGTTTTGAGGTCCCCTGAGTCCGAAAATGTGGGTTTCGAAATGGTGTCTGTCTGTCTGTCTGTCAGTCTGTCAGACTGTCTGTGTCCTCTCTACAGCCCATATGGTTTAATTAATCGAACTGAAACTTCCAATTTAAGCTTTTCTGATAAATTGGGAGGTCTCAGTGAATTTTACTCCAAATCGGCTAACCGGAAGTGGCCACACCCTCGGTCCAGAAAATTTGTTTTGCAAATATCTTAAAAAGTATAAGGTTTACAAAATACTAATTAATACAAAATGTTTCCAAAAATTAAAAACAAATAAAAAATTAAAAAAAAAAAAAAAAATTAAAAATTCTCTGTTCGTAAAAGAAAGTCGTGTGTTGGCCACACCTACATTTTTATTTTGAGCATCACATCCATCTGATATGCGGCGTACCCTATCATAGCTTGTCAATTCAATCGCGCATATTTCATCAAACATACAAGATGCAATAATATAAGAATCACGCGGGAATTGATTTTCGGTCCAATAGTAAGATGTTACTGAGTGACGGTTTAATTATGACTTACTATGACCTCTAACAACTATGAAATTTTGGACATGAATCTGGCGACTGTAATAAGTATTAGATAAGATCAAGCAGCTTAGGAATCGGCCGCTTTTCGACAATATCTTGCAGTTCTGAGACGAGAGCTTTCGCGCGAAGTTTATGAACACACTTTTCTATCATAATTTAATTTTTCTTCTGGCCATTTTTTTCCACTTTCAATTTTTCATCCAAGTTTAAACATACCGAGCAAACATCTGTTCGTACGGTGATCCGAAACCTAGATTGTAATTGGTGTTGAAAACCATTCTAAAATATGATTGCTTCACAGCAATATTATCAAGTTCCAATGAGTACATTTTCCACAACTTTTTTATATTAAGTCAGACGCAAGGTACCGCCGAGAAACTTTGCCTCTACAATAATGGGTCTCGAGACCTTTGAGTTTATTTATAAAGTTTATCACACATTTTTTTTTTTGGAGCAAGTTCAGCAGATCTTTTAAATCCCCCGCGTTTTTCTGTTATAAAGCCATCAAATATGAAATTTTTTTGGTGAGTTATTAACTCAAAATCTCGAAACTCACAAAATATAAATAAAACTTTTTAAGCAAACTGGAATTTTCTCTTTTTTGTAATTTTTGACAAAATAACGCGTCGTCCTTAACTGTGTGTTGTATGCTTTGGTATCCAAACCCGTTTTCGGACTGATTAGGTCTACGCATTTTAACGTTCGAAATTTCAACATGTTTTAATATGAAGTGATTTTGATATGCCCTATCATGTTTTTAATAAAATACCGAATGGAAGCTTTTAATATCGTTCATTGTGAGCGATCTTCAACAAAGCTTTCCCGCTGAATGCTTCCATTTGGGACATAAAGGCATGTCGGCAGCCATGTATCTGGAACAAAAAAATCGTTTCCTTAGAATGGTTTTGGGTTTAATTTCGTAATAATATTAAAGACCGCACATTATTACATCGCCAATTAAATTGCTGTAACGTTTGGCACGAAAAAAAAGTGAGCATTAAACAAAAACACTTACCTTGACGTTTTGCAGATTTTTTTTTAAACTGGGCCGGATTCTTTGTTCTTTTCCTTGTTTTTCCAGAACCTAATACTGGAGAGGCAAACTTCTCCATATTTTAGCACTTATGTTATTTTTTTAGTTGCTAGTAAAGAAAATTTTGTTAATTAATAATAATAAATGCACGACACGGAAGTAGATCACTGATGAACTATTATAGCCTGAATGGTTTTAACCTGTTGCTCTTGTGAATATCAAAAAGTCGTTAATTTTATTGTTTTACACTTTTTCTCTCAGTATGCATGCGCAATGCAGAAATTATTAGTTAAAATATACTTTGCAGTTGCACACATTTAAACAAATCCTGATACAAACATATTTTTCTATCAGTGTTTTTCTTAGTGTATGGTATTAATATTACTGTAAATCATGTTCGTAACACAACTAACATTATCCTCTGGATAATGTTAGTTTTGATAATAACCCTCAATTTTAAAGCCTAGCGAGTTTTGACTAAAACTACGTTCATATTCGGATTCAACGCAATAAAACAAATAATAATTGCTAACTGAATTTCGAGAAATTTGGATAATGTGAGTTTTGATTCTGGAGGCCTCATATGTATAGTTTGATTGGGATCCACTCTCTAATAATTCTCTATACTGTATTCTACGACCGTTGGTGGATTCTGTTCGCACACAACTGTGGTTGCCAATAAATTGCACCGATGGTTGAAGCATTGGACTTGGAAGAAATGTTTTATCGAATTATTATCAAAATTCCTATCAATATGCGAGGATGTCTGATTATCTTTCGATGCATCGGCATTGCAAATCGATCATCCATCAAAATTTGCTTCGCCGCTAAAGATGACTAACTTTGTTGAAAAAAGTTGCGTTTTCAAGTTTTTTTTTTGTATGGCCCAATTAGCGAATTCACGACGTAATCCAAAGTCTGATCGCTTTATTTTTGGAGTTATCTGAATCTTGTATGCCTACAAATATAAAAATCTTATAGGCCCGTGTGTGTACTTTAATCAGCCGATAGAAGAAATTTTTGGGATTTCGATTTTCTTATACATGCTTAAGATCCAATTTTCCAAGTTTTCGATTAATTGTTATTTCAATAAGAATAAGTTAAATTAATAAATTAATTTTAACGGATAAGCTTGATTAAAATAAACGCATAGGCCTCCTACAATATCATAGTGGGATGTTTGCCCACAAAAGAATGTTTTGAGATATCGATTTTCTTAGACAGGGATATGATTAAATTTTTAAATTGTCAAACATTGTCGATTAATAGGTTAACGCTTTGATCCGTTATTAAGTTTCAAATAGTTTAAATCTTGATAAATTTTATATACTTAGATTTTTTTATTTTATTTAGGTTAGGTTAGGCTAGGTTAGAGTGGCTGCTATCGCACACTTAGGCCAATAGTGGCCCATTGTGATACCACAAGATCTTATCTCCCCTTTACCCCTGAAACCATCCAGTGCTACTTATGTAGCGTAAAATATCTCGCAATCCACAGTTCGCGAGTTACGAAAGGCTGTCCACACCGTACACACCCAAGTATTTATGGCTTCTGTATGATAGTGCCGAAGACGAGCATAGGAAGTGATCTAAAGTCTCTTCCTCCTCCTCCTCGTCCATGCAACTTCTACAAAAGTCATTTGTCTGTAGACCCAGCCCTCTCGCGTGTTCCCCAAAAAGGCAGTCTCCTGTCAGTATCCCTAAGACCAATCCTAACTCTCGTCTTCCCGGGGATATCAGTGCCTTGGAGCGCCGCAAGTCCAGTTTTGGCCAAACCTGTTTTACTACCCTACACGTGAGAGTCATAGTCCATCTCTCATTTGTCAAGGCGATTGCCTTTCCACTGAGCGCCAATTTGAGCGCTGCTTAAGGCCTCCCCAGACCTGCCCTTTCCGTCTGCATCTGGAAAGTCGTACCGTACCTAGCTAGTTCGTCCGCCCTGCAGTTCCCTGTGATGTCCGAGTGACCAGGGAGCAAGATTATCTGGATACTGAAATACTCGCTCATCTCATTAACAGATGATCGGCAATCCAGCGCCACCCGTGACCTCAGACAAACCGCCTCTAGTGACCTGACCGCTGCCTGACTGTCCTCATAAATTGCGATATACCTTACTGATACCACATTATGCTTCAACCATGTCACGACTTCCCCGATCGCCACCACTTCAGATTGGTACACGCTGCAGTAGTAAGGAAGACGAACAGAAATATTAACATTAAGCTTCTCACAAAAGACTCCGGCTCCTACCTTACCATCTAGCTTAGAGCCGTCCGTGAAAAATTGCACTGCCTCGTTTTCCAGTATTGATCCGTCCCTCCAGGATTCCCTTGAAGCACAGACGATCCGGAATCCTTTATCGAAGCACAAGGTTGGTATAACATAATCTAGATTCACCAGTTCATCGCTTAGTGATCCAACTATCGTCGAGTGCCCCACCTGCAGACACTTCCACTGAGAGACAGCCGTAAGTCGTATAGCCACCTCGGCTGCCTTCTGCTTACCAAAAACCTCTACTGGAATAAGGTGGAACTTAACCTGCAAAGCGCGAGTAGGTGTCGTCCTAAGCGCCCCGCTTATAAGCATGCAGGCCGTTCTTTGCACACTTTCCATTCTACTCCTGTATGTTACCTTGTCCAGAGCTGGCCACCACACGCCCACTCCGTACATAAGTACAGATCTCACTGCGGCAATGTACAACCAGTGTACCAGCTCCGGTTTCAAACCCCATCTCTTACCTATGGCGTTCCTGCACGAGTAAATGGCTACAGCGGCCTTATTTACCCTCTCTAACGTGTTAGGCATCTAGCTGAGTTTACTGTCCAAGATTATGCTCTAGAATCTCGCTCTATCAGAAAAAGTCAGTCTAGTGTCGTTTATCGTAAGCGGGCAAACTACCGGAATTTTATACTTCCTGGTAAAAAAGTATCAGCTCTGTCTTGGACGGGTTGATCCCTAATCCACATTTGCTGCCCCATTTGGTAACGATCAATAGTGCATTTTGCATAACATCTCTAATCGTGTCCAAATATTTACCTGATACCGTTATCGCTACATCATCTGCGTACCCTACAACCATTACCCCCCTCTCTCTCCAGTTACAACAGCAATTCGTTAATCACTATACTCCAGAGAGAAGGGGACATTACACCACCCTGCGGGGTTCCTCTAACCACCCGCCTTCTAATTGAGGACTCCCCCAGTTCTGAGGTAATAACCCTGCTTAACAGCATACGATTAATCAACCTACTTATAGAGTAATCCACCTTCAAAACTGCCAATCCCACCATGATCGCCTCCGTCTTTACGTTATTAAAGGCACCTTCAATATCGAGGAATGAGACCATACAGAACTCCTGCGGGTAAATTGACTTCTCAATTGTGCATACCAAAGAGTGCAAGGCTGTGTCCACCGACCTCCCTTTACAGTACACATGCAGTGACATTGCCCAATTGCTGGGTTCAATTTTTGATCGTATAAATACATCCACCATCCTTTCCAATGTTTTCAGCAGAAAGAATGATAGAGTTATAGGCCTCAGGTCCTTCGGATAAGCATGTGAGCTTTTCCTCGCTTTCTGAATGAAGACCACCTTGACCTCCGTCCATTTCCTAGGAATATAGACAAATTTCCGACATCCTCCGAAGATCATCTCCAGCCAGGGAAGGATAACTGCGAAGTTCCTCGAGATCTCCGCTCGTATAATCCTATCTGGGCCAGCCGATTTATAAGGCTTAAACCCGTTCATTGCCCATGGAATCCGTTCCCTATCCACGATGCCCTCCATTTATATTGAAGGTATTTCTCGATGTGCCCCCGACTCCGTCGAGTCATCGAGGCTTCCCGGAAAGGGCGTATTTATTAGAAGCTCCAGAGATTCCATACTAGAAGCTGTAAATGAATTATCCGGCCTAATTAAATAACTAGGACTGGTTGGGTTGGTAGAAAGAATTTTTCTAAGGCGGGAAGTCTCAGATACCTCTTCCATTTGACCACAGAAGAGTCTCCAGGACCCCCTTTTTTCCTTCCTCAACTCTCTTTTATAATTCCTCAGGTCCTTCTTATATGACTCCCAATGCCGTGCTTCCCTGGTATTCTTGGCCCTATTAAAGGCTACCCTACAAGCCTTCCGATAGGTCTCCAACTCAGTGGACCACCATGTTGGCTTCTGTTTGCCCCTAAGTTTTATCAGGGGGCACACAGCATTTAATAAAAGATTGCATGCCTTTGTGACAATATCAACCATGCAATCCAGTTCTTCTACTGTCGCCGGAAGTTCTGGAACCTCCAGCGGCGATACCTCCTCTAATACCTCTCCATATTTGTTCCAGTTTGTCCTTCTAGGATTTCTGAAGGCTTACCGGGTAACAGGGTCGACGCTGAGGTTATATATTACATACCGGTGATCAGAGAATATCCACTACTAAATTGAGGAAGAAGAAAAATATTCAAATTATTTTTCGCCAAAATACACGATCTGATCTTCTCAGAGTTGCTTCAGTATAATAATTTATACCCTTTCGTTCTGAGGCCACAGATCCTGTTATTGTTAATCCAAGGTTCTTGGATTAGCACCAAGTCCTCACCTGACATAGTCAGTCTGAGAAAGAGAGCTGCCGAGGTAGCCTTCGTGTGATGCAGGTTTATTTTTACAATGTTAACCATTGTGACCTACCTTATTCATCTCTTCCTCTACTTCCCGGATCGGAAAAGTAACCCCTGGACAACCGCTGCTATCCGTCGTTTCGCCTCCCATTTTCTCTTTTGATCGTTTTGTGTAGTCGCCGTCGCCATGCCCCTCTCGCGGAGACTTCAACAGGTTTGCTCCATCAGAGTCCAGAGAAAGAGAGCAGGCTTGAACAACCATCATTTCGGCATCCGTATCCGTCTCTGAAAGATCAACACCTTCCTTCCCGACGTTTACCCCAGGCTGGTTTCCCACTTGCGTGTCCACCTCATCCTTCTTATACACATTGAGAGTGATCGACCCGAATCCGAAGCTGATCACTTCCTTTGTTTCCGCGAGGAGAGTTAGGGACTCCCTGTTTAACAGCATAACAGTCAACATATAGCCCCCTTTGGCCTTCCCTTGTTTCACTATCTTCCAGTTCTTTACCGGAAGATGTGGGTTACTGGCCAGGATGATTTCAATGACCTCCTCAGGCTTCTCTGGCTTGGTTGGCAACCAGATGCGTGCTCTCGGTCTGCTCGGAATTTCCTCCTTATTGACCGCCTCCAGCTTCGCGCCCTGCCATACCTCGCCTACTTTGGCCACTGCCATTTTATACAGATCCACTGATCTTTTATCTGAGTACGCAGTCAACTTAACGCGCCCCTGATACCACCCCGCATCCCTACAATTCGGTGGGAGTCCCGGATTATCTCTCAGGACTTCCAAAAATACGGAGTTCAGTTCGTTGTAAACCAACTTCCATTTTTCAGCCGTAATGCTCCCGTCTTCCTGACCCCTGTCAATGACGGCTAACATCAAGGTATGCTCCTTCAAGATTTCGCTGAACAGCTTCATCTTTTTGTCACTTTTGGCTCCTGTTGGCATCTTGGCTCGTTTAGCGTCGCCCGGTACTTCCTCATCAAGTGACCTCATTCTTTTCGAACAAAGATCCTTATTCAAAGTGCCGCCGACGACAACTTTCCTCGCCCATGCCACAGATTTCTTTTGTTCTGCTGTTAACTGCCTCTGGGGTCGCAGTCAGCCTTTCCAAAATTCTGTGCGCCGACCGTTTTTCACGATATCGTCGCTTCGCCGGAGGGACCCCTTTTGATCCCTCCTTTTTTGTTTGGCTCCGGTTCCGCTTCTACCTGGGTTTAATGTCACGGTATTGCTTTCCCTCGCCGCTAAGGAGGAAGCCCCACCTTTAAGGTTCAAGCTACTCCATTCCTTGTTGCTTCCCGGTTTTTGAAGGGTACCTGCCCCTATTTCTTTTATTTTTCTATCGTTCATGCTATTCCCCAGAGTATCGGAGATAAGGCTAAACACAGGTAAGGCTAAATACAACTGGAGGTTGCCAGGTATCCAGAGGACTCCGTTAGCGACTAGGCTTTGTTAAATGGGCCCCCAGCCTAGTTGATCATCAGCATGGATCGCTTAACACCTTAATCCAGCCCATTCGGCTCTCTAGCACCCCGGACTCCCAGCACCCCCTTCCCTCCGCTCCACATTCTCTCTTTCATTCACCTATTCACATGGAGATCCCAATCCAATGGGATCCATTTCATTCCCAGGGTCACCCGTTTATAGGGTGCTTACCCCACTCATCACCCGCGGAGACTTCGGAGGTGCAGTCCCCCGTTCCCTGAGACTCTCCCACCAGTTGGACTGCGGTTGGGGGCGGCTTATTTAATTCACCGCTAACCTACCTATCGATAGGCCGTCCTCCACTATCCACCACCTGTGACCCCCCCGATAGCTGCAGTACGCCACGGAAAAGTTTTTTTATTTAGCATTAGGTTCAAATATTTGGTTTGAATCAATTTTTCTTTGTACATTCGTCCGAATGTATGCTTCTTTAAACACATATATATTTACGCATTTTTGTTATTGTTGTAAAATCTAGGAAAAACTTCATTCGCATGAAAATTGAACTTTACTCGTATCTCCCTAATATAAAATTTTTACAAACCGATTAAAGTTAGTAGTAATAAATTTTGATGTATAAGGCCCCAAAAAAAAAAAGCAAAATTAATTTTAAATTTTCAACCAACCTCAATTTACAAACACAATGCCTAACACAATTTATAATATCTGTACCCAAAAAGTTCCATTAAATGTAAGCAAAAAAAAATTGAACATAAAATGAACGCACCGAAGAAAAAAATTACGACAAGCTTTCATTTCAAGAAAAAACCCAGCAGCAATAACAAAGAGAATCCATATTCCAAAAACAACATCAGTAAAATTGTTCAATTTAATAAGATTTTACCCTTAAATCCTAATTTAAAACAAAAATCCCGCACCACTTTTTCAATCCCTAAATCTATGGAACATAAATAGCTAGATGTGTCTTTGGGTGTACGTTTTTTTTTTCTCTATAGTATACAAAGGTATCTCTCCATATATCTAGGTATTACCTTAATAAAATGTCTTTAACCAATACAATATTGAATTGAAAATTTTTAGCTCGAGCGAGTACAAAACAGAATTAAAATCCTTTTTCCTTTTTTTATTGTTTGGTACAAACGAGGTTATGGAGGGTAAAGTTTGCTTTCCCAGAAATCCTAGAAAAATACGAACACAAAATCTTTATCTCGCGACAGGTAATTTATGAATTGTTTTTTTTATTTTTCATAATTTTTCCGATGATTTTTCATTTTATCTCTAAAGAAAGGAAATTGGATATAAAAAATTAAAGGTAACCCTTATTGTAAATGTACACAAGATTTTTTTTTGGGGTGTTGTCAATTATTATTATAAAGTGAAATACCGAAAAAATATACTGAGCTACACTGTTAATTTATCATTGCTGTCGAATTTTTGAATAAAGACAAATTTTAGTCTTACATAATCTGAACTATAGAATCCATACCTACCAACACCAAGCCAACGACGATTTTATCAATTGAATCTTTATTTTATATTTTAATACACGGCTTCTTCTTTGTTATACCAATATGATAATGAAAATTTATTGATAAACGAATTGAAAATTGTATAAAATATATAACGTCGATAAAATTATTCTAAAGGAGTATTGAAATGAAATTAATTCCAATGGTTACACTTCAACGAATAAATCATAAAGTAATTTTGCATATATGAAGACAAAGAAATTGTCTACGTATACACGACATTTTTAAATTAATGTACAAATCATGCTGCACTGTCACACATATGCATCATAAATGTCGCAGGCAAATACAAAGTCAAATATTATTTGTCTGGGCACGTATACCATGAATTAAATTCATTGTACGATTTGAACCATGTTTTGGCGACGAAGTGACTGGAACGCCAATACATGGTTAACAAACAGGTCGTTATGCTCTTTGGCAATGGAACGCTGATGCTTTCGAGCTTGATGGTACCGCAAAACATGAGTCGAGTTTGCACTTGTAATTTTAATTCCGCAATAAAAAACCCAAACGCAGTTGAATCCATTAATGTGGTTTTCCGCATATGTCGATAACCAATAAAGGGGTGGAAAATCAAGTGAATTCATTTTTGTCGTTTTCTCGATATTACCAGGAACCATAATATCAATTTGATTGCTAATATAACAATACTAGTTCAAAGTTCTATAACATGTACCTCTGCTTAAAAGATTTCCGTTTTTGATTTATCAGGTAACCTAACACAGAATGGTTTGTAGAAGTTCGGTTTAGTTGGCAAACAGTCGGAATGGCACATCATCCTGATGATTACTGACTCACCACCTATTTTGGTTTCACCCAATTTTAGATGGCGTAACCTCCTTTTCCATTGCTTCCATCACGGAAAGTGAAGATCTTCGCAAAGAGCAATTTCTTTATTGGTCACTGCTTTTGGCATATTACTGGGTGTAGACATTTTCCCGGAGAGACTCCTGTTACCAATTCATTAGGTAACATGGAATAACCGTACAACAGAATCATATGACAAATTTACGTAATAATTGGTTTTCTTTATAATATTTGTATCATGTCACACAACACCTGTAAATTCTGTTTTGGATTTTGGAAGCTAAAATCGAACAGCTAAAAGCACTTTACGTTGAATACTTAAAATCAGATGAGCAAATTCAAAGAAGTGATGCACCACTAGATAAAGAACATGCATATAACGTTGCAAGAACAGTGATTTAAAATACTTACAAAAAATGTATTGAAAATATGCGACGTCGGCTCAACAACGGTTCACCATCTACACCAACACAACAATCCAGTCTTGAGTTCACCATTCCATCAATAGAAAAAATCGATGTTCATCAGACAACCGAAGTTTCAGATGCACAATCAAAGGGATCCTGGTAAACTAAGAACAACTCAGAGAACAAATGTACAGAGAAATTGACAATGCAAAGGAAATTCTTATAGAGCAGCAAGGGAAACAAGCAATGCAATTCTCTTTACAATATATGAAACGCGCAATGGAACAGATCATTGACAAACACAAAGAAATATGTGTCGAAGCATCAGACGATGACCAAGACAAGTTGGAGTATTTTACAAAGGAATATTATGAACCCTTAATAAGAAGAGAGTACACCAAGAGGGCAATAAGAATGACAACTGCGATAGAAGAGAATACAACAAAGGGTGATACGGAGATGGAAATAAAGTTGAAACCTATAGAAATACCCGCATTCTGTGGAGATTATATGAAATGGGGTAGCTTCTCAGAAATCTTTAACAAACTGATAGATCAAAATCAGTGGCTATCCAATACAAAAAACCATTTAACTGGACCAGCGACCGATACAACAACAAAAGACTGCTCATCTCAGCTTACCTAAATACATTGCTGAACCAACCAACCATTGCTACTGAGTCGTCATCTGCAATTAGAAATATGCATGACACCACTATCGAGTGCCTATACACGCGATTAAGAACTTTGGAATAAACGTCGAGTCCTGGAATTCATTTCTAATTTTCATTTTATTTAAAAAGTTAGACAATAAAACGCGACGACTGTACGAAAGTTCACTTAAAAACCCCATGTGTTAGAAATATCGTACAGTAACAAGAATTATACACAACCACCTAAAAGTCAACCAGTGAAACAAATATCCACCACAAAAAATCATTCAATAGAGATCTGTGACAGATTCAAAAAGCTGTCATCGTCTGACAGGAGTCAAATTATATTATTACATAATGTATGTAGAAGGTGCCTTGCTACAATACATCAAATACAACAATATAAAAATTCTATAAGATGCTCAATTTACAATGGTCTACACCATACCATTCTTCATTCGCCAAACTCTCATCAACAAAAATCAGATGGCCAAGAGATAAAAAGTTTTAAACTCGAAGCAAAAATAAACAGTCAGATTGAAAGTGTCTTATTAGTAACAGCTTTAGTCAGCGCAGTCAAACATGATGGAAACCAAACAACATTAAGAATCTTGATAGATCCAGGCTCCCAGGCAACTTTTATAACGGAAGAAGCAGTAGAAAGATTAAAGCTAAAATGTAATAAAATACATGCGAAAATAGCAGGAGTTAGTAATCATGACATTAGAGAAGTACGAAAGATAGTCAGCCTCAAAATCCAACCAATTATAGCTTCCAAATTTGAGCTACGCCTAAACGCCTTGATATTCCAAAAGCTGACAAAACTACTACTAGATCAAGAGGTGGAAACGGGAAACTGGCAACATTTCAGCAACATTGCCTACGCCGATCCTAATTATAATAAACCAGGTTCAATAGATATTCTACTTGGGGCCGAATATTACCCAAAAATCATATTGAACAATATTATAAAATGGGGCCCAGATCAACCAATCATCAACAATCAGAATGATGTGGATAAAGGTTATTTTTTGCCACACCATGCAGTCTTGAAACAAGACTGTTCAACAACCAAGTTAAGAGTAGTTTTTGACGCTTCTGCAAAAACTTCAAATGGGGTTTCACTCAAAACGATATAATGTATTCTGGTTCAACAATACAACAAGAGCTAGTAGAGATCTTACTGAGATGGAGAAAATACAAATTCGTGTTTAAAGCCGACATTGAGAAGATGTTTAGACAGGTGAGAATGCGCCCCAGAGATCAAATCTACCAATTAATACTATGGATAGACCAACAAGGCAACATCAGCACTTAGAAGATGAAAACGGTGGCGTACGGATCAGCAGCAGCCACATATTTGGCCACTAAAGTACTTCATCAGTTAGCACAAGATGATGGTGAAAAATACCCAGCAGCAAAAAAGGCGCTCACTGAAGAAAAAGAGACTGACTAATAAAAAAGGCGCTCACTGAAGATTTTTACGTGGATGACGTATTATCAGGTGCGAACACGCTAGAACAAGCAGTATCTGGAATCCTATAGAAGACATATTCCAATTTAAAGGCAAATCATTGGATACTAAAGCACCTGTTACCAAGAGGAAAATGTTATCCGAAACATCCAAATTGTTTGATCCAATGGGATGGTTAGCTTCCGTTATCGTAAAAGCAAAGATTACCATGCAACAACTATGGACATTAGGTTTAGACTGGGATACACAATTACCAAATGAGATCGAAACAAAGTGGATTTCATGTGTCAAACAATTACAAATGCTAGAGGAAATTAGGCTACAAAGATGGATCAGGTATGACAAAGATGAGCTAGGTGAACTGCACGGTTTCTTTGACGCATCGAATGTTATCTCCACTATAACGGAATTATGTAAAATCAGAGAACGAAGTTACTAAACCGCCAATTGCGGTGGAGTGGCCCAATCTGGCTTAAGCATGCACAGAACACCTCGCCACAACCACAGATTGCAGAAGCCAAAGAAGAGAAGATCAAAATATCTACACTAATTGCCACGATCAACGAAGAAAATGGTATATTATGTGCTATAGAGCGCTGTTCATCACTCACTAAGGCAGTAAGGATCATCGCTTAGATCCTTAGATTTGCAAAAAAAAACAACTACGTCTTTACCGAGATACATGACAACTAAGGAACTAACGCAACAGTTAGCATTTAAAATAGAATAGAACCAACTAGAACCTCAACTTCGGTCACTTGATCCAAAAATAGATGAGAATGGGTGACTACGAGTAGGCGGCAGACTGTCTAACGCCAGAATTGCTTTCAATTCTCAACATCCAATAATACTGCCTTATAAGAGTCACTTAACTTGGCTCCTAACAGATTATGCACATAAGGTGACCTTACACTGGTACTGGATTATTAAAGGTAAAAACTTACAATCTGATCAAATGATGAAAGATCTTCCAATAGGAGAGTAACTCCGACAAGGCCTTTTACTCATAATGTAGTAGATTTTGCTGGGCCTTTCCAACTACCGTGTTCACCAGGTCGAGGTCGTAAAAGCTATAAAGGTTATCTAACAGTATTCGTTTGCTTCGCAGTAAAAGCTATTCACATAGAATAAGTAAGCGATTTGTCATCAAGAGGTTTCATAGCAGCATTCAAACGTTTCACAGCACGCCGAGGGTTCTTAGGAGCTTCAAAATGACGTATGCGGAACGACCTCACACAAGCAGTAAAACAACTATCGGGAAAATGGTCAGAAGAACTTTTAAAAGAGGGTACTCAATGGCATTATATACCACCAGGAGCACCACATGTGGGAGGACTTTGGGAATCAGCTGTTAAATCTATTAAACACCATTTGCATAGGATAATTGGACAACAACATTTAACCTTTGAAGAAATGACTACGGTAGTTTGCCAAATAGAAGCATGCTTGAATTCTCGACCACTATTTCCGATGACATCTGACCCTGACGATTTCACGACATTAACACCAGATCATTTTCTCATAGGCGAACCTACGAGAACGATGCCCGAACCAATCATTCTGAACGAAAATATCAACCATTTAACACAAAAGCAGATGGGTCCTATTGTGTGATGCATATGCGGTTCCTCTTGGGCTTCTGCCACTATTGAATCCGGAAAGTGGGTATCTAATAGTACCTCAAAGGTTTCCTTCCGGTTCTCAGTGAACCTCTCATTTGCAATCTATAAAACTTCCAAGTCCCTCTCTTTTAGAGACGAATTGCAGAGGGCAATTCATTGATTCCGCTACTAAAACTTCTAGGTAGCAGATCCGTAACCGTCCATATTATATTTCGTGAAAACCATCTTATACTTGCCGCATTCACCAGTGCGTTAACCCTTATTGAATAACCTTCTCGACTTTTCCTCAGTTTTCTTAGCGCCCCGTTCCACCAAGGGACCATCTTAGTGGTCTCTCTTCGCTAAACCGGGCATCTGTTCTTGTAAGCCAAGTATAGAGTTATGCAGCTGATTAGAACAGAACTCCAACCCCTCTGGAGACTCTATGTTCTCCATAACCGAGGACATTTCTAAATAGAGTAAAACTCTATAAGTTTCTCAGTCGGTCAGGTTTAGGATTCTTATTTCCTGCCGCCGCATGATCCGATAACGAGGCCTTTTCAGACACATGCCAGTTATTATCTAAATTGCTCAAATGCGGACTAGCAAGTATCAAATATATCACTTCTTACCTAATCGCATTTATAAAAGTAGGGTTCTTTTCCCTATTGACATTGTCTACATTATTTGTAATCAAAAATTCTAAAAGTTACTCACCCAGGTAGGCCAGCCCATTGCACTTGAAATGAGCAATGAGCCGCCTAACTTTAAAACAAAGCGTCACCTCTGAGTCTCCAGGGAAGTAGGCGCAGGCCATTATAGTCTCCTCCTTGCCTCTTTGCAATAGAACCTCAACCTTCATTGCCACTAAGTCACTAAAGACGAACTCTGAAATGGAAATATAATTAATTTACGAGCTAGCCCAAATAGTCGCTCTTTTACTCATTGTTCCGGTATACTTAATCTCCTTACCTGCTTGATTTGGAATGATTTGGCGCCATTGGACGATGCATGTTTATGTTTAGGCAGACGATTGATTTATAGATATATTCAAGGGAGTTCTTGAGATGGCTTAGGTTAGCCTTCTTCACCTCTCCATCATCTTAATTTCTTCTCGCTTTAAAGGTAGATGGCCAACCATCGTTCTTCTTTTCCTTTAAACTGCCCCTCGGTTCCTGGCCGCCTCCAGGCCTCACCAGCGACTTAAACGGATAACATTCAACAGGCTCGGCCACTTGGGTCCCTACCGCAGAAGCCGGTTTAGTACCGCTCTCGCGGCCCTTGGAGTGCAACTGAACAATCTCAAACTTATAGCTGGTCCTACAGCCAACCCGCTAGAGTTTGTCGAATGAAAAGTCGGTCCATAGAGAAGGTATAAAAGGCTGAAGATCTTCTCGCCTCTCTTCTGACCACTCTCCACTATTTCGTCGGAATGCCCTCGTTATGTCTCTTGATAAAACCACGAAGCCGATTCGTAGGCAATTCAGAACTTTTAGGGAAGGTGACAACTGTGCTACTGTACAGTGGTCTGATTAGCACAGGCCACCATCAGCCAAGCTGCAAAAACTTCAGAATTGGATTAAGCTCGCTGGCGTCCTGCTCCAGCACCTGCTCTAGGATGCCCTCCCAGACCACCTTAAGCTGATCCAACTTTAGGGCAACCTCAGGAAAGCCAGAAGGTATGATCCCAATGATTTCCGACTCTGCAGCCTACCTATAAGTAACTCCAGACCGAACCGTAGAATCCGAGACCACCGGGACCGATTCCCCCTGGCCTTTTTAATTTCCAATAAAGTACCGTCGCGCTTTCGGCCGTTTTGCACTGAGCAAGAAAGAAAGGTAAGCCCACCCCATCCTACGACCCATCGAGAGTTCCATATTGGAAATAGGGCGGTATTCCTCGGAATTCACCACGGAATTTTCGCTGGTGTGTGACGCCTTAGGAGCGTTACCATCTTTATTTTTGTTTTGTATAAACAGAAAACAAAGATAATATTTTTGAAAACTGGACTGTGTGTTAAACTAAGTGTATGTAATGCGAATAGAACAAGGAGATATGAGATATAAATATCACCAGAAATAGAAAATTTGCCTTAATACGACCAATATAAACCACACATTAAAGCCAGAGATGGTCATGTGAATTACCCTAAAGAGCGGACATCAATTTTTTTAAAAATTTACAAAAATGCAGTTATTTTTTTTTATAGTTCAATAAAAATTTTATTAAAAAATGAATACACTGTTAAATATTTGAATTATAAAATATAAAACGATTAATTTTCAAAATCCCTAACCAGCTTATCGAAATCAATAAGCTGTGAGGTCACTGCAATACGTAGAATGTTGCATAAATTAGCATCAGAAAGCCTATTTCGATAATCATTTTTGGTATATTTCATTATTGAAAATGTGTTCTCACAAATGTTGGTACTTCCGAACATTGATGCTGTTTTTAACATGGCCTTTGTCAGGACTGGATATTTAGTTGAAGGAACATTTTTCCAAAATTCGATCTCTTTTTTGGTACTGTAAATCAGTCTTATATCTGACTGAAGATCACACAACTCTAGCCGAAATTCTTCGCTTTGCTCTGTAATAGTGCAATTTATTGGATTGTGAAAGATGATTATTAATTTTCTTATTTCATCGAAGTCGCGAAACCGAGACAAGAATTCATTTTCTATGTTTTTAGATGGTTTGAGAAAGAATAAAAATTAGATATTTCGAATTCATTCTTAATTTTCTTGCAAGATTCAAAATTAAATAAATTATTTTCCGATATTTCACTTTGCAGAACTGATAGTTTTTTTATAAATCCGTCAATCAGGGATATCATATCCACTATGTTTTGTTTTTAATTTGAAGTTTTAAATTTAATACATTTAAGAAAGAGGTAATGTCTGTGAGAAAAGCTAACTCCATTAAAAAATGTTAGTCATTCATTTTAGCCGGCATATTTTCACTATTCTGCACATCTTGCTTAAGGAACTCAACCACTTCTTTGCGAAGATTAAAAAATCTTTTAAGGCAATTTCCTCGACTAAGCCAACGAACTTCTGTGAACATAATTAGGTCACCATTGCTTGAATTAAGATCCGCTAGAAGATCCGCTAGTAACAATTTAAACTTTCGATGTGTTCTAGCGTTATGACCTCCTTTGATTTTGTTTACGATGCTAATTACGATTCTCATAGTTTCAGTTAATCCCACAGTCTTAGCACAAAGCGACTCTTGATGTATAATGCAGTGGTAAAATGGTACATTTATATTGTTTTTGTGAAACTGTCCACGAAGTCCTTTTACAGAACCGCGCATAGATGGAGCTCCATCGGTACAAACGGCACTCAATTTTGATAATCCACCGATTGCTAGCACCGAGACTTCTACACCATTATATATATATCCTCTCTTTTAGTTTGGTTATGCAGCGACACTAAATTTAATAACTCTTCTTCCACATGAAATGCAGACTCTACATACCTTACAAATATCAATAGTTGAGCTGTATCCGTATTGTCAGTTGATTCATCCAGTGCTAATGAAAAGTAGGAACAGTTTGTCTATCATTGCCTGTTCTATCTGACGGCTTATGTCCTGGATTTCGTCTCGTTACAGAGGCTCTTGACAAAGGAATATTGTTAATTAGTTGGTACATATTGTTTGCAGGTTCTCCCAGACAATTTAATATTTTCAGAAAAACATCCTTAAGAAAAGCACCATCGCCAAAGGCTTTTTCGCTTTTGCTATTTCATAGCTTGCTATATAAGATGCTTTGATCAAGCTACTAGATACTGTAGGATCAGGCTGATTTGCATTGATCGGAAGTAGTAATTTATAGCCAGAAATTAAATTACTACGTTCTGTTCCCTGGATTGCTTGAAAATCGCTGGAGTGCGCTGTGGCATAGTGTCTTACAATGTTACTTTTTTTTTACCGTGGAAATCACTTGTTTGCAGATGAGGCACTGCGGCTTTTGGTCACAATTTTCTACAAATAGGTAAGCAAATTCCCAAAACGGATCAAATTTCACATTTGAATTAAGACGTATCCTTTTTGTATTCATATTAAGTGCCTACACGAGAAGTAATACAATTTTAAGTTATGTTAGCGAAACTAAATACACTTAGTAAAAAAATGTACACTTATTGTTATGATGGTAAAAGAAGGAATCTTATTCTAGTTGATTTTTTATATCAAACCACTTTTTATAAGTTGTTACCGAACGGCAAACGAAACAAAAATAAATTCAAAATGATATCCGGAAAATAGCAGTGTAGCTAACAATAAAAATTAAAACAAAATTTGAATTCATGGGTTGCTTTTTAATATTCGTATTAATAATAAAGAGCGGAAATCCGCTCTTTATTATTTATAATTATTACATATTATATTTTCAAGAGCGTATAGCCGCTCTAGAGCTTCCACGTGAGCATGTCTGCATTAAACTATTCACATACATCACTGAACATTTTCCGATTTCTGGATATTTATCGAATGTTCACGATACTCTTTTACTCACAATAAGACTCACTAATGAATAATTACGCAATTAAACTTGCCAAGAAATATTACTGCAAGAGAATTATGTCACGTCCTAATTCAAAAATGCATCTTCATAACAGCGAATGAGGAAAATCCGTTTCTTTGACGTAAAACGCTTTAGCGACTGCATAAATCACATAATGAATTTATTTTTTATGGGTCAGAAATTACACTCTGCTTAAATCACTTAGTTTTTTTTTTGTACAAGCTGGGCACCAAGAAGGTAAACCTAATTCGAGTACGCAGAATCCAATGGTGCTAGTCCCATTTCAAAGTTAGTCCTCATTTTTGAGATATCGCTTTCGACATGTTTTGACTCAGAGTTAATAGCTCTTGAACCATTAAGATTTTCGTTATGCTTTCTTCAGGAAAGTTGTTACGCAAGTCAAGACAAACAACTTTGCCGAACATATCAAGACCGAAAAGCATAACGAAAACCTTAATGGCTCAAGAGCTACACCGCGAAAAGGAGAGCATATTTTGTGACAAATTAGTGACTCTCAAAAATGGGGACTAACCCTGAAATGGGACTAGTATCATTGGATTCAGCGTGCCCAGCTTGTCACTTTTTCCAACTATCATTGGATTTGGCTAGGATAATTTGAGTGTGTGTGTGGTTTTTTCAAATAAATGTCAAAAATTAGTACTAAAAAATATTTATCACAGGTTCCGAACACAGTCTAGCTACAGTAAAATATTGCACTTGGGTTCGGTTATAATTTAAAATTAATCAAAAATCAGAAAATTTTGGATGGATTTAATAAAAAGCGTTTACGCTGTAAACTTTGGGTTGATAACGTTATCCAAAATAGAAAAATCTCAGAAAACAAAGATTTTTATAAATAAAAAAATTTTTGTATTTTAATTCGTTTTATTTATTAAAATTCCAACATTAATAGAAATTAGAACGTTTTTCTAAAATTGTTGTTTTTCAATAATTATTGATGCACTAAAATAGAGAACTCCCCAAATGACAAACATGATTTGATTGATTTCGTTGTACGATCAAACATAAAGCAAGTCTCCCGTATTATAAATCTGAATACCACACCACTATACCCATGTAGCAACACGGCACGATAACTTTCCCTCACCAAGGAAATATGTACCATCATACTCAGCTTTTCATGAATCCAAACATAGCAATATTTCACCCCGTAAAGAAAGGCGCCACATCGATAACCACATAAGTCTAATAGTTGTGAAATCCGCCCCTGGCCAGGCAGCCGTCGTACATCTTTTTACATATAACAAAATCGAGGGATGGGAAAGGAATGTTAGCAACAAAGACTCAACCCGGTTCCAGACACCTAAGTAGTTGATAGTTAGTAAATTTGTTAGTAATATATTTTTAGTAATTTACTTAGCACAAGACACTACAATTTAAAGTTCATCTACTGCTCTAACTCCTGTAAGGTTGTTTTAGGTTCTTCAAGAAATTCCTAAATTTAAAATATGTATGCATTAATTCTTTATAATAACTATTTTTAAATTAATTAAGTATATGTACCACAAATAAATAACCATTAATAGTTTGACAATCATTCAACCAACTTCCATCGGGCCATCGTGCTGTCATCTCAGCCATTGTCATTTTGGTCGAGTTTTTCAGGAGTGTTCTAAACTAAAACCATTTTAACTAACCAATATGAATACTTATGAATAATTTATAACAACCACACCGTCAGACAAAAATACTTGAACAACTATGACACTTTGATATAATTAAATTCAGCAACCAAAAAGTGCTGAAACCTTTTCATCACTACCTCAAATATTCTTGCAATGTAATGTAGTATACAATATCAAGTACCTCTTGCACTTACTGCATCCAAGGCTAAAACTGTGACCCACAATTAAAGAAAAATATCCGTCGGACTATAAAACAATTATCGGACGGACACAACAGGGGATCATGGCGTTATTGATCCATCGTCCGACCAAAAATATCCGTGTGTCAATACCGGACTTGGTGATGTATCGTGAAACGGAAAAACGTTGCATACACATCTACGCAATTTGCGATCCGACGACATCGTCACAGACCCATTACTACAGCGTCGTGCAATGGAAAAGCGGTCAAACAATCAAAACACTGTGAACCCTATCGTCGAATTTCAAACTTGACGTATTAAAGACTGGTACTTAGGAAACTCCGATACCGATTCAATGATCGATCCTCGAATAATCTTTACCAAGACTATTCAAATCACCTTTCCTGTTAACAAAACCTCCCTGATTCCCAATTATACGGGCCATTTCCAAAAAAGAAACGATAATTGAACTGAAATTGGTGTATCAAAGGAACGCTGACACAACACAGTGGCATGAGCACTCCTATCGGTGGTTTCACAGCAATTACTACACGGCAGTTATTACACTGTTATAGATTGGTCTAATTTCGGTGTTCTATCTTCGTCTGACTAAAAATATTTCGTATCGAATTTCCGCATCCCATTGATCTGTTTGAAGTGGCTGTTGAATATGCTGAAATAGCCTGAATTTAAACAAAATTTCAAAAAATCTAAAAAATTTTCCTTACAAATATTTTATAGGGTTCTATATCATTGACCGTCTATCCGCAATTTTTGCCTCCGCCATATTTATTTTAATACTTATTTGTACAAAATGAAAACTACGAACCAACTTATGAGTACATATCTTTGTGAGATATTCTGCCATTTAATAAAATTAATTAGATCATAATATTCCAAATTTTAATAAATCAATCAAAAATTTTAAAGTTTTGTAAGTTGGACTATTATCTTAGTACAATTAAACTTTGTGAAGTATAGGAAGTATATAGAATATGGTTATCACCGAGGTGTAGGTCGTAAGTTTCCTTTCTGCTTCTTTATCAATATAAATTAAAAGTGTTTGCATGTGGTGGCGTGATGTATGAAAATACCAACGAAAGATAAGAACAATGAGGTTTTCAAAAACTCTGATTTTCTTCGGACCAGCTGCCGCCTCTTTTTATTGTAGGTACTATTAATATCCAATTATGAGAATCATGATCAGTGTATTACACATATGTTGATCTAATAAATCCCTACATATTTAACCCCAGCGGTTTACAGCTGTGGTCCTTTACATCTTGTCAAGTTTATATTTATAAGTTTGACCTCCAAGTCCAAAGCTTTCAAATTTTTTACAATTTGTAATACAAAGTCGCCCATTTCATGTAATTTTTACTTAATTAGTTCACGAAATCAGTAAATTTTAATCAATGCGGAACTGAAAATGATAATAACGTTTAGTTTTTACCCTTTTTTTAAACTTGCTCAAATATAATTAAGTGATCCGAATGGGACAAATAGCATCCCATTCATAGTAACGCACGATATTCGTTTCTAAACTGGTCTGATCCGTCGAAAACGGGACAGTTGGCACGTCTGGCATGACTTGATTTGGATAATCTTCCTTAAATAATTGTTGTAAGAACGAATTCATTTGAGGGGATCATTAATCATTATGCATAACATGAATACAAATCTTACACAAACACAATTCATCCATTTCATCCGCTGCTTGATAAGGAAGTGTACAGGAACCAAAATAAAAAACAGGTGGCACAACGAAACTATTTGGATATCCTTTAGTAAAGTTTCAGCCAATTATGTTCAAAACTGTAATACCGATGAATAATGTTACAACTTTAGATACAACCGCTGTAATGTAATTTGTCATTGAATAAACTTTAAAAAATCATCACTCGCATTTTAAATTAACATAATGTAACTTAATTATTATACAAAGTAAATGAATAGGACTTTGTATGAACATATTTCAATTAAATTAAATAAACTAATTATGAGATTTATATTCTGTAAACGTATACATACCTACAAATTACTTACGTCAAATGCCTGGAAGTTGATTGCCCTTGTACGTTGATTTCAAATTAATACGTGTGAATCCATCCAATGAAACTATTTCTCGGCCTAAAGTTAAATTTCGCGCGTAAGTTGATTCAATGAATTTGTTGTCGAGAGCGGACGAAATCATTTCCTCAGAATAAATATTCGAAGTGGTTAGATGGTGTATAATTGATGGAAAACACTTTGGATGACGGATTATTTCATTGACACGACCTTTGAAGAAAACTCATTCATTCCAGATCCTTCAAACGCGTCGTTTTGATATCTGTTAACTACCGTTGAATAATTAATTCGAGTGATTGGTCGTGGCAAACTTGAATATCAGACCCTAATAACGCTATATGCAAACAGGTCGCTATCAAAAATCGTGGTATTTGAGGCGTTAATTTATTCATTGCACTTAGCAAAATATCAGCTAGTTAGACCAGATGAGTACCGAAAAATTGTTAACATATTCACTAGTGCAATATCTTGAATCTTCTCAACATTTTCACTCAAGCTATGATAAATCAGCGAAGCTAAATTCAAATCCTTTTATTTCGTCTCAGTCTTGAAGAACCCAATTGGCCAGGAGTTAATTGGCTCAGCTTCCGATCGATATTGCATAACATTTGAACCGTGTACTTACATAATCGCGCCAAATAAAGATGATACCAATAATCAAATATCAATAATAATTGAACGACCTGCCAATTTGTTAGCCGCTCGCAACAAACATCATCCAATGCTGACCCTATCTCAATGAAATTTCGACTTTTTACCGATGTAGTTTCCGAATATATTCCTAAAATTTCTAATGTTTCCCTAATTTGTTCATCACTAAATTGATACAGTTTTTCTTAACATGACCACGTTAAGCAAGCAAAATGAAGAAATAGAGAAATACATCTTCATAGAGTACAATAATAACATCAACAAGAATATAACGAAGGTTTTTAAAAAACACGGATACACAATGGCATTTAAAACCAACAACAAATTAGGGAATCGACTCAAACAACGTAACATAAATACACCAGTAGCCACCGGAATCTATAAGAATACATGTAATGACTGCTTCAAATTCTACATCGGACAAACTGGTAGAAGTTTTCAAGTTAGGTTAACAGAACATATAAAAGAAATCGGAAAACCAAAAATCGACTCGAAATATGAACAACACTTGACTACAGAAAAAACATAATTACACTGACATCAACACAAACTCACAGGTATTACAGAGAATACGGAAAGGGTTACTAACAGATTAGAAGAACTGGAAATGTACAAGGAACGATATAATCCATTTTTACTAAACGAGAAAATTGGCCGCAACAAAATTTACGACCTCATTGTAAATCCGTAATTAATATCATTTAGCACATAAACACCCACAAAAACCAGATGGTCAACAAATTCTTTTCTGTTTTTATCATAAAGCACGTAACAGGTATATACTAAAAAGAAGGGCCGTACCACCCCTTTAAGAAGAAAAACAAAATAAGGGGGAAAGAACATTCAAAAGGCACGTAGGCACACAAAAAATAAAAATAGGGTATAAAAGCAGTTTTTTAGCATAGTGTTAGTTAATGTTTGTTAGAAATTTGATAAAGAAGTAACATCCGAAACGATCGTAATTTCATTTTACAAATAAAATAAATATCACGGTAAAGAAAGTGACAAAACCGAAATATTGTGTTTTATTATATAAAAAAACAATTTTTCTGTTAGCGCATCAATCATAGCGTCGAATCGTTTGTCCGAAATGAAAATATTGTTCGCACGACAAAAGTGGCCAATGATTCGAAAATTTTCCAGCATCTCATCGCTCTCGACATCTAAACCAATTGGTTGTTTCACAAATACGATTTATAGTATTTTTATCAATCAAATATTATTAATTATGCTTAATTTATCAATTTTTTTTTTTTCATTGTTTTAAATAAGTTATAATTATTTTTACTAGATTATATGTAGCGCATTGTGTGCGAATTGATTCTCCGTATCTTGAAATATTTTTTTATAATCCAAATGATTTAATGAAAGAGATTGGATTGTGAATAAAACAAAATCGTTGAATTGATTATATAAATTATTCTCAAATTTTACTGTACACTTATAATTTTTATGTCCACTAAAATACTTTTTAAATCACTTTTTAATTCCTTTTAATCTTTACACTATCGCTTACCAAATATTACTGATCCAATTCGACTTCGTTCGCCTTTTTATATACACAAACCAAACTTTTCGAAAGTTCATGACTTTTCCAGTTAGAATAGTGTAGAAACATTTTTAACTGTTTTATCATGGAAAATTCCATTTTAGTACAGTAAAAACATTGAGCTATTAGTTTAACTTATTATATTACACACCAGGTGTCACCGTCACAATATTGTTACGTTTTTGCCTTGTCAATCAAGGTTCGTATCACTGGATTGTGAATAATACAAACTCAATTTAATTTATCACCAACGAATTTATTTATTTCACACAAGAATTATTACAACACAGTTTATTAATAAAAATTCACAAAATCACTTTATATAAATTATTCTCAAATTTTTACTGTACACTTATAATTTTTATTTCCACAAAAACACTTTTTAATTCACTTTTAATCTTTATACTATCGCTTACCAAATATAACTGATTCTTACAACTTTACACTATCGCGTTCCAAATACTAATAATCCAATTCGATCTTGTTCGCCTTTTTATATACACAAACCAAGCTTCTCGAAAGTTCACGACTTTTCCAGTTGGAATAGCGTAGAAACATTACGTAACAATTTTTATCATGGAAAATTCCATTTAGTACAGTAAACATTGAGCTATTAGTTTTACTTATTCTATTACACACTAGGTGTCACCGTCACAATATATACTGTGACAGTGACACCTGGTGTGTAATAGAATAAGTTAAAATAGCTCAATGTTTAACTGTACTAAAAAAATGAGATTGTCCATGATAAAAATTGTTCTAAACGTTTCTAGACTATTCTAACTGGAAAAGTAATGAGCTTTCTAGAAGTTTGGTTTGTGTATATAAAAAGGCGAACGAAGTCGAATTGGAGGAGTAGTATTTGGTAAGCGATAGTGTGACGATTAAAATGTAGTTAAAAAGTGATTTAAAAAGTGTTTTAGTGGAATAAAAATTATAAGTGTACAGTAAAATTTGAGAATAATTTATATTGTGACGGTGACACCTAGTGTGTAATAGAATAAGTAAAACTAATAGCTCAATGTTTACTGTACTAAATGGAATTTTCCATGATAAAAATTGTTACGTAATGTTTCTACGCTATTCCAACTGGAAAAGTCGTGAACTTTCGAGAAGCTTGGTTTGTGTATATAAAAAGGCGAACAAGATCGAATTGGATTATTAGTATTTGGAACGCGATAGAGTAAACTTGTAAGATTATCAGTAATATTTGGAAAGCGATAGTATAAAGATTAAAAAGGAATTAAAAAGTGATTTAAAAAGTGTTTTTGTGGAAATAAAAAGTAAAAGTGATTAGTAAAATTTGAGAATAATTTATATAAAGTGATTTTGTGAATTTTGATTGATAAACTGTGTTGTAATAAATTTTGTGAAATAAATAAATTTGTTGGTGATAAATTAAATTGAGTTTGTATTATTCACAATCCAGTGATACGAACCTTGATTGACAAGGCAAAAACGTAACAATATAAAGTGATTTTGTGAATTTTTATTAATAAACTGTGTTGTAATAATTCTTGTGTTAACTAAATAAAGTCGTTGGTGATAAATAAAATTGGGTTTTGTATTATTAACAATCCAGTGATACCAACCTTACTAGAATTGGTTCACTAGTTTTAAACAATTGTTATAAAATAAAATCAGAAAAATTCAATTTTCAAATTTTATTGAAACTTTTTGTTGATAGAAAATGATAAAATTATTTTGCACCTTTATACCTACTAATAAAATTTTGTTTTAATTTTTATTTACAGTTAGCACCATCATGTCAACAGCCAAACGGCTGGTACTATCATTACGTGGTCGCAAGGAGTCCCAAAGTACAGCTGGGACTTCATCAACGCGACTTGTTTCTGGTTCATCACCTGGTCATGAATTGGACGAAATTGCTGTTGTATCCGGTATATCAGAACGTTGCATTGGTGGTGAACCATCATCGTCGACAATTGGTCGCGCATCATTTGGTAGCCTAAGCCAAGCAAACGGACCAAGATTTTGTTCAGGTTTGTGTTAACATTAAGATTGTACATAAATTTATTAATACCTCGTCTTATACTCCTATTTCGTAAACATAAAAATTTTAATTTAATATTTTCATTAAAATATTTTTCACGTTCATAATAATCGTTATGCTTTTACTTATGTACCATCCCCCCGCTCCCCTAATAAAGAATACACAAACATCTCTTATACTTTGGAAAAAAATAACAAAATGTACATAAACCGAAACTTAAGAAATTTAAAGTTTTCTTCTTTATGTGTACTTTACTTATTTATTTTTGTTAATAAATAAAATTAAAATTTTAAAATATAAAAACTTTTTAAAAATTGTTAACAAAAATTAATTAAAATCAAAAAAATTTCATGACGAAACAAAGTAGAAAATTTATAGCAAACGGTAAAAACGAAAAGGTTTATGGTTTAAGACATTGACAAACTACTGAGTATTGAGTTTGGTTTGTGGTGTGAGAATGGTTTTTAGTTTGTTTATCACATCATAAATCATAATGAGTATAACCAATTGGATGATGTTCACCAATCTAAATTCACCAAGAAACAGAACATCTTAAATAAAGGTGTTTGTTTTGATATTATTTTATTGTTGATAAAGCACTAACAAAAGCACATGTATTGTATATACAAACAAGCTGTTTATTTTCATTTTCAGTTCATGAATACACAACAGACCAGTACCTAAAAAAAAAAAAACTTTATTTAAACAAAACGTTGTATTGTTGTAAACGAACAAAACTATTCCCATCCCGTCTGTAACGTACAAAGAAAGATTCTTGTTGTTGTTTTGTTAATTTTGCCATCCTTTATAAAAAATAAGATATAAGAAAGCAGAATGGCAACAACAATTTTTTTTTTGGGCAAAATTATTTCTATCATAAAACGGATACATTTCTCCAACAACAAACAACTTTGCAAAACTGAAAAACTTCCAAACAATTGATTGTACACAAAAAAACATTCAACTCTGTTTTTCACAATTGTTATGTTTGTTACTGCTATATTCATCCAAAGAAATATGTTTTGGGATATTGTGTATCATATATGTATGTACATATGTAAGAAGTTGAGTAACAATCACAAGAACAAAAAAAAAAACTTTTGAAGCTCAATTCGTTTCACAACACAACAGAACCTATCAACATAATACGTATTTACACACATACCCAACAAAATAACTCAATGAAAATAGAATATGTCATTTCACTTGTCATGTAAGAAAAATATAAATTTTCCCAAGTTTTTGTTTTTTTTTGGTTTTTTTAACAAAAAATGAAAAAATATTTAAACTGACATAAAACTAAAATATTGTGTTTTACTATACCGGGTGATTTTTTTAACCTGATACCTGATAAAATTAGTACCACCCTCCTCCTTTTAGGTGGGGCGCGAGGTAATGGGATTTGACTTAAACGTTTTTTCGATTCATGATAGATGGCGCTGTAATTGACGATATTAATTTTTTTTTCGATTTCTCCTACTGAGAACCTACGCAAACGATTCGGCAATACGTCTGCAATAAAAATACCACGGTTTCATTGTAAATATTCGAAATTGGTCGTCAAAAAATTTATTCATTTTGCAAATTTCGAATAACTGGGAAAAAGGTGATTGATTTATATTAGTCCCCTCGCCTCATCATCTTTCAATTAAATTAAGTGCTCAAAATGATGGCCTTCGACTTCAATGCACTTATTAATCCGCATTCCAAATGATTGTACACAACCGAAAAGTGTGTCTGCTTGAATTTCAGCACAAGCATTTTTGATTCGCTCAATCATATTCTCACGTGTTGTTGGTTTTTGTTTGTAAACTAGGTCTTTGAGATAACTCCACAAAAAGAAATCTGGTGAAGTAAGATCTGGTGATCTGGCAGGCCAATTTATCGGACCTCCTTTCCTGATCCAGCGACCATTGAAATCACGAACAGGTACTGCACATGCTACCAACGAATAGTGTGCGGGACAACCATCATGTTGAAACCACAGGTTCCATCGCACTTCTAAGCTCAAGCCTTCCAATAATGCTGGCAGTTCATTTTCCAAAATATCTCGGTACATTTGACCATTCAAGTTGCGTTCAATAATGAGGGGGCCGACGAGTTTGTTGCCAATTATTCCACACCACCCATTGACAGTCCAAGGAAGCTGATGTTCAACTTGGCGAAGCCAGTGCGGATTTTTAACACTCCAGTAATCCATATTGTGGCGTAATGCATGTTGTAAAAGGCGACTCGTCGGAGAACAATACGTAAGAAAAAAATTTGGGTTTTGCTGTATTTGTTCACGAGCCTACTAACAAAAAGTTAGCCGATTTTGGAAATCAACGCCATGAAGATCTTGGTGTAAAGACAAATGATACGGATGATACTTATGACGTTTTAAAATTTGTCAAACACTGGTCTGGTACAATCCGGAATCGCTAGCTATTTCTCGTGTACTAATATGAGGATTATGACCTATTGCAGCCAATACATCAATTTCATTATTTTCTTCAGTGAATGTTGCTGGACGAGTCATTTTTTTCGGTTGAACACTTCCATCAGTAATAAATTGTTTGACAGTACGCTGAAATGACGCACGTGACCGAATCCTATCCGGAAAACGCGAAGCGTTGAAAGTGGCAGCATTATGAAGACTCCGGCCCGCTCTCCATAAACCAGAATCATTTCAATTTTCTCTTGTACAGTTAAATACACCATTCTTAATTAGTATTGATAGCTTTACACAGGTATTGCTATTATCGAAATAATCTTCGGACTGAATCGGATTTTTTAAAACAAAATCCAAACAATTTCATTAATTTGAATTCATGTTCCTGGGTTACGATAATGAGAAGCCATTTTTAGTAATTGAAAATTTAAGAAATACAAATTATTTAAGACTAACGTCGAGCATTTACAATGAAACCGTGGTATTTTTATTGCAGACGTATTGTAGAACCGTTTGCGTAGGTTCTCAGTAGGAGAAATCGAAAACAATTGAATATCGTCAATTACAGCGCCATCTATCATGAATCGAAAAAATGTTTCAGTCAAATCCTACGTATTTTTAGCCGTAGAATCCGAATCTGCAATAAAAAATAGGAATTCATATTTTAGCTTCAAAGTTACCCCCTGCCCCACCTACATGGAGGAGGGGTACTAATTTTAACACTAATGTATGTCCCCCACGGAAGTGTTTATATAAAGGATTTCAATAGATGTTTATGCTTTAGGTAGGTCACCAACATAGCTAGGCACACTTTCAAATAGTTCACAACAATTCACTGTGTTTAACTGTAATCTAATTCCAATTGTTATATCGGGTAGCGCTTCATATTTACTTACCACAATGTTACTATTTGACTGCTGTCAAAATGATAATCCAGGACCAATAGTCGTACAAATTCTCTAGTAGTAAAAATGGTTTGTTGAACACAAATTATGGTTTGGAGGGTTGAAAACGCTGGCTATCAGGTGCAAATGGAAATGTCAAATATTTTTATTTTATTTATTTTATTACCTATGAGTACATACATATATTATGTCTAATGGAAACGCGGAAATTTTACCAAAAATCACTGAAATGTCAAAAAGTCAACAACCATTTACCGTATTTCACATATTTTACCGAACTTTTTAGTATAATATTTGAAATTGTACCCCTGTACACTGTTAAAAATTAGGTAAAATAACAATTTACTCGGCTATTCCCTGTAGAAAAGTCATTTCAGATAGACTAATGATTCATGCGTGGCAAGTACTCTATGACTGGTCTTGATTGATAATAATAAGACAGTTCATTGACGAATTGTGTATGTCTTGTCATATATCCATCGTCTGATACAGATAATGAGCTAATGTTGTTAGCTTTACTCATCATACAGGAACGGTATATATAAAAAATGCTTATATTGTTCCAAATCGATGAGAATGACTACACTAGTACATAGCCCAAACTGCCTCTATTCAGTGGCTTTCCATCTGGGAATGACCTAGGTCTCCGTTGAAATTCCTTCGGAGTAACTGGTTAGACAACTCCAATAAATTATTTTTCAACATCTTGAATATTGACCTAATTTTGTTGCAACAATTTTTTCATCACCTCCAAATCCAGCAGATGCGTTTGATTGGATATTGCGACACCATACCAATAATGTTTTACAAAACATTTTGTTTCGTATAAAACTCACTATTATGATGTTCGAGATGTTGCCTTTGTGTAAAAGTTTCGTCTGTTCTTTGAGTTGACTTTATCGGTGAATAACAGATGCGGCTTCGATTTTCAAACCTTTTTGGCAGTACTTACTGTACTCATTGTACCTGTCAGAAAAGACCTTGCGGGAGCATCACATGAAAAAAGCCGAACGCAACACTTTTACTTTTGTCCACTTTTGTTAACTGTCATGCCAATTTCATATAAATATTTAATGTCTGGGTCAAAATCAGTTAAGAAATTGTCAACGTTTAATTGTTTTCCGGGTCCCACAAAACATCCAACTATAAATGGTTGGAAATTTGGAAAATCTAGCAAAAAATTTAAATTTGGTCATAATGTCATTGCACTGCTTTTAAAAAGTGGGATTTCTTTAATCGACGGCATATTTCCACTGCATTTCAATACATTTTTTGATGAAGTTGATTCCATCATATTTGCGTCTTTTAAAATTTTGATAACATGATTGAAAGCTGTTCTTGTAATATTGTATTCTACCGCCCAAGCAGTTAATTTTTTATTCAATTTATCCTCACATTGAGTATCTGAATCCTCCTCTTGTTCACTGCTAGAAATCAGTCATAGGGGCCATAAAACCCATAGATAAAAATTTACGCCAGTTCTGTTCACTAAACAAATATAATTTGCATTAGGAGATGGTTCACGGTGGTTGAAGAATAATGCGATTTAAACATTTATTCCGCATTTTCTGCAATTGCTTCACTGTTGCCAGGTATACAAACTGGTATTTTTATGTTTTATCAATCCAGTTAAACAGAGGACATTCATAGTTGGAAAATAAAAAAATTAAATCAGATTCTGAAATATTTTTCCATCCTTTTGATTTTTATCTTATCAGCGCTTTAATAAAGTAACTCCAAATTTTAAGCAAAATTCAGAATAACAGGATCCTGCAGTGAAATTCCCATGGGCAAAAATATCAATGTTACTGATTATAACAACTTTGCGAGAGATTTTATTCGCGTTTTGCTTAAGATAATTTCAAATTTTTATTGGAAGAAAGTTTGGGACAAGTTGAAGGCGGTAAATTGCCAACTTATACCAATTTATGAACTATCGAATTTTAATGGTTTTAATTAAAGCAACATTGGTAACAGCAACGCTAATAATGTTTAACTGGATTGTTTGGAAAGCGTTTATTTAAATATCTAATTCGGACCGTTTTATTTTTAGCGTTTTGCTTTTATTACTGTTGTACTACTGGTCATAAAAGTAGCAAGTATTCAACAATATAAGGCGAAATAATGTGATAGTCGGTGATTTAGGGAATTATGCTATTTTGCTTCGTCAACTGTCAAACATTTACAATCTACGCTGGTCTCCAGGAAGTTTTCTACCAGTTTACTAAATTTAGTAAATGCGAAACATAAATAACGGTATTTTTTGTTAAATTAAGTATTCTAAATTTATTCCCAATTAATTTATTTTATAATAATGAAGTATTTATTGTGTCGACTTTACAACTAGTGAACAATTACAACTATAAAATATAAAGGGCTGAACATCCATGGGCATACATATCTCAAGTCTACTCAATCTTATCTCTAACTACACTCCCAAATAAATCCCTATGTGAACACCTTAATCCCTTACTCAACCACTCATCAAGTTCTAACTCAACCTTCAATTCAATCTCAACGCAATCCTTAATGCAATCCCCAACGGCTATCACCAAATCAATTCCAACCCAGCACTCAACTCTATCATCAATTCAACCTCAACTTAACTTCAATTCAACCCCTACTCAACCTCACCTCGACCCCTAACTTAACATAACTCCAAACTCAACGCTCAACTCAACTCCTTAATCAACATTCCTCAACTTAGTCTGTCATGCAAATAATTCATCGGTTTAACTGCCAAATAAATCCCCAACTGAACCCCTCGCTTAACCCAAACTGAACACCCTACTCAACCTTCAATTCAACAAAAAACTCAATGCCCAACTCAGTCCTTAAAATCAGCACGCTAATTCAGCCTTCCACTCGAAACCAAACAAAACACTCGATTTAGCTCCAAATTTAACACTTATCTCAATCTTCAAATCAATTCAACCCTCAAATAAATCTCCAATTTAATTGCTAATTAAACCCTAATCCAAACCCAACTCAACTCCAACTCAAATCATCAACTCAAACATCAACTAAACCACCAAACTAAACGCGCAACTCAATCGTTGTTGTTCCCTCGTCTCCTCCTTGTTTTTATACCACGCCTTAATAAATACGTGGTATAGAAATTAATTTTTGAAAATGTTCCAAATCCTAACGGATATTTTCAAGAAAAGAGGTTCTGGACAAACAAACAAAAATTTTCGTTATTTTTGGTAGGATTTCAAATAACTTTGGCCATTGGGGATCAATGTTAATTTAACAACCAGAGCAAGTAAAATGGATCAACATTTACTACCAAAAATGTTCAGGAAAATAGAAAATAAGGGAAGGAATAAACGTTCAATTTTGAAAACGGCCGCATTGCGATAGATGTTAGAAGTGCCACTTCACTGCGTCTCCATCTAATATGCAAGTTTCATCAAACTTGGCCATATTTCAGAATTTCATTCAAAACTCATTTTAGAATTCCATTTCCATCACGGAAGTCAAATTTCACTAAAATCAGTTAAGAAATAGATAAGTTACATCCTAATTGGTCAATGATTTAATTTGCTAAAGGTTTAATTTGAAATGTAAAAGGTTCAATTTGAGGTTTGAAATATTAACAGTGACCTTTCTTAAGTCTTAAACAATATGTGTGTAAGGTTTGGTTCAAATCGGTTAAGTCGCGTGAATTTGTTTAAATATCATACACATATGATGTACATATATACAAAAACCCTCTTTATTTTGTAGATTGATCAACTGCTCACTAAACACTGGTCCAACATCATGTAAACCCTAATTCAACCCGCAAACGGACCCCTACTCAACCCTCAACCAAACCGCAAATTCTCTTTCAAGTCAATCCTCAAACCAGCATATATAAACAATTGGTCAACTGCTCACTATATCTCAACCCAACCCTAACTCAACTACAACTCAACTTGAACTCAACCCTCAAATTAACCCCTAACTTAACTTTCAACTCAACCCCAAACTCGATACCCAACTCAATATTCAAACCTCCATATATAAACTTGGTAAATATTTCTATAACCAGGGGTGCTATTCTTGAACCATTACGAAAATTTTCGTATTGCGAGTTAGTGTAAAAGAATTAAAAAAATCCTAGTTTTCGTAATACTTTTACACTAATTCATAATACGAAAATATTCGTAGTGGTTCAAGAATAGCACCTCAAGTATTTTGGGTCAATTCGTATGGCAGGTACCCGACCCTCTTGACGCACAGGTTCCAAAAGATTTCAAATCTCGGCCTTGACCATAGAAACAGATTGGCAAAAAAAATTCCAGACCGAACGAGTCGTTCTCGAGATACCATGGGTACAGACATCCAGACATCTAGACAGGACGGACGGACATTGTTTTTTTCTTTTCCTTTTTTAGACTCAAGACTAAAAAAGACAGACTTTCAAAACGTTGAGAAAAGTGGTTTTGGACCATTTTTGACAGGATTTCAATACGTTGGTCTTTTCAGACCGAAGTAATTTCAATTTAACCACACATTCACCTCAATTGGTGTACCAATTCTCTAGAAGTAGAATATTTCTGAGGTACGCAGAACCCATCATGTCTAACATTCGTAAACTGACCTACTTTAATTTTTGGACAAATTAGTTGAATTATAGTACCCTGTTCGGTTTACATTGATACAGTGGCAAAGTGATGGAAAGTTGAATTTTTATAGTAGGCGTTTTGCCTAAACCATTCCTTTTTTGTTTACCACCGATAGCTCTTTGTCCCAATCCAACTTTTTAAGCCATAAACTTTGGAATAGAATTTTGATTCTGAGTGTGATTTGTTATATAATTCCGACAGTCATCAGTTATTATGTTCCAGCCAATACCCAATAGCTGTACAATTTGGTTAGAACTGCCTTAAGGAACCACGTAATTTTATTTTCCCAAACAAACGATTTTTCTCGGCGTTTTGAAGGTCTCTGAGACTGGATACCACGATATCTGGATTTTGAACGCCTCCATGTCTGTTTTTCTCAATATATGTACCTATGGTATCTCGAGAAAGGCTTGTCCGATTAGGAAATTTTTAAATTATTAAAAATATTTAAAAAAAGCTTCTGGAGCCGGAGCCTGAAAGTCAAGAGGGTCGGCAACCCGTCTTACGTATTGACCCATAACAACGTGTTAATTACCACGTGGTTTTCAGACTATCTTGATCAGTTTTTCTATTTGTCCGTTTGAAGATTGAGTTTAGCACTGAGGTTGTGGTTAAGTTGGATGAACAGTACAGTTGGGGTTTATTTGGGGATTGAATCGAAGGTTTGGTTAGGGTTAGCTTGAGTTGTGAACATGTACCATGAACGCTTGTTGAGTTGGCGTTGAAATGAGGTTGAGTCAGCAGTTCAGCTGGGAATCTATTTGGTTGAAAGTTAGCTTGAATTGATTTTAGTTGAGTTCATGTACGCAAGTAGTTTTTGGGCCCGCGTTGATTTGAGGATTCCGTAGGGCATTGAGACTGGAGTTAAGTTGAGGGTTAATACCAAACTAAAGGTCGAGTTGGGATTGAGTTGAGTTCATGGACGTATGCGGTTGTTGAACCGTTTTAATTTAGGAATTGAGTTGAGTATTGGGTTTGTGGTTAAGTTACGAGTTGAGTTGGGTATTGAGTTGAGGTTGAGTTTCGGTTCAGTTGGGGATTGATTTAGGGTGGGAAGTTCACTTGAGCTGAATTTATGTATAAATTTATGAGATTGAGGTGAGGGTTCAGTTTAGGGTTGAGTTGGAGGTAGAATTGAGAATGAGTTGCTATTTATTTCTCGGTTCAGTTGAGCTGGGTTGCGGATTAGGTTGGGGTTAATTGGAAGGTGCGTTGGGGAGTTGAAGGGTCGAATCGAGTTGATTACGCGATTGATAAGTTTGAAGTTGAGTAAGGAGATGAGTTTTGAGTCGAGCTATGGCTTAGTTGCAGTTTGGGAATTGAGTTGGAAATAAATTTAGTTGAATTGGATCATGTTGATTTGAGGAATGTCTTGGAAGTTGAGTGCAAGGATGAGTTTATTTGGATTAATTAAAGTTTAGCTAGGTCTAGTTGTGATTTAGTGGGGGTCCAATTGGGAATTTATTTGGGATTTCAGTTGGACATTTAGCTTGGGTTGAGTTTAGGGTTACGTTTAGAATCGAGTGAGAGCTTCAGTTGAGGTTGAGTTGGGGTTGAATGAAAAGTTGGATTCTTGGTTGCATTCTGTATTTTATACTGTTTTGATTTAGAGTTTGAATTACGACCTAAGATTGGGGCTAAGGTAAGGATTGATTTGAAAGTTGATTTGTTGTTGATTTGGTGATTGAGTTGGGGGTTGAGATTGAGTTGGGATTGAGTTGGCTGTTGACTTGGAGATTGTGTTAGAGGTTGAGATGGAGGTGAATTTGGGGTTGAGTAAGTTATTAAACGGTTCAGTTAGAAATTGATTTGGGGATTTAGTTTGAGGTAAGATTGAGTTGATTTAAAATGAATTCACATAGCATGTCATTTTCTGAATCGAATTTCTGATCACCTCCAGAGGCTTCATCCCTTTTAGCCATTCAATCTCAGCAATTTTTAAAATAATGATACCACTGAATAGATGATAACACGGAGTACTTTGTATACTTTGGAATTTATCACTAATCACGTTACACTTGATAATGCTTCTAAATGAAATTCGTGGCTTAATGAATACCAAAATACCAATTTTACTTATAAATCACAGATGAATATGATGGATGCTATCTTTTAAATCAATTCGTACTGGAAGGGTAGAAATTAATTTATTTGACTTATGAAAAATATGCTGTAACAGATGTGAATGGTCGAATGTTTAACAGTCCCTCGATTTTAAGAAAGATTGGCAGCGCTGTTAGAGTTCTAGTGGTGGCACCTAGTGGCAAATGTGTAAAATTAAATTACATCTTTCAATGCTGCTTCTTTCCGAAAATATGAGTAGGCGATCCTTTCATCATCATTTTGAGGTTAGAAAGCGCATAGTCTAATAACTACCGATATTTTTCCCTATTCAGTTTTGGTTTGGGTTTCAAATGACTCAAAATGTTACGTGGAATTTTTGAAATCTAAATGGAAACAAAACACTTGTTTGAAGATTACTTCCTCAATTCAAAACCAATAATTGATTTATTCTTCGCTTCATATCTCTGTCATTTCCTCCTTAATATAACAAATAAAACAATAAGACATTGTAAAATTCAATTATAAATTTCTTGTTGATTAAAATATTCTTAAGCATAGATATAACGCAAATAGGATGTATCGATTTCTTCACTCATTGATGATAGACGTTCACAATGAAATAAAAGAAAATCACTTTTTATATCCTTATATCATTTTATCACATACAAAGAAATATGTCTTAGTACTAAAATATATTTTGTGTAATAAACAAACTCGTATACATATGTAGATGGTACACATTGTATTGATCATAAATTAACGGAAATTCTATTTTTGCTATTCTTCTAAAGTCTTATGTCTAAAAATATATTTATTCGATTTTGGTTACATAACAATTTATAATCTTTTGCCTTCTTCCTTATTTATGTGGGCCCACTCATTCTCTTTTTATGGGTATACATATTATGTACAAGATAATCTTACTTAATATTATGTGTTATACACATATGTATGTTCTAGGTTGATCCAAATCATGTGTGTGGTATACGAATATATGAACATAAAAATTTAGAGTGTTTTAAGCTCTAATCACTTGCCAATACCTTAATGCTATGGCCAGTAAATTAATGCTGACGCCTAAGATTTTTGGTCAACCTAAGGATACAAAAAAAAAAAGGAATATTAGATGCTTGTCCTACTTTATATTTTATATGTATATGTATTTCAATATGTATATGATGTTTGTTGTAACGTATCTTCTGCTCTAGAATTTATTTTTATTTTTTCTTCTTCAAGGCATCTGAGAAACTTGAGGTTATATATACAATGTAATTTAATATAGTTTTTTAATGGGAAATATGGATTAAAATACAAAGACAACAATGTATATAAGAGGAGATACCATACTGAATGGTGGAGTGCACAGTTTCTCAAGGTACTCATAATAATAATAACCGTTTATAAGAACTTTTAACCAACTCATTTTATTCATTTCACGATTTATTTTTTATTTTGTTAGAAAAATTTGGACAAATCAATTTAGGTACACGATTTATTAGTGTTTTCAACATTTCTTAAATTATTTTGGACGTTCTTCTAAATAAAATTAGACAATTTTTATTTATTTTCCTCAAAATTTGACACATTTTAATTAAAAAAACATTAAGTCGAAATTTACATTTTTTTTGATATGTTTGATTATAAACAAATTCAGTTCAGATAAAATATTACTAATTATAAAATATGCTCAAATTCTTAGTTTTTTTTTTAAATCATTGATTCTTTGATGAGAAACATTTTTACATAGACTTTAGTGGTAATTTAATTTAAACTGCTAACTATTTTGAAGGCTAAATAATTTCCGAGTAAAAAAATTAATGTCGAATTTAAATTAAAAATCAAGTCCAATTTTATATAAAATTTCGTATGAAAAAATGTTGAATTTAAATCAAAAACCATGTCCAATGTAATATAAAAATGTTGCCCAAATCTAAAAATTAATGTTCTAAAAACGAATGAAAAAATGTGAAAACAGAACAGGGAATGTTTAATTTAAATTGAAAATTGTCCAATTTTATTAAAACATTTGTTAAAATCTAATTATAAAATAAAGTGAAATTTATTGTTAAAAGAAGTCCAAACAGAAGTCTAAAAACGCATTCAAAAAAGTCTGACCAACACAAAATACTGTTGGGTTTAAATTAAAAATGGTGTCCAATTGAATTTTAAATTCTGTCTACACCCGTGCAGATCAACAAATTTTGTCATCTAAATGTAAAATTAAAATTAATATTACTTTATAAGTTATTTAGGTATTAATTCAACTTTATAAGTTTTATTTCCACTAAAAAACTTTTTAATTCCTTTTTAATCTTCACACTATCGCTTCCCAAATACTAATAATCCAATTCGATCTTGTTCGCCTTTTTATATACACAAACCAAACTTCTCGAAAGTTCATGACTTTTCTAGTTAGAATAGTGTAGAAACATTTAGAACTGTTTTATCATGGAAAATTCCATTTAGTACAGTAAAACATTGAGCTATTAGTTTAACTTATTCTATCACATCCTAGGTGTCACCGTCACAATATTGTTACGTTTTGTTGTTTCATTAGACTAATATGTCCCGTCATCTGGTTCATAGCAGCTATTAACTGCGACAAATCGAAACTTCCAGCCAACAGTTGCCGCATCCGTTACTTCCACGCCAAAATCATGTTGATCTACGTCTAACCCTTCTTTCTCCAAGGCACCACGTAGTCACGCTTGTAATGCTGTTTTGCTACCATCAGTGCCCAAACCCCGTTTCTCAAGTTCCCTCTTTAATTCTGGAACTTTTGATTCGTTGAGTCACCAATTGTTACGTTTTTGCCTTGTCACTCAAGGTTCGAATCACTGGATTGTGAATAAAAACAAAATCAATTCAATTTATTACCAACGAATTTATTTATTTCACACAAAAATTATAACAACATTATTTATTAACGATAACTTCACAAAATCACTTTATTTAATTTTTACACAATTTTATTAATAAATTATAATTTTTATTTCGCACAAGAACACTTTTTAAATCACTTTTTAATTCCATTTAAATCTTCACACATTTAAATATCGCTTACCAAATACTTAAAATTCAATTCGACTTCGTTCGCCTTTTTATATACACAAACCAAACTTCTAGAAAGCTCATGGCTTTTCCAGTTAGAATAGTCTAGAAATATTTAGAACAATTTTTATCATGGAAAATTCCATTTTAGTACAGTAATGCTGGGTGCCTCAGAAGACTTCAAATTTTGAAGCTTTCGCTATTTCCTCATAGGTGCTTGGTGAAAAGGCAGTTTACGAGGTTACTTTTCGACGACTTTTCAATTTGTATTACATACAGCTTAAAATACGTAGTCAGTAAAGCCTAGTACACATGGGGAGCGAGTAACGAGAACGATATTCCCTTTTTTACCAAATTATGTAACATAATTATTAAAATAGTTAAACTGTATGATTTTAATGAACGATAGTTAAAATATCGAGCATTTACTAAAAATAAAATTTAAAATTTTAACAGTTTTAATACAAAATTTAAATTTTTCATCGTAAATTAAAACGCTAAAATGAAATTTTGTATTAAAATTGATAAACTTTTAAATTTTATTTTTAGTAAATGCTCGATATTTTAACTATCGTTCATTAAAATCATACAGTTTTAACTATTTTAATAATTTTCTGACATAATTCAGTTTATAAGCAATCATCGGTTTCTCATCGGTCAGCTCAATATGCATTTTTATGTTTGAACTTGGCGTTCTCTTCTCTGGATTTTAGTTTACTATCAATAATCGAATTCTTTCCGCCACTTCACGATCATTAATGTGGTTTATGTTCAGCGGAAGTTCTCATTTCCTTTCCATTGAACATTACATTTTTGACAGATTTAGATGAACAATCATCCTGATTCTCTATGGCTGCACAAGATTTAGAACTTTGAACCATCAGATTTTTTCGCGCAATCTTTTCCTAGATGCCCGGTTCCACCACAGTTATAACATCTTGGTATTCTTCTGAATCTATTTGACTTTTTGTTCTCAATCGGCTTTGTTGCTACGCTCTCGATTGGTGCTTTTATCTTAATTTTTTGTTTGATTTCTTTATAAATTACGAGTTTACTTTTGAAATTATTCATAGAGGTTGATCCATCTAAAACCGCCTTATTATGTTTATAATCGGTTATTCAACTTACACAGTAATCGATTATTCGAAGCATCTTCCAAGTGGCCGGTTCGACCTAGTTCACGCATAGCGATTAAATAATTTTTGAAAGGTTCATCTTCCTTTTTCTTCCTCTCTGCCATGCGCCACAGCAGAATTCACTTTCATCTAGAACTCGTTGACTTAATGTGTGGTTAGATTTTCCCAGGTATCAGTAACCGCCAAACGTAAACTGTCTTTTGCTGTTCCAGTTAACAGTCTTTTTGAATAAATAACTTTCTGTTCAGCATTCCATTTCATACATACACCAGCATCTTCGACATCCTGAATCCATTTCTCTCCGCTAAACTTCGAAAGCGAATCTTCGACATCTCTAAAACTTAAGCAAGCTCCAGCAGTAGGCACGTCATCTCCCGTGTTCGTAACTCTTCTAACTGGATATTATCTCCCTGTTGGTAGCCGTTAAGTTCGCTAGCATTAGTCACCCTACTTCTATTTGTCATATCTCCGCTGTCACCACCCTCCAGCATAATGCTGTTTTTTGGTTGGATCAATAGCACTGTATTATTTGAATTCACCTTTATTCTATTACACAGTGGTGGTTACCGTCACAATATTTTTTAATGGTTCACCAACTTGGGTGGACCCTTTCTTCGTTTACCGCATTAGAGTTTTTATTAATTGATTATTCATCAAGGGGCTTTTTGCTAATACGTTGCGATACATATACCGGAGAAAATTATTTGAGGAAAAACTCCCGTTGTCTATTTTGTTTAATGTTGGTTTTAGAATAGTATCACATAAGTGGTTTACTTCTTATCAACATGATAGAGCAATGAGGGTCCGTGTTAATGACACTTTTAGTGATTTTAGAGCTGTGAAAGTAGGGGTGCCGCAAGGATCGGTGCTGAGTCCTTTGCTGTTTCTTATTTATACAAATTTTATTTTTAGACTCTGTGCTTAAGAATTAAAAAGGCATAAGTCGACTTATGCCCTTTTAATTCTTGTTTAATTTTCTGTTTAATTTTCAATTAAAACCTCTTCATTTTCCAATTTTTAAGGTAATATCAAAGAGAGTAAAATATCTTATTCTCTTTGATATTACAGTAAAAATTGATATGAGAACAAATTAATAGAAAACTAAACAAGAAATGCGCAAAGAACTTAATTTCAATGGTCATAATACTGGATTTGCTGATGATTTTGCTTTAGCTTACTCTGCGGGATCTGCCAATGACGTTATTTCTATGGCTAATTCTGAGCTAAATGTTATACATAAATGGTTTGATACTAAGTGAAAAAACAATGTTTATGTGGTTTAAAATTTCTGGCATTCCAGCTGCTTCTAGTCATCCCCAAGTAACATGTCATAGTGCTTCTAAATGTAACTCTGTTAGTTGCCATATGGATTGTTTGAATATTGGGCTAGTCAACTCTTTGAAATACCTTGGAATTCATTTGACACTAACCTTGAAAATTCATATTTCAAAGTTACTTAACATCTGCCTCACGTATTTTTTACCTCCTCCTTGATTTATACCCTGTTTCTGTAATGAAAATTACGTTTCATGCTTTGGTAATGACTAAATTGGAATACGGTTTGTCGTGCTGGAGTGGTTGTTATCCAAGTACTTTAAAACCATTGTATGTACAACAGAAAATGATTTTGCGAACAATTTTGAGGAAAAACATTCAAGTCGACCAATATTCTACCTTTACAACATTCGTATGGTCAGCATGTAATAAGAGGTGATGCTTGATATAACTTTCGCGCTAATCATCGTCTTCGTTATAATGTTCCCAAATTTAATAATGAGCACTTCCGCTGCTATATTGTTGTTACTGCCCCGATTTTTTTTAATGTATTACCCGAACACATTTAGACGTCACATTTATTCTAAATAATATAGATTGGCCATTTGAAACACCAGACGTCTCACATTTATTTTGCGTCTTCATTTCATGTTTTTTTTTTTGTGTTGTTGTGTTTAGTCAAATTTTCTCGAGAGCTACATATAACTTATTCAATTTGTATTAAAAATCTTTTTTCCTTTAGATAACTGATTGGTATTTGAGGGTCCCATTTAAAACGCGATTTGACAAAACGCGAAATTTCAAAACGCGATACGGACTGTTAATGCCGGAATTATCAAACCGATATTTCTAAAAATTTAGAAAATTATTAACATTGATTAAAATTATTATTATTGATAAAGTTAATTTTTGTATACTTATCTTTGTATAAATATTATGTAGTCTTTAATTTAGATTCAATTGTTGAAAACATATTTCAAAACGCGATACGGTACAAAACGCGATATGGTACGAAACCCGATAGGGTACAAAACGCGATATGGTGCAAAACACAATATTTCAAAACGCGATATTTCAAAACGCGATATGGTACAAAACGCGATATATTATAAAACGCGATAATTCAACAGGTGATATTTTAAAACGCCTATCCTAGTTCCATCGTACATAAAGGTGAAGGAAGATTTTATAAGTGAAATGAAGGAAGATTAGTAATTTAAAAATATCGAGTTTTGTGCTATATCGAGTTTTGAAATATTGCATTTTGAAATATCGCATTTTGTACCATATCGCGTTTTGAAATATCGCGTTTCGAGCGAATCCCGGTATTTGAATATAAATAGTTATATTTTTTTAATTTTGCTAATATGTTGTTAAAAGAAGCGATGCCTGCCTGTCACTGGATTTTTTTTTTTTTTTTTTTTTTTTTTAAACTATGCAATCTTTTCTGGGGCTCAAGGCACTCCCAACTCTTTCGCAGTTAATTTTACCGTCCTACTTTACGCAGTATTAGCCAAATCGAGGACGTACGGCTATAGACCCGCTTTGTATAAACCACCTGCACATTGCATTGCTTCATGCCAACCTATAGTGCTGACATGAAAGGTGGGTCGGCCCATGGATTCTGCACTCTCAACAGGGGGTCATAGTTGAGTTCATCGTCATCACCGATCGTAATCAGATGATGAAAAATCCCTTTTGCATCCCGCCTCTATCGGGATTCGAACCCGGTACATCCCGATCCAAACGCCGCAGCTTTAACCACTGCGCCGTTTGCTCGGTCACTGGATTTTTGTTCACAAGGTATGGTAATATTTTTATATTGTAAATATTATATTGTAAATGTAATATATTTAGGGGTTAATAAATATAAATAAATAAATAAATAAATAATAAATAGTTCCGCTATATTGCGTTGATTTCCCCTAACACAGTCTGCTGCAGCAATCGCAGCATGACAGTCTGCTGCACCAATCGCAGCGTAGATCCCAAAATGTATCACAAAATGCAAATATGCAAACAGAATACAAAAATGTTAAAGAGAGAGATTTTACTCCTTATCAAGTATATCAGCGTCATCTATAGATAATGAGTAGGTACTTCCATGTAGATGATTCGATAAAGGGTTGTGTGACAGTTTAAACTTATATGCAGTATCATCAATATGTTGACGAATCTGTTTCTTTAAATTTTGTTTAGTTTGACTCACTTTCTACACGAACATTTTAATTTATATATTAAATTTGATTGTAGCTCTGTAGACCATGTCGAAATTTTGAAATGCTCTACCAACAAATTGTATAACATAATTTTGTAAAAGAATTTTATTTTTAAAATCTTCCGCGTTTTGTATAGCCGAAAAGCTTTTTCCAACAATTTGAATAAATTGAAAGACGAACCTCACGAGCTTACAATTCTCAAGGGAATACCAGTTTTGTGCACTTTTGGCAGACCATACTTTCGTGGGGTCGTACAATGCTAAATATCAACTTTCCGAATTTCAATGTAAGTGTTGTTGTCCGAGAAGAGTAACTCTATTTTTTCTAAATATTCAATTTTTGGCATAAATACCGTTATATTACCATTGTCAGTTTTCAACACAAACAATTCGGGGTGCTCATTAAATAATTGCTTTGCTTTTTGATATTTACTAGCTTATTTCTAATGGTGTTATGAGCCGAGTCATCTAGTCCTGAAATACCACTCTTTACATCCGCTATAATTTTATGGTAAAGAACCATTTCTTTTTTTAGAAGGTAAACAAAACTTATGACCTAACTTTAGAGTTTTATGATGTCTACAGGAATTTCCAAATTTGTCAAATTTACGACCCACTTTTCATAATTAATATACCTTCCTTTAATACGACGATGGGTTGTTTCCGACATATTCAAAAATTGTTTAATATGTTATTTTTTAACCTCTTCGTACCCCAAATCAAATCGAATCGAAGCATTACATTTTTAAAAAATCCGTGTATACTTCTTCCGGAAATTTTGTTTTTACATCATCAAATTTAATTTTAAAAAACTTGTGCAATTCTATTTACAAAACGTGGCAAATGAATTGCAAAAAGCTTATGAAAACGTCTAATTTTAAGTAAAATAACTGTAATTTAAATGAGTAGCATAATAATAAGAAACCTTCTGATGAATTTTAGAAGTAAGAGTTCGATTTGCGGGCAAAATGTTTTACTAAAATTTTAAAGTAAAAGGTGAAAGGAATCGCACACAAAATGTTGGACAATGAATTGAAACCGCTTGAACTGTGACAGTACCGCGAGTAAATTAATTTCCAAAAATCTGAAAATGTACATATTTTTTTAACTGTAGTAACTAACAAGAGTTTTTATTTAAATTCAAGTGCCCACCGCCCCCCCCCTTCAGAGGAATCATAAAGTAACTTAATTGAATCATTGAGCAACAAGATTTTTATCAGATAGTCGGGTGTTAGCATATACCGAAGATCCCATTTTTTATTTTAATAAGCCTCGGCATTTTTTTTCCTAAAGCTAACGAAGTCCATGGTTTGCAGTAGATAATTTAAGAAGGTCACAAATAAATTTTCTGTATGGCGGAACCTTTTTCTTTTGCCTAATTTTAGAGGCAAGGTTTATTTGAATCTTTTATTACTTTTTATGATGACTGATATGTAGTAGTCATCTATTAATAAAACGTAATATCAAAGTAATAATTGAAGGTTCAGCAATGCAAGGTTTCTTAATCGTTCTATTTATTATTACTATTATTATTAAAGAGTCATGTGGGCGATAAGCCACCTCGCACTGCGACCTAAAAAATTTATTGTGCTGGACCCTGTTTAATTATCCGTCCAGTCAATATTCAGGGTTTTAATGAACTTGATTATACTATTAGACGGTACGTCATATATACTATCTGGGCTTATTGCTCTCCTTCCTAGATATTTACTACAGCATGTAGTTCCGCTAGAAAGACGGTAGTACTGAAGCTTAAGGACTTCGAGAGGGCTGTCACACTCCCGGATATTCATACCCGGCCCCGTCTTCCAAATTGCAAATCGCCTGTAGGTTACCCAGCTTTACTACAGGAAGGCTAAATAAAACTGGAGGTTGCCTAGTATCCAGATTCCGCATAGTTTGGACTGATTAACCTATCAACCTATCAGGATGATTTTTTGGTTGCCTTAGCTCCCCTTCAAGTTATCTTGGTTTAATTACATTTTCCAATTAACATTTTTAAAAGAAGAATTTGGAAAAAAACAAAATTTCCAACCAAAATAAGTTAGAAAAAATAATCCAATTTGTAATAGGCCTTAATGAAAATTAAAAAACTTTAAAACTCTTTAAATTCTCTTCTTTAAGAATTTCTTTTTATTACTATCTCTAATTCTGTAAATTCTTAATTGTTTAAATTGTTAAAAATTTTTTAAGAAGTGTATAACAGAAGTATGTCTGGATATCTATCTCTTATAAACGTCTTAATATTGTATGAGCATTAAACACACACAAATGAGGGTTTTCCTTGAATTTTTTGATTTAGTGAGTATAATTCGCTAAATCAGTACGTTCGTAATTGACACTATCTGTGTTAAGTAGAAATTGTATTTTTGTAGTTTGGTCGTAGCTACCTGATGAGTAGACCAAACTACCAACACAATGAGCTCAAGGAAAGTTGTTATTTTTTGTTGAGGGTTATACACTTTGTATAACTCTTGGGGTAAGGTACGGGAGGATTAATAGTTCTACGTTTTTGGGTAGATATAATATGAATAATTGGCCTCTTGATTTTGTTTCTGATTAACCAATCGAAACTCTTCTGAATGCCATTTTCTCTAATATATTTGTGTCTATAAAAAGCCTCAAGTCTCAAGTTCCTGAAATTTTCTAAATCTCTTTAAATTTTTTAAGGCCGTAGAACCCGTTATTGGTTTTATAAAACTAACGATTCCATTTTTTGCTGAAACCAAAATTATGAACTCCGATGATTTTTCAGTTATCGGTATCGCCATTGGGCGAGTCCTCTGAGATTAATTCTGTGGCCGAATGAATGCAGAGTTCAAAATTTGGGTCTTAATGAAAAGTATATACGCAAGGATACCGGCTAATTTGTTCTCAGCTTTCTAGGCGAACGACGTTTTGAAATTTGGCCTGGAAATCCTCTAAAAGTGTCTTCCACATTTGCAATTGGCCACACCACTTGATTAGCTCTACTCGAAGATTTCCGGTATGATTGAAAGTGTCTGATCGGGTCAATAATTTATTGAACCTATTTCTAACATCCAATACCGAAAAATACACTATCTCAGTTGGGGTCTAAGAAGATTCCAAACTTCGACTAAGGCACTAGAAAAAGACTGTCGTATTTAACGTACTTATAACAATAAAAATCCGGCAGCCCTTAAAATAAAACTTTCACCCAGCATTTAAAGACCCGACAAATAACAGTCGGCAAAACCGAAACTAAATCAAGGTTTAATAAGCTAAAATAAACAACTTAAAACACTTAAAATAACAACCGGATGATTTGGCTCTTTATTTTTGAGGTTGAGGAACAGTTTCTTGAAGGTCAGCCATTCCAACCCTAAAATATGGAATAAGCTTATGTTTAACTGGCTAAGATTAACTAAAATTGTCGAAGTAAAGTTTACTACCAGCACTCACCTAGCCAATTCTAGCTTGGTACCCTATAACTTATCAAAAACCATCACCAATGTTGAAGAATTGCAAGACTTATTGTCAATACTTTCAAGGGTTCACGACAATTTACCAATGCACATAATTCACGCCAAAGAATCATTGGAAAACTGTGCGAAGACATGGACAATTTAAGTACAGCAATTTCACAGAAAGTGGAAAAACGATGAACAAACATGTGCTGAATAAAATCCTATGTTCATCAAAGTAAAGTATAAAGACAAACTGTTTAAAAGCTTGAAGGAGACTAAACGTAGAACATGACTTGGCCTAACGGACGGGTTCTTGCAGATTCTCATTGTGCAGTTTGACAAGAGTAGTCTATCGTTAATGAATATATTGTATTGGTGAATTGGGTAAACCGCTACACTGTTTTCTGTCTGAAGATTTATTCAACAGTAAAACTTGACCGAAATTTGAAATAAAATCTAATTAAAATTTGTTAAAAGTTTGTTTATGAGTTTGAAATCGCTTAATTAAAAACATAAGAATTTTTCATGAGCTCGTTAACTGTCTTAACTGTCTTAATAACAACAAAACAAAAAGCATTTTTTTAAGAAATTCGAAATACAAGAGACGTGAATCGCCTCTTTAGATTAAAAACACTTTTTAATTAAAATATCTTCCTTTGATGAAACAAAAACAAACATTAGAATGTTAAAATTACAGATTTCTGCTCCATTTCAAACGAAGATGTTATATTTTAAGAAGTTGCTTGTTGTTGTTATGAAGTAGCTTTAATAAAATATTTATAATGAGAAAATTAAAAGGTAAATACATGTACGTACGACAGGGTTGACATGACAATACGATGCCATCGTCTTTCACACCTTTTACAAAAATCTAAATAACTCTGAATTTAAATTACGCTTGAAAATTTCGATGGCTTTATTATCTTGTTCTTATCTAGCTGAAAACAATTAAGGATTATGAAAATTTCATTTTTTTTTGTTTTTTTTGTTTTTACTCCCGTTGTTCAAAAAAAGAACAATTTACTGTTGTTATTCAAATGGAATTAAAAAGTCAAAAAAAAAAAAAAAATGGAGAAAATGAAAATCATTCTATTGTGTTGTACGCCACGGTATAATGTACTCATCTCTCTTTATGTACATCAGCGCGACAGAAAGTCAAAAATAATCCAAAAAATTATTCGTGAGTAAAAATGAAATTCCACAGATAATTCAAATGGAACTAAATTGGTTTTCTCGTTATATTTCGCGTGTACCTAAAAAAAATCTTAATCTGACTTTTTTAACTGCACAATTTTTCGCAGTTGACAAATTATTTTCCAAAATTAATTTAAGTCAACATTTTTATTTATTTTTTGGGGATTCAAAAAGGTTTACAATTTACATAAACAAAAATGATTAAGTGTACAGCTAATACGTTTTATTAAACGCAAAGTAATTCAAGTGTACACTTGTACACATTCCTCATGTAATTCGAAATCAAATTTTTTTGTTTCTTTTAAGAATTATATCTTAATACAATACTCATTGAAGCATTATTAAAAGCTTCTCTTGACGAACATAGAAAAATCCTTTCAATCAACTTGTTGAATTTTTTTTGTTTTTGTTTAATCCTTTGTTTTGTGTACGTTTGTTGTTTTTGGATTATTTAAATTTGAAAGATAACCGACTTAATTTATGTCAACATTTTTTTGTTTTGATAACATTCAAATTTAATTTAAATCATTTTTTGTCAGCTTCTGTAAATTACTAACGTTAGATAATTTGATGGACGTAACGAGATGTTTACGTTCGTAAAAAAAAATACTTTTTTTAATGTACCGCGTCTTGTACCGTTCCGGTAACATTCCTAGGGCGTACTTATTTCGATATCTGTGGAAATACCAGAAGTTAAGGATAAAACTCAAAAACATCATCAACAACTAATTATCTTTGGATAATTCTATAAAGGCACTATGTGGGTTAGGGTACTGTTATATATTAACCTCTATTAGTAATTAAGCGTGTACAAATCCGTAGTTGCAGTAATTTTGAGTTAGGTGGAAATGAATCACACACATATGCTCTCACAATTGATATATAGTATAAACTATGATAGTTGGTAATTTGTTATTTATGATTAATGTGTTGCTTTTGGTACAAGCACAAGTCTAATAATAATTTTGATTATTCTTGCACTTCTTACCTAACCTCGGTTATCAATATGATTTGGTAGTTATTGTGGGAGAGGAAGAAAAACCAGAATAACCAGAATAATTAATTTATTAACTAAATGAGGGGAAATGTTATACAGTTTAATAACGATAATTCGATTCAAACACCTTTCCCCTTGATAAAATAAACCATATTGTGAAACTATAAATTTTTATAACTATTACTAGTAGAAAAAGATGAGTGTGAAGTTTATGCTAAAAAAAATAACAAAAAATTACACTGTTAAATTAGCTATTTTCCAATTGGAATTTAAATTATATGAAAATTTAAATTTTTTGTAATTTTGGATTTTTCGTACCACCAAATAGATTATTTTCATCAGGAAATAGGTTCTTTTCATCGTTTTCAGATAGCTGGACCATCTGTTTATATCGTTAACCAAAGGCATCAAATTGTGTAGAACATTACTTGTTATATTTCAGATAATTTAAAAGTTGACTGAAATTTGAGGGTTTAAAGAATTATTTAGCGCCGATCCTGGAAATGTCCCGAAGGCCCCGCATATTTCTTAGAACAGCTAAGCCATAAAGCGCCCAATGTCACCAAGCCGATCCAATTATGATGAACTATAATATATTTAACAGTTTTTGGAATTTTTAAAAATTGTTCATTATTTTAAAAGTTTTATATCGCCGACCGCAGAGATGTCCACAAAGTTTTGCCCATATTTTCGGATAACTTGGCTATGTGTTAGTCTATGTGGTCAACCTTATCCAATTGTGATGAACTATACTATACTTCACAGAATTTAGAATTTTTAATAATTTTATTGGTTTTAAAAATTGTTGTATCTCCGACCACAGAGATGTTCACAAGGTCTTGCTTATATTTTCGGATAACTTGGCCATATGCCAGTATACGTGGTCCATCTTATTCAATTGTGATGAACTATACTATACTTCACAGAATTTCGAATTTTTAATAATTTTATTAGTTTTATAAATTGTTGTATCTCTGATCACAGACTTGTCCACAAGGTCTGGCCTATATTTTTGGATAACTTGACCATATGCCAAACTACGTGATTAATGTTATTCAATTGTGATGAACTATACTATACTTCACAGAATTTCGAATTTTTAATAATTTTATTAGTTTTAAAAATTGTTGTATCTCCGATCACAGAGATGTCCACAATGTCTTGCTTATATTTTTGGATAACTTGGCCATATGCCAGTCTACGTGGTCAATATTATTCAATTGTGATGAACTATACTATACTTCACAGAATCTCGAATTTTTAATAATTTTATTAGTTTTATAAATTGTTGTATCTCTGATCACAGAGATGTCCACAAGGTCTCGCCTATATTTTCGGATAACTTGACCATATGCTAGTCTACGTGGTTATTCTTATTCAATTGTGATGAACTATACTATACTTCACAGAATTTAGAATTTTTAATAATTTTATTAATTTTATAAATTGTTGTATCTCTGATCACAGAGATGTCCACAAGGTCTGGCCTATATTTTTGGATAACTTGGCCATATACCAAACTACGTGGTCAATCTTATTCAATTGTGATGAACTATACTATACTTCACAGAATTTAGAATTTTTAATAATTTTATTAGTTTTATAAATTGTTGTATCTCTGATCACAGAGATGTCCACAAGGTCTGGCCTATATTTTTGGATAACTTGACCATAAGCCAGTATACGTGGTCAATCTTATTCAATTGTGATGAACTATACTATACTTCACAGAATTTAGAATTTTTAATAATTTTATTAGTTTTATAAATTGTTGTATCTCCGATCACAGAGATGTCCACAATATCTGGCCTATATTTTTGGATAACTTGACCATATGCCAGTCTACGTGGTTAATCTTATTCAATTGTGATGAACTATACTATACTTCACAGAATTTAGAATTTTTAATAATTTTATTAATTTTATAAATTGTTGTATCTCCGATCACAGAGATGTCCACAAGGTCTGGCCTATATTTTTGGATAACTTGACCATATGCCAAACTACGTGGTCAATCTTATTCAATTGTGATGAACTATACTATACTTCACAGAATTTTTAATAATTTTATTAGTTTTATAAATTGTTGTATCTCCGATCACAGAGATGTCCACAATGTCTTGCTTATATTTTCGGATAACTTGGCCATATGACAGTCTACGTGGTCAATCTTATTCAATTGTGATGAACTATACTATACTTCACAGAATTTCGAATTTTTAATAATTTTATTAATTTTATAAATTGTTGTATCTCTGATCACAGAGATGTCCACAAGGTCTGACCTATATTTTTGGATAACTTGGCCATATACCAAACTACGTGGTCAATCTTATTCAATTGTGATGAACTATACTATACTTCACAGAATTTAGAATTTTTAATAATTTTATTAGTTTTAAAAATTGTTGTATCTCTGATCACAGAGATGTCCACAAGGTCTGGCCTATATTTTTGGATAACTTGACCATAAGCCAGTATACGTGGTCAATCTTATTCAATTGTGATGAACTATAGTATACTTCACAGAATTTCGAATTTTTAATAATTTTATTAGTTTTATAAATTATTGTATCTCTGATCACAGAGATGTCCACAAGGTCTGGGCTATATTTTTGGATAACTTGACCATAAGCCAGTATACGTGGTCAATATTATTTAATTGTGATGAACTATACTATACTTCACAGAATTTCGAATTTTTAATAATTTTATTAGTTTTATAAATTGTTGTATCTCCGATCACAGAGATGTCCACATGGTCTGGCCTATATTTTTGGATAACTTGAACATATGCCAGTCTACGTGGTGATACTTGCTCAATTGTGATGAACTATACTATACTTCACACTTTCACAAGTATAGTATAGTTCATCACAATTGAATAATATTGACCACGTAGACTGGCATATGGCCAAGTTATCCGAAAATATAGGCAAGACCTTGTGGACATCTCTGTGATCGGAGATACAACAATTTTAAAACTAATAAAATTATTAAAAATTTGAAATTCTGTGAAGTATAGTATAGTTCATCACAATTGAATAAGATTGACCATGTAGACTGACATATGGTCAAGTTATCCGAAAATATAGGCCAGACCTTGTGGACATCTCTGTGATCAGAGGTACAACAATTTATAAAACTAATAAAATTATTAAAAATTCGAAATTCTGTGAAGTATAGTTCATCACAATTGAATAAGATTGACCACGTATAGTAGCATATGGTCAAGTTATCCAAAAATGTAGGCCAGACATTGTGGACATCTCTGTGATCGGAGATACAATTTTTAAAACAATAAAATTATTAAAAATTCTAAATTCTGGGAAGTATAGTATAGTTCATCACAATTAAATAAGATTGACCACGTAGACTGGCATATGGTCAAGTTATCCGAAAATATAGGCCAGACCTTGTGGACATCTCTGTGATCGGAGATACAACAATTTATAAAACTAATAAAATTATTAAAAATTCTAAATTCTGTGAAGTATAGTACAGTTCATCACAATTGAATAAGATTGACCAAGTAGGCTGGAATATGGCCAAGTTATCCGACAATATGGGCAAGATCTTGTGGACATCTCTGCGGTCGGCGATATAAAACTTTTAAAATAATAAAAAAATTATTTGAAATTCCAAAAACTGTGAAATATATTATAGTTCATCATAATTGGATCGGCTTGGAGACATTGGCCGGACCGCTATATGGCTTAGCTATTCTAAGAAATGTGCGGGGCCTTCGGGACATTTCCAGGATCGGCGCTAAATAATTCTTTATACCATCAAAATTCAGTCAACTTTTAAATTGTCTGAAATACAGTAATGTTCAACGCAATTGGATGCTTTTGGTTAACGATATAAACAGATGGTCCAGCTATCTGAAAAGGATGAAAAAAATCTGTTTGGTGGTACTAAAAATCCAAAATTACAAAAAATTTATATTTTCATATCATTTAAATTCCAATTGGAAAATAGTTAATTTAACAGTGTAATTTTTTGTTATTTTTTTTTTAGCATAAACTTCACACTCATAGAAAAAGCCCGTGATACAGGCGAAAATATTTACTTATTTAAATGTTTTTGTTAGAAAAAATTTCATAACATTGCAATATGATGTTTGCAGAATATAAGTTTTGTCTCAGTGCAAGAGATTGGATTGTAAATTAATATTACCCCTTGGATTGTAAATTAATATTATTATTTTTTTGAGAATAAAATTTTATTAAAATTTCAATTTACTTAAGGTTTTATAACATTTTTTATTTTGAAAATATTTCTTTATATACAATGTTTCGTGTAAAAATGGTGTCAGATCCAGCAATAAGGTTGCCTTGGTTCGGTCCATTTAATATTTTGACTTTAGCACTTGCAGAACTTCGCACTCTCTAGACAAAACCACATAAAATTGGCAATGGGCAAATACAGGATCTGGTAGAAAAACACCTACCTTTTCCATAGTTTGCCCCTGTGACTTATTAATTGTCATGATAAATGCTAATTTGATTGGGAATTGTCTTCTCCGTAAAATAAATGGTAAATCAGGATTTACTGGTGCCAAATCTATCCTTGTAATAAATACCGTATCCTTTTCTGCACTTCCTTCAAATCTTTAACCTCCATTATTTTCTTGTTCCATTACAAAGGCCACGTTTAGTATTTAAATTTCTTAATAATATAACAATGCTCCCTATATTTAACTTAGCTTGTGAAGCGGCCTTCCTGAAGGTGTAAGTTCATTAAGAAATTCAGTTGGATAGTTCTGCTTATCCTCATCGTTTGCATCGTCAAGAGAGTCAGAACTCAAATAGGTATTAATTTCTCCTGAAAAACGTAACAAAACTTCTTCGTTAATCTTATATACATCTGTATTCTTTGGACATAAGATTGTCATTTTGGAATACCTATCAACAACTTCGTTAGGAAATAATGTTTCCCCAAAGATTTCGGTTATTATCGAATCTTTACAAATGAGATCCACTGGAATTTCAATAACGTCATCAGGAAGTCCATATTCGTTAGTTAAAGTTCCATCGCCTAGTTTGATTAACCATATCACTATATTCTGAGTCATTGGATCTTACATTGTTTTGAAGCCTAAGAATTTCTTGACACATTGTTTTACCCTCAAAAGGGCTGTTATTTTTCATAATTTCATGATTCATCCCATATTATTAATTTAGCTTTGCGTATTGCTTCCGCCTCAACATATGCCAATCGCATAGAGGATGTAGAAGTGTCCAAAATTGGTACAGGCAATTTAAATTGGGAGTGGTAAAGTTCTACCTCCATCAAGAAGGTTAGCTGCTATTCCTGTTGAAGCAACAGGTAAAACAATATTTGACTCTCCGCGAATTGTACATAACAATGCTTTATATAAGTATGTTTTTCCTGCACCTCCTGGTCTATTAATAAAAAAAACACCTGTGGGAATGGCACTCATTACTGTCTGTTGTTCTCGATTAAACGAGGATTGCATATCTAGACCATTTTTTTGTTCGAGATGTGCATCGTAGTATTGAAGAGGTTCAATTATTTAGGAGGACACAACCATGTTGTTGAGTCGCTTCTTTAAATGTTGTGCTTGTATGACCTCCCAGTGTTTTCAATTCTTCGAAGGATGAAACCCCTGACACATAAAGTAGTAATAATCGTAAATAAAATTTTTCTATATCAGGCAAGCTTATAGAAAATATGCGTCCGATTGTGGTGTTACCACATCTTTGTCGAGGTTTCCATGTACCTATGCTTTTATCGAACAAATGATGGTTTGGTATATCGTGATATAGAAAAGCATTCGCATTAAAAAAAGCTGTTAGCATTGTGTCTTTATTAGTAGTTTGATTGATTCTTTGAAACTAAATAGGCGCCAGGCTGCTTCAGGAGCACTAACATACCTGGAGTGGAGTCCATGTATGCTTTAATTTCATCATGGTTGAGCGTACTGTGTTGAGCAATTCTTATATTAGCACAGTCATGCCCTTTGAAAACATATTTGAATAAGTAATTGACGCTTTGAATGGATGCACAACTCTCAACATTAATATGACAATTAAACTTTAAACTTAAATATGGATTGTATGGTACAATCCATCCATTGTCTACAATCTTACCATTAAGTAAAATGGTACCATTATTTCTTCTCCTGTATTTTGGATATCCATCACTGTTTGCTAATGTTTCGTTTTGAAATGTTTTCGGAAAATCGTTGCTACATTTTTCATCGATCATATATGGCGCGCAAAGACTTTTGCTTCCACATGGACCATGTATCATGTGCTTTGTTACAATAGCATGCAGTCTAGGGTAAATATTAATATTCGGTATCTCGGCAGATATAATTTTGTCTATTGCCGCTGGATCTTTTGGTTTGTCTTCGTTTTTAACAATCAAAAGAATATGGGGATGTGGAAGTCCTCGTTTTTGGAATTCAATGACGTATATCTTCGCTGTTAGAATACCAAAAATGTGTTTGTTGGAAATATCGTCCAGTAATTCCTGAAGTTTTGATTTGAATACACGGGCCACCAAATCAGGGCGGAATTCAGGGGATTGTCCGGCTAATAAATTATCTGTAATTTCAACCCATTTGGGATTACATGTCTTTGAAATAAAAAAGTCTGGTTTGCCATATTTTCGTCATCTTAACTTTGGTTTCTAAATGGAAAAAATAAAGTGTATACCATGGGATCTAAATTAGGGTCTAGGACGCTTATTCGTTCAGTTTTCCTGGAATTTAAATTAGTTGAATTTACTCGACAATGAATTAAAAGATCACGTTCAAGCGGAGGTTCTCCATCAGCATTCTGGAATACATAAGCAACTTCGTTGGATCTAGAAGCATTGTATCGCCGTTGATCAGACCTCCGATCTTCAACTATTGCCATACTAATTGCAGGCGGCGCTACATTATTTGCCTCAGCATCACAGATAGATTCTTGCTCTACTTCATCATTTTAAAAGCCAGACCAAATGGGTTGATTGTTGCCATGACAGAACTTAATTCACTCATGAGTTAAGCATTGCACCTTGAATTTTCTGCGATTTCCATTCACTGTTCCGATGCTTCATTTGGTTCAAGAACATACAGCTGAGCGAATTTTCTTTGATCTCCGTTTTCCGGGTGCAAAGCTCATGCCCTCATGATAATTGTATTATTCTGTTATTCGTTAAAAAAATTTTTTAAACGACTGTTGTGAACTCTAACCTTTATGGTAGCATTCTCTGGAGAATCAATACTGACAACTTTTTATGGACCTAACAAAATCGCGCATGAAGTTTGTATATGTGTATATTAAACTCCTAAAATAGTGAAATTTCTAACAATTAAAGGAGTCAATTGAAAATTTCGAAAGTCATTAAATTTTTAGCAATTTGTGCTCCAAGTATGATTAATTCTACACTCTTTACAAAGTTTATTTGTAGCGACTATGTAGCGGTGTGAAATCAACTCAACGCTGAACTTACCGCATTCTCCGACAGATGTCCAATTTAAGTGTTTTTTTTTAAATTAAAAATAAGATTCTTAGATAGTTTTATTTACATATTTATTATTAATATTTTTTACAAAATATAAAAACCTTTATAGTCTAGTTCTTAATACACACAAATTTATAAAATAGTTTTAGGAATAATATACACATTTTATTGTAAGGTCTCCTAATAATATTAGGCTCTATTCTGCAGTCCAAAGTTTTATGTTATGTTATGTTATTTTTGCTTTTTCAATTCAAATTCAAATAGGAAGTGGGGAAATAAACTAACATAACATGAATTTTAACGTTTCTGAATAGGGCCCATTACATGAATATTTTGGGAACACATTTAGAAAGGCATATCATTTGAAAATGTCATTTTTTAAAAAGCGGAATTAATGTAAACTACATTTTGGATTGAGTCACTACATTTGACAACAAATACCTTAGTATGGTTCGAGTCTTGGGTTTAAAACACTTGTTTTGGTTTATGTGTTTACTAAAAAAAATTTTGAAATCTTAGTATGCGTATTATTTCTTAGATAGATAAGAACCATCTAGTTTTAAAAAAATAAACTATATTTGACATTTGGTTGTAAATTGATTTATAATCAAATGCCTACTTTAATAATTTATATATTGTGGATAAAATATACTGTGTTAATAAATAATAAATTTGCTTGTTTATGAGGCAAACGAATTGATTAATTCGTTTAATACGACTGTCATCAATATGTATATGTTTCACATACTTATCATACATACAACACAAAAATCTGAGGTATTTGTGGGCCGAAACTGTGATACATCGTGTGAAAATCTCCAGGCCTTAAAGTTTTATGATAAATGTGCTAATTGAATCGAGAAGCAATTACTTACGCCTACAATATGCCCACCGCCATAACAAAAAAATTCAAAATGAATAATGTGAATGAAGTGCGGGACCAAGTATATTCTTAAATTTAACCTACGGAAGCATTTAGAACCTCATCACACGGGCGAAAAACGCAATGCAATACATGAGGAAGGTATCATCATATGTAAAGCGTATATATCGATATTCTACAGTAAAAAAGCTTACGAAGAACATAACTTCAATCATCGACTAGATGATCTCTATGTCACGTAGGAGGAGTAACAACAATTGATTGTGGCCCGAGTAGATCAAGATTTCGATATCAGAAAATAAAGAATCTAAAATATTTTGTTGGAATATTCTGAAAAATGGAGATTCCCATTCTAATTTTAATATTATAATTTTAATAATTTTTCACCAACTTGTTTTTATTTAATCCATTCTTATCAAAAACATATACGTACATACGTTGTATATATTACTAGCCCGCAATGGCCTAAATTAACAAAAAATGATAAATTCTGCAAAGGGGAAAGGAGGGTTCGATTTTATATATTCACCTGCTTTTTTCTAGTTATATAATAGGGAAAAGGAGAACATATTCTGAAAAAAGAAAATATATATTAGAAAATGAAGGGAGGGTTTTCTTTAAAAGTATTTAGGAAAAGGGGAATTTACTGTCTTTCTAGTAATATATTTTGGAAAAGAGCCGTGTCATATTCTGGAGAAATGGCGGAAAATTCTATAAAAATATTTTGGAAAAGAGACAATTTACTGCTCTTTTCTAGAAACATATTTAAGAAAAGTAGGAAATATTTCGAAAAAGGGGGAATTTATAGCTATTTTAATGTTATTTTATTTTCCGAGAAAAGAAATAACCAAATTACCTCCCGATTTTGTATATTCTAGAACTTTATCTAAAAATTATTCTAGTAACTGTTAAATTTCACCATTATCGGTTAACAAATATCGAAAGCAACCATGACCAACATCATCATTCTGAAAACCACCACCATCATTCCTATCTTCATGATCACCGTCTAGACCCCCATCTTCATCAACACGACCATAACCATCATTTATCAGCATTAATTCCATCTTAATTGTTCATATTCTAGAACTCGTTCTTAAAATCATTTGAGAATCAACTTCCATAATACCCGGCAAATTTCATCATAATCGATTGAAAAATAGCCAAATTAAATGCAAATTTTTCATATTCATAAACCTTATCTAAAAATCGTTTAACAATCGCATTTTTTTAATACCTGCCTAATTTAATCAAAATCGTTTTCAAAATAACTAAAAGAATCCCATTTCGACCTTTAAAAATTCATCAAAATCGTATTGAAAATTACCAAGTTCCATTAATTTCATCTGAAAATCGGAAAAGAATGCCATTTGATCATAATCGTTTAAAAAATAGCCAAGTTACAGTATAATTTGCCATATTTCAAAAATCTATCAAAAAATCATTAACAATTCCACTTACATTGTACCTTCCAAATTTTATCAAAAGCGGTTACAGGCTAATTGGTCATATTCCAAAAATGTATTTCAGAAATCATTTAAGATGCTGAGAATATTTTGGATTTTCAAAAGTGGCATTTTGATTTAATTCATATTATTGCTACCAGCATTATGCTGATCTAAAATCCACAACAAAGATGTGGTTTACTTCAATTTACCAAACACTATGGAACGACAATGGGAAGAATCCATAGATTAATTTAAGCTAGTAAATTAAGTCAGAAACAAATTGCTCATTAGTTCAGGAGACTAGATTGTAATTACATAAAATAAATAAATAAAATTTATTTTAAATATAAAAAAAAAAAAAAAAAAAAAAAATATTATTGCTACATTTTAAATTATTCCATTTTTTAGTTTCAAAAACTAGCACTTTAATAAATATGGAGCTATTTTCTAGTTGAAAATATTTCTACCATTGTAAAAATTGGCGCTGTGTGACATGGTATGCTTTACTAAATCATAGCCGCCAAAAGTTTTACAAATTTTAATAAAATTATGTTATGTTTACCTTCATACCTCATAGTCCAAAGATAAATTAGTGGACCCATTTGTTCAATTATTCTTAAGTAATGTATAAGAATACGTTGTTTTGGAATGATTCTGTATTCAGAATATTCATTTTTGAAATTTTAAAGGTGGGATGCTATTAGTTTCGGTAATTTATTTAGCATTGAGTGAGGAATGCGAGAAGAAAAAACAATTTGCATTATTTCTAGGAGGGAAAATATAATAGTTGCATTTCTTGACGTTTGATCTTATCCAGATCAGACCATGTCCCATGAAATGACATAAAAATGCGTAAAACAAACAAACACCAAAATTCAATTTTCTATCTCATTTTGTTTTAAATTTGCCTCTTCATATTCGTACTGTATTCATCATATTTTTGTCGCCTTACAAAATATTGTTCAACTATTTTTAGATCACCATTTGTGATGCAAAATGCATGTTGGATCAAATGTTGTTGTTGTTGCTTCACATGTAAATTTTGATATAAAAATAATAGGAAAGTACCTAATGTGACACCAAAACTGGAACGTTTTTTGCCCTAATAAATTTCCTGGTTTGTCAAGGTTTATAAAACTAGGCCGACTTGTATTAAGCAATAATATCTTTAATTCGTATTGGCATATGCCTTCTAAAATGTCATGCATTATATCAATACTCAACGGATCTAAGATTTAAATCCAAATTTTCTATTCGCTTAAAACATCATCTTTTTGAAAAATATATCTACAATGTCTTCTTTGGGTGATAAGCAGAATCTGCAAAATTATTTTGAATTGAATGATTCTTTCACAAAGTGTTGGCTCCTAAATCATCATGGGCCACTTATAAAATAGAGCCTTTCATAAGATATTTCTTTGAAAGGTATTGAACTTCTATACCTCTTTCTATTTTCAGGATAGTTGAAATTGGCTACTATTGGTTCTAATATTGCATTAAATCTTATGGACTTTATATCTTCAGAGTAGCATAAAGTAACTAGAAATATATTATACAAACATGAATGTGTTGGTTTTTGGCTGAAATACGTACGTATTTTGTTCTTTGCAGAAATAACGGTCCCTTCGAATTAAGACAGATATTTCCTTTGCTTCTGGTACTCTAGATTTTAAAACTAGTTTTCTACGTTTGTAACTTGAATTTATTTATTTAAAAGGATTATTCAAAATATTTTGAAATTCTAACCAAACTTTTTTCTTTCATCAAGAGAAACCTTAGTTAAAATACTCTTAGTTAAATTAGTAACTAATGAAGTATTTAGAATCATCAGTTTTATTTTCTTCATGAATGACTTATATACGTCTTAATAGCCTAATGTATGTATATGGGTAAGACAAAAAACAATAAACAATAAAACTAGTTCCTTAAATTTATAATTGAAGGCGATTTTCTATGTCAATTATTCTAGCAGTTGGTTTTCTAGAATTTAATTGGTATATTGCATGATCCAAAAAAATAAAAAAAAGGTTTGATATCGGTCCGGATACTCACATCCAAATATAAAAAAAGATTTAAAAAACGTATCGAATGCAACAAGTGCAGAACTACCGTCTATTGGAATTTCTTTGCCATCTAATGCAATAGTGTAGGTGGATCCACTTAATACCACTACGGGTTTTCCAATCTTTACTTTTAATTTAACTTTTGAAATTTTAAAATAGAAATTTTCTGATCTGTTTTATGCTTCTTTCCTCTTGTCGGTAGCAACTTCGATAACACCAAAAAAAGCTGTAGCTTCCTGATCCCATTCTAACGAATGATTTATATAAGGGTTGCTTTTAAATTATAAGATTCATACTCACTATCCTCTTCCCAAACACCTCATAATACAATTTTATATTAAAACTGTCGCCAATACATATAATATTGTCACATTTTTGCCTTGTCAATCGAGGCTCGAATCACTGGATTGTGAATAAAAACAAAACAATTCAATTTATCACCAAAAATAAATTCAACACAATTTATTAATAATAATTCACAAAATCACTTTTTATAATATTTGCACAAATTTCACTGATCACTTTTACTTTTTATATCTCACTAATTCACTTTTTAAATCTTTTATAATTCACTTTTTAATCCTTATACTGTCGCTAACCAAATACTAATCATTTAGTTCGATCGCGTTCGCTTTTTATATACTCAAACCAATATTTCTAGAAAGTTCACGACTTTTCCAGTAAGAATAGTCTAGAAACATTTAGAACAGTTTTATCATGGAAAATTCCATTTTAGTACAGTAAACATTGAGCTATTAATTTAACTTGTTCTATTACACCCCAGGTGTCACCGTAATAATATTGTTACGTTTTTGCCTTGTCAATTAAGATTCGTATCACTGGATTGTGAATAATACAAAATCAATTTAATTTATCACCAACGAATTTATTTATTTAACACAAGAATTATTACAACACAGTTTATTAATAAAAATTCACAAAATCACTTTAAATAAATTATTCTCAAATTTTACTGTACACTTATAATTTTTATTTCCACTAAAACACTTTTTAAATCACTTTTTAAATCACTTTTTAATTCTTTTTAATCTTCACACTATCGCTTACCAAATACCTACTCATTCTTACTAGTTTACACTATCGCGTTCCAAATACTAATAATCCAATTCGACTTCGTTCGCCTTTTTATATACACAAACCAAACTTTTAGAAAGCTCATGAATTTTCCAATTAGAACAGCGTAGAAACATTTAGAACAATTATTATCATGGACAATTCCATTTTAGTACGGTTACTATAGTAACTTATTCTATTACACACTAGGTATCACCGTTACAATATGATTTTTTTCAGTTCCGGCCATTTGCTGATCAACTCTTCAGACGTGTCGGGATATCGCAGATTAAAATATTTTTGTCCGACCCTCGTATTGAAATGGTTTTCGCCATTCGTTTAAATATATCACTTCTTTCATTTGTTGGACAGGCATTCTTAAGGAAACGTATATCCTCACTGTATTCTTCGAACGATGGTTCAGAAGTGTTCGAAATTGTTTTCGATGATTTGGAAGATTCCGTTTTCTTGCAATTCCCGGAATTTCCTCGATTTATTGTTTTTAAACGATTGCCAATATAACCACCTAATATGTGGATCGTATAAAATATATTCTGAAAAGCTTTTTGTATTAAATTTAATTTGTTTTATATATTTATAAATTACATATTTTCGGGGTCTCCTCCAAATAAGCTAGTAAAAATTCTCGCCAACGCCTAGGTCCAGTTAATTTTTTCGTCCCTGGTTGGGTGCAAACCGTTGATTTCAGTAAAGTGTTGAACTGTTACATTTATAAATTTTTTCTGGAAGTATCGGTAGTTAAGCTGTGGGATTCTTCGTATTTGCGTTTTTGCGATTTTGTTCCAAGTGTTTTTCCAGCTCTGATTTTATAAAATTGATGTCATGGTGCACGACACTCCTCCATGTGTTGTCCATCCTCAGATTTGTCATTTGGATTACCGAATGAAATAAACGGATTACATGAGTGAATCACTATAGATCTTAAATGTAAATGTAGCAAAATGAATGCATGGTCTGTTAAAATACTAGTAGGTGAATCGAATTTATTAACTAAATTTTATACAAAATCGTTTGCAACCGCACTAGCATCTTGAGATTTGAGAGATATTGCAATTTTAAATTTTGATAAGTTACCCAACATGGTTAATAAATAACGACTGCCTGTATGTATAATTAGGAAGAATCCAACAATAACAAGACAGATTTTTGAAAACAATCGTTTGTAAGTGCGCATCGCTCCCTGACTCCCTTTCGAATTAACAATTCAACCAGATCGAAGGACTGATGAAAGAATTTTGAGTAACAGCTTTTGATCGAGAATGCGTTATACTACCGATATATCTTTAAAATTCGCTAGTGCTAACACATTTGTTTTACCAAATTTGTAAATAATTTAAACGAGATGTGGGATTTGAACTCTTATGTAATCATATTGAAGGTTTGTGGTCCGTTTGAATGACGATGTGTCTATACCATACAAGTATGATCTAAATCGTTGAACGGTCCAAAAACTTCAAATGAAATACGGCTATCAACCGATTCATATTTTTGAGATAAAACCACCCCTGCAGCATTATTGTTACAGTAGATTTTTATTGAAAAGTCTGAATATTTCAGAATAGGGCGATTTATTAAGAGATTTTTCTATTTGTGGAACGATTTTTGAAAAATTCACAATAAATTTTGTTGATTTATTATAATTTTCAACAGCTGCTATTTTGAAAAGGTCAGGGTTCATACGATTATGAATTGTAGTGTGCCCTAATTAAGATATTTATTTTCTAATGATCCAATGTCGAAAAATAATTGGATTGACCTAATTGATCGAGTATATCTGTTACATTCGGATCGAGTATATCTGTTATAATTAAACATCGGATGATTGATAAGATAAGGTACCTACTATTAATAATGGTGAGTTTCACGGACTAACATAACTTTCAACTACACCATCGTCCACCATTTGTTAGACTTTAGTATTTATTTCAGTTTTTGTAGTACGAGGTAATCGAAAAGGTTTTATTTTCACTGGACGAGCATTTGGAACTATCGGTATTTCATGATATGTTGCCGATGTCGTCGAAAGTTGTTCAGCAGGTAAGAAGAAAGCATCGTTAAAATTTCTACAGATCTTTAAAAAAAGAATTTAGCACCTCGTCATTAAAATTGTCTGTATATTTACTATGGGGTAATTATATCTGGTACATACCATTATAGCTTCCCAAAAATTTTAAAATTATTTGCTTTAAAGGATTTGGCCATATTTCAATATGCTTTTTGGCATAATCGATTTGTTCGCTTCGAGAAAATCCTATCCTATAATGCCTACAAAATATTTGCTTTACAAAATGCTATAACATTTGTATATTATGAGAAGAATTGCTTTTAATATTACATTTAAGGTTCAACTTCGAAAGTATGGAAAGAGCACCATGTTATAGAGCTTGTCTGCTCGACCAGACGTACTTGGTTCCTGATTGAGTACACCTAAGTTTTTCAAATTTTTTTTGTTATCAACGTTAGAATTGGACCTTTTAATGCAATCATTGATAAGGTAACCCCTTCAACGACAATATCCACAACATAATGATACTTATCGAATAGCTTGATTGGGTGTAGAAGAATAATGATTTAGCTTTAGTTCTGAAATTAGTTGGATTTGAGTCCACATAACATTTTGATTTTGATACGAATTTTTATTATTAGAAAATTGTGGACTATTACAGTTATAATTCGATCTGTTGTTTAAATAATAACACTTGTTGGGGCGCTATGTCCTTGGTTGTTACATAATTGACATTTAATTAATTTTAAACAATGTTCTAGTTGAAAACTATTTGATGATTCACTTGAATAAATTGTCTCTAACTTTCCCCTTTTCAGATAATTTTTATATGATCTCGATGATGTCATCGGCTCATTCGCCATCGGTCGCTATAACTCCTGTTTAGTTACTCGTTTGGTGATTCATATAGGCACGGAGGTGATCGGTTGTCCAATAAGAAAATGAGCCCGAGTTATCACATCGAAATCATTTTCGGTCCGACAATGACGCCGAGATTTCAGGATTACATTAATTTCTGCGACTAAGGTTGAAATGTCAGAACACATTTTGCTTTAAAAGAGATGTAGAAATCATATTAGAATTTATCTTCAATATTTTGTACCAATCCTTGAGTTGTTTCCTAACTCCTATGAAATTGGACCCACTATCTAGCAGTTAAAAGGTATTCGAGATCATATCCGATCGGCCATAATTGACTCTTGTGTACTTGTTATCATATTCCAACATTCTACACATTTTTGTCATATTCATATGGCCCGTGCAATATTTCGCCCTCCTATCAGATTATCTTTGTTTCCGCAGCGAATTTATTAGAGTTGTATTAGCAAGGCGATATAAAACCTGAATATCTCTCATTAATTTTTCGACTAACATGGATTCTCGTGCCAAGATTATTGATTTTTTACTACATGACTATCGCAATACAAATTCGACCTCCTATCCTTTGTAATTCATGACCAACGATGAATGGGTTTAAACTAAATAATCGACGAAACCTTTCAAATGACACTTCTTGGAAAATGTTCTCAATTTATGTATGCACATCGATCGGTTCAAGCAGTTTACATTCATTTTTGACCCAATACTGAATTTTTACAAACAACCTCAATCTATCAGGATCTCTTAATCTCATCAAAATATGGAGTTAATTAGTTAATCAGCACTGACGGCTCTTGAAACGCAACATGCTAAGCCAATCTAACACTCTTTTGTATTCTGACCATTCACTGACCGACATGATTTTAGTAAACATAAGGTTTTCTTTTACAATTTTCCACATGTTCGTCAACAAAATTGCAGCGCACAGCTGTAGCTTCGGATTCGTTAAACATTTGATGGGAGCAACTTTTGATTTAATGCTTTTGAGGAGGACCAGGATGAGCTAGTTACCGGGTTGTATTATCACAATAGCGGCTAATAACTTCACGTGACCAAGATCCAAATATTATTTAATATGATTTATCTTCCGATCGCTGAAGCCAATGACTTTGCTAGATGACTTGGGTCTTCCCTATCCCTTGGGTATATCCAAATACTCTAACAACTCTTCATCGTTCAATAAACATTAAGATTATTGGATGCTTCATTTTGTATTTAGTAACGTGTGCTGTTTTCTTGCGATTAAATGGTACAGACAGGCGGACAGACAATTTTTTTCGAACTCAGGGACTTTCAAAACATTCTTTTGGTTTGAAGAAATGGTTGAAGCTTTCAGATTAATAGTTGACTAGTCGACGGAAATCTCTGAATTGTATGCACAAATAATTGGAATCATTTATTTCATTATGTTGGTAATCCTGGTTGTATTCTGGTTATATTTTAGAAGGAATTGAGAATAGTTAAACTCATCTACCTAACCTCGTTGTGTACATTTTTTCCATCAGAAATATACCACGTATGCATCTTGAGGAACAATTTATGAATTTTTTTTTCAGCTGAAGTTCTTCCTTCCGAGCACGTGAACTTCATTCTAAACCATTCTAGAACTTTTTCAAATTGGGAAAAATGTGCCACAGAATTTTTCTCAATTCAATTGAAACGATTGTTAACGAAAATTTGGTTCAACATGAGTTCTCTTTACAAAAAGGTCTTAGTTACTCTCCTGATTTTTGTTTTATGCTAATATTAACGTGTAAGTTAAGTTCTCATGAGTTTTTAAAACTCGACCAAAACTTTTACTGCCCTACGTTGCCTTCTCTTAGGAATGATCCCTATATAATATGATACTAATCCGTGTGCCATTTGTAGTAAATTATTTAACCTTCTTTATATATAAAAGCCAAGGATCACACATAATATATCAAAAGCTCATTAATCCTTAATACAATTTACATATATATAAAGAACACTACTCGTTTTCATATACAGACTAAAAATATAAATATTTAGCTGATTTAAAATCAACAATAATCCCAAATCTATGTAATACTTGATACATCTGTATATATCCCTCTATGTACAATTCATAAATGTTAGAAGTATCATAAATCATATTTTTTTGGTGTATGTCGAAATATACAAAAGATAATTTTAACGTTTCTGTACTCCATATATAAGAAGATACACATATAACTCAATCATATGGATTATGTAATATGTATAAGCTTATGAAAGTTTTATGTACACACACACACACACACACACACACACACACACAGACGACGAGTATATATTGTTTGTTTATCTGATATATTATTTACAGCATAACTTTATTTATTTTATTTTATTTTTTTTTTGGCATCAAGGTACGTGTGTGGAATTATTTTCGAACTTGTGCAACTTTAAAATTACCACAAAATTTACCAATTTCCCGCACTGTATTATGCCGGAATTCACTGTTAAGCGGATAACAAATAAAATAAATTAAAAACATTTTCCAATTTGTGTTTTTTGTTGTTATATGTATATACATTAAAACAAAATGTCTATGTTTGGATTTAAAAAATAAAAAAAATTAGGAAAACCCCATTTACAACGAAACAATTTCAACAAAATCTGATTTTTAACTTTTCATGTTAATTTAATCCTTTGGCTTCATGCTATTTGAGTCAGAAAATTAAAAAAAAAAAACAGAATTTGGAAAAATAACAACAATGTAGAAAATTGATACACAAGATGGTGTTTGGCTTATGTATATCGAAAAAGATTTTCTTAACAATTTTTGTCAAGATTGTGTGTGGAATACTTGAAAGGTATAAAAATGAAATTACCTTCCAGAACACTATGAGCATATATAAATACAAGAGGTTTAAAGGATTGTTTGATTGACTGGGTTTTTGTTGAGTTTATCTTTTTGGTTTTTATAACAGCAATAAGGTGTTCTGAAATTTTTAAATGTATTCTGTACTATAGTTTTAATATACATGGTACCTGATTTCCCCCACTACAATACGTAGATAATCCTTTTCAAAATTTTCGTTTTTTTCATAACTTTGCCATCATCCTAATTATATCGTACTAATAACTGTCGCCAGTGGAAGATGGTAGCAAAACGTGAGCTAGTAATACATTATTAATCGAAAATTTTTAAAATTGTTGGTATTGTGAGTGCTTTAAAAAGTCAAAATGTGAATTGAAGATTTATTGAGAATTGCATTAATCGATACAATTATACCGGAAGTGTTCATATAAAAAAAAAATTGGGATGGAAATCATCAGTTGTAAGTGCAGCAAATATAAAACTTGTCCGTTAGAGAATTCGTAGCCAATCTCAAAACAAATTGGCTCATGAGCTAAATATACACCGTAGTACGATACAACACATCATGAAAATAAATTTAGCTCTCTCAGTTTATAAGAAAAGCCGATGTCATGGCCTAACCACGATTCACAGAAGACAGGAAAGGAATGCAGCGAGATCATATTTTCGGATAAACTATGTATGCTTCAACTCTCATTGAACATTCAAAATGACCGTATTTACGCTGCATCGATCTTAGTGAAATACCGGTGACAACAAGAAATCTTCAACCGTTCCAAAATGCTACTTTAGTTATGATGTGGGGGACTGTCTATTGACAAAGGAATAAAAATAAATCATGTGGTGTACCTGAATTACGTCTTTAAGAGCCACTTAGTTCTTCACGCCAAGACATTGTTTGGAGATGAGTACTACTGCCCAGGCCATAAAGCAAAAATTGTTCAAGACTGGATGGAAAAAAAATTTAAATGAGCAGATTTAAACCCATTCGATTTTTCCATATGGGGGATTATGAAGGCGAAACTCAAAGATTTACCAACCATGAGAATTGAGGAATTTGAGAAACATTTGGTGATATTATGGAACGAAACACCGGATGAATTGGTGCGTGCCACCTGTAGTGGATTTGTTCCACGTTTGAAAAAGATTATTGCTAATAAAGAATGAATAGTATCAAAAATATATGTTAGTCTTAAGATATTTACTGCAATAAAAAATTTTTCGCTCAAATATAATCGATAGAGGCATATTAATTCAATATTATGAATACGACAGTTATTCTGAGTAACCCTGTATAAACACAAGCACTGTACGTCTTTTCCGATGCATCGGAAATCTCATGTAATTATGTACATACAGAGCTGGATGGAGTCGACTCAACTTTATTTCGTTTGCCAAAAAAGTTAAGATCGAAATTGATTCTATGCGATGCACTCATTTGGGAGGTGCTCTTCATCCCAGCGTAATAGGTCTAACGGATCATATAGTTTCTGTAACCTCAGAGAGCATAATCCACTTTGTTAAAATTGGATGATGCATTAGAGGACGAATCTCAAATAGATTTGGAACCGTTAAATTCATTTTTGTTAGTTTTTAGCAATTTTCAGACGGTATACAATCTAACAGTTTGGCATCATTTGCACATTATTTATGTAGTTCGAAACCACCCACTTTTAACATAACAATTAACTCGGTCTGAATTTGCAATGCTTTCTCCAACGTGTCGAAACCTGACAGGACGTTGTCTACATAAAAATCTGTTTTTCTGATTGTACATAGATGCATTGTGCGTTACCATAAGTTACTGTGAGAAACTACTAAGCCCTTATAGGAATGGCACTATTGGTGCGCCAAAGTATTGTCTGGTTGGGATTGATAAGCGCTTGCCTATACGTTTTAGAAATGTTACCAATAAAAGCAAAACGATATTTTCTAAATCTAAGTACTATTGAAAACAAATCCTGTTGGACTGTAGGCCCGGTTAGTAATATTTCATTCAAAGAACAATCATTTGAAGTCTTCCTAGAAGCGTCAAAGACTACTCATAAGTTTCTTAACAGAAGTTGTGTTGATTCTCCAAGTGCTGCATTAGGCTTTATTGGAAGAGAAACGATATATCTACCGGAAGGTGTTCTGGAATGGGATTTTAAAAATATTTCTTCATCCGAAAGGAATCTCCTAATGGAACCTTTTCAATTTCTCAGAACATTTTAATAGATTGTACTAGTTCGTCAGATAGTTCAGATTCAGCCAGTGTAAGAAAGATGTGTCGGTTGCCATTTACCGGAGTCACCGACCGTCCACCATTTATCCAGCCAAACAAGGATTCCTGAATTGTGGGAATATTCTTATTGAGTTTAACGTGATTTATTCCGAGTATTTCAACAAATATTTCTGCTCCCAACTTTAAATTTCCTCCCCCGGTTAAATTTGATGGTATAGACGTATTGAATATTTAAATTCGTTTGGAGCAGTGAACCGAAAATTTGGCGAACGATTAAAATATTTAAATTTTGGTTGTACTTGCTGTACTTTTTTGTTGAAATGCTTTGTGAAATTACAGTTTTGATTTTGTTAATGCTACTGACAGTTAAATTCGGTATCATAACTGGATTAATGCCAATATTATTTGCCAAAAATTAAACGCGAAAGTAAACATTATGCTTCAATGTGTACAAGGACAATGAGCTGTCCACGCCCTATCGTAACCAGCTGAAGTATAATATGCCCAATTGTCTCTTGTGTCGCCTTTAAGTTTGTCATCAAGATAAATGAACTTTACTATCTTAGAAATTTTGTAATTTTGTTATTATTGTGAATAACAACCAAATAAGTGTCTTTAAATATCAGCTATCACCACTGAACAGGATCGCCACTGAATGCTGGTATCAGAACCTGAGGAACCGGAGGAATTTAGTGACTGAGACTGGCATCGTGAAAGTACCACCGTACCAGTTCATTTTCCTGTCCCTGAGCTTGTTCAACACTTTGTAAATTAGTTTGGAGAGTAGTAAGAAGAAGTACGTAGGCCTCATTAAATTCAGTGAATGACTCGATAAACTACGCAAAATCATCTTCCGCCACAATTTCTGTCAGGGTATCGATAACCACCTCAAACTCAATCTACGTATCGAAAACTCTGCAACGATCCTGCTCAATCGTCATATACATAGATAATATCAATTCATTAGGCATCCAACAGATGAGAGCAGACTGTACCCTTTACTTCTCATACCACCAGAAACTCTGAGAAAAATGTTGAGATTTTATTTCAAAAATTACAAATCTTTAAATCAAAAGGAAAATAATTTTTTTTTGTTCAATGAATTAAGTTTTAGATCGGAAGAATTAGTAAGTTCTATATTTCAAAATACGCCTAAATGTAATACTTCTACCATAAAAAATCATTTTCCCTAAAGTTTAAGTGACACATGGCAACAAATGACAACATAAACAATGCGTCGAGAGACGTGTGTCGATATATTAGGTATAACAATTATTCTTGACGTTGACATCTATTGATAAAATTAATTATTCGGGATTCCAGATGTCCAGAATGTTTTCGATTATGATTTCGATATAATATCGAGGGTATAATATCGAGGGTATATTTGGGTATAATATCGAGATATTATACCCAAGCCGTGTGAATGAGTGAACGGAGACAGTCTTTATTAAAAGACTACGACATAAATTAATGAACCATTTACAACTCCGCTGGTGTTTTTCGATTTTATGAGAAAAGAAGAGGAAGAGAACGTCGAGTAATAATCGTTTGCTGTTAAAAGGCCGAAAAGTCGAATACGTCAAAAGACCGAATATGTATTAGCCGAATGGGTCAAAAGGCTGAATGTCTAAAGGCCGAATGGCCGAACGTGTGGAAGGTTCAATTTGGGGTTGGGTATAATATCTCGACGAACGTTATATCGAAATCAAAATCTCGAAACCGAAATCTCGAATGATCTCGAATCCCGAATAATTAATATAATTTTATAAAGTTATTTGCGATACCGCAAATGGATTGGTGACAAAATTCTCAATTACAAAATCCCGAAAAAACAAAAAATCCCGAAAAATCAAATTTTTTAAATATAACAAATGTTTGAAATATTAGTTTAATTCGTATTATACCCTAGAAGATACCCCGCTTTGACGACTTTTAAAAAACCTAACATTCATAAACATTCTTGCATTTTCGAAAAATTTATGTTTTTTAATAATTATTCACGTGCTAAAATATAGAACTCCCTTAAGCAGCTTAGCATTGAACACTTTGGGCAAGGATGATTCAAATTCATTTTCAGGATGTTTCAAATTTGAAAAATAATTACATTTGTATAAATATTTACGCTTGAATTTCACATACTAAATTAAAAAACTCTCCAAAGATGGGCTGCCAAAGGTTACCTACTATTGGCCTTTCTGTGCAAGGATCATAGATTCCAATTTTTTTTCGGTATTTTTTATTTAGGGAATATCGTCGTGTCCAAATAAGAGTATTACATCTGCAAATCATTAATTGTTTGGAGTTGCGTCTCACGTTTTTAATGTTATATTTGGCTTAATTTTGTTTAAATAAAATTCTTGCCACACTTTGTGGAAAGGATTTTATTTAAAAAAAAATTAAGCCGAAATTAACTTTAACAACTATAAAGCTTCTTCAAAAAATGAGCGATTTGTAGATGTAATACTCTTATTTGGACACGACGATATGATGGTATCCCGCCGCAATTAAATTTACATAAATATATTGATTATTCGGGATTCGAGGTCATAGTTTATGATTCTTTTTACGTGAGTTTATCCAAAATCATTTACTGTTTATATTAAAAAAAAAAGTGTGATCTGTTTTCAATTTTTATGTTATTGTACTGGTTTGCAATAAAACATAAATCAGTCTAGTTGAAAAATTTATAGTGACAATAATAATTAAATTTAACTCCGTCTGTAGTCATTAGAGATTCAATAGTGTAAAGACCCGCCGAATTCAGGCGATGTTTATCTTCAAAAAAATGCATAGAAAGTCAAAATTCCGAGTCCGACTGCTGGATAATGTACGGGACATTTCACACAGTGCCAATAATTATGTGACATCTATTCACAATACATGGAAATATTGAAAGTGTTCCCCTTTATCTTTTGTCTAATGAGCAGCAAAACTAAAAGTTGTTATTATCAATTCTTTTATAAGCTTTTTATGCTGGCTCGGGATAGGAATATTAAATTATCACCGATCAGAATAATTTCCGCTTTATAAAAAAAAATATTGAAAACCCTGCTCAAGAATAATTTCTCTCTTATTTCATTGAAGTCAAATAATTTGAAGGAAAATTCAAAAAGATCATCTTGTTTCCAAATATGGCACAACCGCAATATTTACCTTGCAGGTCAGAATGCTAAAAAGTTTAGCATTTGCACCAAGTAATGCAATACCTTATTATTTCAAATCATTTTATGATAGTATCACCTCACAAAGATATAAAACGTGCAGCTTCTTGGTTCAAAACAATATGCATACATAAGTGGTAAAAGAAACCAAAATAAAGCACAATATGATCCCAAGTTTTGGTCTGTTGCTGATGCAGGTCACTGAGAATTTTCCTCATTCTCAAAATTATGTAGAAACATGGCACCGACCAACCATAGATTATTCTGACGATTAAAACACACCAAATTGGGCGAAATTATGATAATTAATAAAAAAAAATTTGTTAAAATATAAAAAAATTAAAAGAATTTTAGAGAAAAGGGCCAAAATTGAAAAAATTGATTTTTTAAAAAGAATAGCCCCCCCATATTTCTATTTAATTTAGTCCCATCCTTAATTATACAAAGAACCTTAACATTCAAAAAAAAAAAAAAAACAAAAAACTTTTTCTACTTAAATTAAATTTTGTTTAAATATAGTTTTTGTTTTGCGTTTCGAGAATAAAACATTCGAGAAATTCGTCGGCAATATTTTAAAATTCGATATTATAAAACTGAATCAATTGACCCTTTCGGCCTTTCGACAATCGGCCTTTCGACCCTTTCGGCCTTGCGATCCATTCGGCCATTGGGCCTTTCGACATTCGGCTTTTCGACATTCGGGCTTTCGGCCCTAATCCGTTAAAATATTTTGAATTTTTGTTTTTTTTTTCTCTCGATGTTTTCGAGACGAGCCCATTGACCATTGACCCCTGTGTTTTGGAAACGGGTTTTGTCTCATTAACGGCCGTTCATCCGCAATCAAGATATAAATGAAAATGAGAAAAACAAAAATTTTATATTTACTCCACATCAGAGAAAGGCGATTTCCACAAATAAAAGCCGTACGTGACAGCTTTTTATCACATTAACGGCCGTTCAACCATTATACATAAATGCAATTGCTTAAAACAACAAAATAATATTTTGTCCTTTAATTTTTCACTTCATTGGCGGCGATTTCCATTACTAATGAAATATTAGAAATTAAAATTAATATTTTCAAGTAAAATATTCTCAATTCAAGAATATGTTAACTTAAATTTAAAACCAATTTTCTGGATTTGATGATAAGTTTGCTCAAACTAAGAATTGGGTGGAATAATTTACCAAAAATATTTGTGTATGTGTGTAAGACTGTAAGCGTAAGTTTTTGAGCCAATTACATAATTCTCAATCAAATATTCATTAGAATTAAAGACTTTTGTTCTAACGAGAGGTAAAATATACTTAAGTAGATTTTTAACTTAGTAAATGATTACTCGATAATGTTGACCAACGAAAAATCCGTTCAGAGCTGGTAAGAAGTAAATAAGCCAAATCAGGTTAACGAAAACGCGATTAAATTTTCTCTCGCAAAGGGTAAGTGTAAATTGCAAAGCGTATATCCTGAAGACACCGTTATAAAATCAAGGGCTTCGATGCATTTCAAACCTAACACTTAAGGGACGGCTTTAAATGTAATAAGGTTTTCTTATCAACAGTTGTCTTTGGTTGAATTATCTACTTTGATCACACAAATTGAAGTGTGTGCGGTGGATTAAGAAAAATCCGAGACCTGTTTAAGCTATCGTTTCCGCTAAGCTTTCGTTTGCGGAAGCAAAATACTGTTTCCTACAAAAAGTGTAAAAAGTTGGCTTTTCTCAGTTTTCCATGCCCAAAATATCAGTCTTTTTCCAAGTTCAAAATTTCTGTTTTCTGTGTTGTTGACTAATTGATCGCGTGCCCCCCTTAGAACATAAGACCAACTTTGCTTTGATTGCTGAAAAAATTCAAATCATTTTATGTTATAAGGCAATAAAGAACAATTTTATGAAACAAAAAAGAATTTTGCTAAATTTATTAGAGATGGCATCACTCACCGTTGAAAGAAGAAAAATGGACGTCTGTTTTGTTTTGTTATGATGACGTGTTATAGTTTTAATCTTTTAACCATCAAAATAATCCTTTTACAGAATGTTGATCGAAACCAATAAATATGCACTCAATTCGCCGGAAATCAAAATAAAATCAAAAATTCGTGTCATATAGGAACTCGAAATACTTAAGAACCCCTCGAAATTCAGTAAGGTATATTTGAAGTAACGAAAATTCAGTAAGGTATATTTGAAGTATCCCAATTCGCGCACATCATTTCCGGTCGAAGTAAAGTAAATCAATAGTTAGTGAACCATAAAATCCTGATTTAAAATCAACCATTACCGGAATCGAAACATTTGTTTGTCAATCCAAAGATCGCCATACATAATATTGATTATCATCACGGATGAGCACTGAAGTTCTTGTTCCAACCTGACAATGATTTGTAAGCTGAGTCATGCGATTTTATTTATAGTCTTCACATTATATTGTCAGGGCAGAATTTGGTTAACTTTTTCATTAGGGAGAGGAACGCAGTAAGTTCGAAATTTATCCCACATAATCGAAAACAGTTGACAGTAACTTTTTTGGTAGTTTCGTGACAGAACAACTTGACGGCAAAAAATATGAGGAAAAATTAATTTCATCAAGTTCTTCTGTTGCAAAATTAAAAAAGTTATTGACGGCAGTTTTCAGGTATAAGGCATTAAGCCCTTTACGGTGGACATTGGGTCTGTTTGGACAATGTATACACTGAATGAGTTGAGTTCCTCGCTTTTTACCTCTTTCCCTATAACATATATTGGAGTGGAGGTATTTTCTTAGGCAAAGGGGTAAGAAATGAGGAAGATACATTATGCATCTTTCAAGGAGAAAATCGTTTAAAATCCCAACTAATCACACAAAAATAATCGGCTAAAAGGTAGGAAAAATTAATATTTTCATAAACATTTTATTACATTTTGACATTGACATTGAATTTAAGAACAGAATTTTCTTATTGACAAAATTAATTTTTAAACTTTCGTTTTTCAAATTTTGTTAATTTCAAGCGAGCTTTCATTTTTGCTTTCGTTCAACCTTCGATAAATATTTAGTTGAGTTGTTTATTGGGATTCATTCATTTACTAGTAATGCCCTCTCTACCTAATATTCATGTTGTCTACAAAATTTGATGACTATTGCCCTTATAGTTATTAGAAGTTATTTGATTTAATTAAATGAAGGAAATCTTGAAAACCATTCCAAGGCCCTAGGCACGTGGCTAGTTTACCTGTAGTGTTAATATCATATGTTTACTATAAGTTAACACTTTTCGAGCATTATTCAAACTGTTGGTTCTCTTTTCGTTCTGTGACGGATGACGGCTGATTTAAAAAAAATTCTTTCATGCACTGTATAATATAAATATATGTGCATACCTACCTACCTAAATTGGCACAAGAAAGTAATAATAATAATACTTAAAAGCGAGAAAAATTCTGAGAAAATATTCGATCCGAGACCTAAGAACCTTAAAATATAAAATTGTATTGTGTATACGAAAATTTTCATATTTCTGTTCCTATCTTATGGTTTGGATTTTTATAGCTCCTATGTCGGTTCGAAATGGTTTGTTATATGGTATGGTATGTGTATATCTAAGGCAAAAAAATTATATCCAAATTATACACTGGGACCCAAAAGTGTTAAAATTTAAATATTGTTCTATTGTTTCCCCTTGTTTTGTTGTTGTTGTTGAATTTCTGGTGTGTTTGTGTGTGTTTATACTTTTAACTTTAACACTTATAAAAAACAATTTTTTTCTTTTCTTGTACTGTGCCAAAATAACTTTTCCCAAGGTTTTCTTTTTATTATTATTATTATTATTATTATGGTACAGATCCAAGTTGTTATCCTTTTTGAAATATTTTTAAATTTAGGTTTATAGAAAGCAACTTTGTGTACGGATACATTTATAGAAGCATCAAAAATAGTAATAACAGCCAATCTATTCATATGTGTGCCGGCGTACGAGAACAGCTCATACCGAATATACACCGGATACAAAACGGTATGAGAGATATCTTTGAAAAGAGCTTTCTACGTTGTTTTTCTTATAAATTGATGAAGTGTTTTGACAAACGGTTTTTTGTGCCTTTTAATTTTGTTTATTGTTTGCTCGACATGAACGAGAATATACATATGTATGTTTATATAAGGAGGCAATCGGTAATCACATACTGTAAACTAGAAATTTGTTGTGCTTCTGCTCTGTCTTTGTTGATTTATAGTGTAAAATGTACAAAGCAACAAAACAAAAAAATCTCTGATTTTATTTATTAACGTAATTGATTACAATCTAATCTTATAAAATACATTTATTCCTACTACTTGACGTTAAATAATGATAGACTTGTATTTATAGTTTTACAGCTCACATACCATATGCAATATCACTAATTGCCATTTTACATTAATATCGGTCAAATAAACTTTAAAATATAGCTACAGCCTGTGTTGTAGTTATAAAATTATTTCAAAGTTTTCTTAAAAATGGTGTTTATGACCTTCACCTATCAGTTGTAATCGTACTATAGAATGTATACAAGAATGAAATAGCTGGAAAGTAAAAATATTTCATTTTCCATTTATCTCGTAAACAAATTTAAGTTTCTTATTACCTACTTTCATTTTTTATTTTACCACCCACCAATTCATTCATTTTACACTCAAGAAAATTCTCTTCTTACCTCAATTTCAAATAACATCGTTTTGAATTTAAAAAATTCAAAGTTTTAATGAAATATCAAATAACTGAAAATATTTTATTGTAGCTAAAAAATTAAATTACTTTGTTGCTCAAAAAATTTGTTGCTCAATAAATAAAACCATTATTGTTAATAATTTGTTGTTCGCACGTTATTTACAATAACAAGGAAAAATTAACTTTTGTAATTAAAAACTTTTATGTTTTGAGCAACTTCAATAGAGCAAGTTTGGAGTGGCCGGATTGCTTAGTAATAATTTAAAGAAAAAAGTCTAATAATTTTACTAAAATGTCCATCATTCATTATAAGCTGAATATATGCAAGTTAACTAAATACATAAGGTAGAAAGAAATTTTTGGAATGTTTTCGCGAAATAGCTCAGTTTGGCCATGATATTTTGTTAATTCAGAATAATCATGTATTTGTTGCTCAATTCAGGAGACTCGATATTTTTGTAATTACAAGTACAATTTTTTCTATTTAGGAATATCAATTTGAACTATTTTGATTGAATAGAAAAGTGTGGCTCAAATTCAAATATAGTTTATATTATGTAGCTCATTATTAAAAATTTCAAAATGTCAGTCATTTTTACTAATTTTTAATTTATTATAAAATTTATATTGTAGCCCAATAAATGTTACATATTTGTTTGTAGCTCAAATTTTGTCTGTAAGTTATTTATATAACTTATACAAATGGATGGCAGTTTCTAAACAACTCATTAGAATGTTTCTCAATTCAGTGTTAAATGTGTTGCAGTCCAAAAATATTTTCTCAATCCTGTTGCAACAAATTTTGAAAATTTTTAGAATTTGATGGTGACATAAGCTAACAAGTAAATTTGAAAAAATAATTTACAAAATAACAAATTTTGTAATTTTTTGAAGTTCCAAATTTCTGATGATTTCTGCTGAATATAATAATTTAAAACTAATAAAAGTTGAATTCTAATAATTTGATGGTATTCGAATCGAATTTTCGGAGATTTCCCACGGGAAACTTGAACTGAATTTTTTTCCTGCGATAGCTATTGACAAGTCACATCAATGCAATTCATCTCCAGATACAACACTCTAGAGGCTGATTTTATACAAATTTTGTAATAATTTTTGGGAAATCGAATTTTCCGAGATTTCCCACGGTAAACTTGAACTGAATTTTTTTCCTGCAATTTTTGTATATTTTTTTGATTTTCCGATATTTTTTTCGAAGCAAAGTTTTACTCGTTAAACTATTTACAAAAACTTTTATTCAAACCCATGTATCCTATTTACTTTCGGCTGATCACTACTAAAATTTTTATTTGCGGCTGGAATGTTAATATCATAATCTGCATTATCGACTTTTACTTTCGGCTGGGTTTAGGCAATCTGCATTACCATTTTTTTTATGTCCGCCTGGACTGACACAATCTGCATTATCGACTTTTCACTTTCGGCTAACTTTAACAGTATAAATTTATGTTAATTGTTATTTATTGCAGGAAGCTTGCAAGCATGGTTTTCTTTCGACTTTGAAAATTTAGCAAGTATTTAAAAATGTTGGCAAACAAAATGAATTTTCGAATGTAAATAGAATGGTCAATCTAAATTGAAACCATTAATTATTCAAATGTAATTGATGAGTGAAATGGGGAATTCCCAAATTAATGTATCCAGAGAATATGTTTTATTACACGCTTTTAAAAATATTAAGAAGTTTAGGGGAAGTATGTCTGTTTATCAAATGATTTACGGAGGGGACCATAGGACGGATTGATATTTTTATTTTTTTTTGGGCTAGATATTATTATGAATAATTACTATCTTGATTTTGTTTCTGATTAACAAATCGAAAATCTTGTGAATACCATTTTCACTAATATATTAGCCGAAAAAATCATTTAAAGATATTGTAGCTAAATATAATGCCCGTAATTATCGAAATGCTTATTTGCAATTAAAATACCTGCAGTTTAGAACTTCACTCAAACATTATTTAATTCTTAGCAGATTTTCATTAAATTGAATCAAAGAAATGGAATTTGGTTATTTCTCGACCGATTTTAACGAAATTCAACAAAGGCGATGAAAATATGGTTCTATAATGATTTTTAGATAGTTCCTGATATTTTCGCAAATGTACAAGGATCCTATGGCTATTTCTTAACCAATTATATTGAAATTCGATATTTTAAAATACCTGTTTGGTATAATTCTAGAAAATGGTCATAATTAGGATGCAATTTGGCTATTTCTTGACCAATTTCAATCAAATCAACAATAGCGATGGAAGCGAGATTATAAAATTAGATGGAATTCTCAAAGTTAGCCAATTCGAAAGAAACTTGACTTTTTTTAACCGGTTTTAATGGAATTCAACCTGAGAGATGGAAATGCACAAAGAGCACGTTCATGAATGCAATAGATGAATTGCATGCGTAAAGTAAAAATATTTTTGTTTATTTTCATCATCAACTTTTTCAGCAAACCATAACCAATTGGCAATCAGGTAAACATTTATTTACGTGATACATTCTATTTAAACCAACCAATTTCAGGGGAAATTAAATTTTTCATTTTATTTCATTTTATAACACTATTCATTCTAAGATTTTAAATTGGACTGCAAGTGAGAGTAGTGATACATAGGGTTATTATCGAGTATTCTGATCCTTTCTCGACTCGATTTACCCGAATAATTTGATCGATTACCTGGGTAATTTCATAAGCATTATACTTGTATTTTTGTAAAAATAAATATTAACCAGTCTAATTTTGAATATCGTGTGTACACAATAAAACATAAAACTGCGGCAGTTGGTAGGATTAATAATTATTAAATTATTAATCAACAAACCTAATAATAATTGAGTGATTTGGTTTGTGTGCCCGTGTAACGGAATAATAAAAGCTGTGTTTCCGTTCATTGTTGTCATTCATATTTCGAATTATCTCAATCATTAATTCGAAAATTGTTATTGATCGTGTGTTAACACGGGTTATGAGTGAAGAGATAATCGATACGAATCCACCTAAAAACGTTGTGTCACTATTTACATCAAATAAGATGTCTACGATTGGTGCCATCGAATCTTTTGATGTCCCAAAACCTAACAGCTGGAGTTCTATAAAGAACGAAACGATCAAGTGCGCAACATTCTTAAGGGTGCGTGGAGCACATATTTTTGAGCTATTGGAATCCTTAATAGCTCCCAAAACGGTAAGTGAATTAACTTATAAAGAAATTATCAAATCACGTACAAATCATTTTTCTCCACGCTCTTCGGAAACCACTGCTTTCCAAAAATTCTTCCAACGTAATCAATAACCGGGAGAAGGAATAGCCGAATATATTGCTGAATTACGGCAGCTAGCAATCGATTGCAAATTTGGTAAGGCAGATATACTGGAAAGAATGTTGCGCGATCGCTTGGTCTGCGGATTGCAGAATTTATCAATACAACAAATTTTTCTCACGGGTGAGCAAATTACACTACAAATCGTACAACAAGTAAAATTTGTAGGCAAACAACAAGGCAACCAGTTAACACCATCCCGAAATCAACTTTATTATCACAGCAACCCTAAGGTCGTCATCAACCACGATCGATATTTACTCCAATATGTAACAACGCGCAACGTAACGGTCGGTATTTTTCATCAAGGTTAACGAATTGCCGAGGCTGCTGGGCTGGGTATGCGAGACAGCATTGCTGTTATCGATTTTCAAGATATAATTCATGTGAAAAATACGACCACATCGCATCTTGCTATGGGACGAAATTTGGCCGCATAATAAACCAATATTACGCCCTTCAAATTTAAAATTAGTTGATTTTTAACATAATTCCATCGAAATTTTGGGTCCGATAGAGGTCGATGTGCGATATATAATAACAAAATTATATCGTCACTGCCGTTACAAATTACTTCGGGGAGCAAAACCAATCGAAGGTGTTCTTCCTTATTTTGATGATATCATGGTAATTGGCTTCGAGAAGGAACACATGAACCGCCTACAGCAAGTTTTCAAAAGATAATTTGAATCTGGTCTTCGATTAGGACATGATAAATGTAAATTTTATGTGTCCTCAGTAAATTTCCTGGGCTTCCGCATTTCCGAATTCGCTCTACAGAGGCAAAAATAACAGCTATCACCAACACTCCGGCACGTCAAGACAAAAAGCAACTGCAAGCTATTTTAGGACTTCTTAATTTTTATCATGGTTTTTTAGCAGGAAAAGAATCTGGAGAAAGATTCAAAGTGGAATTGGAATAGCGCCCATCACAGGTCATTTGAGGAATTAAAAAATCTTCTCTCCAACGACAGTCTCTTGGTACATTACAATGAGTCATTACCTCTACTACTCAGCTGTGATGCATCTCCATATGGAATTGGGATTATACTCACACATCGAACGGAAGATGGTGCGGAGCGACCAATTGCATACTGCTCACGGACCCTCATCAGCACAGAGCGATAATACGTTACGATCGATAAGGATAATTTGGCAATTATTGCTGGTATAAAGAAATTTCATAATCTCGTGGCCGCAAGTTATAATTATTACTGATCATCAACCATTACTGGGCCTCTTTAGTCCGATCTGTCACCAAGGATATTACGTTGGAGTATTTTTTTCAATGCAGTATAACTTTGATCTTCAATATCATCCGGGAAACAAACATCAAAATTCTGATGAGTTGAGCAGACTAACTAATTCAACCGCAATAGCTCCCGCAGCAGAACAAGAAGTTCTAATGATCGAAACAACTCACGATAGTCCATTGACCGCTGTCGATATAGCAAGGCTAACAGCGAAAAATAAAAGTCTGACAGATATTTTAAGTACAGCGATGAAAGCTTGGTCTGGCGGAAAAATCGACAACGAATTTAAACCATGCTTTCAACGATGCCAAGAGATATCGACAATGGTCATCCAGGCATTGTCGTGACCAAACTTAGATTCCGACATCAAATCAACCGTTCAAAGCTGTTCGCAGTGTCAACGTATTCGTCCAGAAAATGCTAAAGCACCGATTCATCCATGGGAAACAATCACTCGACCTTGGTCGAGACTGCATGTGGATTTGGCTGGACCATTCCAAGGCAAACTATTTTTCTTGTTTGTCGACTCATATTCCAAATGGTTCGAAGTTTACATCGTTCCATCCACGTCATCCGAATGTGCGATACAGTCGCTTGGGACTATCTTCTCAATGGACGGGCTAAGAATAATTTAGTTTCTCATAATTTACTTTCAAATTACAGCTCCGTTTCATCCTTCGTCCAATGGACAAAAGCGGAGTGTATGGTTCGTACAGCAAAGGAATTCTTAAAGAAAACCCTAGCAGAGCATCGCCTTCATTTGGCACGGTTTCTATTACACAAACACATGACACCATCGCAAACCACTGGAAAGTTACCCGCTCATTAACCGAGGGCAAACCAACCAGTAAATCAACTAAGCCGTTTAAAATCGATGATACCGTTTGGGCTCGGAACTACTCTAGTGACGAAAAATGGGTTCCAGGTACTATTGAATCTACCACTGGTCCAGTGTCTTACGCCGTACAAACTGGATCTAGCGCACGTCAGCGTCGCCATCCCGATCAGTTGATACCACGATCTGACGTGTAACCACAACCATTAAAGTATATTGCAACACCAACAAATCTACCCACAATAACGCAACATTCTACATCCGAAGCTCCAGATGATTCACCGATGCGTCGATCTGCCAAGATTCAGGCTTTAAGTCCTGTGAAGTATTTTGAATCTAAGAAGGGAGGAGTGTAATGTATTAACATTTCATACGCATTATACTTTATTGTAAATAAAATATATCCATGTGGTCCACTTATATTCTATCTACTTCTGTTTTGCGAGATTTACTGTTAGTCCAAGTGCTAATTCGAGTAAAGATGTCAAAAATAATCCCACGCTCACGGAATCTATAAATATTTGTATAGCTGAATTAATTCCATTTTCAATATGAATTAAATCCGCGACATCCAATTTGTTTAAAAATGAAATAATTTTACGAAGATTTATTTCAATAGATGTAGTAGGTCAATTGTTAAAAATGAGACGTCGCGGATTTAATTCGTTGTTTCAATGAATTTAACTCCGCAATCGCACTCAGCTACCCGAGTACTTTAAAGCTCGAATAATTTGGATACTAGTGATAATAATACATACGTTAGGAAATAATGTTGTTTGTGTCTCTTCGACCAAAAACCACGTTGCAACCATATTTATGGTTAAAAATGTCTCATTTGTAACCATGAATTCAAAAACATTTTTTTTTTTTATTTCTGCTTCGACTTGGTGGAAATTTAAAATCCTATTAACTTGATACTTGATGAACATAGATTTAAAAGTTTGTCATATAGCATAGCTAAATAAATTCTATATTAGGTTAATTTTTTGGAGATTCATGCAACTTAAACTTAACTCGAGTAAAGAAATTCGAATAATTTTCAATATTATTGAATTGAATTTGAACGAATAATCTCAAAAAGATCAATAATCTCGAGACCAAGCAGACAAATACCGTTCGCAATATATAATAATCCAAAATTATTTTGAAGATCTCGGAAAATCTCAAATATTCTAGAGAAAGTTCATCTTTATGTAACGCAACATTCTCCAAACTTTCCTTAACTTAATTTAACGTAACCAGATGTAACCCTAAAAACGTCGTTTGACTTTTTTTATTCACAAAATCACTTTATCGAAACCACAAATCAAAAAACTTTTCAAAACTTATATAACATAAATTTGAATTTCGAGAACCTCAACTTTGTATGACAATTCAACATAAAAATCCCAGAAAATTTTGATAACAGCACGCATGCTGAAATTAGATGCTAAGCACTCAACGGTATAGTCAAATCGAGATATCTGTAGATAGCTATCTACCAAAATATAACTGGCAATGTTCCGTAATATTTCTTGAATTTGAGCCATGTTTTAATTAAGAAATTCGAGCCCAGATGATGTGGCCGAAGGAATTCTCCAGAGTCGGAATTAATCAGTTTTTATATTAGGAAGCATTTAAAGAATCGATTTCACTTCGCAGAACTCTGATATTCATAAATTTTTAGAGCTTGAATAATTCGGTTTTATACTAAGAACTACTGACAGAATCGACTTAATAACTCAGATATAAAATTTCATTAAAATGATTTGATAAACGTGCGAGTTCCGGTAGATACTGGATATTTAGTACAAGGCTGGATTTGTTATTTAATTAAAAATCAACTTTCTCTTTAGTAAATCTACTTTTTATAATTTCTGCTTTGTAATTACATACCAAGGTATTATTAGTAGTGTCTCTCAATATTTGTTGAATTTTGGCCATATTTTATTTAAGAAATTCCATCCCTGCTTCAAATGGAACTTCTGCGATTATGCATCAATTCAAATGAAATTTGATATCTGACTAAGCTAACATAATTGTTGATCAATGAATTTGAACTTCCCTTTTTTAAATCGAATTTGATAAAACTTAATACATGCAGTTTCTCGGGAAATACGGGGTGTCTGTGCTGGTTACAATGTCTCTTAAAGCCAAAACTTTTCCTAATTTTCTGGTATAGTTCATTTTATACAGTAAGTATATTAAAACGAACCTTAAATTAACGGTATTTTAGCACAAAAGGATTAACAAATCTTTGCAAAAGAAAAATCATCTTTCACCATTTTGCCCCAAAGTCTAATATTATCCTCTCGCATCGATTTAATCAATTGTAAAATATCGTTGGTGTGTATCCTACAATATTTAATTCTTGTACCTTAATCCTTTATGACTATTACAAAAACCCTTTTTTATATTCATTCGATGTGCCCTTTTCTTATTTTTTTAAAGTAAACGTTAAATGACATACCGAAAAAATTATATACGAGTATATTTGTTTTCATTTTATCCTACTGACAGATCTTTAAGTCTATTTAAAAGCTAAGCAAAATTCGTAAAAAAAAGGACACAAACAGGACATCAACAGAAAAAGTAATAAAAGTTTATCTAAGAAGACAAAATAATTTTATTGTATAAATTTAGTATCGAGGGCCAAAAATAAGTTCCTTTTTTTGTTTGTGGCGAAGGCCATTTCGGTGTGTGTTGTAATAAAAATTGTTAACGCAGTAATCTTGATTGAATTAATCTGCGGGTGGATTGGATTGAAACAAAATATATCGTAATCATATTCTACCGTATATCCCAATTTATTTCAATCATAAAAATTGCCTTCAAGTCATACGGCAATTTAACGCTTAATTTAATAGTTCCCGTAATTTACATCGCGCATAAAGATAAACGAGCAAACGATAATATAACAACAACAAATTGTATAGAAATCATTTTTCTTTATGTGCGCCTTCTTAACAATAACTCGTGTACGTATGCCGTAGTATTTTATTGTCGACATTTTTTTTTTGCCAAATAATTATTTCACATATTCAGGAATAACATACGTGTTCAAAATAATTTTTGATATATGACATATATTAAAATTTATTTGGTAGTTGTAGTACCGAAGAAATGTATGTACACAAATGGATCAAGTAAATTTGAATATGACACATTTAGTCAATTATATTCCAATCCGGTATTATACCATGGCATGTTACCATTGATGATTACTTTGTATGTATATTGCTTGTTAGTCAGGCTCTATGATTATTGTTATCGCAAATTTTTTATTTTTTTTACTCCCAAGTACTTCAACATACATAATTTTTAGACATCATAAGCTTTTCATCTATTTTTATTTTACTTTCCGAAGATGACAGGATTTTTGTATTATAACAAATAAATAATACATTATCCTTATGTAGCAGACACATATACGAGGGTGGATTTTTTTTTAGAGCATATGTTTTGATGTTTTTCAACAAAAATTAGACATATTGGGTGAGTTATTTTTTATAGCATTGTATATGTGTGTATGTGGATGGTGGAAGACACTACTAACTAGGTTACAATATTGACAAGTGTAGAAAATGTTTCAATAAAACAATTCTGGTCCACCTTCCTTACAGCACTATACAAATATTTACCTTTCGTTGTATAACTCTCGTAATAAACAACAAACCAAAAATGAAATTTTTTATGATTAAATTATCTAGCTTTCAAGCCAACAATAATAATTTTTTTATTCCTTCTCCATACTCGGTATTTTGGTGCTTTTGTTTTTTTTTTTTTGTTCTGTTTTTAATTAAAAAAAATAAAAATAAACCCGAGGAAAGCAATAAAACTTTCAAAACTTTTTCCGTACACCAAATGAAGCGTTAATAAATAATAGGTTTCTCTGGTTATTATAAGCAACATAAAAAAATATGTTTTAATGTTTTTGTTCAGGTGCAAAATTGAGTGAAAACAGCGGTATCCGCTGGACCTTTTGTAAAATATTTTATAACCAAAATATAATTTGCCCTAACTAGGATAAAATGGGAGGAACAGTGTTTTATTTATCTAAATCTTTTTCAACCTTTAGTCTATTTATAACCTAACTTATTAATTTGGTAAAATCCTGTATTTATTTAGTTTTTTTTTCTCCTAAAACAATAAAACTGTTCCTCCTTATACCTCACACGCTTTTAGTAATATTAGCTCACATACGTCATGAGAAAATATTGTGTTATATTATTTCTAACTAACCATACACCAACAACAATAAAATATTTAGGCAACCAAAAAAAGAAACGAATTTAACATTACTTTTTGTTTTATCCATCTCTAAGATAAAAGATTTGGTAATTCAACAACCCACAAAAAACAGAAAAACAAATCCGAGAACAACAAGGCAAGATATAAATACAAAAAGCTTTATGAAAGGAGAATTAATTTTGATAATATCCTTTTTAATATTTTTACAAGCTTCCTTACAGCTTTAGAATTTTTTATTTCTCATTTATGTATGTACATATTCCAAGGCAAAATTAATTTTTAGGATTCGAGCTTTCAATACAGAAGGTAGATATTCAAGATAAGATTAGATGGACGAATAATAAAAGCTTTTAAAAATACAGATTGTTTTATTGCAGAAAATTTTTGTTTAAAAATATTATTGAAATTCCATTAACATAAAATATAAAAAAACTCATTCAATTTTTTTTACATAACTAATTTTTTATTTTATTAATTCCATTTGAATTTGATTATCAGCTCAACATCAACCTTAATTTACAACTCAACTTCCAGCTCAATCTGAACGCAATCCTTAAGGCAATCACTAAATCAACCAACAACCCAGCCCTCAACTCAATCACCAATTCCACCCCAAATCAACTCTTAACTTAACTACAAATCCACCTTTAAATAATTCCCCAAACCCTTACTCAAGACCGACGTAAGCTAACTCAGCCATAACTTAACTTATACTTAACTTAGCTCATACAAAATCTCAACCTTCTACTAAACTCATCACTCAATGGCAAACTCAATCTGGAAATCAACTCAAATTGCAATTAAACCCTTAACTCGACCCCAACCCAAACGAAATGTATCCCCTCTTCACAGAACTCCTCACTAAACCTCAACTCAACCCGAAAACTGCAGAGTTCTGCTGTAATTTCCATAAAACTTTCGGGAAATTTTGCGCTTTACACAAAAGAAACAAAAGCTCTTTTCAACCTTTCATTCTACCATTAAACTTGATATTTTTCGACTTATCATAAGAAAAATGAAGTTGAGATTTTAGTGCGACCATAAAATTTTAGGAAAATCGTTCGGTTTACACGAAAGACCCAAAAGCTCTTCTGACATTTTTCTTTAAAACTGATATTTTTCGAGTTTTCATAAGAAAAGTGAATTTAGGGTTTTGATGCGACCATGAAACTTTTAGTATTACGGAAAAGACCCAAAAGCTCTTTTCAACCTTTCGTTCTACCTTTGAACTTGATATTTTTTGAGTTATCACAAGAAAAATGAAGTTTAGGTTTTAGTGCCCACTTTACATAATAGACACAAAAGCTCTTTTCATATTTTCATTTAAAGTTGATATTTTTCGAGTTTTCATAAGAAACATGAATTTAAGGTTTTGATTTGACTATGAAACTTTAGGGAAATTTTTTGGTTCACACAAAAGACACAAAAGCTCTTTTCAACCTTTCATTCTAGCTTTTAACTTAAGATTTTTCGAGTTATCATAAGGAAAATGAAGTTAGGGTTTTAGCTCGGCCATAAAATTTTAGGGAAATTTGTCGGTTTACACACAAAACACAAAAGCTCTTACGAAATTTTCCTTTAAAATTGATAGTTTTCGAGTATTCATAAGAAAATTGAATTTAAGGTTGGGATTTGACCATGAAACTTTAGTGATATTTTCCGTTTTACACAAAAGACATGAAAGCTCTTTTCAAACTTTTATTCTACCTTTAAACTTGATATTTTTCGGATTATCATTAAAAAAATGAAGTTAATGTTTTAGTGCGACCATAAAATGTATTGGAAATTTTTCGGTTTACACTAAAGACAAAAAAGCTCTTTTGTTATTTTCCTTTAAAATTGATATTTTTCGAGTTTTAATAAGAAAAGAGAATTTAAGGATTTGATGCGACCATGAAACTTTAGGGAAGTTGTTCGTTTTACACTAAAGGTCCAAAAGCTCTGTTCAACCTTTCATTCTACCTTTAAGCTTGATATTTTTCGAGTTATCATAAGAAAAATGATGTTTAGGTTTTAGTGCGGACCATAAAATGTTCGGGAAATTGTTCACTTTACACAAGAGACACAAAAGCTCTTTTGATTGTTTCCATTATAATTGATATTTTTCGAGTTTTCATAAGAAAAGTGAATTTAAGGTTTCGATGCGACCATGAAAATTTAACGAAATTATTCGTTATACACAAACGACACAAAAGCTCTTTTCAAACTTTTACTCTATCTTTAAACTTGATAGAAAAATGAAGTTTAGGTTTTAGTGCGACCATAAAATTTTAAGGAAATTTTTCCGTTAACACAAAAGACACAAAAGCTCTTTTGACATTTTCCTTTAAAATTGATATTTTTCGAGTTTTCATTAGAAAAGTTAATTTAAGGTTAGGATGCGACAAAGAAACTTTAGGGACATTTTTCATTTTACACAAAAGACACAAAAGCTCTTTTCAACCATTCATTTTACCTTTAAACTTGATATTTTTAAAGAAATAAGCATACGAAAAAATGAAGTTGAAGTTTTAGTGCGACCATAAAATTTGTGGGTAATCTTTTGGTTTACACAAAAGACACAAAAGCTCTTTTGACATTTTTCATTAAAACTGATATTTTTCGAGTTATTATAAGAAAAAAGAATTTGGGGTTTTGATGCGACCATGAAACTTTTAGTTTTACGGAAAAGACCCAAAAGCCCATTTCAACCTTTCATTCTACCTTTAAACTTGATATTTTTTGAGTTTTCATAAGAAAAATTAAGTTGAACTTTTAATGCGACCCTAAAATGTTAGGGAAATTTTTCGGTTTACACAAAAGACACAAAAGCTCTTTTGACATTACCCTTTAAAAATGATATTTTTCAAGTTTTCATAAGAAAAGTGAATTTAAGGTTTTTATGCGACCATGAAACTTTAGGGAAAATTTCGCTTTACACAAAAGACACAAAAGCTCTTTTCAATCTTTTATTCTAACTTTTATCTTGTGATTTTTCGCGTTATCATAAGGAAAATTAAGTTGAGGTTTTAGTGCGACCATAAAATTTTAGGGAAATGTTTCGGTTTACACAAAAGACACAAAAGCTCTTTTGACATTTTCCTTCTAAATTAATACTTTTCGAGTTATCATATGAAAAGTGCATTTATGATTTTGATGCCGACCATGAAACTTACGCGACATTTTTCGTTTAACACAAAGGACACAAAAGCTCTTTTTACGTTTTCCTTAACAAATTGATAGTTTTCGAGTTGTCTTAAGAAAAATGAATTTAGGGTTTTGATGCGACCATGAAACTTTTAATTTTACGAAAAAGACCCAAAAGCTCTTTTCAACCTTTCATTCTACCTTTAAACTTGATGTTTTTCGAGTTATCATAAGAAAAATGAAGTGGGGGTTTTAGGTCGACTATAAAATTTTAGGGAAATTTTTCGGTTTACACAAAAGACACAAAAGCTCTTACGACATTTTCCTTTAAAATTGATAGTTTTCGAGTTTTTATAAGAAAATTGAATTTGAGGTTTGGGTGCGACCATGAAAATTTATCGAAATTTTTCGCTTTACACAAAAGACACAAAAGCTCTTTCCAACCTTTCATTCTACTATCAACCTTCTCTTTTTCAAGTTATCATAAGAAAAATGAAGTTAAGGTTTTAGTGCGACCATGAAATGTTTGGGAAATTTTTCGGCTCGCACAAAAGACAAAAAGCTCTTTTGATTGTTTCCTTTAAAATTGATATTTTTCGAGTTTTCATATGAAAAGTGAATTTAAGGTTTCGATGTGGCCATGCAAATTTAACGAAATTTTTTGTTATACACAAAAGACATAAAAGCTCTTTTCAACCTTTTATTTTATCTTTTAACTTGATATTAACTTGTTTTAGCGCGACCATAAAATTTTAGAAAAAATTTTAGGTTTAGACGAAAGAGACAAAAGCTCTTTTGACATTTTCCTTTAAAACTGATATTTTTGATAAGAAAAGTAAATTTGAGATTTTTGTGCGACCATGGAAATTTAAGGACATTTTTGGTAAAAGACACAAAAGGCCTTTTGAGATTTTGCTAAAAGCAGAATTTTTTTGATGAAGCGAAAATTTTCGCATATATAGCAGCAAGTACCTGTTATGCCATTTGCCGATGACCGGAGCGGATAATTTTTAACTATTTTATGTTTTTCAATCAGTTTTTTCTTCAACATCTCATTGCTTCTTTTGGTCATTAGTGGGAAATGAACCAAAATGTTTCTAATGAAGATCTCTCCAAAATTGCAGAGGCATAGATTTCTTATGCCGACATTGAAGTTTTTCGTTTTTTTTCAATATCTATCGAATATTTTTGAATGAGTATTGGGAAAACAAAGTACTAATAGTCTGAAATAACTGTATCAAATTTCTTAAAAAAATATTCAGTTATTGGGGCATATACGGCGATTTTGTAGATTTTGTATAGCAGGGGCAATTTTGTGTATTACATCGCAGACCAAATTTTAACAGATTAAAATATTTTTTACGTACGAGTATTACAAAAATTAGCATACCAATAGATTTATCGAGATCAACGGTCATATCAACGAAAATGAGTCTAAATTTGTATGAGCTAATTGTTAAACTGGCCTTTCTCAGATAGCCCTTTCTATTTTTGTATGTATCTCTATGAAATATTGCTATTAGGATATCAGCTGAGAAGACAAATATTATTCCTGGTTTTGTTGTAGCCAAACTGAAAGTAATAATATTGTTCAAGAACTAGACGAAAAATAATTCAGATATTTCTCGTACAAGACAACTAATTGCTGTTGCTGGTTTGACTGTTTCAGTATAGTTTAAAAATACTTTCATATTTTAATAACTGAAGACGCTCTTTAAATAACCTTTAGACTAGATAATCGATTGTTAAACGTATAGCATTTCCCCTTTGTTTTAATTTGAGCTACCATTTGGTAATCGAGAGAATTTTGAAAATCAGTGAAAAATCATTGTTCTCATTAAAATATATCAGGCTCTCTCTTACTTTATTAATGGACTTGTTTTCGTATACAGTAGCGTGATCCAGGCATTTATGCCCTCGACCTCCCATTCTCAAAGTTGTTATGTACTGTATTACTCTCCATAATTAAATGTCAGTTGGCTTACAAAAATTTAGTGCTTATTATCTCGTTAGGCGCCAAATGATAAGATGTTTTATTCAAAAAATTAAAATTAACCCAGGAATATTTGAACATCGTATCGTCCATTGAAAAATAAATTGCGATAGTAAAACCAAGGCGATTTAAGCGAACCTGGAACAATTTATGTTTGTAACAATTTTGTTACTACAACAAAATTACTACTTGTCGTAATAAATACCACGGGTGAACTTATGCAATTTTTAGTAATCACCTAAATCTCAGCCGTACATCATAGGAGTCAAAAATTTTATACGGCACATCCTAATAATAAAACTTTCACAACACAATTAGTATTACAAACTATTGATTAAATGAAAATGTTGTAATGCAACTAACTTCATTTCAAATAATTTTATTGACAAAGTTGCGCTTTGTATAATTTAATTTGATAGCAAGACTGAAAAGTTTTTATTACTTGCGATGCTGCATTACTTTGTTGTTGTTGTAGTTGTGCAGCAAGTAGTTTTTTTTGTCATTTCAAATGTTATGGTGCTACTGTTGATGCAAGCAAGATATATAGAGGTAATGTAATAAAAAGAAAATCATTATCATCATGCATATGCTGGTATAAGAGTATAAGTTTACATACATAAGCTTTTAATTTAATAAATTTTAAAGTTTTATCATTTATAACTTTTCTTGCATTTTAATCCAAATGTAAACACAAATTATTTTTTAATTAGATTTTCCAAAAAATTTGATTTGTTACAATCTCGATACGGCGGAAATGTAAATATATTTTGTAGGTTAAACATTGAATTCAATAATGTATTTGCTCCGATAAAAGGTTTTATTTCAAATAGCGTAAATGGCATATTGATTTATAGTTTTACGTTTTTTTTTTTTGTTCACCTGCGCTATTTCAGCATCAATGAGCTTTTTTTTGTATTGCAATGATTTATGGAATTTTTAAACTAAAGCACAACATGTGCTGTGAATTTAAATCAATGTAATTAATTAATAATAAATTTAAAAGACTATGAACTTTTACGATTGGTCCTAAAAATGTTTTTGCCTGAGAATGCATAATTTTGAAAATCAAAAATATTAAGTGACTTATGACTTAAATTGGTTTTATATAATACATTTCCTGTTAATATTAGCATTCATTTGCCCAATGCTTTTTTATTAGATTCTACTAAAATTAAACACAAATCCACTCAATAACATTTCCAAAATGACAGTTTGAGTGTTTACTTGCGGAAAACATAAAAAACTAAAGCAAATAAAAATGAATCGATAAACCATTATTAACCTGGTATTGGTTATAAAACATTTTCCACATGTAGTTTTGGCTCAGAGAGTACAAAAATTGGACTATTACGAAATATTATTGTTGGATATTAATGGAGGTGGGTCGCAGTAAGATACAAGCCACAACTAAAACTCTTATATTACCCTCTTGTCATTCGTTTAAGTATATCGAGCAAAAACACAAAAACTACTCTGTACCTTGTAATTGAGATAAACAATTAATTCATTTTCATCTTTGTTATAACAACAATAACGTTAAGCAACATATATAAGCGGAGAATGACATTCACATCATCATCCCTAATCATTTTCCTTTTCTAGTTTACCGTACCGTCTTGTGAAACATATACCTAAGGAGATGTGCGGGTAAAACGAATTCAATTTCATAAACAGTGAACATCATCTAAACATTTTTTTTTGCTAAATATTTTCATCTAATTCTTTATAATAATTATCATCATCGTCATCATCTTGATGAAGCAAAGAAAAAACCTCCTTCGTCCTTTTTAGATTGTAATAAACATTCCCTTTTTATGTGAATGTCCTTCTTTAAATAAAGCAAGCAGCAACCAAAACTTTTGTATCGATTTTTCATCTGCTCCATTTTCTTACCAGATATGTTCAATATGTATGTATCTTGCATTAAAACCATTTGTAATTTTGTTTCTTTTCGTTCGGTTGGTAATTTGATGGACAGTTGTTTTAGAGATTATTCAGCAATTTTTTTTTTTTTTTTTTGTTCAAGGTCATTTGTGTTCATTCGTATTTAGTAGCCACTTAGCCACCAAATATTAACAATAAGAGTTTTTACGCTCTTGTCATGGTATCTCACTTCAAATTATTGAGACGAAATGTAATGATTTTCAGATTCAATAACCATTAGTAAAGTATTTTGGTTAAGAGTGTGTTCAGAGTCTCGTTAAATTTCAATACCTGAAAAGGGTACTTAATGATGATGCAATTGTAAGATTGCCTTTTGGCATGGGATCAAGTAAAACTTTGCAAAACTGGGCACTTGAGCCATGCGGCTTTGAATTTCCAACCATCTATCAACCATCAATCTGCCTGATGTATATAGATATCTGTCCATACCCATGGTATCTCGAGAACGGCTTGTCTGATTTGAAATTTTTTTTTGTCAATATAATGGGATTGGATTAGGGTTTAGTGAGCAGTTCAGTTGTGAAGTTATTTATATGTTGAATTGATGGTTGAATTCGAGTTACGCGTGTAGTACGTACATATCTAGTTTTTAAACCCGTGTTGATTCTAGCATTAATTCAATTAAGATTAAATCGGGCGAGTTCTGTAGCTTTGACTGAACCAGGTTTAATGCTGGAAATTGAATCTGACGAAAGCGGAACTTTCAGACCAAATGTCTTGTGTGATGTTTGTCCAGCAGGCAATAGAGTTAATGCGATTCCAGTAAATGCCATACATTTTACTTTGCGATTTTGGCCACAAAGTAAGTGATACAAGGTCTTATACACGAATGTTTTATCGGTACCGCCTGGTCCATCTATGAAAAAACATTTTGTTTCAACATAGTAAGAGTCACGTAAAATAATGTCCACAATTTCAATTTGTTTTCCTTGCAGAATCCGATACATGTGTTCTCCAGTAGCAGCTGACTCACCAGAATTTAGAACGTCCATGTTATGGTCATCTTCGTAATTGTCAATGTCGTCTATACCATATCGTTCCATCCAGAAAAGAAAATTTCGACATTCTGTTGCTGTCGTATTTAACTTGAATACAATAATACTATAAGCACGTTTGATTGCAGCATCCTCAGATCTATTAACGAACTGCTGTATGATAACTCCATTATCAGATATAATACGCACCGCTTCTTTAATTTCTGGCCAATCGGGATTACAAGTCATGGTGATGAAGAAATCTGGCGATCCAAGACGACGAACAATAGCCATTGTATCTTCGAAATATTCAGTAAAGTAACGCGTCGATCCGGTGAATGATGATGGTAGTATTATTTTTCCACCAACAACTGCATTCTGTTTCGCAGCTAAGTCGTTAATAAGTCGGGTAATACCTGCGTACTGATCGGCTAAAATATTTTTTTTTTTGATTAAATTTGATCCATTGGATGCGATCACGTTCAACTCGAATGAAAGTATCGACGAGATATTGTTGAAAAAGTCGTCCACCAAAATGTAAAGCGTTGAAAATGGTTTGACGCAGGTCGGGTGTTAAATTAGTTTGCAAAGAAAGGCTTTTGGCGTGTTCAGGTCGAAAAGCTATACGATATTGCGCTAGTTCAAGTCGTGTTAGATGTGGACGACTTACATAAGGTATTAGAAGTGGCATACCCACGGTATATCCTGACGTTCCGGCTGGATTATTATTATTATTATTGGGGAGGCCATGCGGGCGATCAGCCACTTCGCACTGCGACCTAAAAGATCTATTGTGCTGGTTCTGCTTAATTATCCGTCCAGTCAATATTCAGGTTCTTAATGAACCTGACAATACTGCCTCCCGGTACGTGATACATACTATCTGGGCTTGTTGCTCTCCCTCCTAGATGTTCACTACAGCATGTAGTTCCGCTAGAAAGACGGTAGCATTGGAGCTCAAGGACCTCGAGAGGGTTGTCCCACTCTCGTATATTCCTACTCCTGCCCCGTATTCCGTTTGATTTTACTCTTACGAATTGCTCGGAATTGCAAATCACCTGTAGGTCACCCAGCTCTACTACAGGAAGGCTAAATAAAACTGGAGGGTGCCTGGTATCCAGAGTCCGCATATTTTGGACTGATTAACCTATCAGCCATTCATCTTTCGGCATATGCTTTCCACCTTAGATTAGGGTTTTTTGTCAAGGTTTTCTCCTTTAGCGCCGTACTTTAGCCTGTGCCAAATGGCCAAAAATGTGCCAAGTGGCCTTAGTTACCAGTGGTTGCCACGAGGAGGCAGTACGTACACTTGCGAATTGTGAACAGGTTACCCCTTACACAATTGTACCCATCACGCAGCTGCCTAATGACAAGACCAAAACAGCTCACGTGATGCGCACCCTACTGGAAGGTTACGGAGCTGGTAGATTAATCTACTCAACTTTAGTCCCCCCCTCCAATAGTCGCCTAACCACCTTCCGGCTGGATAAAACAATGGGTAGGTAAAGGGCTCCACACGATGGTCGATATTTTTCAAAATGACAGCAGCAGGTTAATTTATATCATCCTCCACTTCTCGCATCCTCATGTAACTTTGGGCATAAATGTTTTGTTCTCGCAATATTTCCTCCAACAGAACCATTAATTCACGACTGATTTCATAATTTAGGGAATGTGCAAGGCGTTCGTCAACAGCATCATCGGAGTCTAAAAAGTACATTTGGCCATATGAAGGTGGTTCGAAATCACCTTGAGTAGCTTGTGTCGGATGTGCCGCCATATTCATTTTGTGATAAACTTGTCCAGCTGCTTGGAAGTTAAAAATGTTACGACTATTGATGGTTCGATCATCGCTTACGTTGAATGAAGGTAAAGCGAAACATGAGTTTAAGTTTCGGATTCGTTTGTGGAACTCATTAGCGAGTGGGTGACGTCGTAAAAAAAGGGAAACCAATTCATGTTGATGATTTTTGATTGAATCACCTTTATTTGCTACTCTTTCTTCGGGGAAATGGAGGGCTTTGCAGTTAATACATACAACGTTGAAGGGTCCTACTGATTTGTAATCAACGCTGGCGTAGTTTACGGCTTCTTTGTAGGTTCGTACTGGATTCTGTGCCATAGCTCGTTGCCGTCGAACATTGCGACGGCGTTGTTCTTCTAACCGCTGATTTCGTTGTGCATCATTTTCGTTTGCGATTCGCTGTGAAGATCGATTTCGGTCTTGTGCCAAGCGATGATTTCATTCTTCATCATTTTCGTTTGCGATACGATGCGCATTTATTCGTTCGTATCATAATTACCTCAGACATTTTTTCCATGCCTTTTGCTTTAGCTGTTCGGATTGGTCTTGCCGCGTTGGATGGTCCAGGTTGTTGGACAAATATTTCTTCGATTCGATTTTGTACATTGAGATTGAATTCGATATCATTCGTAACATTTGATTGTTCAGGTTGTTGTTCTTCCAACGACGCATCATTTTGAACAATTGGGAATTTGCGTTTTTTGGGTCGTCCAGGAAATGCTCAAATCATGAGATATTATCTTACATATATAAACAGTATTCCAGCAAGTGTCACACAATTAATTTGGAAGCCAAAATCTAAAAATTAAACAGTTAAATTTAGAATATTGAAGGATCGAGTGAACCTACATATTAATCAAAAAATCGGGTACTATATGCTGCTTCCAAAGATGCAGTTAAAGTTGCAGAACTGGGGATAATACCGGCTGGACGATCTGCTTTTTCTTTTTGTTATTTTTAAATTATTCATGTTTTTTGGTACACTCCATTATGAATGAGCTGATGCTCAAAATTGAGTGTACCGGAGGATTAATATGAAAATTTATAAGTCAAGAATAAATAAATAAATAAATAATGGCCAGCTACCTTATTCCAAACCACGAATATTAAATTCAACTATAAGCATAAAGCTGCTTTAGTTGAATTTAGACACATGGTTCAGTTGGGTATTTGTAGGCCCTCTAGCTCGTCGATCTTATCACCATATGGTTGCAAAGCAACAAAGCTCTGACCGGAATCCTTGCGGTGATTACCGCAGGTTGAACGCTGTCATTGTCCCCGTTCGATATCCTCTACAGCATTTGCAAAATTTTTTAATGTTCAATCGTTTATCCGAAAACAGTTTCACTATTAACATTACGAACAAACGCATAAGTTTCTGCTGACTCAAAAAATGAAAAAAATGCGTTTAAAAGAGACAAAAATGCACTATGGAATTAAACTGCCATCCAATTGAAGACGCTATAGTAAGTTTAACAATCGATGCTTCGAACATTGCTGTAGGAGCGGTCTTTCACCAATTAAATAATAAAGAATGGGGACCTTTAGGATTTTATTCCAAAAAGCTTTCCCCAGCATAGAAATTAAGTACTCCGCTTTTTACAAGGAATTGTTGACAGTGTATCAAGCTGCGAAACATTTTATATTTTTCTTAGAAAGGTCGATCAAAAACTGAGCGTTCCCCTAGACAAGCAAGACATTTGGATTACATCAGCCAATTTACCTCTAATATACAATACGTTGCGAGTAAAGAAAACTCTCTCGCTCATGTTTTATCCAGAATAAGTGAGACATAATTATATGCTGTGGATACTAAATTAGTTAATTTTAAAACATTAGCCGGTCTTCAGACATCAAAATCACTAATAACACAAACTCCTCGACTAAGCTGGAAAAAATTAAATTACCCTACATCGAAATTTATTGTGATGTTTCCACTGGTATCCATCGTCCAAATGTAGTCGAATCAATGCAACGAAACATATTTGAAAAATTACATTCTCTTTCACATCCAGGAATTTGAGGTTCTCGAAAATTGATATCATCTTAATATATGTGGCCAAATCTTAACAAGGATATTGGTTAATGGGCAAAATCGTGCATACCCTGTCAGAAATCTAAACTACTAAAAGCACACACGATCCAAATTTGGTCGATAACATCGAGACGCAAATCATATATTCTTGAAATTATTGATAAATATACTCGATGGCCCGAGGCAGTACTTTCGTAGAATAATACATGCCAAGATTCGGAGTTCCTTACAATATTATCACTGACCAAGGAATTCAGTTTGAATCGAAACTTTTCGTGGAGCTGACTAACTTAATCGGATCTCATAGAATTCGGAGTATGCCATATCACCCTCAGACAAACGGAATGATCGAAAGGTTTCATCGTCATTTGAAGGCATCATTGAAGGACAGAGGAAATACCATGAAGGAATACGTGCCGCCATTAGAGACGACACAAAATGTTCACCTACTGAGCTGGTTTACGGACAAACGTTAAAGCTTCCTGGTGATCTAATTATTCAATCTCCCACAGATTCAACTGCAGATTCAAACAGCTTGATTGAACGTCTACGTAGTTCCATGAAATCATTGTTGCCAACCGATACTCGACTCTTTAAACAAACCAATATTTTCGTTACAAAAAGCCTGAAGCACTGCGAATTTGTTTTTGTGAGGGTCAAAACTGTTCTTAGCTCTCCTTATGACGGTCCTTACAAGGTGATACATTGGGGGACGGGGTTCGGTTAGGGAATAATTTGTCCATTTACGAACTTTCAACAGTCTGAAAGATAGGAAATAAGATGCTGTTGCAGTTCATTTATTATTTAGTTACTGACTTTACCATGTTTACCCCATTTCAAAATAGGACGAACAAAGAATATTTTCCATGGGTCTAGAAGATTTTTTGTCGAAGGTTTCCATTAAAAGCAATAGTAGTGGGTGCAGATAAACTTCATGCACAGTTCCTAATGAGAATGGATGGACAAATTATCATGCCAGCTCCGTTCCTAATATCTACACAGACAACGTAATAATGAAGCAACTCACTTTACCACGAGAGTGATAAAGAATTAGAGAAAAGAAAACATTCAGGCGACGTAATTGGTAATAGAATACATTTTTGTTAAGTAATTTTAATCCATCGATCTGGTCCTAGGCTGCTGTTACTATACCATCCAAGCAGTTATATAATCGTTGCGTCTGGTATCATTTGATATATTTCAAACAATTTCAGTTCATAATAATCTCGCTTACCTAGGAATTTTTCTAAAACCTCATAGAATCTGTAATAACATCTGTGAATATCAACGCCTTGAAAATCTTTAAAAAAAATTCTCTTGCAGAATTTTCGAAAATGGATATTCTCAAATAACATTGACTACTTGCAAGTCTGTAAATTATGACTAAACGTAACAAAGCTATCAATGCCATACAATTCTCAATTTAAGAATTATTCAAGATCTATGGAAATTCTCGAGTTTCTCAAATAACCTCTGAGAAAAACCCAATAATAGTATCTAGTTTGAAGACGTTTAAGACGTTTCGTTAGACGAATGACAAAAATTGCAAATCTGCCACCGTTTTTCACATTGGGCATACGCGACGGAATCAGTGGTTGGTTCCGCGAAACGTCGACCAAACTCGTCGAAAAAAAATCGTCATTTTATAAGTTTTCCAGTATGCCATTCTGGGTTAAGTTCAGACGCACGAACCCATTATAAGCTGAGATATCCACAATGTTGTAAAAAAAACAGTCATCGGCCAACGTTTTGTCTGATGTCTATACGTATAAGTGGGGACAAGCTTATCTAAAGAATCATATTTGTTTTCTTTCATTTCTAGTGCCCAGTATCATGGGGCATTCTGCTCATTAGAGAACAGATTTATTAATATTTTGGACATATGACACAACGGTTACACTATCAGTAAATAAAAATATTGAAGAAAAAACATCTTTTTTGTTGCCACTGCATCTCCAAAAATACAGTGCCCCCCTCGATACTCAATGCTTGTTCTGCCTTAGTGTGTAATAGAATAAGTTAAATTAATAGCTCAATGTCTAATTGTACTAAAATAGAATTTTTCATGATAAAAATTGTTCTAAATGTTTCTATGCTACTCTAACTGGAAAAGTCATAAGCTTTCTAGAATTTTGGTTTGTGTATATAAAAAGGCGAACGAGATCGAATTGGATTAGTAATATTTGGTAAGCGATAGTGTACAAATTAAAAGGAATTAAAAAGTGTTTTAGTGTAAATAAAAAGTAAAAGTGATCAGTAAAATTTGAGAATAATTTATATAAATTGATTTTGTGAATTTTTATTGATAAACTGTGTAGTAATAAATTTTGTGAAATAAATAAATTCGTTGGAGATAAATTAAATTGATTTTGTATTATTCACAATCCAGTGATACGAACCTTGAGTGACAAGTCAAAAACATAACAATATTAATGCCCGTTAAAAAGCTAAATATGGGGAAACCTGATTGGTAAATAGGTTTGTTGACGCTGGACAAATGCAACATCCAAATCTTCAAGATGAGCTACAAGGAAACAAAGATTTAGAATTAAGAAATTTTTATTACATTTATATTATTGTAAGCTTATCTTCTATTTAATTAATTATCGATGAACTGCACTCACAATCGCAACAAAAAATTTGTTTATTTACAATAACATTTCTGACAGCTCATTTAGCAGTGTAAAAATAAATTAATTCAATTAGCTCAATTTACATATTGTTACGTTTTTGCCTTGTCAATTAAGGTTCGTATCACTGGATTGTGAATAAAGCAAAATCAATTCAATTTATCCCCAACGAATTTATTTATGTCACACAAAAATTATAACAACACTATTTACTAGAGATAATTCACAAAATCACTTTAAATAATTTTCACACAATTTTACTGTTCACTTATAATTTTTATTTCGCACTACAACACTTTTCAATTCACTTTTTAATTCCTTTTAATCTTTACACTGTCGCATTCCAAATACTACTAATAATCTTACATGTTTAATTTATCGCCTTCCAAATACTAATAATCCAATTCGATCTGATTCGCCTTTTTATATACACAAACAAAACTTCTAGAAAGCTCATGACTTTTCCAGTATGAATAGTGTAGAAACATTTAGAACATGGAAAATGCCATTTTAGTACAGTAAAACATTGAGCTATTCATTTAACTTATTCTATTACACACTAGGTGTCACCGTCACAATATGTACATGTAAATTTATAACATTAGTTTCGCTAGTCGATAAGAGATGTCAGTATTATTTTTTTTTATTTAAAATTATTTAATGTAAATTAATTAAAATAGATGTATCCTTATTCAGTTTTTATAATTATTGGCGGTTTATAACCAGTTTCCTAATATCTGGACAATTTTGTAACAGAAGTAGCTAGACTAGCTCACAAAAACTCAGCAATTCATTGCTTAACCCAAAGACTGCATATGTATGATGCTCCTTCTCCGCCTATAACTTGAAATTGTAATTTATTAACACAAAAGTGTGATAGATTTTGATAAAGTTACGCCACCTCAAAATATTCAAGTGGTGACCCAGTGGTTGTATGTAGCATCGCCTTGGACTGAATGATATTGATTGTAGCAGTATTTTTTCGTAGAAAAGGAGAACTTAGAACGATTTACTGAAATATGTATTATACAAATGTTGTTATTCAAATACATACTCGTATGTATGTATGTCTGAAACAGATTAAATTTAATTGACAATTACTAAAGATTTTATTTAATTAAATCAAATTTAGTCGATTGAAAACGAGTGCATTTGAAGCGGAATACAAAAATATAAAAGAAAAACATTTACGTTTTCCAATTATAATTGTATTATTATATTCCAAATTACTGTTCAAATATGTACAATATATTTAATTTTAAATTCGAGTATTTTGGATTTTTTTTTGTGTATTATTCTCGTAAATTGCAAAAAAAAAATTGCGAAATTTAATGAACAAAAAATTGATAAAATTTCCACTAACGAGTTGTATTAACAAAAAATTATAAATCGTTGCAGAAATGGTTTAACTACTTGGGCCCAGAGGGCAAATTACTTGTTATTGTTGTTTTCTATTTCATTTGTTAAATATTAAGAGGTTAGGTTTTCTCCTTAAATATTTTCAGACGAGATTGTAAACTGTTTTTTTCCTTAGTACCATTGAGCTCAAGATATATAATTTATTGTAGGTCACATTATTTGAGATACGATGAAAACTATGAACATAATTCAGACGTTTATATTATTTCCAGTTATTAGGTGAAGACAAAAATTTTTGTAAGGAAGAGAAAAGGTGGTAGTGTCCTGGGAGTGAGGTGGGTGTAGTAGAACAGACCATCGAAGCTGAAGAATTTTTTCTTGAGTCGCCGTCGTTGTATGTGATCATGCATTGTCGTGCAAAAGAATAACGTTTTTGTGATTGACGAGTGTAGAACGCTTTCATGAAGTTTCTCTTGCACTTTTTGCAACTACTGAACGTATTTATCAGCAGTAAGCGTTAAATTTAACTTCAGTAACTCCTGATGAAATTTACCTCGACAATCCCATATTATGCACAATAAAATCTTTTTCCCATGAATGTTTGCTTTCCTGCCTTGAATGATTGAAAAGATTTCGTGTTCGAGCGTTTAACAAATTGGTTTAGACTCGATGGGGGTCACGTAAATGTAGCTAGAACAGTGTTTCTTTTTTCAGTTTCTCGGTACTTCCTACCTACAAATAAATTTAAACGTATTTATATCGCGAATCATAAAGAATAATTTTGTGTACAATAACACTGTGTAAAAATCTTACAGTTTTTTACACAGTGTTATTTTACACAAAATTATTTTTTGTATATTAGGCACGATGAACAGAGTAAAAAAAACTTATGTATAGGACGTGTTGACGCTGGACATATACAACATCCAAATCTGACAATGAAACTAGGTCCCTTTGGGCAGGGGACGCCGCAGGAAATATCCCACCTAGAGCGACGATATAAAAAAGTACGCTTCTTGAGCTAAATCTTTGTTTTTTAAAAACTTTTCTACGACAAATAGAATCTTGGGCAGGGGGGTTTCCAGTTGACAGAGAATGACCCAAATGTATATAGGGTGACTCATTTTTAAGCCACCACTATAATAATTCCCAATTGCACAGTTTTTAGGGGGAAACCAAATGATAACCTTAAGGTCAAATTTCAAGGTCAAGTCAGTTTTTTTTTTAATGGAAACATCTATTTTGAACTCTGGATTCTGAAAGGGCGTGAAATTCTACTTTCACATACAGTATCATGATATGGATCAAAGGTCATTTCAAGGTTAGGTTATTTAATGATAATATTAAGAAATTTTTATTCTTTACAAATAAATAAAGAACTTAACCATCAGTTTTTTTTTACACAGATTCTTCTTATAAATCTATTCCAATAGCCATTAGATAATTAATAGATTTTAATGAAATTTTTCCTCTTAATCAATAAATTTGCATTTGTTTTTTCAAGTTTGAAGCATATTCAATTTTTTCTTTTTCGTGAAAAGATGATTTAGGATAGAGCAGCTCTACTGCTTGAATACCCTTTCCTGCGTTCAGTCATTAGTAAGAAACTCAATGTCCAGGATCCACGATAAAGACATATCAAGATATATTTTCAGGGACCATTTGGGTGCTATCAATGAAAATAAGAGCCGAAAATTCTGGCTAATCGAGGCATAATTCATGTTTCAACCAATAGAAGCAAAACAACGAAAAATTCAAGTGAAAAAATAATTTTACATTTCACCGACATTTCTCCATAATTATCAAAACACAGTTGTATCCTTCGCTCAAAGCTTCAAACATTTGAAAAGAGCACATGCTGCGGTATGCTTCTGCAAGCATTCGTGATTCGCTCAATCAAATTTATGCTAGTTGTAGGAGCCTTTGAAAAAAATCTGGGCTCGTGAGATCTGGCGATCGGGGAGGGCCATTCAACACGTTTATTACCACGTCCATTAGTTATCCACCGATTGTGGTATCTTTCGTTTAAAAATTGTTAAACAGCTTAACATCTAAGAGCAGGTGTCCCATCATGCTGAAACCACATACGCGCTTTTGTTTGTAAATCGATTTCAACTATAGAAGATCCGGTTATGAATTTATAAAAAAAAAAAAATTAAGGTATATTTCTAAGTTAACAGTAGTATCAGAAAAGTAAGGCTAAGTGGCTTCATCAGAAAACATGACGCATGTACCTAAAAAAATTTGAATCATTTTGCAATCTTTCCCGTGCCCATTACCAAAATTGGAATCTGCTTTCAAAATCAGGTGGGATTAGCTCTTGGGTCAGAATTATCATGTCACATACAGTTGAATTTGTCGAATTGAAATATGAGAGCCTAAATTGACAATAGCACTACCAGGATTCGTCGATCGTTCCGCTCAAAATTCACAGTTCTACGACGTTATTCTATTCTTTGAGGGCTTTGCCTCTCACGCCGGTCGATTCTGATGGGTGATGAACACTGTTCAGAAAACGAATTGCATGTAATCGTGCTGCTGCGCGATAATTTCTTCTACTCTATCCTAAAAGCAATAAAATAACTACTATTTCACTTTGGGTGTAGTCCGGCATTTTTACAGTCAATTAATGAAAAATTCTTACCGCATCATGTGCTCTCATCAACCGTTCGAAGCTTTGAACGAAGGAGGATACTATTAAAATTATATTTTCACTTCAATTTTTCTTTCTTTTGGTTCTATTGGTTGAAACATGATTTATGCCTCGATTGACTTATCTTCTTTGATAGGACCCAAACGGAACCTGAAAATTCATTCTGCTACGTCCTCGTCGTTGGTTCTGGACATAAAGTTTTTTACCGACAACTGAACGCAGGAAATGGTAATCGAGTAGTGCTGTCCTATCTTACATCATCTTTTCTTGAAAAAGAAAAAAATTGTTGTGCTTTTGGAATAAATTTATATAATAATAATTATTATTAAATATTCTAACCGTGAAGTGACCTTGATACTGTATATCATAATACTGTATGACTGAACGTAGAAATTCACGCGCTTTCAGAATCCAAAGTCAAAAATACGTGTTTCCATTAATCCTAAGCCTCTTAACAAGACACTGATAGTACCTAATCTTTTAGTTATCGTGTATTTCTGCAAAACCATTGAAACATCAATAATTATTTTTGCTAAACGCGTTTTGTTTCATAGAGTACCTGATCCAGTTTAGCTAAATTGGATTTATTAAACCCCAGTCTAACAACGCTATTAGGTTTAAAAAACCCGACTTAACCTTAAAATGACCTTGCAATTTGACATCAAGGTCAAATTCAAGGTCAAAATTTCATTTCCTCCTAAAAAAGGTGCAACTTTTGTATCAACATTTTTTTTGGCGATCCTGACGCAAGATTATTTACAAATATTCATAGAAGATTATGAGATATCATAACAACATCAAATACACGCGCGGAGCCCTATTCAGTCTCACCAAATCATTTGGGTGTCGACGAAGGAATAATTCGTAATGCAACCACAAATCCTTCTCTCGCTACTGAATTCATCAAGCATAGCACTAGGAGAATTTTCATCCACACCATATAACACCCATTCAAGAACTATTGCCGATAGACCACAATAAAAGATTGGAGTTTTGTAATTGGTTGATGAAAAGGAATTTGGACAATAATAGTTTTGGCATAACAAACTTTCGAAAAAACAAACATCATTTCAACACCGATTCCGCGCAAACGTATGGGCTGGTATAATTTGCGATAACTTAATTGGAGCATTCATATTACCATCGAGATTAAATAGTGAACGTTATTTACTATTTTTACAAAATGATTTGCCACTCCTCTTTGATGATGTTCCTATTGTAAGTAGAATCTCGCACAGATACCAACATGAGGTTTACCAATTGACCTGCAACCAAGATCCCCCCATCTTTCGGTATTGGATTTTTATGTATGGGGAACGATGACGGCGCTTGTATTATCAAAAGAAATTGATACAAAAGAAAAACTAATACAACGAATACACACAGCAGCACAACAGATAAGGGAAGAATTACCAAGAATTGAAATAACTAAAGGCATACTTAAACGAATATTAGTCTGTATTTAATCAAAAGGAGGACATTTTGAGCACCTTTTATAACTCCTCGTCCCAAACTATGTATTGGGTGATTATAGGGGAGATCGTGGCGAATTAAAATTAAATAAAAAAATTATAACCAAAAAGATAATCACTTAAATCTTAATAATAGCCTATACAATTACCAGTCAAATGCAGCACTTTGCATTTGCAAACAAAGCGGTCATAGAACTTATGATTATGACAATTACCAGAGCTTGACGTTAACTGAAATATCGCAGGCAATAAAAGAGAGAATAAAGGTTAAAGTTCTTTATATGGCGGTCATAGGGTGCAAGATTGCAGATCGAAAGCTAGGTGTCAACATTGCCAAAGGAAGCATCATACTTCACTGCATTGGTCCTAACGAGATAGTAAAGCCGAAGTAAAAAGGACTCTCAGGCGTCTCGGGCATTACTCAACTCGATGTCACAACAGTCGTTCATCACAGAGGCGTGTTTGCAGCATTGAAACATCAAGCGTAAAACTGCCAGAATTTTGGTGAAACAGCTGGGCGAAACTGGAATAGGAACCACCAGTCATCTACAGATCTATCGTTGAATTATATTCTAATGGTGGGCTCTGATGTACAGAGCCCGCTTATCAATAGTCTTGGTACATTTCGGCAACATGAGTTGTAATATGCGGATACATAGAGAAAAAGTAATTATCAGCCAGATACATATGAACTGAAAACGCTAACTTATAGTACCGTGCCTGCAGCCTTTTTAGCAACCCGCACTCTCACTAGCTAAAGGTATGCAAATATACCCAATTCAGTCAGAAACAGCAAAAGCCATGCTTCTTGACTTGTATGTGGAGGATAAATACGTATAATGACCGGAGCAAGTTCAATGCCATGTGCCATAAACTTAATAGAGCAAGTAACAAACGCGTTAGGAGTTCATCCACGATACAACGAAGAAAGATGTTAAAGATATCGGAGAACATATGAATCCATTTGAACTGCGCACATCCGCTTGTGCTCTAAAGGCTTGGATGGAGATCAAAATTGATTGGATTTTGCGATGCAAAGGGACAATGCTTATGCTACCGTTGTTTACGCTGCCTAGTGGATAAATCTTACAGTGTATTTTCTAACATAATTGCATCTAAATCACGAGTAGCACCGGTGAAGCAGACCAGCTTACCTCGATTGGAATTGATGGGTACTTTGTTACTAGCAAAGCTCATGAAATCGATGGAAGAGTGTTTAACTGTGAAAATCACTTGTGTTTCTCTATCACATATTCACAAATTGTATTATAGATATTCCAGCTTCAGCAAATTGACTAAGGCATTAGTGCTCGAACGAAGATTTATCGGCAACCTTAAAAACCGGCCAGGGAAGATGGTAAGGATCCGCAAAACTAATAAGCTTGCATCCGTTTATATATGAACAGGATATTCTTCGGACAGGAGGAAGAATCCAAAATGGTTCTGTGCGATTTAAAACAAGATATCCTGTCATCCTACCTATGAATCAATGCAAGTGTATGCATGCATATTTGCTTGCTAGAGTACGAAAGGCTGCACATATAGAGGATTTACGTCATCTCACAACCAACAGCTTTCTAGGAGCATTAAGTCGGTTTATATCAAAATGGGGAAGCTGTTATACATTATATGTATTCCGTTAATGGTGCAAACTTTGTCGGAGAAAACAAATAGAATGGAAATTTATCCCACCTGGTTCACCTTACCATACTACAAAAAAGAACAATATGACAACACATAAATGAAATGATGGAAAGATACGAATTTAAGCCCCCGTTTAGCCAACACCAATAAAACAATTCAACGTGATATTCACAAAATGCGCAAACTTTCACGAACTGCGCTCCCAACACAACATTAGCAGTGTAAAAACAAATAAATTCAAGTAGTTCAATTTATGTGACTGTAGCTAGTCGGAGGTGCGACTGGCGTCTGACAATACCGTTCTTTTATTGTGGCGCTTTCTTTCTGGTAAATCTACGATAAATTGGAAAGTATCTTCATAGGAATCCCACAGGAATCCTTCTCCCCGCTAGCTTGCACTTGAATAAAGCATCGCAACTCATTGTCGTTATCAGGAAATTTAAAGCTTTCCGTCACTTGCTTTATTATATTCTTTAATTGCGTTGTAGTACATCCTCCTGGTTGCTCGGTATGGCTGCTAAAGCTGTGCCGTATATTACCGTTTCTAACTTGGATCTATCCGGCGTTTGATTGGCGCTGTTTCGCCATAAAATATATTGGTACCCTTGATCCTGATCAACTACCCACACTTGGCCGATATATTTTCTCGATGTCAACACAAAGTAGAAAATGATGTAGACGTAATTTTAACAAGATTTTCATGAGCGGTGGTTACATTGTGGGTCGTTGCGCTGCTTTCCATCATTATTCCATGGTGTGTAATAAAATATTCACTAGAGTTGGGGTGCTTGGATGCACTGTTTCCATGTGACCAAGCTACAGATATTCGGCCATGAATGCTTTGTAAATCTTTGCGAATTTAATGCTGAATTGTAAGACGTTCCAAGTACGCTTCCAGGTTGCTTGAAAGGTTACTTGACGACAAACTTGTTATCCTCGGCTTTACTCTTCAGGTGTTTTTCTATTATATCTTATTTCGTTGGTTGTTTTAATCTTTACGCGTCCACTTGCCAGAACCCAACCAAATGCAGTACTAACTGTTGTCAGTCCGCTTTCTAACCATTGAATATCTTTTTCTCCTTTACGCAGTTGCAACATCTGTTCCTTGTTTGTACCGCTTCTGACCTTCGAGCTTCATTGCCTTCGCGATGACATGTTTTTGTAGGTCTGGCATTCATACATACATTGTTCATCTAATTTGCATAATTGACACTTGCTTATTGTTTCTGGAGATGCAGCTACTGTGAATAATGTGAAACTATTAAGAACTATGAAGTAGTTATCTTCAATGTCCGAGAAATCATACTCCGCATTATAGCGTGGGTCAATCATTTCCCTCTCGATATTCTGGAGTATTCTGGAACTCGTTTAGTAATCACTACACTTTTTCTTGATTCACCTGAATCTCTTCTAGATTTACTTGTTCCAAATTGCCCCAATTACATCATTGATCCATTCGTAAACTCTCCATCTTTACAATTAGTAATATTGCACAATCCGCCACTGTTCTTTTTTTTTTAAGTTCACTTACGACAACACAAACTCTCCACAATGTCGTTATGGTTTACATAAGTGTCAAAATTGTTTTATTTTAGGTCCAAACTCTGCGTTAACGTTCAGTTTTTCGGACCGCCCTATTAACAAATAAATTAAAACGTTTGTATTGTAACACTGTGTAGAAAACTTACACTGGCTTTTACACAGTGTAAAAAAATTACATTGGTTTTTTACACCGTGTAATTTTTATTTTTTGTTGTTTTGCTAACGCACAAGGCACGGCGAAAAAAGGAAAAACCTTATGTGTAGGACGTGTTTTCGTTGAATTCAGTGATCACCACCAGATAGCGTGTATGGGATTTAATATAAATCATAGTTGCTGGCACTCTACTTGATAAAAACCAGTATATTACCTTTGTAAAACTAGTTATTGACAGATATGAATGAAGTTCTTTTAGAAAATAAAATAAATCAAAGTGAAGTATAACGGGTGAATAATGATTGTGTTAAAATTGTGGACATGAAAGAAATTATTAATTGCTGGTTGAATATTGAAGTTGGTAGAATTCTGATATGAAAGGAAGCGAGTAGCCGTTTTATCATACGAAAGCTAAATTGTTAAAAAATAGTTTACAATTTCTTACCTCTGCTATAACCTGTACCAGTAAAAAGTAAGTGTTACAAGAAAAAGATTTTGTAATCATGAAATCTATCCTGCATAAAACCATAAAATTGTACAATTTCCCTCTACAACATCAGAACCATAACCTTCCCAGTTTTTCGTTTATATGCTATAAACTATATGTACATTACATAAATGTATAGTAGAAAATATATCTAATAACAATAAATTTGTTTGCTTAAATCGCTCTTGGCTTGTTAAAAATCACTTTTTACCATCTTCAACGAAATTTTCCTTATTTACATTTCGTTATTATTATAACTTTTTGATTTCGATCTTTATGCGATTCCTTAAGATGTAAAGATTTTTTTTTTTGTGTTCAATTTAGAAAAATAACAAAATTTTGACAATTATGGCTATTTGAGTAACAATATTTTTTGCTTCCTGTACTGTATTTGAAAAATTTTATATTTTATATGTACATGGTTATTGTACAAGGTTATTAAATCAATTACGATAACTTATCGGTATTATTTGAGTTTTGTAAAGAACTCAATGGGGTTATTAAAATGATTTGAGGCGAAAGCATTGCGGGCGGGCAATATATTTACACTATAAATCAAATCAAGAAGCTATCTAATAAATAAATTATAATTATTTATGTACCCTTCGCTGCATGAATTCAGTGTTTCGACTGTGTTCCATATTTTATTACAAAAAATGTTTAAAACACATAGTGAAATTATGTATATAAATTATAATCAAAATAAAAATAATAAACACTTCTACGAAGCTCGGTGCGCAGCACACAAAACTGTTTATTTGCCAAAAAAAACAAAAAGAAAACAAACCTAAATTAATTTATATTTTTATTATCGCGATTATTTCAACAAGATCCTTAAAATATTTATACGTACGTATATAGCTATATACCAAAACCAACGTTTTATCTTTTCTACCATCAACAACCCAGCGTATAGTAAAGACGCAGCAGGAATAACATCAGCCTTCATCGCATCAGTGAAAAGTACGAGAAGGAAAATTATTAAAATCAAAATCATTATAAACATGATGATGTTTTTCATGACAGTATACACATAAAAAAAATGTCAACAATAAATCTTAAAAGCTTAAATGCCTTCTTCTTCTCTCTGTGTGTGTGTACTTATTTACATCTTTTGTGTATACATATAATAATTTACATTTTTTTTTTTTTGTATATAAATAAATAATAACACAAGTAAGAAATAGACTGTAAACGAAGTAAACATCATTCATTACAATTCTTCAAGGAAAAGACAAAAATATGTTGAAGCAAATTGTCGTATATTTGTCTTCATATTCCTGTCTGTATAGAAGTATTGAATCACGTTCTTACCTATGCTGCACAAGATATCTAGGTGAATAGGCTTAATGGCAAGATAAAGGAATGAAAACGACTGTTACAACATTAGCTCCAAAATGAAATTTCAAATCTCAGATTTCAGAGACTAGGAAAAAGAGTCCAGTGGGGCTATTTGTGAATTCGATTCGAAAGTATTTAAGTCATTCAAGTATCTTATACATACTACGAAGAATCGAACACGATTGAATCGAATTCACAAATAGCACGTCCCATATCTCGATCAAAATATCGTAAGTATAACGTAGATATTTGATATTTGATATTCGATGTTCGATATTTCATATTTAATATTCGATATTTCATATTCGATATTTGATATTTGATATTTGATATTTGATATTTGGTATTTGATATTTAATATTTGATATTTGATATTTGATATTAGATATTTGATATTTGATATTTGATATTTGATATTTGATATTTGATATTTGATATTTGATATTTAATATTTGATGTTTGATGTTTGATATTTCATATTTCATATTTCATATTTCATATTTGATAGTAAAAGTCGAGAAGAATAGTGCTAAAACTTTGCAATCAAAATATCGAATAAAATTTGTGATTCAGTTTCACAATATCGAAGTTTAGAATATCGCTGAAAAATTTCTCGAATTTTTTTATCTCGAAACACAAAAATTAAAATCTTTTGTTGAATTTAAGTAGAAAATATATTTTGGGGATCACAACATTTGCCCAAAAAAAAAAAAATCCAGAAATGTCAAAAATAAGGAAAAAAATTAGAAATTACCAGAAAAGCAATCCAGAAAAAATGTTTTGTTTAAAACAAATGAAAAAATTCAGTTTTATAGCCAGTTTTAGACCTTTTTTCACAACATGAAACATTTGTGGTACATTTATCAGTAGAAGCGATACGAGAGATACAAATCCTTTGATCTGTGTCTGCAAATTTGACGAAGCATTAATCAATTTATCATGAATCCCCAATTCGTTCCAATACATTCTTCGATACTGTACTAACCCAACGAATTAATTATTCTTTGATTTGGAGATTTTAAAATTTCCATATTTCGAAATTCGGTATTTTGAAATTCGAGATTTCGATTTCGAGGTTGTGATTTCGATATGACGTATGTCGATTTGATATTTGATATTTGACATTTGACATTTGATATTTGATATTTGATATTTGATATATGATATTTGATATTCTATATATTATATTTGATATTTGATATTTGATATTTGATAATTGATATTTGATATTTGATATTTGATATTTAATATTTGATATTTTATATTTGATATTTGATATTTGATATTTGATATTTGATATTTGATATTTGATATTTGATATTTGATATTTGATATTTGATATTCGATATTTTATATTTGATATTTGATATTTGATATTTGATATTTGATATTTGATATTTGATATTTGATATTTGATATTTGATATTTGATATTTGATATTTGATATTTGATATTTGATATTTCACATTTAATATTCGATATTTAATTCGAGATTTGATATTATGTTCGATATTTGGTGTTTTATATTTTAAATTTGATATTTGATAATGGATATTTGATATTCAATATTTTATATTTGATATTTGATATGTGATATTTAAAATTTAATATTTCATGTTTGACTGTCAATATCCAATATATTATATATGATGTTTGAAATTTGATATTTCATATTTTATATTTTATATTTGATACTTGATATTTGATATTTGATATTTGTTATTCGATATTTGATATTTGATTTTTAATATTTGATATTAGATATTTGATATTTAATATTCGATATTTGATATTTGATATTTTGATATTTAGCGTTTTTGTTTGATATTTGATATTTTAAGTTTGTTTTCGATATTTTATGGTTGATATTGTAATATTTGAAGTTTGATATTTTTCATTCTTATTTGATATGTTATATTTGTTATTTGGTATTGTTATATTTGAACCTTAAACTCGGTAAATCATTCCACTTCCTAAAATTGTACAATAAAACCGAATTGTTGAAGAACGGCAATTAAACGTGAATAAACACAGGGACATTTTAGATAAATATTTTCGGGCTCATATATAGATTAGAATCCTCTTAGGAGATTTTTGTCGACTGTAGCCGAATGGCAAATTTAACGGTGGGTGATAATGGTTGGTTAGTAAGTTGGATGATTAGTGGCGTGTTGCCAGCAGAAAGGAGAGGATGCGTGAGACAGCTGGCAGACCCGTCACTAATTGGGCCGCTAGTATTAGTAAGTTGTTTTTAGTTTTTGATACTTACTTGAAATTAAAAAATAATTGTTAAGTTTAGACTCTGTATTTCCGTATTATAACTCTGCTGGATAATGATTATTGATCCGGTAATTACTGATCTAGTGATTGATCAGACTGCCCGATCAGTCTGAATCATTTTCTTTCTCATTTTCTTTCTGTTTGCCTTTTTATATAAAAATACACCAGCACATGTGATTACGGTGCTATCAGTCTCAGGTAGTAATTTTGTTTTTATTTTGTTTTAAAAGACGTAATTTTGTTTTGAGGTGATACAATTTTGTGGGAAACGTATAAATGTTAAAATTGGAACATAATTTGGAAGCAGTGTTTTGAAACTTTTATTAAGTAGGCATTATAAATGGGAAGAGTAACGAATGCCGATTGGTGTTCTTGATAGTCTTAGATCGCTTGAACAAAGATTTCGTGCGAAACTAAGTCATTTAAATACAGAGGCGAGTTGTTAACTAGGCGAATCAAAATTCAAGATTTGATAGATAGTAGTTCAGATTAAGCTTAACATTTCTAGGAAAATTTTAAGAAAAGGCGTTGGTCTAATTTTTATAGAAAGAAAGAATTGTTCATGTCGCTGTTAGTTGCTTGCTTAAAGCAGGCCCAACAATTTGTTCTCCGTTGCTGAACACGAATGTCTGAATAATTACAAGTAATGCGATTCCGATGAAACCAAAATGCCTTTCGATTCTGTCAGAAGTATAATTCTGATATTTCTGAGTTTCTAGATTTTGACAAAATAAAATTCGCTAAACTCGTTTGAAATCAAAGCTCTCGACATCAAATGATAACGATTTTATTTTTAGCTGGATTGATTTACTTGTAATTTATGTTTAGCACCTTAATATTTACCTCTTATACACTTCAAGCTTAACATTTTAAACAAGCAATACGAAGTCATGGAATTGAAATTCCATGCACATAAATCCGAGTTGACAAAGGTTGCATCTATCAAGGAAATGTGGTACAAGGCGTCTGGATCTATTTAAATGTACTAGGTTACAGGTTCAAATTTTGATAGGGGTGGGATGCCAAAGAAGTGCTTTGATCTTCTGATTTTAAATAATGGAATTTTTCGGTATACCTAGTCTAAAAAGTGTGTTTACATAAACTCATCAGCTGTGATTGTAAAGGCTACAGGCACATGAACTTTAGCAGAAGTAAATACTGTTGGAAGAGAGTAGTAGTGTTCCTTGCAAACGCTATAAACGCAATAAGGCTAACATTTCATTGACATTTCATAGTATGTATCTTGTACCGGCCAGTAGTATTGTCAGGTTCATTAAGAGCCTGAATATTGATTGGACGGATAATTAAGTAGGGTCCAGCACAATAGATCTTTTAGGTCGCGGTGCGAGGTGGCTTATCGTCCACATAGCCCTCCAGTAAATAATAATAATAAGGCTAACATTTTACAGAGTATTGATCGTTAGTGCGTTGTCATATTAGGGTGTGACAGGTGGTCGCTAATGTGTGATTACTATGGGTGTACATAAAATTAAACCACAGTGAATACGTAGAAGTAACAGTCGATGTGCTCGCTTATTCTGTTTGTTCGCTTTCGAAATAAACGTGGCCAGATTGATGACAGCTCTATATTAGAGATTAGATGAATAAAAACTTGAATAATTTTCGGATAAAATTTCAAAACCTTTGTAGGTGTTGTGGGCGTTACGGGCGACCAAAATTTAAGGCCATGAAATGAAATGAAAGAATCTCCAAAATATTTCAGATATAAAATTTTCGCCATATCCTAGCCCGGACGATATGGTCGAAGAAATTTTCAGAGTGTGAGTACTTCGGCTTTATATTAGGAACTATTGTCAGAATCGACTTAATAACTCAAATATAAAATTTCACTAAAATCCTTTGATAAACTTACATTTTCCATATGGTACTGGAAATTTAGTAAAGGCCGGGATTGATTTGATTTATGCTTTGTATTTATGAACCAAAGTATTATTAGTAGTGTCTAACAAGCTCCTTTTGAGAAAGGTAAATAAAAGTATTTCCCCGAGGTTTGGTATCACTCTTTATAATCTTTACTCTTTGTAGACTATACACGTCAGAAATAGATGAGTTGAGCACCTTACGCAAAAAAATATTGTTAAATTCTATAGCTGTCTTCCCTTTTAATCAATCACGATGCACTACTAAATATCAATCAAATACATTACCCCCATTAACACCTTAAATTCCTGAAAGACCTGTTATCATTTTTTTAAAACAATATTTTTCTTCCTCCTTATCGATGTTTAGATGGAAAATAAAAAGAAAAAATGCAAAACACCTGAAATTCTACCCTCCTTTATAGCTAAACGAGTATATCGATTTTTTGTTTTATTTTCAAAGTATTAAGTGTTTTACCGTTTATTCTTGATTTGCACCGAAGAAATTTGTCTGCCGAAATCGATATACGTAAGTAAATAGGAAAAAAAGGGGTGAATGCTGGAAAAACACTAAATTTGAAATTTCATTCAAACAAAATATGATAAATTAAAATGGAAATGCCTTGGGGAAATATACACCAATAGATGAAAGTTATATCGTTAACCCTAAAATGTTTAAATACGTTTTCGTTTTCGTTAAGATCATGGATAATTTTAACCTAATTTACTTCTAATTTGTTATTTAATTCCATTATTACCAAATTTTTGATGAGTTGTATTGAATGGCATAATTAATTGAGGATAATTCCTTAAGGTTGGAACATTTCATAAGCAAACGTAACTTTTGAGTGGCTCATATTTATGTTGTATTTTGGTTGTTATTTGTTTATTAGAAAGCTTGTTTTTATTACCTCCATGAGTTAAGGCTTAAGGCATTTTGATAGAACACACTCGTATACATTTTAGTATAAATCGTAAACATTAAAATTAGGTTAAGTAAGTTATTTTGATTGGATTATCGGAAATGAAGGCATAAAAAATGTTTTCCCATTTTTCTAAACTTTTATGAGGATATATAATTAGATTATTTAAAATTCATTGTGACGTCCCTCAAATTTTGTGTAATATTAAAGTCCTTCGTATCTATTTAGTTTAGATTCGAATAGATTCACATTATTCGAGGATTTAAGGTGTAATTGTAAAATTCGCTAATACTATAAGAATATGGTTGATTCCTATATACAGGAAAAAAAAATCAAGGTAATAAGTTCAGGTCAAAGGCACTTCAGTCGCTTTAACCTGACAAGATGATTGAAAATTGATTTATTTTTCACAATACTTGCATCTGAAAAATATGAGTTTTATGTTTAACTATTTTTCTTACTTCAACGTGAATGGCTAATATTGATGTAGCATCGATTTTTCTCAGCTACAAGTAGAATATTGTTCTACGTATAAAGAATCATACCAATATTTTCAGCAAAACTCAAATAAATTATTAAATTTTCAATGAATTTGAAAATGTAATTTTAAATTGGGTTAAAAATTAAAAAAATTGAATTAGTGTACGTTTCGACAGAAAAGTTCGTTGTTATTTTTACAAAGCAGCTCACACGGATAGGACACATACATAAAAAATGTCTACGACACAAAATTTGTAACTAACACAAATATAAAAAACATCCAAAATTACAACCAAAAAGTACTAATGCCTAGATGTTTCTTGATTGTTATTTTTACATTAGTACTAAAATATAAAATTTCCTCTTTGAAATTACTGAACCACCCTATATTGTATTTATATTTTTTTTGACATTTGTATTATTGTTTTGATTGATTCGACATGCGGATTATCATTTCTATTATTATTTGTCTATTAAGAACAGGTTTAAAGAATTGACCATCTATAATAGTGAAAAAGTGATGCATGATCATTATCCGAATAAATTTCTAAATTGTGTGCCAAAATATTATAATATAGGCGTATAGATACAAAAACATAATTTAATAAAGCTTGAATTAATAAATTATGAACATGTTCGGAATTCACGACCTTGATGGACCTTCTTCATATTCGTCCGTAAATTTGTTATTCATTTCCAACCGTTTCATAATAGTATCAAATGTCAAGAAGCAGAAATACATATTCAAAAGAAACACCCACACAACCAAACAAGAAAATGATAATGAACTGCAAAAATAACAATGAACTTTCCTGTCGAAACATATTACACTTATGCTGTGTGCCTCAGAAGACTTTTCAAACTAAACTTTTCAAATTTTGAAGCTTTCGCTATTCCCTCATAGATGCTAGATGAAAAGTCAATTTACGAGGTTACTTTTCGACGAATTTTCAATTTGTATGACGTACTGTTTAAAACATGTAGTAGGCGTAGTATGTAAATGTAATTGAAAAACAAAAAATTTTCAGTTCCAGTGATTTTAAAAAAATCGCCCGTCATCGATTTTCATTATTCCAAATGCATTTCCCACAATGCTTCGTGCTTTGCTATGCATAACTTTAAAGTTTCTTTTTACTGTGGTTAAGTTGCCTTTTCTTACGGACGGTGTGATAATAGCTACCAATTCTAATGAACATTTCTATTCACTGCCACCTAATAGAAAAAATCCATGAGGTGGGAATGTTTGTTTGCGATATAATTGTCTATTCGAGTATCCTCAACAAATATTAATAAATTTACCACAACTGTCGCAAACTGCCATTAAATTAATTCTAGTTTAAGATTCATATATTGACTGTGTATTGCAGTAGGTACAACAATTTTTATGTGGTATCGATCGATAGTACTTAACGCTTTCGAAAATATTGAAGTGGCCGAAGAGTATATGAATTTAACTTGGCAATTTGACTAACTTTCAGCGAGCTTTACAAACATCAAGAATTTTGTGAACAATTGTTCTCACAGAATATCTTGATATATTGAAAATTATACCAGTGACCCTATAGCCCGCTCTCCACTGGCCATCCAATATAGAAACACAGAAACTCGGAATTTTATTTAAAATTTGAAACCTTTAAAAGTTTGATGTTGAGCGAAGACACCGCAAATTTTATTAAGCGAATTAGCAGACACTCAAGAGTTTGCAGATATAAGCATTATCATTAGCAAATACTTATATGCTTGTAAATTTCAGTTTTATTATAGTTTCTTGTTACCGACAAATAAAATAAAAATTTTCAAATTCACAAATTAAATATGAATATAAAAAGTTTAGTTTGGTATAAGGCACAGTTGAATACTTTTAACCTAGTGACATCTATTTAAATATTGCATGAATTACTGGGTCTTACAAAAGTTTAGTTTGAAAAGTCTTCTGAGGCACACAGCATAAGCCCTAGTTTCGACCGAAAAATTGGTTGTTTTTTTTACAAAGCATTTCACACGGACAGCATACATAGACAAAAAAAATTGTGTCTCGACACAAAATTTTTAATCCACACATATAAAAAACCAACACAAAAAACAACTAAATTGTACTAATGGCGAAAACTTTTCATGTTGTTTTTTCTACATATGTACTAAAATATAAAATTTCCTCTGTTACAATTAATAAATTGTTCAACCCTATATTGATTGTGACATTTCGTTTGTTGGTTTGATTTTTTTGTGCGCAAATACAAAATATATTTTAATAAAAATAGAAGTTTTCGATAAATTACAATTTTTTTAATTTTATAATGGATCATATTGATTAATTCGAGGATGAGGCATTCGAGATTGAATATCTGGAAGATTCGGAAGAACCAAATTTTGAACAATTTCACAGTGGTTCAACGATTAATATACATACCTCCTTCTCGTGAAGTGAAAAAAAAAATTAAAAAATACAACTAAACATAAACTTTTGACAACTTCTTTGCAAGGCAACCGGTATGATTTCGAGAGTGCACTGTTGGATTCAGTCTTTGATCGTGCTCGTTTATTTGATTATATTATACCGGTCAAAGAGCGTGCGCCTTCAATAATTAATAAATTATTCGAAAAAGTATGTAGTGAAATGAGGGAAAAATTTGTAGCGTTAGACGTGCGAGTGGATTTGGTGAAAGATCTACACGCGATATAAGAACATTATGGACAGAATTCAAACCAGCGGCTCTGATAATAGTAAAGAACCGAAACGTATGAAAAAACTACGATGCCTGGATAAGGTTCGAATGAAACGGGCGTAAGTAAAAGTCCCATTGCCAAGGAACCGAGCTATAAGTCATAAAGTGATCCGCTATTGTGTCTCTTATGTCTATTGCTGTTGAAGCTACATTATAACTTCCTTGTCTCGAAATTTAGAACAATTCTCCAAATCTCCTCCATTCATCATGTCGGATCTTATTTTGTGCTGTAATTTCCTGGTCCACGAAACTAGAAGGACAATACCCCTTTTGATGGTGAACCCAGTTTTCTTCTTCACGTAGACAAAAATTATGCAGACATACGGATGTCTGAACTATTCTGTCTACCGAGTCCGTAGAAGTTTCGATACATGTACGCAGAATTCTCCAGGAAGCACTTAAAATTCCGAAAGCATTTTTAATTACTCGTCTAGCCCTTGATTGACGATAATTAAAAATGCTTTTTTCATAGTCCAATTTCCCATTTGATATGCCAGAATTATGGAGTTATCATATAAGGCTTTAAACCAAAAGCCTCATCACTCAAGAAAAATACGGCAAAACTGGACCGCCCTCACATATCTCAACATCTTCCGGTGCATTTATGCTATTGGATGCCAATCGTTTACCAATTTGGGAATCTTTAATTACTCCTCCGTCGCTTTGACGCCCTTGCGAGCCTACGTCTATCATTACAAATCGATAACGATAATCGCAGACAGCTAGCAATATAATGCTAAAAAACTTTTTATAGTTGTGGTATTCGGAACCAGAATATGGTGGTGCCTACAATATAAAATAAACATATAATATACATACATATAGAACATTATCCAAACAAATATTAAATAAGTTGAAAAAGAATATACCTTTATTTCAATATGCTTCCCATCTATAATGCCAATACAGTTGGGAAAATTCCATCTAATTTTAAACCCTTCCGCGGTTGATAACCAGTCGCTTTCCGATGGCAATGGTAATACTTCATTCCTCAAACATTCGTAAATGGCCGTTAGAGTGTCTTTTATGATGTTGCAAACAGTGGCTTTACCCACTCTAAACGCGTATGATAAAGATCGTTGACTACTGCCACTTGCTAAATACCTGTGAAGATACAAATTATTTATTAACTAACACACATGAAATAATAATTATTTAACTTCGAACCTTAAGGTAAGAGCCAATCTGGTGGAAGGGTTAATTGCACTACGATAGTTGGTATCTTGCCGGGAAATTGTTGGACCAACTATTTTTAGCAAGCTGTCAAAGGACGCTGGAGACATTCGCGTATAATTTAAACCCGATTCATGATCGTTTAATCGTATCTCGTCTAATAAATTATGATCTCCGTGATCATTTCTTGTCTGTTCCAAGAAAATAGGACGAACCCACCATCTGGAAATTTTCCTTTTTTTCTTACCCAATAGTTTGGCTGCTTCACTGCATACAATTATAGCAATAGCAGCCGTAGCCACATTTCTAGCATAATTGCCATTCATTTTTCAAAAATTAATTATATTGTAATATATTTTATATTATATATAAATTGTTTATTATTGTTAACAAACGATGTTATAAAACTGATATATCAAACAAACGTCAAAAATGGCAAAACACACATTAGCAATAGTACACTAACACACAAACACAAATATAAATTTCCCTTTTGTAAAAAAAACAACCGATTTTTCGGTCGAAGCTAGGACTTAAGCTTTATTTTTTCTTATTCTCGATAAAACAATAGAACTCGAACTACAAAACAAGGGAAATTTTACAAAGAAATACATATTTTAGAACAAACATTATTCATTGTGCCTTACTTCACAATATATAAATATTATGATTTTGTTATTATCAAAAATGTTATTATCAAAAATATATATCAAAATATTATGATTTTGTTTTCATTATTACATAAAATGTTAACCCTAATGGAAAGCAATTTGTACGTAAATATACTCATTTTAGAAGAGTGCAACTCTTCACTTTAGTTAATTGAGTTACTCTTCACTTAATTGAGATACTGAAGAGAAGAAACTATTCGATTGGTATTCTTCACTTCAGATAAACGTCAAAATAAAAATAAAACTATTTATTACAGTTTGGGTTTTGTTTAGAGAAAATGTTGCAAAATGTAAATGGCCAGTGTTGTTAATCAAGACAAATTTTAAAGAAATAACAGAAGAGCTTATGGCAAACATCAATATATAGAAACTCGGCTATACGAATTAAAAAGGCTGAATTAAAAAAGGTTATCAAAAATTAAATAAAAAAACGTGATATGTAATCCGAGTATATGTAGAGTATTGGACTTCTAGTAGCCGAGTGATATTAACGGCCGATTACAATTCGTGGGGATCTTTTAATTTATAACTTCTACTTAAGTAGGGTTTCCCTGAAAAATTTTCAGCAAAATACTTGAACCTTTAGGAGACTTGTTCTCTAAATATATTTCGAGGAATTGTGATAGTCAAAATATTGTGACAACACCGTATAGTGAATACGATTATAGAATAAGGTAAACCACTCAGTCGCAAGTAGGACGTTCATAAATACAGATGAGATATTAATTGTGTTTTGACATGTTCTCTTTTTTTTTTTTTTTTTTGTATGGTGAGTATTTTGTGTTTTCTCCGTTATTTCAAGTAAATACCGGGCTTTATTTACATTTGTGGTAGTTAAAACTTCTTATTAGTTGTAGCAAGAATTATTTTGTAAGTGCTGTGAGTGATAATTTGAAAACCTAAGTGTGTATTCCAAAGGTACCCATTGGAATAATTGATCCATTTTGTTATAGAAGATTTATTCCTGAGGGATCAAGTCTCCTTTAATTATTCAGAGTTGTAAACACAATACTTTCTTCATTAAGTTATTTTATTTATAAACAGCATATGGCCCCCAAGGTTATAAAAGAAAACCCGGAGCAAAGGCCAGAACTCCGATTGATAGCCACAAACTTGATCAAGCTGTTAGCTCCGTTCTTGATGTTGAGGCATCCCTAAAAGGCACTGTTAAATATCCTCATTGCAGATTCGGCTACTACTGCGTAAAGTAGGACGGAAAAATTAACTGCGAAAAAATTGGGAGTGCCTTGGGGCTCAAGGATGACTCTATGCAAAGATTGCATAGATTAAAAAAATCGAAAAAGGTCGAATATTAAAAACAGTTTCACCAAAATGAGAACTTACATATCAAATTTATCAGCGAATACTGCCAAATTGGAGGAAATCCGCTTACGAATTAAATATATCAAGCAGTTATTCCGTGATTTCGTAGACACAGAGGAAAATATTTTTGCCATTAATAGGGAAGATCAATCACAGCCTGATACTGTTTGAGTAAGGTTATTATGAATTATTGGCCAGATTGAATGAATGGGAGAGTAATTTGTCCATTACAGTGGGGTCAATTGATATTTCATTGAACGAGACAAGTGGAGTACATCGAAATATAGTACCAGAGGTGAAGCTGCCTGGGCTGCGAGTGCCAAAATTTAACGGTGATTATACGGAGTGGCAGACATTTTATCAGCTAATTACCACCACCATTCATAACAGTTCAAATTTACATCCCGTTCAGAAATATCAATTTTTGATGAATTCTCTCGGTGAGGAGCCTGTACGTTTGATACGTCATATGGATATAACGGAAACTAATTACCTTCTAGCTCTAAATAAGTTAAAGAAAAGGTACGACCGCAAGCGACACGTGGTAAATAAATTTATTCAAATGTTTCTGAATCAACCTGCCATTTCCAAATCAACCGCACATAATCTAAGAACATTTTTTGATGTTTCGGATGAAGTCGTGCGTGCGCTGCAAGGCTTGGGAAATGAAGCGAATGGGCGAGATGTTTGGTTGCTGTATATATTAGCTACGAAGTTGGACGATGTTACCCGTACATTATGGATGCAGCATGCTGTCGAAATTGATTTTCCGAGGTTAGGGTCGTTTTTGAAATGTATTACCAATCGGGCTGATGCGCTCGAATATCAGTGTAAACCAGACGAGAAGCCCAAGAATTCAAACACAATAATCAACGTGAAGCCGCATATGAAGGCGCTTACAACTAATGTACCCAGCTGTCCCATATGTAACACCATTGATCCAGAAATTTGGAGAGATATCAGTAGAGAAACGCCGTGAAGTTATTCGAAATGAAAAAAGATGTTTCAATTGTTTTGGTCGTGGACATACAGTAAAAGAGTGCCGTTCATACCGAAAATGCCAACATTGTCAAAGACGGCATCATTCATTAGTTCATGAACCGTACCAAACCATATCGTCGAAGGTTACTCCGCAAACAAATGTATCAAGCAATACAATTTCATTGGAACCAAATAATAGCAATTCCGAACCAAGTGCAGTATCAACGTACCTTTCCGCTCTTACAGCTACAAAGTGTGCTGATGCCGTCAGTAACCATGTCGGTATTACCAACAGCACTCGCCCAAACGTATAACGCAGTTTGCATTAAAACCGTATTTCCCTTCAGACTTCGAGGCTAACATAAATGCATACGTAACACGCAGCATAACTAGTACCAGATCACCTTCAGCGTTAGATGCGTTCGCACTGAAAATAATAGACGGAGCGAGGATGGCTGATCCAAGACCACCAATGGTTACACGAATTGATGTATTAATTGGAATTGACTATTTTTGGTCGCTTTTGTCTGTGGGTCAATTATGGATAGGTAAAAAAATTGTAGCACAAAATAGCAAATTAGGATGGATAATGGCCGGGACTATTAGAACTGATCAAGGAACGTCAGTTATGGCACTGAGCTGTGATGCAATCATCGACAAAGCGTTGACCAAATTTTGGGAAACCGAAGAATTGGAAAATCGTTCTCCGAGTTTAACTTTTGTGAGGAGCATTTTGTTAAAAACTATTCACGTCAAGAAACGGGCCGTATTATAGTAAAATTACCATTTAAAGAAGAAAACAAATTACTGGGAAATTCGGATGAAATCGCGAAGGGCAGGCTGTTCTCTATGGAAAGGAAGTTCAAAAGAAATCCAAAGTTTCATCAGCTTTACCGAACATTTATGAAGGAGTATCAAGAGCTAAACCATATGACACCAGTGCGAAATCCAGAAAATGAGGAAGCGGGTTATCTGCCACACCATGGGGTTCTCAAAGAATCGAGTACCACCACAAAACTAAGGGTGGTATTTGTTGCTTCAGAAGAAACGTCGACCGGAATATCATTAAAATCTTAATCCAGCACACTGGAAGTTGGACCTACCATACAAAATTCGTTATATCATGTACATTTCCGAAAAAATCGCATATAGCATTCACGGCGGACATTGGAAAAATGTACCGTCAAACCTTGGTTCATCCTGTTGACCGAAGGTACCAGCACATATTATGGCGTGACAGCATGCAAGATCCCATTCAAGTATACGAACTGAACACAGTGACATATGGGTGTTGCAAGCGGTTCACAGATGAGCATCAACCTAATCATCCGGAAGCCGCACAAACTATACGAACAAATATGTATATGGATGATTAAATAAGTCGTGAGGTCGATAAAATTTTAAAAAGTGCTGGTATGAATCAATCTCAACAATTTCTGTAACTTGTTACGCCAACTGAAGGTAACGTACAATTGCCAATTAACTTAACTCACACGGAAATTACACAAGTTCTTGAGTTACAATGGATATCGGATGCGGATGTGTTTACATATCGTATTCAGCTAGAAGCGAAACCAACCTTTACCAAGCGCAGGATGTTGGCCGAATTCGTTCATCATAAAAATCAAGGTAATGTTACATCAATTATGGGTATTAAAGTTGACGTGGGATAAGCCATTACCACCAAAGGAGCAACGGAATGGTTAAATTTAAGGCAAGAAATATCCGATATTAAAACAGTCAGGATCGGCCGATGGTTGGGGGTACCAAACGTAAAAAGTACTATTCACGGATGCCAGCAAAAATGGGATCGCCATAGCACAATTAATCACAGTGAAGACAAAGGTTACCCCGGCTAATACGGTATCTGTAGCTCGGTTAGAGCTTTGTGGCGCCTTATTGCAAACACAACTTATGGAACAAATAGGCGAAATTTTGGAAGTCCCGACAGAAAATATGGTAGCATGGACCGACTCTAGCATAGTCCTGGATTGGTTGTCGGATACTCCTCAAAGATGAAAAACTTACGTCGCAAACCGTACTACCAAGATATTAAATGTACTGCCGAGGAACCGTTGGCATCACATCCCTTCAGAATTGAATCTAGCCGATTGCGCAACCCGTGTGTTATCTCCTAGAGAATTACAACAATTTGAGTTATGGTGACATGGGCCAAATTATTTGTTGTGTGGAAAAGATTAATGGCCTAGATTAGATCGCCATAGCATCAGAAACCAAGTGGAAGCGCGTAAATGCCTAGTCATCCGTTCATTTATGCAAGATAGTGAAGCAGATTTTATCTATGAACTGCAGGAAAGATATTCCAGTTTTATTAAGATCATCGTGGTACTTTCTTACATTTACCGTTTCGTGAATATCTTAACTAATAGGAGGCCTAAAACTGAAGATAGGCTAACTAGGGAAGAAATATTCCAAACTACCATAAGGGTTCATCGCTCGATTCAGTCAAAGCATTATGAGGCAGAGTAACATAAGTTGCAAGTCGGACAGCTCGAAACATCCAAACAAACAAGACAATTGGCATATGAGTTTGCTATAAGTAACAAAAAACGATCTCTGGAATTTGGAGAAATAACCAAGAAGCAGGGTATGACTGGTTGCATGGTTTCATGAAAAAAAAATCGGCACTATCATTAAGGCTTCCAGAGGCAACATGCCTCAGTCGACGACCACTATTTTTAACAAAGCCAATGTTGCAAAATTTTTTGAAAATTTAAACACGGTTTTGGCTGAGGCCTAAAAAAGTTATTGCTCCTTAAGGCGAGAAACAAGTTGGAAAAATCACTTCTGGTGAAAGAGGTCAGACTGTGACAGTTTACTGTGCTATCAATGCCATTGGAAATCATATACCACCTTTTATGATTTTTTCTAGAAAGAACTGGCAGGATCATATGACTAATAGTAGTCCTCCTAGAGCGGTTGGTGTTGCTCACAAAACAAGATGGATGACCGGGCCAACTTTTGTTATTTTCTTAAAGCATTTTCGAAAGCATAGAAATTCTTCTTACAAAACCTTACTAATTATGGACAACCATGAAATTCATGTCACTTTGGAAGGAATTACTATTACTATTCCCCCACACACTTCAGCCTTTGGACAGATCTGTTTACGGTCCTCTGAAACCTATTACAACAAAGCTTGCGATAATTAGATGGTTACTCACCCCAGTCGAGTACTTACCATTTATATGAAATAGCGGAATGCCTCGGTTATGCATTTCCACAGGCGTTTACTCCAAGAAATATCGAAAGCGGCTTCAGAGTCTAAGGTATATGCCCTTTCAATAGTAACATATTTGACATATGACAGGAACTAATTAAAATAATCAACAAATTGCTGCTAATACTAATTCTCAAGAATTGGAACAACAGGATGCTTCAGACGAAAAAACACGTCATCGGCAAACAGGAACTGTTGATAATTGCTTTCAACAGTTGGAGGAACAACCAAAAGAAATATACCAAAATCGAGCAAAAGTTTCCGGTGCAGCTGATTCGGAACAATTGAAACTACAATTAGTGTCGGGGAGCTTAAGGGTTCCTTCTACTTCTGTTAAGTGCTCAATTAACCGTACACCAGAAGCTATATGACCGTATCACAAAGCCCAGCCTAGACAAATTTCTGGAAGAGGTAGAAAGAGATTTCGTTCTGCTTTACTAACAGCAGCACCTAAAAAAATGCATTGGAGCTGCAGCACAAGCTTAAAGAACACAAAATGATAGATAAAGAATAGATTTGAGAAAAATAAGGATGTCGATGAAAAAAATTAGGGAATTATTGTAAGAAAAATAACAATAAGTTATGCTGTGGTATTTGGGCATTTCAACCAAATAATACGATAATTTTAAAACCATTCCTAAAGAAATGGTATTATTAAGAACAACGTGTAAATACCAGATTGGTTGCAAATTGTGTTGAACTTGGCTTCTAAAATCGACGTCTACGAGGAATAACTTCCTTGCGAGTGGCTGACGAATGACGAACAAAATATGGGATTCGAGTTAACCTATGGGATAGGGGTCTTCAAAAGAACGAATATGACAGAGATATGAAACATTTAAACACGGACAAAAACTTTCCTAGGTAAACAAAGAGATAAGAGAGACTGAAATCAATATACTTACATCGAAGAAATTATGTTATCATTCCCCTTTCGAAATCTTAACGTCTGTTTCCTCTTAATAATGTTTTCATATCTTCTTAGCACAAATTGTTAAAAACTTTACCAAAAGGCAAAAAAAATATTTCAAGCAGAAATGATTACATTTTCCTACCTACCTATATACAGAATACTGTAGATATGTACCTATATAGTACGAGAGTACGTTTACCATAAACAATTTTGTAATTTACTTTTTATTTTTTTGTTGGAATTTTTTCCTGGTGCTTGGGAATGGAAAATTATTTCAAGTGAATATAATAAAATAAATAAATAAGGAAAGTAAATTAATTTAAAATAAAATAATTGAATATTTAATATATAAAATTGAATTTATCTACATACAGGTACCGACAATAATATATTTTAAGGTTTGTAGGGTATATTGAGAAATTTGGCACGTTAACATTTTTATTTGTATGTGAAAGGTAGGTATGTCTGAATAATTGTAAATTTAGTGTTAAATCGAAATGAGTTGGTACAGCATATGTGTGTATGTATCTGGGCCATAAATTTTATTAATATCAATTTTTAACAATGGTTAAAATTTAAAAATAAACTTTACCGGCTTTAAAATGTGCTTGCAAAATTTTTAATTTAGCTGAAGGGTTCTCGTAACCTCATAAATACTGGTATACTCATGTGTGGTTGATTAAAAATAATCTTTTCGAAAACTTTGTTATTTTACTATAACTAAAAATCGATTTAATACTTAAATGTTATTTTAATTAAAATTCACCAAGAAATTTTATCTGAACCTTAACATGATATGCCAATTTTCATCAACAAAATCCTTTTTTTTCGTTTTGTTTGGCTCGTTGACGTATTAAAAAAGAAATTTATTACTACTATTATCATTATTATTATGATTATTATCGTTTAGTTTTTTTTTTTATGGTATAGTTTTATTCACCCTACATAAAGAAGTCATACATGTACTGTGTATGCATAGAATAAAATCATCATGAGGGAAATGGTCGAACATGGACAAAGATTTGAAAGGAAAAATTAAAAATTAATTGAGCGTTCGAGAAGGAGTAATATTTTAAGGATATACATTATTTGGTACAGCCGGTTAATATAATGTTATTTAATTTTGTGGAGTGGTAATTAAATTAATCTTTTACATAAAAACATCAGAGTTTGCAGGACTCTTTCGCAAGCAAATTTATAACGACGACATCGCACAACTGAGGGCATAGCTACATTGGAGCTTTAAGTGGTAAATAGACTTTCGTTTCAGTGCATAAACCTTAAAAATGGTATTCAATATAGTTTTGATTCGTTTTGTAACCTAGAGGTTGGACCATTACTTGGGGTATTTCAAAATAGATGGAGATCTATGCCAACACGAAAAATAAATTCTAAAAATAACATTTGTCTGCCAAATCATCCCGAACGGCTGATTTAAGTTAAGATAACGTCACAGAGCTTTATCACAACAAAGAAAATTTGTATATGAGCATTCTAAAAGATCTCCCAAAAGATTTTGAATTTCTTAATTTAAAATCTTTTGTTTGTTTCAAAATTTCTAAGATGAGCTTAATTCGTTTGATAATTTTTAGAACACGGCGACAACTATCCCAAACTTCCACTTTTCAACGATTTCAGATATTCCAGGATTTATAGAAATGCCAAAGATTTCAAAACGTATTTACAAATGAAAATAGAGCACCCCAAAGCCACTTAGCATTAGATCTCTTTACATAATCGCATAAATTACACAATTGTTAACACTTTAAAGACAATGCGTTTTTTTTTTCTGCACGTTATGTCGAATGTCGAGCTAGCTAAGATACACTCATTTGATCAGTAATAATATAATATAACAATGTTGGATAAATTTTCGCTGTTTCCCATAGGCAAAATAGTAAAAATGTTAGTTTTTAAATACAAGTTTTTCAATGGAATAAGCTCGATTGTTATAAACCTTGAAAATAAAACTTTTTTACATATTTCTAAAACACTACAACATACAAGAAGACTTTACATATTGGTATTAAATAAATCTTAAAATGAAATTAAGTCTGAAATGTAATTTCCAAACTTTCATTTAGAAAAAAAAGCAAAACATTAAATTAGACGAAGTAAAATATATCAGTACTTTTTGTTTGTTTAGCTATTCACCGTATTGAACGATGATTTTATTGACGTTTTTAATAAAAGTGAAATTTAGTTGGTTCTCTAAGTATACAATATTCCAAAAATGATGTTAAGATGACTTGAAAATTTTTATACATACAGCCGTGATAGCAAAGAGCAAAAAAATTGTGTTGTGGTGAATAAAAATGAAAACGATGTCCATATTATGTTGGAATTCAAAAATTTATGGAAATTTTAAAAATTATAATTAAGAATTTGTAACGATTTCCTTTAAAAATCAGTCTTAAGTTTGGATTTTTCCTCGTTTCTAATTCCTTTGTGATTTACAATGTATCTGATACAAATCTTATATACATATCTTGTAACAAGTAATGGAATTAAACACAAGATTAATGGTTCTTCTTAGATACCTTGTAATTATGGGTTTTATCAACAAATGGTACAGCATCATCACAGATAAACAGTTTAATTAGTTTAATATTCAGATAGTCAAGATTTGGTAAAATATATTTAATAAATTTTATTGGAATTCCGTCATTATCAATCGAGTTAAGCTTAATTCGCAACACAGCCAGTTCTAATCTTTACAAACAAAGTGTTAATTTCATTAGCTAGATAACTCCTTATTGTTGTTATCGTTACATCTTTACAAAGACTAAGGCTACGGATATTAGTCCAGAGGTTTCTGGCCGCTAAATTAAAGTGAAGCATTCTAATCAGCGATTTGGATTTGAGAGCTAATAAGCTTCTTGATATTACGTCTATTTTACAAAATGATATACGATTTTCATTAGTTGTATTATATTTCCAAAGCTGATGGCATATTTCCTTACCAATTATCGCAAATTAAATCTCAGCGCTGTGCCATAGAGGCGTAATTTGTTTTGGTTTGGTCAAAATTTTAACTATGTTACTAGAAGGTATGTTTTAAGTAACGAAAACTTCTGGTTAAAAGAGGCCATTTAAAATTAATTTTCAATTCTAATAATGTTTTTCCAAGACATTCCTAACCAACGCACATATTTAAGATCTATTACATATTGAAATGTAGAAATTTAAGCTTTAGCCATAGGCGACGAGTATGATGAACAGGTAATATCTTGATCAAAAATGTTGCAGAAGTGTTTCTAATTTAGAAGTATTCCTAATAATGATTAGATCTACAAAATAACGATACACTTTGGTAGATTGGTCACTGGGAAAGAAAGGCCGGGCCCTAACTGTGCTACTCGACGAGTATTCTCGACGAATATCGTTTTTTATTAGAAGGTCCAAGAAGAAAACGGGAAACATTAGTTATTGTTTCCTTTTCCTTCATGTACTTTCCGCTAGAAAACGATAGATAGCCATCGAAACTCATAGTTAGTACCTGAAAACTAAAACTAAAACTAAAACTAAAACTAAAACTAAAACTAAAACTAAAACTAAAACTAAAACTAAAACTAAAACTAAAACTAAAACTAAAACTAAAACTAAAACTAAAACTAAAACTAAAACTAAAACTAAAACTAAAACTAAAACTAAAACTAAAACTAAAACTAAAACTAAAACTAAAACTAAAACTAAAACTAAAACTAAAACTAAAACTAAAACTAAAACTAAAACTAAAACTAAAACTAAAACTAAAACTAAAACTAAAACTAAAACTAAAACTAAAACTAAAACTAAAACTAAAACTAAAACTAAAACTAAAACTAAAACTAAAACTAAAACTAAAACTAAAACTAAAACTAAAACTAAAACTAAAACTAAAACTAAAACTAAAACTAAAACTAAAACTAAAACTAAAACTAAAACTAAAACTAAAACTAAAACTAAAACTAAAACTAAAACTAAAACTAAAACTAAAACTAAAACTAAAACTAAAACTAAAACTAAAACTAAAACTAAAACTAAAACTAAAACTAAAACTAAAACTAAAACTAAAACTAAAACTAAAACTAAAACTAAAACTAAAACTAAAACTAAAACTAAAACTAAAACTAAAACTAAAACTAAAACTAAAACTAAAACTAAAACTAAAACTAAAACTAAAACTAAACCATAGATGCCAGCATCACTCAAAGCTAAACTTGATAAGTAAACACAGAATTGGTAATAGAAAAGGAGGACCAGCACCCGAATTCCCGTTTAATGACAAATTAGAATGAGAAATGACTTTTTTTTTTATTTCGCCTACTCTAAAGAAAAATGTAACCGACTAGTTGAAATAAAAAATCAAGTCATTTCCCATTATCATTTGTCATCGAACCGGAATTCGGGCACAGGTGACCACCTGCTGAAGACAAGTCCTTAAACCTTAAACCTTAAACCTTAAACTTTTAAACTTTAACCTTTAACCTTTAAACTTTAACCTTTAACCTTAAACCTTAAACCTTAAACCTTAAACCTTAAACCTTAAACCTTAAACCTTAAACCTTAAACCTTAAACCTTAAACCTTAAACCTTAAACCTTAAACCTTAAACCTTAAACCTTAAACCTTAAACCTTAAACCTTAAACCTTAAACCTTAAACCTTAAACCTTAAACCTTAAACCTTAAACCTTAAACCTTAAACCTTAAACCTTAAACCTTAAACCTTAAACCTTAAACCTTAAACCTTAAACATTAAACCTTAAACCTTAAACCTTAAACCTTAAACCTTAAACCTTAAACCTTAAACCTTAAACCTTAAACCTTAAACCTTAAACATTAAACCTTAAACCTTAAACCTTAAACCTTAAACCTTAAACCTTAAACCTTAAACCTTAAACCTTAAACCTTAAACCTTAAACCTTAAACCTTAAACTTAACTTAAGTCGGTGATTTTTTACCGTAATCCTTTTTCACCTTTAGTTTTAGTTTAAGTTTAAGTTTAAGCTTAAACTTAAGTTAAGCTTATACTTAAACTTAAACTAAAACTAAAGATGAAAAAGGATTACGGTAAAAAATCACCGACTCCTTGGATGGCTTGTCCATAGATCAGATTCCTAGTAATACAATTAGAATTTCGGTAGTAGTGCGACTGTTGAGCCAAAATACCCTGAAAAATGCTTTGACTCGAATTGCAACTCCAAGTTTAGCGATATATTTTATGTATTTAATGCAGTAGGCTTCGGGCTCTCAAGTGAAACTATTGTCACAAGTCAAAGGAAACTGTATTGATTAGATGGACGAAATGGTCTTACAATGTCTAAACAAATATTTTCAAAACGAATATCGACATAATTATTTGATAGTTGCAATGACACTCCGTTGTTTTTGACGTGAATGGGTTGAATATCCATGGTAAATTAAAATTACTAATCCAGGAGACGAGATTGTTGTGGATTTCTTAGAGCATTTGTCTGAATTGCTTTTATCAGAAGTTTGTGGTTGGTGCAAATGTTAAAAAATAACAGAAATGTTTCACTGTCAGATATATTGTACCTATTAGGTGCCGAAAGAAATGCCAAAACATTTGTTAGGTAATTAGCAAATGCTGTAGTATTTTTTTCGCCACCTGATAATTTCTTTGAAACAAATTCATTGGCTTATAACATGCTTTATTATGTTGATCTGCTCTATTTGATGAATCAGTTGTGACACTGGATTTGTGTCAGGTCGAATTTTAACATTCATCAGACCAAGAGAAATTCTTTGTTCGGTTCAACATATTTTAGGTAGAAATCGATGGTATTAATTTACCCTACCCATAAATTGTTATACTTGCTTAATAGTTTTTGTAGTATAGAACTCCTTAGTGGTATAGATTCGTTCCGAAGAAGACAGAAAACTATTAAGCGTGATTTTGTGGCTGGGGAAATCAAGAGCCTTTGCGCCAAAGACACTTTTTGCGATTTGGATGGAAAAAGTGATTATTTTTGGTGGGATGATTTTCTGTTGGGTTAGGCCAGTCCTATTAATAATGACTAAACCACTTAACATTCACTTCTAATTATAAGTATGAAAGTTTTTTTTTTCCTTTTTAATGGCCTTAATGACCTAGTCTAATAAAAAATAATCACTAGAGGTTCGGAAATCAAAATGGCCGTCTGTTTGTAAAATTGTAAATAAAATCAAAGCTAACCTAATCCTTAGAGCTTTTATATTCATGCTTAATATAAATTTTAATTCATAAACCCGACAATAATAAAAAAACCTTATTGCATAGAAACGGCTAAAGCGCACCCCAACAACAACATTGTATGACGATTCAACTTTAACTCCCATTTGAGCTTGAAGCATAAATACAAAATTTAAAACCCTTAGGTGTTTAATAATTTTATTATTATTATTATTTTTTTTATTTATTTATCGATTCCATTAAAAAATATTTTTTTATGATGATGTTGAATCCAATTTGATTTTTTTTTGTACTCCAAATTTATCCAAAAAAAAAAAAAAAAAAGTTAGTTTTAAATGAAAAAAATAAAAATAAAAACTTTTTTGTTTGATTTATTTGAAAAACATTTTTTATTTTGTTTGTTTGCTATATTTAATAAAATTTCATAATAAAAAGCTTTTTTTTTCATTATTATTTAAAACAAAAAAAACAAAGATTTTTATTTCTGTTGTTTTGTTTATTATTATATAATGTACATATATACGCTGTTAGTTGATTGGATTGAAAGTTGAGCTTTAGTATTATGATGTATAAGTAAAAGTTCTGAATTTGTTTTTGTTAACATCAAAGTCACTATAAATTATTTAACACAGAGAATCATTTAAATTTCGTTTTTTGTCTACATACAAGTATAAAAGCTCATCAATAGAAAGCTAAATAAAATAAAATGAGATATTAAATTAAATAGTCAAATCTACGGATACGTGAGAAATTTAAAAATACTAAAGAACACAACTGAAACTATCTTTCATAATATATTGTCTTAACGTAAAAATTCGTACGTGGTGTACGAGTACTACAAAGTATGTATAGTACATAGATATAAGTAAATGGTATAATAAAATACAACCATATTATGGTACAATGTACAATATAAATAAATACAATGACAATAACCATATTATGTCTAACTATTATTTTGTATTGTAAAAGATTTTATTCAACAGACTAGTTTTTGTTTGGTTATACGAGCATATAGACATTTATAGATAAAACTGGATTAGCGGGCTTTATTCACTCGTACACTATAAAGCTAGATATTGGTCAATACATATAATTTATATGGATTTAGACGACGGATTTTGGTTTTATATTATGTTGGATATAAATTTAATTATAGATCGGTTTTTTGGTAGAAAATTCATTTTGATTTATGTTTTGTTTGGAAATTTATTAGCTACTCGTATATACAGAATGTACGATTATGTATTATGGGAGGAGGTATTTTTTAATTTAAATTTGAAACCCTAACTTTTATAATTAATTTCATATATTTATTGGTTAATTAATTATTTTTAATATGGTTTCCCTTTCTTTTGTATATTTTCAGGTATGTCAACAAACGACTGAATGTAAAACCTCGTTATACATCATCATCCCTCATCAACATTCATTATATGTATTCCCTTACTTTTATACATAAACTATTGTTGCTCTCTTAAACTAATTTTCAAAAATACGAATTAAGGTAAGAGTGAAAACTAAAGTATAAACCTTGAAAAGTAAAAATCATTTGGAAAAATAAAGTTGCAATTTTTTTTTTTAATTTACCTGTATCTGAAGCAAACTTACTTTCCTGCACTTGATCAATTACATTCATTGGCAGGCATTATTTAGACGTTTGTTTATAACCAGAGCCTTCTAGATTATAGAGCCATAATCGTTATGACGTATTTTTAAAAGCTGTTATAGTGATTTTCACAAATATCCACAGGAATCCATAGTAAAAATGGTGTTTTTTAGCTTCAAGTTTTTCAATGAAAAAAACCAAAATTTTATAAAATGTGTATACAAAAGTTTTCTACATATCTTTAACAACAATATACAGGAAGGCTATATTGGTATTAAATAAATATTAATTGCAGAAATATTAAAATAAAATATTTCTAAAATATATTTTTCGAAGTTTCATTTTGAAAAATACATCAAAGTTTGCTATGACGAATTAAAATAATACATGCTAAATTTATCTTTAGTTTTACTAGTGTACGTTAGATGTCTAAAATGTTTACAGAAAAATATAAAAAAAAACTATTTAACCACAAAATTATCACAAGTTCCTATGTTTTGTGAATTTGTTTTGCTTTTCCTTCAATTTTTGAACTTGAAATTTCTCCAGGTGGTAACTTTTGGTACGATTTTACCAAATTTTTACGGCCATCACTGCCATCTATGTAATGTATATTGACTTAATGACCAAACGAATTGCAGTAAGTTTTTATTTCAATTTGACCAGACTGCCGTAGTTAAGAATTTTTTGTTATATTTTGGTTTAAATAAATCAATTATTACAAGAAAATGAAAAAGGTTTCCTTAAACGACATAATTAAGAATTTGTAACGTTTTCATTTAAAAAATTGTTATAGCAGAAAAAGTGATTTCCCATATGTTTTGCGTGTTTTACTGTAAGAAGTTTGGTTTTTCCTCGTTTCTAATTCCCTTATAAAAGCTTCGTTTTTTAGACTATGCTTTGTATAATCTAGGCTGCTTTGATATAATCCAAATACAGCTAAAGACTCCAAAAACTACATTTAATTGTTTTTTTAATAATTCACAATTTTTTGCATTATTTTAGAAAAAAAATCAACTGAAGCTTGATCGTAGTTACGTACCATACAATTTCTGTAAAAACAAAAATCGAATAGCCATGAAAACTATTTTTGCCACTAGATGTCATTGTTAGTGATACAATTAGTATTGGTGCTTTCGAAAAGATGGCAGCACAATTATTTTTACTAGAAATACGTTTGTGTCTAAAAACTCACGTTGTCATCTGCTGATAAGTTAATGAACTTTCATACTTACCCAAAATAATCAATTCATAGAAAGCGATGCAATACTTTTGAAAACGGAATGCTTCAACAGAATTCGTAGCACAGTTTTTTATTTCTCTCTACTTGTTTTGAAAAGTTTTAAAAATCAGAAGGATAAGGACAGTGTATTTCTTTGAATCGGTAAATGTTTACCGATCGTTGATATTCTGAAAACTAGAATTTTAATGCTGCATTTGGAATTTTGTTAAATTTTTATTGCTTGACTGGAAATTGTAAACTCTAACGCCAATTATACTTCAAATTCTTATCTGTTAATAGATAGGGCAGCTTGGGTAAATTTCTAAACATATTTGGTCCAGAAATCTGTTTAAATGTGATAACCGTGACCGACTAAGCGTTTTCGCTGTCCTTATGGCTTCCATTTTTGTTGATATTTAGACGTGACAACGTCTCACTCCAAAGTGTTCATGTTCATTACTGCTTGCCAACTATCACAGCCACCAACGAGATAACATATCAGTGAATAACTACAGTCGTCGAATCAATGCTAAGCTGCAACATTTAAATCCGTTTACGAAACCTTAAGGGCGGAGCGAGGAGCACATTTGCGTCATATTTTGTAAATGCATGACGATCAATTTGAAAATTGTGTTCAAAAAATTGTTTTTCTCGAAGACGGTTGTTTGACCGTAACTTTAGTCAAATCATAAATTTAGTTGGAAGAGGACTTATCTTTGTAATTTTTAGGACCTTTTATAGATACAACTCTGGTTAGACTATCGGACCCTGGATGAGTATCTGTTATCCTTCCCATTGCCCATTGTGTAAGTGAAAGTTGTTCATCCTTGATTAGAACTAGCTGACCAACCATGTAATTTGCTCTCGGTAGTATCCATTTGGACTTTTGTTGTAGACTGGTTAAGTATTCCTTAGACCATATTTTTCAAATTCCTTGAGTCATTTTTGCAAGCAGGAGGTTTGATTCAGGAGGTGAAATCAGCGGTCTCCCGATTAAGAAATGGACAGGCGTTAAAGCATCAAAATCATCCAAATCGCTTGACAAAGAAAGAATCGGTCTGGAGTTTAAGCATGCTTCAATTTGTGTTAGCACCGTTCTGAACTCTTCATAAGTTAGTGTTGTTTAACCGATAACTTTTTTTAAGTGTTTTTTTTTGTTGATTTTACACCACATTCCCAAATTTCCCCGAAGTCAGGGACTTCCTGAGCTGCATTATTGTTTGCTTACTGTATAGCCAACTGCAACTCTTTAATTAGCGCGTTCCGAACTCCAACAAAATTGGTACCGTTGTCACTGTATATGTTCAAAGGCATTCCTCTTCTTGAGGTAAATCGTTTAAATGCTGCTAGGAAGGCTGCTGTTGTTAGGTCACTCACCAGTTTCAGGTGAATTGCTTTAGAAACACGGATTGCAAATAGACCCGCGTAATCGATGCCCGTTTTGGAGAAAGGGGCAGATGGATTGACTCTTGCTTCTGGTAACATACCCATTAATGGTTCAGATGCTATTTTTCTGAATCGAAAGCATCTTACACAAGTGTGCCAGGGTCGCTTGAATGCCTGAGTTTTGAGTAAATATGATCTATATTTAAAATCAGTTGATGCTTTTGATCATACTTAAGCTGAGATTTTTGTAATCTACCGCCGACCCTCAACAAGCCATTTTCATCAATGAAAGGACTGAGTGATGATAGTTTGCTGTTGTTTTTAGTTTTCTTCGTTGTTTTCAGCATCTATTGTTAAAAAACTTGGTATCTCTCCAGGAACTTGATGTATTCGTTTTTTAAGGGTAGCAATAAATCTGTAGCAGTAAGCTAAAGATCTTTTGATTTTGAGAGCTGATGAAAATCCTGAAAACTTTATCAACTCTAGTTGAGGAGCTATACTGGTACGCAAGCAATTTATTTTTAATTTTTCATTCGCGTCTTCTTCAGTTGGTTCAAGCGTTAGTGGGTAATTTGAGTTTTTTAACCAACTTGGTCATTTCCACCAAAATTATCGCGAAGCTACATCAGCGAGGTTGCAACTGGATTTTACATAAAGCCACTAACTTGGTTGTATAGTGACTACATATCAGCTATCCGGTTCCCCACAAAAGTTTTATATTTGCTGGGATTGCCTTTTATCATAAATTCATGACATCTCAAACCTTTTTTAATAACTTTGTCAATAGTACGGTACCACATAATTCTAACCTTGGTAATCATATTCGGTTTTTTATATGAGCGACCTTGGTTTTTGCTGCTATTATATAAACGACTGGTGTTCCTTCGGAGTTTGTTGTTTCGTAATATACCACTGCTGCAAATGCTCTGGTGCATTGCTGAATCCATGCAGTTTATTTTTTCCTTGTTGTCTGTGTTCTATTCATCTGCATATATGCACCTTCTTTGAATTGAACCCATTGTTGTTGTAGTTCAACACTTAATGTTTCATCCTATTCAATTCCCGCAAATCATTAGTTCTGCATTAATAACTTTGCCTGGAGGATTATCGGTGCAAACCATCCTAGCGGATCGAATAGTTTTGGAAGTTCGGCCAATATGCTCGGACGATGAAATCTTGAACTTAAAAGTGTCGAAAACGGGGTTCCAGGTAATTCCTAGCGTCTTTACTGTATCATTTATTTTAATGGAGCACAGTCCATCTTCGCGAGCATTTGCAGGTAGATTTGTTATAAATTTTTTGTTGTTACTTGCCGATTTTCTTAGATTAAAACCTACTGCTTTCAGCAGTTGTAAAAGCTATGACCGGGCTTCTAGCGTTTCTTCTAATGTATCCGCTCCTGAAAGTACATAGATCACCCACATAGAAATCTCTTAACGTTATTGTTGAGGCGACTGAATATTTTTTATCTCATCATTTGCTAATTGACATAAGGCTTTAGTGGCTAGATATATTGCAGACGTGGTCCCATATGTCACTGTTGTTAGCTTAAACGTTTTGATATCCTCCTAATGCTTTATTGATTATGATCTGGTGGAACATCTTCTCTAAGTCAGCCTTGATAACGTATTGATGTTGTAATGTGGGACCATTTAACATTAAATCATTTAGTGATACGCCAGACGTTGTTTCTCCGACGTCGTTTATTTTTATTTTTTCCTGTTCAGTGCGCTCTGGCAAAGTGTCCTCGTTTCTTGTATCTATTGTGTCTGTAGCACCTTGGTCCCGATACCGCTTCTGTGGTCCTCCAATGTTCTTCCTTAAATGCTTTTAACAACTCCTCGATGCCAGTTTGAATTTGACTCACGTCTGCAGCTTCCAACAATGCGGCTATAAGAGCTTTAGTCGTTTTCTTATCTTCTCGTGCCGTATTGTTGAATGCATCCATAGTAAAACTGTTTACAATATTTGCGGGAGCTGTGCCATATGCTAGCCTGTCAAGCCGTGTAACCTCTGCCTCCAGCTGTTGACTTTCACGTTTGGCTTGCCTGCGGTCCTGTGCCTACATCCTGTGAGGCTCCTGTATATCGGAGTCTCCGTATCGTACCTCCAATGCGTTCATCAGCTGCTCGTAGTTCTTTTGTGATTCCGGCACACTCTGAATGGTATCTGCTGCTTCATCCCTTAACGTCAAAGTTAACCAACTGGATAACTGTTCATGGCGTACTTGTGGTGTCATGTGGCTGGAGCTGCCGTTACAGTGGTGGTCCACTGAACTCGAGTGTACGCCACCCTCTCCATGCTGCACAAGAGGGGCATCCTCTCCCTTTTCTAGCTCCAGCACTTCATTTTGAAGTTTTTCAAGTTTTTCCTCCTCGTTGCTCACAACTGCGTCTTGAAGCTGTTGCAAACTCTTATCGACATCGTCCTCGAGCGCGGTAACTTCCGATTGTACTCCTTCGATTGACTGTTGAAACACTTCTGTCTGTAATTGTAGAGGCCGCTGTAGGGAACATAGTTGCGATGACATCTTCTCCTTTTGCGATTTTAACTGTAGCGACAGAGCTTGGTTCTGTGATGTTAACGTTTGCTGTAGCCCTAATATTAGCGTATCGGGTTGTCCGTTCGGCTGTGATGATGAAGGTTTTTGATCTACTTAGGCTGGCACCTTTTGTTCCCTGCATGGTTCCTCCACCTGCATCAATGTTTCAAGTCGCAATTTTAATTCTGATCTTGTTTCAGAAACTGGGGCTCCCCTTGCAGCGAGAGTCTCTCTCAATTCAGCGACATTCATCTTATCGACGTTCATTTTGACACCTGGATTTTTCGGATTGCAAAATCCCACTTCTGACACCAATGTCAGAAATGAGATTAAGAAATAACCGAGTTCCTTCGTAATTGGCCTTATTCCAGAACTTCTTCTGTTAAGAAATGACCAAGATCCATTCTGATTGCCCCAATTTCAGAATTTCTTCCAAAAATCATGAATCCCATTTCCATCGTGCAAGCAGAACTTTACCAAAATCTGTTAAAAAATAACCCAGTTCCTTCCTAATTGGCCGTATTTTATAACGTCATCTACCAGGTGTGAATATATGAAAGCGGAATTTATCAATAAATGACACCGCCTGTCAATGTACATTTCGACAAACTGCGTCAACGGTGCTACATATTACGATTTGCGGACATCATTGATATTTTGTTATCATTTGAAGAAAACTGCTGCAGAATCACATCGAATGCTTGTCGAAGATTACGATGATCATGCTGCAAAGAACGTGGAAGACCACCAAAAAAGTTTGAAGACAGTGAATTGCAAGCATTATTGGATGAGGTTGACGCTCAAACGAGAAGCCGTCTCCATTCGTT